>JBAMNC010000545.1:0-600000 GCA_037902135.1 Cetoscarus ocellatus | reverse complement strand
CTGTACCACCATACGCCTCACTACAAATGTGCACTACGGAAGCCTGTACAGACAAACAATATGGGCAGCATGTTTGCGAATGCTTGAAATAGGACGACAAAGTCGTTTTGATTATTAATATCGTCTTTTTTTAAATCAGTTTCAGAATTTTGGAGAGTAAGATTTACGATTCTAACATGAATTAATTTTTTTGGACACCTCTACTTTCCATTAGCTGAGTTAATCCCATTCAATTACATACATTCACATTTTCACACCACTGATGCAGTAGTGAGGAATATTGGGTTAAGTGTCTCGCCCTAGCACACATCGCCTTGTCACCATATGATTAAAAAATGATCGACTCTTCCAGCTGAGGTCCATGCCTGTGCTAGGTGTTGTTGGTTACTGCTCTGGGCGAGAGGTAATATGTGAGTATCACCTCACTTCATTGAAATACTGCCTAACCTTGTCGCTTACACAAGATTCAAGCCTTTCACTGTAGTTTACATCTGGGTAGCAGAGCATCATAGCAGCAAGACAGCATCTATTAACAAGAGTTACAGTGCGTACTAGAGGCAGGCTGCTGAATTACAGTATGACACAATGATTTATAAGAATTGTGGGCCTAGAATTATAGAATATTAAAAAATTACTTTGACTGATTACTAAATCTAGTGTTGATTATTACCAACTAAGATTGTTTACCTGACTAATCCCATGCATCCCTAATATGGAAACTATTATTGGTTTTCAAACAAGGATCAATCTGTGGTCTCTTTAGGCATTACAACACCTCAGCACAATGTTACCAATGAATGTTGCAAAAGCCTATTTGAACAAGTGCGTGTTACAGGGTAATTCTTCGATTGAATTCTTACTCCATGCCCGTGCAACCAGCTCATTGAGTTCTCTTCTTAGCATCTAAGTTTTCACAGATTGCCATGCCAGAAAAGAAGCAGAAGTTTGGCTGAGAGTTTAGACCCCCGTGGACAACAAGCAGCCCACTGGGTCAGGAGAGGATGGGAATGAAGCCAGGAACAAATAATGGATGCTGGTTTGAGTTAGGAATTGGAGCCTTGGATAAGTAAAGCACAGCTGCCATTACAACCTGTGGGGTGACCTATGGATGCCTAAAGGATACCAACTTCTAGGGGTGGGAAATCTATCCAGTAGTTTGGATAGACTGATGTATTTTGATCAAGATATAAAGTTAGACAATAAAGTTTACAGAAAACTAGATACCAGGTGGAATGCTTAGTAAGAAAATGATAACACAAGCACGAGTAAGAACCACCAACTGTAATGTGCTTATTGGCTGCAGGATAATAGGTGTGAACTGTTGATTTTAAACGGGAAATTATTAATTATTTCTCATGGCTTAAAGAGGTCAGATTTGTCTTAACTCGGGTTCATATTATTCAGTTTTGATGAATGTTAGAGTAAATTTACAATCACCAATGTTTCTAAAAAGAAAAACTCCTGGTCTTACATTATAAGTGCCCCTGATCCAGCTGTATTCTCACTCTGTCTTAGATGCTCTGTTGGAGCTCCTGTCACTTTAAGGCAGTCTGTTCTGATTGGCTTAAAAGTCTACTCTGTGGTAATTAGTCAGTTAAACTCTGCAATCTGTCTGCGCTACTGCTGACAACTACAATAGATGGAAAAAAACATTGGTAGGCCTATTTGTGGGAGTCCAAGTCCACATAGCCAACACCCAATAAAAAGTGATTAGAACTGGTAGAAAACCTCCACAAAAACTTTAAGGTGATTGAATAAATGTTCCGTCACATTAATTTGAAGGTTAGTCAGAGGGTTATAGTCATTTCTCGCTCTCAGCATCACTAACACCTTGTAGCAACTGCCTTTCACTAGTGCTTGAATTGAAAAGCAAAGAATACTGATAAGTGCGGGCATTTACCGACCAGGGAAGCTCCTGCTAAATGGATCTACCTGAAGACAGACATGGAGTCTGGTGAATCCAGCTGATTAGTAAGGTGATATTACCCAGCCCTACCGACTAAATTGGCTGACTCTATCTTACAGTGCATGTGATGTTCCTCCCTTTTGGATCTGATCACTTACTGGGGGGAGTAAGAAGAAATCTGGAAGTAAATCTTATCTGTGAAATCAGGGGTCTCTCCTGCCAAGTATTTTCAGGGAGGATTCTTCTGAACACCTCTCAGAGCCAAGGTCTCTCTTAATTACAGCAATACATCACCAAAAGTCTGGTCAAGTCCCCCCCGGTCCACACTCGGGCTGACTGTCTGACAGCAGACCTCTCATTACAACAGTAAAGGGTGTTGGCCTAGTGCCAGGGCCTCACACTGCTAATTACTGAGCAGACCCACTGAGTGCTGCTAAGTGTGTGTGTGTGTGCTTCAGTGTGAGTGCTTTTTACATACGGAGAAGTCGAGATCATGGAGAGCATCTGCTCAGGCTTGTGCTTAACTGTCAGAAACCACTGAAGAGATCTTACCTGACAAGTGCACTCGGTGCAGTCGTCGACGGTCCACTCATGTCTGTTCTGGTGCACGATGCCGTTGTGGATGCAGACGCCGCTGTGGATGCCGATGCGGGAGTTGATCAGCCTGTTCTCATCAGTCTGGGAGGGAAGGAGACAGAAACACACATAGTTATTTAAGTTTTTGGTCCCCAACGAGATAGAAAATGCTATCTGTCCTTAAATAGATAAATCATGAGGATACAACTTAACATAAACCACATTAAAAAAAACAGTCATGACAGTGGCATTAGCTTCTCACTAATTTGTTCAAAACCTGTTTTCTTAAGAGGTTGAAGCAGTACTTTATTTTTTAAGGACTACAAGCCCACAATATTATACACTTAAAAATACCATTTTTAGGTATATAAAGCATGGTCCCTGTAACAAGGATAAACATCACTTTCTGTTTCAGAGACAGAAAAAACAACTGTAAATGTAACACAGATGGGAAGTTCAACAGCCAAGTACCTGCTGCCAACTAGTGGCTGGAGGTGGAACTACAATCCAAAACAAATGTCCCAAATTGTTAGTACTTAAATTTTGATATGGCACTGTAGAAAAAAATACAGAATTGTGCCACAAAGTATCGAATTATGTTGGTGTATTTATATTTTCTTTAACCCTGATCAAACATAACAGAGCATTAAACTTTTGTATGATACTCATTCAAATAATACAAATCAAATAATACTGATACCTGTTTTCATACTATATTAAAAAATCAAGTTTATATTGGTTAATATGTAATTTATAGGAACATCCATTTAAAGGAAAGTTAAGTTGTCAGTCTTAAGGGGAAAATTCAGTTGTACGCGATGCAAGAGATGGACATGGATGTGCATCTGAGTTTGTTTGCTTGATGCTTAAACATAATGAAAATTGCTTTAATGGACTAACAAATGTAGCAAAGTGGCACATTTTTTTATTCCATTTAGCTTGAAAATCAATCAGCTTCCTGACGATACAAGTCAAACTGATCTGAATTGACCAGTTAGTCAATACAGGTTATTAATTTAGTTAGTTTTAAAAGAGGCAAACGTTGCACCTCAGTTGGGTCACTGGTCATCACAGCTTACACTGCAATTTTAACATGATTTTGATCTGAAATTGGAGTCATATGACCAACTTTGCAATCAGGGCAGATTTCAGAATGACATGCTGAGTATACAGAGACACAACGATGGATCATAGTCCGACCGGTCAATGGATTTCTTACATGTTTGATATTCTGGTCGTTGAAATTCATTCACTCACAAAGTGAGAGAAACTATGAGCTGGTCCTCCAGTGAAGCATTGTTAGAAAGTTTACATCCATTTGATTGTGTGGTGTGCATGCATACATTGCGTATGTTGGTCATGTATCATAAATGTTTCAGTCTCACAGTGTGAGCTGACAGTCCTGCACGACTGATGTACCGTCAGTTTGAAATCATGGTGTATGTATTTAGCAAACAGCCCTCAAATGCACCACAGCTCCACTCTGTTGGTAATTCTGCTTTACAGCCGGATACCAGTTAAAATAATGAAGTTAAAATGGATGTAAACGTTACATTAAATCTATGTTTTTTATCAATTAACGACTGTTTGAATACTTGAAAATCATTGCCTGTCCCTACTGAGCATCCTTGTTTTGGAAAATTTCAAAACATACAGTCAAGCCTCTTCACTACACTCTGACTTTATTGCACAGAATACATTTCTTTTATATGCCTTATGAGATGGATGTATCTGTAAGATACAGGTCTAACAGACACTGTATGGCTTTACAAGTCATGGTATCAAACAAATATTTGAATGTTGAAAACCTTATTAAAAATTAAACATGCTGTTGTTTTGCAGGTAAATCGATGCTGATTTAAGTACATGCTGATTAAATTATGCTATCAAATTAATTTAATATAAAAGGGAAAGTCACTACAAAGTGTTTTGTTCTTCAACAATCTCCCTTTTAAAGATTGAATACAGGGTTTTATTTAAATGTCCTTTGGGAAAACAGAGTAGATAGAGTTGTAAACAGGAGTGGGAGAGAGTAGAATAACATACAGCAAAGGAGCCAGAGGCTGGACCTGAAATCAGGCTGCGAAAGGGTCAAGGACACTAGCCTGTTTACGTGAAATTAATGTACAAAACTGACAAGCCACTGGCGCCCCAACAGTCTCCCTTGTATTCAGTCCAAGTACTTATTCCTCACCCATGTGTGATCAATAATAAACCCTTTGTTCAATTGTATAACTGGCATGCCACACAAAGACAAGAAACACAAAACATACACCCAGAGGCAAATAGTGACAGTCTCCAGATTCCTTCTTACCACCCTGCGGAGTTCATTGGACAGCTCCTTGACTACCACACCAAGGCCCTTCAGCTCCTTAAACATGCTGATCAGGTCCTCGCAGGAGAAGCCACAGACCATCTGTAGATCTTCACCGGGGGCAAAACACAAGCAGAGAGGTCAAGGTAAATAAATCATTCTCTCTCTCAGACTAGACTGGTCATTTCTTAGACTGGCGTGTGTCAGAAGGGCACGAGCCATGTCTGAGTCAGACAGCAGTGTTTACCTTTAGTCTTGTGTCCGGTGTACTCTGTCCTGATGGCCGAAGAGCCGTTCAGGTTCTCCAAGATCATGGTGTCAGATGTGATGGCTGGGACAAGAACAGAAACACAAAACAGAATTCTTAACCCTGATATATATGTATGGATGATTTATTATGAGAAAGGACTTTGTTATTAAACTCTAACACCTCCCGCACTGTTAAGATTAATGAAACATTAATACTGAATGGCCAGTTACATGCTTCAAGACCACAACACCCAGAGATATTTGAGACTGCCTTATAAGTGGTGACCAGCCTCCCAGAGGGGGACATATGTTGAAACCAGAATGCAGTTTAAGTGTGTGAACTTTACTTTGAGAAGTACTTGCAGGGCGATTACCAAACACAGAAGATCTTTTGTTACTTACTGTTTTGGCATCCTTTGTTGCGGAGGATGGCATCCAGTGTGGTTCCAAACACGAACCGCACATTTTGTAGAACCCCCTGCAACAATCAGTGATTGGTTAGTGATAACCCTGCGATCGTTTGATAACATTAAGTATGAGTTCAAGTACAATAACAAAGAGATGGGCAGTTGTCAGTGGACTAATGCTGCCAGGGGCCCCAGGTTTTAGCTGTTATAGTTGAGAATCAGTTAAAGGGTATGTGAATAAATGTAATTTCAATGATTTAGAGGTAAATTAAGTATACACACTGTCTTGACTGCACCAATAGGTTGACAGTGTCCAAACATTGACATCTTATTTAGATTGTTTAAAACATTGAGTATCTTTTTGCAATAACTGATATTTTTCTAAGTAATTAGTTTTCTCAATCCTATTGCCTCGATTTATTGTTACAACTTTGACAGCACTCACTCTAATTGATCAAATGCTTGATTACAAGCTTGTGCACATGGTCTAAGTTCACAAGAGGTTGGCAATAGTTGAAGTCTGTGCAATTTGTGACATGCCAGAGGAATTGCTTGCATGTATGTATAATAATAATTTTGACTATTTCTTTTAATATTCTTCTTTCATGCAATATTGCCAACCCATTTGGGCTATAAAGGTAGTGCTACTATACCTTTCCCTCTCTTTTGGTTAATATTTTTGCAAGCACATTCCTGCACACTGTTAATATTGCACAAAAATTTTGGAACAGTTTGGACAAGAAAGTATAGCTGGATTATGACAGATGGATTTCTTGCATGTGTTAGCAAAATTATTTATGAAATAAAAAGAAATAAAAATCCAATTTTCAACACTCATTTGCTTGAATCCATGTTGTCAACCTATTTGTGCAACCTAGGCAGTGCTCTATCCCTCTTTTGGTCAAAGATAATGACAGCTCATTCCTGCACACAGCACAATTGCACAAATACGTTGGCAACATTGATTGGTGAACCTGGCTTGTTGGCAACTTGTTTGTAGAATTTTGACAGTGTCAGGAGATTAGATTGTATTCTTTAAAATAAACAATTCTATCTTCTAAATTATTTTAATACGTGACTAAGTTATTTTGTTAAAATAAATGTCAACCTATTTGTGCATTCAAAGTAGTGCTTTCATCTCTTTTGGTCAAGATGAAGCAGGAAAGTTGCTGCACACTGTCTAAGCTTCGCAAACGTGGGCAATATTTGAAAAAGTTGCCAGCCTCTGTAAACAATTCCACCCCTAGTTTTGGATGATCATTTAGAAAAACTTTGGTAAAATTCATGAGGATTTGCAAGCAATTCTCTCCATAAGGTCTACATAGCACAAAGAAGTTCCAAAAGTTGCCACCTAATTTGTGCAATATCATAACTAATTAAAACAAGGTGATTTGAAAAATGTAATGTATTTACAAAAAAGTTACCTAAATTAGCAACAAATACGCCTGACACTTTCTGGATTGCACAGATAAACTGAACTCACCACCTCCACCCTCTCCTCCAAACATTGCCAATATTTTTGTGCAGTTAAGACAGTGCTCTCACTCCTCTAATTCAAAATACGACTGATTGATAATGAATGTCCTGTTCTCAAGAAAGTTCCTCAGAAAGCCTCAATATATTTTGTTCATGGACAAAAACTTAATGGGGAAGGCTGTCCAAGTTATTAAAACTACTTCTGCGTGCATATAAGCCAGAAGATACCAAGTCAGCCCTGCAGTTTGTGCGCTTTTACGCATTTGGGCAAAATGGTGTATTAACCGTATCCCTGACTGCCAAACTCCTAATAAACCTGAAGCTCAATCTAACATCAGCACTTCATGCTCTTACCATGAACCTTTCGTTCACGGCTCCTTTTCCAACCCTGAGGCGTGCGCTGGCGGGGGTCTCCAGCGTCAGGATGCTCTGGATGGGCGCGTCCAGCTCGGCGGTGTTCACGTCCTCGCATCCTGCGTACAGCTGCGCCCGGTCCTCCTGCACGAACAGCGTGATGTTCTTCCAGTGGCCCGTCGCCAGATCCACATCCTCGATGGAAACCACCTGCTGCTTGTTCTCGGTGGAGTAAACTATGTCCAGAGTGTTCGCTTTGCCGTTGGAGACGATCTCAAACACGGGGCCGGACCCGTCCTGCTTCTCCACGGTCAGCAGGCTACCTCTGGTGCGCTTAAACTGCTTGAAATTGAGCAGGAGGAGGAAGCCTCTCTCGGCGTGGATGGAATCGATCAGGTCCCGAAAGGCGCTCTCGGGGACCGGGGGGATCAGGTCCGGGTCGAGGATCTTGTAGGCGGGGCTGTACGGGTCGTCTCCTTTCACCAGGGTCACCCCATGGTTCTTCTTGGGCACTTGGACGAGTTCAAACAAGTCATACACGCTATTGTCGTCTCGGGACTCTGCCAGGGGACAAGGACAACTAGTCAGGCTTTGTTTTGCTCTGAACCGAAACTTTGTTGTTTGTACTCTAAAAACACTGAAAACTTTGTAAAGAGTGATCAAATATTTGCGTAAAACCAGCCACATTTATGAATAAGACTCACTTAAATGCGTTGAAAAGGTAGATGCGTAAAACTTTATACAGAAGGTTCCAATGCATGCGTAAAAGTACTAACTTTACACATTAGGCTTTAATTCATGCGTAGAAACAGTCAGCCTAAGTGGGTAAACTCTAATGCGCAAGGACAGTCAGCTTTGTGAAATAGGCTCTAATTCATGCGTAAACACTGTCAACCTTAGATCAAACTGTCATAGAAGGGTAAAAAAGCCAGCTTTAGCAACAGGTTTAGTATGTGCGTAAACACATCCAACTTTGCAAGACAGATTCACACATGTAAAAAAACTCTGTGCTGTAAAGTCAACCTTTTTCCAGCAAAGTTACATCTTCTTAGCCAGAACTCACCTGCGATACGCGCACCCTCGCAGCTCCAAAGCATCAAGAGCAAAAAAATCCCTGTCAACTTCATGGTGCAACCTGCTGCCTGTGATAAAAACAACAAAAGATCCAGCTGTCTAACCATTTACAACTTTAATGACAAATCAAACATACCAAGACAATTTAACACCAGCAGCTCAGCGCAATAAGATGATATTTCTCCAACTCACCTGCCTCACAATAACAGTACAGCAGTTCTATTAAAATCCAATATGCAGAGAAAAATCCAGCAATAATCCCAAAATTGGATTTACAGCGAGTTATTCAAAAGCAAAAAAGTTCCTGAAAAGAGGGGAAAATAAAAAATATTTCGCTTTTTTATTTTTCCTCTTGATTGCAAACTTGTCCTCGCTAGTTCAGACTCCCTTTTAAGTCGAGGGGGGACAAAGTGCTATTTAAATAGTTTGATGCCATTCCTAAGAAGTGGCCTCGTCCAATCAGGGAGAGGGGGGAGAAAGGGACGAGCTTAGAGAGAGAGGGAGAGAGAGAGAGGCTTCAGTGTGCAGACTCTTAATGGGGCAGTGTTTCCTCTTACAGCCTCCATCCATCAGTCCTCAGAAGCATGATTCCGTCTCAGGGTTCCCCCATAAGCACACCACTGGGTACTGTAATATTTCTATGAGAGCCCACAAATATCGTTCTGCTTTGCAAAGTGAAAATAAATCCCTACGGCGGATCTCTGTGGCATCTTTACCATTGATACTCTCAGTGTTTTTATGCCTAAGTCAGAATAATGCAGCTTTTTAAAATTACACTTTTTTTTATTGCGTCTTCTAGTATGCACTTCCTAAATGTTTGAGGGGATAATGCGCATGCTGTTTAATGAAGTAATGGAGTAATAAAATAAATAACTATAAAATTCAAAAAGGTCTATTTTCTGTTTCAGGGGACTATTAAACGTCCAGGGCTTCTCCTTTCATCCATAAAACGCTGCAGTGTCTTCCTCTGCCCCTCAGCTGGTTGCAGTATCAACTTTTGACCGCTAGGAGTCGACGTGAGTTCGCTGGAGGTGCCTCAGGCAGCAGAGGGCTGCAGCTCTTTCACTGATGCTTCAGATCTCACTGTTTTGTCTTAACTCTGAATGAAAAGAACAATAGCCACAACATACTGATTTCAGACAAGGCACGGATAACCCATGAATAGAGCATAATTTATTCAAATAGCAATTTGTGGTGAGGTGTTGTGATAAACAAAACATTTCATTCAGAAGCACTAACTATTGAGTTAAATCAGGGTCAGTATTGATCTACACCAGCCTTAATATTCTCCTTGATTTTGTTTTGCATTATCACTTCAATTGTTACCTCCGCCAAGGAGGTTATGTTTTTGCTTTTCAGGAGATGTTGGGAACTGCCCAACTTAAAAATGATTAGATTTTGATAGTGATCCAGATGATCACTGTTAGCAAATGATAATTTTTTGCTCAATAACTGTCAAACTAATAATGATATCAACATGATTCTGAGTGCTAGGTGTGGATTTTCAGGGTCAAGGAATCATACTATGATGGTAACTTTATCAAGGAACTATTGCTTATAGATGTTACAGCAATATGTGAGCTACCTTGGCAGAGTTTTGTGCTTTCTGGGTGCCTTCTAGTTCTTAGTAATGTTGTTAGTGTGCATTGTGGTCAAAATATGGGAGAAAATTTGGGTTTGGGAGTTTAGATGGGTCTAATTTTTATCCTTATAGGACAAGGAGAGCATACAAAATACAAAGGGTGACTACAAAGGTGAAAAGACCGAAACAAATATCATGTATATATGATATAAAATAAGAAATGACACAGGGATTGTCATGGGGGCGCGGTCCTAAGCATTACTTTATTTACAGGTATCAAGAGAATACAGTGTAGAGAAAGTGTTGAGTCATAATCTATCAAAGTGCAACACGTTTCCTAAAGGCAACATCACTTGAGGATGCCAAAACTGTGAAAGTAAAAAAAATAAGATCTGAAGGTGAAAAAATAAGATCTGAAGGTGATATAAAGAAATCTGAAACAAAAAAGATAAGATTTGAATCTGAAAAAAATGACACATCACATGTTAAAATATATTTCAGAGTAAAAAATGAAAATAAATTATTTTTATTAAACTAATTACAGAGCTGAATAAAAAAATCTTACTTTTAAATTCAATTTAGTGTTTTTATTTATTTGTTTTTTTAAAATCAAGAACAAACCTCAAAACTTCATTTTCAAATTATATTTTTTCTTTCTTTCTTTTTTAATTTTCAAATTACAACACTTTTGGCCTGGATTTGGCTCCATAATATGAACACACACAGAATGGCAGTTTTCAGTCATAGTTCCTGTTTCCCAAAGTCTAACTTATTGACCTGACATCAAGATTTTTCACAACAAAGATTAAAATGTTTTGTCAGACTTATAATTTTACAACTACAAAAGTGAGAGTCCTATGAAAACTGCTGGAAAAATTCTCGATAATTTATTCACAGATGGGAAAATATGATGCGTTTATATGTTTTAATTATACTTTTAAGATAATTCTGTTTATTAAATAAAAGGAAACGAGGTAGTAGATAGACTGAGGAGGGGGGTTGAGAGAATGTGGAAAGACATGAGGGTCCAGTCATCGTTTGAGCCCACATTGGTCAGAGAGTTCTGTGCATGTGGTGCAATGGCAAACTGCTCTTCTATCTCAATGTTGCTTATGTAATGTTTGTTATTTCCTTGGTACTTTAAAGTGAAGAGGAAGAATTAAACACATAAATGTTTTTAGATTTGCTAAATCAACCAGGGAATTCCAGGGAATTTGCTCATTATTAATCCATGTGATCTTCTGTTGCTCACTTGTTTCAGTCAGCCCTGGTTTGCTGTGGCACGTTTTTCCAAAGAATTCAGGAGCTGTATAATGTGGCAGGATCATTTTAAACCAAAACACACTCTGATTTGTTTATTCTGAAAAGCAAACCACAAGGAGAACCTCCCACCTACTTACCCATTACAACATGCACGAATCACAGATCAATTGTTGATTTGTTTCTCTTGAGTGAAACAAACTTCCTGTGAAATCATCTTCCCTTAAGTCCATGTTGAAACTGTCAAGCTTCAGTATTTCTGTCTCTAATGTGTGCTCCTGTCTGTGGTGCAATGGTTTTAACATGCTTTGTTGCCTGTCTAATCTTTTCTTTTTCTTTTTCCCTGACAGAAACCAAAGTCAGTCTTAATTCACACAGCGCTTTTAATCCACGGGGCAACACGAGTCCTTCTTGCTGCTGTGTTAATGCCCTTGTTTTGAAAATGACTCAGAGCTCAGGGTTAAGAGCTGCGAGTTGAACAGACTTGTGTATGAGTGTCTCTGTGATGGGGATGAGATGTCTGATGATGGACGGTCTACACCCTGAGGGTCTAAAACCTGGGGTCAGGGATAAGCAGACTCCTGTGGTGCCTGTGAGTCTCAGATCAGGACTCATGATCAACTCAGCAGGTAGTTAGTTTTAGCCTGTGGAGGGGCTCCTCTCAGTGTTTCAGTACCAGCAAGAACTGGGCAGTACACTGAGGCCCTGTTTACACGACAATGAAAACTTCAGAAAACAGGGAGTTTTCATTGCGTTTTCGCCTTCTGTTTACACAAGAATGTTGCCTGGAGTGTATGAATCAGCAAACTTTTAAAACCGGGGTCCAGAGTGCAAAGTTTTGAAAACGATTTCATATCCGTGTAAACGGGAATCAGCATTTCCAGAGAAATGCAGACATGTGGTGCATGCGCAGTACCTTTTCTCATGAAGTCTGCGCACGCATCCCAGGAACAACAACAACAACAACAGCTTTGGCCGTCTACCGAGCAACATGTGTGCTGCTTACTGTGCTCAGACAGAAATATCCAGACCCATTTGTTGTCCAGACAAGAAACTACTCCGTCTTTATGCGTCCACTTGCCATTGTTGATCATGAAAGTTGTGTCTTCACCTGAAAGCATACATATGTTCTAACACTGCTGTTTCACTACAAACCATCATCGCCATTTACTGGCCTGGCATGCCTGCTACAGTGTTTTCAGTCGTTCTCGCGTCTCCACGTGAACGCGGATTGCTTTGGAAAACGCAATTGAAAAACCTTTCCTTTTCTGGTGACAAGGTTGTCGTGTAAACGGGCCTGAGTGTTTAAGATCTAGCAATGTAAGTCTGTACCAGCCAGACTTTAAAATTTAGACAGGTAATCAGGTATAAGGAGGTTTATGGTGCAGTCAATTTCTGCATCCTCAAGTTAGGAAAACATCAGCTTTGCGCCTGATTACTCCTCATTTTCAGACAAACACACCCCTGGGTGCACAGGAGAGAGAATAATCACTTGCTACTTAAACAGCGTGAGGGCATGGCATATACATAACACCTGTGTCAGGCAGATTTTAGGGAAGACACTTGGGCTTCACATCAGAACATTTCGTTCCGGGCATACGTCAGGATGCAGGGAGATTAGGTTTGTCTGTAATTGTTGTGAAACAGAAAATGAAAACTTGCCAGTATTGTGTTTTTAAGGGTTTCTGTTACTTTTGCTCTCAAACGGGTATCAACATGGTTTGATTTTCAGTAGAATCATATTAAAGTTTGTAAATGTTATACTGAAACGATACAGAGGAGATATCTAGATTTTTACTTTTTGGTCCATGTCTTCTGTCCCAAGTGGCCCTTCATCTGACTTGTCTACAAGGTTAATTGAAAATATGTAAAAATTTGTTATTCAGTGAGACCATGACCCCATGTGAGCAGGAGGTCTGGATAATGTTTGGGTGATGTGAAATTTGTGAGCTTGTTTAAGCTCATTTAAGACTCCTGTTATTGTTTGGATGTTATTTTCTGAGCCCAGCCACTGAAGAAGGAGCAGAAAGTCCATGTGCAGAGGAAGAAGTGCTGTTTTTGGCAGAAGATAATCTAAACAGAGGGATCAAGAGAAAATTTGTCTGAATACATACAGACTGCCACACACAGTCACTGAAGGCTGCTAGTTTGTAGATGATGTTTGCTGTTTTTGTGTCAGGGCCAGATGGAGGAGGTGAGGAGAAGAGAGCAGTGAAACAAGTACATGAGACAGAGCGGAGAGACTCAGGAACAAGAAAAGGAAAGAAGAAGAAGAAGAGAGGTAGACCAAAAGGTGTGGAGAATCAGGGAGAGGAAACAATAAGTAGACTAGAGGAATTTCAAGAAGAGGGACCATTTCAACTGTGGTACCTGCTAACTGAGCTCGACCTCACATGGTTATGGATAGCACCTGCTTTGTTTAACAATGCAATCCTCACAACAACAAAAGAAGAAAAGGAGGTGATAGAGCTGCAGCCCCCACTTTGGTTTGTGACTTTTTGAGTTTGGGAAATTATACATTTCATAGCCGACAACAGGCGGCAGTTTACTTCTGTGTCAGATACCCCGGTGTTGGTGTTTCAATGCTCTGACCCTCAGAGGTCAGCATTTTCCTCACATCATGTTTTGGGTTGCTTCACACCTAAGGCTGGAGGTATTGACCTTTTGATGTCACTCAGTTCTGGAAGTTTCTCTGTTGTCAGTAGACTATTATGCATTCGAGCTGATAAATACTTTGGAGATGCATATTTGAGTAGCAGAAAGTATCATTAATATGGGACAAAAATGTCACTAAAGCTGTTAGATGAATGGTTTTCTTAAAATGACTCACAAAAAGAAAAACAAGCACAGACCGGACTGATGTAGCCACTGCACAGCAGTCAGACAGCATGGGGATCAGCTGTTTACAGGGAGGCTCAAAAGAGGAAAAATAACCACTGCCCAGCAAGATAATGTGCTGGATTATGACTGTTGTTTGTTTGGATACATGAGGATACTTGTATGATGGAGTACACACAGTAAAAACATCTGCTGATGGATATTTGGTGTGTTGAATGATAAATGGCAGAAACCTCAATGGGGACTGGAGGACATGAGAACATGCAGGTTACCTGTTGATGCAGGTGTATAATTTTGGGCTTATGTTGTCAAATTTGGTGAAATGCCAGTTTGACTTGGTAAAAACACTTCAGGACACTCCAGGATGTGTCAGGATCAGAGGATACCAGCAGCTAATGTGTGTAAATCTGCAGTCCGTGACACTCATCATACAGATCCTCCTTCCTTCAATGGTTGTTAGCATTAGCCCACAAAATACCACTGTTGCAAATGATAATTTCAGCTTCTTAAAATGACTTTCAGATTTACAAAACTGACATTTAAAGTCTTGCTAGAATGGTTCACTTCACAGTAGTAGTTAATTATGCTTGAGCATGTAGGTTCAAGTTCACAAAGGGGACATTTATATTCATTTAGCGCAGACGTTCATTTAGTTAAAGGCTGGACAGCCTTGTTTTTGATGTTCAGCAGAAATTGAATGTTTTGTGACATCACATGCAAATGAGCAATGCTTGCAGTTTGTTTTTCCATTTATGTCTATCGGTATCATGAGCATTTTAGTTTATACTCTCGCCCTTCTGTGACGTAAGTTACTGGAGGATACCACCAGAGGGTGCAAAAAGATCTCAGGCTATATGTGACTACCTATTCTAAACTTCAATATTTTTTGTGACGTCAATCTGGATCGGATCCAGATGAAATTTACCTTGATGATGGAGTTGTATTATATGTATTGTCCTGTAAATTTTGAAGTGAATCCATCAAGTGATGTCAGAGATCTGATTTTTTTAAAATACGACCCAAAGTTCTGGGATTTTCAGAAAATTTGGGGGATTTTTTGCATCTAGACAAATCTGCAGATCACCACCAAAATGTATTGGCTTCTTCCTCGGACCAAACCACACCTCTGGTCAAATTTTCAAGTAAATCCATCCTGCAGTAGATAAACAAACAAACAAACAAACAGACAGACCCTGGTGAGAACATACCCTCCTTGGTGGAGGTAACAAAGAAGGAATTGATAAGAGTTGTTAAAGATTACAGCAAGACGTGTGCAGACAGTGAGCTTGGTCAACAGGATTTTTATCCATCGCAGTGTTCAGATATGACTGTGGGAACAAATGCGGTTAGGCTATTTGTCATATGTAATCACAACTCTCAGTTATGATCTCTTCTCTGTAAAACAGGATTTTAAGCCAATTTCGGTTGCGTAAGATTCTGCCCTGAACTTGAAGTTGGAGAATTTGATTGGGTTGTTCTACAGTTTATCTTTTGCTTTTTAGTGGAAATGTCAGACATCACAAGCACAACACATGTACTGCACAATTTAAGATTGAAGTCAGGGACATTGATTCCTTGAGGGGGTTGTTTTTGATTCTCAAGTGGACTGGGTTTTTGATTCCCATCCCTAGTCGTAACCTTCCTGGTGTTATGGCCTAATGAATCATGGTGTCAACTGATAACTTGCAGCTTACTGTGCTGATAGATGCTGTAGTAAGAGCACCAGCGAAAATAGAGGGTGTGCCCTTTGTCGTGAAGTTTTTTTTTCTTCTTATCATTGAACCGAAATGACAGAGCACTAAATTAATAACCCAAAACATGATGCCTTGTATAAAATGGCAATAATAAAAAGGGATAAATGAAGAGAGGTGAGGAGACACTAAGGGACATACTGGGGCCAGTGACTGAGCTCACATATTCTGTTATTCATAGCAAAAACTTGTATTATATGATAATATAACAAATTACAAAGCAAGAGAAAATGATGAAAAAAGAGAAAAAAAATGATGCAGAGAGAGATGAAACACTGTCACTAAAAAGAAATAAGGCAAAGAGGTGAATAATAAGTAAGGAATTAATGAGGAGAAAACTTTTCTTGTGCACATGAATAATTATACAGCTCAGTCAGTGAACTGAATAATCCAGAGAGAAAATCAGTGAGGAAAAATTTTTGAGGGGTTACACGATTTTCCATGACGCCCCCTCTGTCCGTCAGCTGTAGCATCACAACAGGTCCTGATCCAGGTTAGCTCCAGGGCTCTTCCCTAAATCATCTGACATTTTCTTGTGATGTAGCTCCAGATGATTCAAGGACTGGGGATGAAAGGTGATGAAAAGTTTGTTGTTTAATTGTCAGAGCTGACAGGAGGAAGCTCTAATCAGCCATCAGAGTCAGGTTTCCAGTCATCGGGAGGGACTAATGTTCCCCTGAAAGCGTGTCATACTTTCTGTGGAAGACGAATACTGGTTGAGTCACTTGTAAATAAACTCCTCAAAAGTTTAGGAAGTTATCTCAGCTGATTATTTTTCCCCTTTAAATTATCAATTGGTATTGTATTTTCTTTTGTTGGAAAACCTGATTAGTCTTCTTTACAATGAAATCGTAAGCTTTCTTCAAGGGAAAGAGGGAATTATGACACATTTTGTGGGCGCTATCCACACAAGTAGCTGTGTTTCTCCGTCTATGAATGCACAATGGTTTCAAGCAGTATCTCGTAAAGGTGACTACTCAGGCTTTCCAACAAACAAAATACAGTGCCATTAGGTGTTATAAAGGGGAGAAATTATGAACCCAAATTATGTTTCCAAACTTTTTTGAGGAGTATATTTTGATCACGATTGCAGAACATACCGTATCATAGCAGATCTATGAAAATGAAGCTTATACTATTGTCCTTATCATTTAAAAAACTCTCTACTTTATGGCAATAGCATTCGTAACTTTCTGTACTGCGTTAAAAGTAGAGAAAGACCTGAATGACCTCAGTCTGATTTAGCTGGAGGTCTTAATCTTCTCATGCATTCACTGTTTGTGTTGTCACACTTCTACATTCTGGGAGTACAGCTGGGAGGGATCACAGCCTGCCAAATGTATTCCCACACCCTGTTTGCAGTTATTACTCTAAAGATGACACTGGGAATTTTTCAGAGTCCGCAGCTCGTGTTTGCAGGATATTCAAAGTGGCATGAGTATGGCACCAGCTCCATCTCTCGTCTGAATATTTGGTGTTGAACAAAGTCAGCAGGGATTCATATCCAACAGGAAAGACGTCAGATTTGCTTCAATTTTTGCCGTCTTTATAATGATTGCATATCAAATTTTCCTTCAGCTGAGTGTCTTTGAACTCAGCTTTGTCTATCTTTAAAAAAAAAAAAAACACGTGGGGCTGTCACTTAAGACATTATGGTTGGTTGTTTCAAAGAGGTCATTTCATACTTCTTTGAGTTTTATGGGCGCTGTAGTGTGCTTAACATGTCGTCTCTTCATGACAGAGCTCTTCTATGCACAAGACAGTAAGTCCATGGCATCAAGATTTATCTCTCTCTCCCTGTTTACTGTGCCAGTAGCTGCCTGGATTGTTTCGTCAGCAGTTTAAACTCTTTGGCTTAAGGCAATAAGCCAAGTGCAGAGCATAGACCTGTTCATCCCGAGCCCCTTTTTTAAGCCTCCTGCTTGAAACCCATACCCATAAACAAAAGAGTGTATCTCTGCAACCATAAGGTCTATTTGAATATTTGGGGGGCATAATAAAAGTAACACTTGAGAGATTTGTCCAGATGTGTAATTATCAGTATATGTGTTACTGGGACAGAGTAAATGAAGATAGAAGTCAGAATAATGTGAAAATCTCATCCTTGCCTAAAACAGAAACAATTTCTTATTGTGAATATCTCTCTTAGAAATGATGCTGGAGAGGCTGTGAAACTCTAAAAACGAATAATAAAATATGTTTACATCATCTCTGCGAAGGATTATTGTTATAAAGTGATGCAGAGAAAAATTAAAGAGGTTTGATAACAATATGGTCAGGCAAGGATTTTGAAAAACAGTGCATATTTAGCCAAAAGTCAAACATATATGTATTTGTCAAATAAAAGCAGACAAATTGAGGAGTCTTAAAGGCACAGTTCACTGCTTGTGCTGTCGTGTGGAGGAGCTTTTCTCCTGAGCCCCAGCAGACCCAAAATTGGGTCCTATGGGGCTAAAGAGGTTAAGAGAGAATGCAAAATAATCAATATCCAAACAGTAGACCAGTTAATCAGTCAGATCAAGTGATACAACACAGTTAGCCCATGGTTTGGTATGGACCTTTTCTTTTCTTGCGGTTTTTACTTTGGTTTGGTTTTACAACTTGGCTATGTCCTGTTTTTTTTTTTTTTTATAATTATAAAAAAAGTACATTTTGAGGTGTTTTAGCCCTTTTTTCAGATCAGTAAGGGGTTATTGAGCAGAAAAATCTATTTTTTTCATACCTAAACCATTTCTTTATTTTACTCTTTATCGAAAAAACACATTTCCATTGATGAAGTGTATGATAAAATGATTTTGAAAAAATAAAGACTTTGAAAAAAATAAGCTTTTCAAGTACTTACTGTCCTGAGGGAGATACTATTAAATATTTGAGGCTGCCACTTGATGCAGATGATGTTTTTCTTTCTTTTGTAATTTATTTGAAAGCATCAAACCGGCTACACATACCTATTCTATATTTAAAATGTGTCTGTCAGTGGATAAATAGTAATGAGAAGCCCTTGAAGTAATCATTATCTAAAGGCCAAGAATAGAGTTATCCCCCCTTTGAGTCGTCCACAGGTGCCAAAGTGTGCGTTTGTTGTTGCACTGAGCAAGACTCTGCCTGAGGTCACACACTCCCACGAGAGATTACTGCTGTTTGCTCAATGCACGACAGCCAGACAGACAGACACACACAGCACCAACCCCCCTCAGCTTCTCTACGGCAATTATCTGCACAAAGCACACAAACGCCAAGCTGTAATGGCTACTTAGACTCTGTATACACTCACTTGTCAGCATTAAAAGAATTTAAGGCCTTCCTTTTACAAATATAAACAGCATTTTTAAGAGTATCTTGACCCCAAGACCACTTTGGGGCTTAAAAATCTAACATGTACGAGTATTTAGTACAATGGTTAGGGTTTCATCAATTGAGTAATTAGTGTTCAAATTTTGCACTTAGTGTCAGAAATATGCAGAGGGACTGCTCTCTACAGGTTACAATGTGCTCTACAATTAATTTTTCTATTGGCTTATCTGAGGGGTGGGAATTGCCAGAGGCCCCAGGTTACAACACTATCACTGTACTTGAGTTCTGATTTCATTTTATTGCGATCCTTAATATTTTATGATATGCTAAGTATAGCAATACTTAACATTATTGTTGCATATGTTGGATTTGTTGCATTTTTCCTGGCCACATTTACATCTTATAAGAAAACACATGATTTCTATATAGTTTAATAAAAAACATCTCAGTATATTCATCATTGGACTTCGATTTTACTAAAAGCAGGAGTAAAACTCACAGACTGATGTCCACATGTGATCAGTTAATGAAACTGCTATGCCGATCTCAGTCTCTTTTCAGCTTGACAGCTCTGTAGAGCTTTGGTACTGCTGTGTCAGTGAAATAAGAGTAACTGATTTTATTTCTATAGAACCAAAGGCTTTATTAAATGTTGCAAATGAATACATTAAAAATATTGATAACTGTCAGCCTTTGCCATGCACAAATGAAAGACATGGAAGCAGATTCTATAAGATGCCGATGTTTTTAGCTCGGCTGTTGAACAAATGATCCAAAGATATGACTCATAGATGTCTCTGTTTTTTAATCCATGATGTTGTGCTGGTAAATTGTTTTTGTCTCCTTCGTATTCTGTCTGTAACATTGTGTTATCTTTTTTTTTGCTGCTGCCTGTCTTGGCCAGGTCTCCCTTGAAAAAGAGGTTTTTAATCTCAATTGGACCAAACTGGTTAAATAAAGGTTAAATAAAAACAAATAAATAAAATGCCAAATATCATAATACTACAATTTAGCCATTTTTCCCCAACCCCTTGCTGATTAGTGGGGGGGGTTAGGTGAGCCATGCTGTGCTACTCAGCTGCAGTCAACCACTTTTCCACTTCACTAGTAGCAACTAACAGACGACTTTTGAAGCTAACAGCCAGCTCCACCAATTAAACACTCTGATATGACTCTTTAGGATTGTGGGTAATGTAGTTCTGTCATCAAATAAACCATTTTTTTCTCTTTTACATCACCTTATACCATTGTTTCCATAATTCCTAACAATTTAAATCTGAATTTTATTTCCAACATGTATTCAAAGAAATAAAAATAGAGAAATACCATTCATATAAAAGGAGAAAAAAAGAAATAAAGTATTTATACACGTTCTAAAAGGTGTAGGAAGAAAAAAATACTTTATTAATTCCTACCTCTTATTACTGTTTCTCAGGGGTCGTGTTAAAATATATTCTGCTTTAACATCTATGCAAATAATGAACACTATGAAACATATTATCCATATAAATATGTTTATACACATATATACTACAAAATATAATAGACACAATAAACATATTACTTAAGCAATCTATATAAATATAATTTGTACCTATGCACATAACACATACATGCTTACATGTATATATATATTATGTAAATATCCATATAAATATGAAATCTATATTTTATTTTATTTTACCTTTTAATCTCAGGTTCATTTGACATCGCTGCGATCTAATCTGATGCATTCTCCAGCTCAGAAATCCATTTTATGATGACACAGACCCTCAGACGACTACCTGAGCTTCTCTCTTATTGAGCCCGCTCACTCTTCCAACTCATTTCCAAATAAACTACTCATTGGAGTGTTCACCCATGACATTGCTCTGCCCGAGCCAGAACCATGAGTCAGCTCCTGGGCATGGAAGAAGGTACACTGTTTGCCACAGGCGCAGGCATTCTGTGATTTCAGAATATCTAATCGTGTTTAGGAATGCACGCTTGATCCAGTTCCATCTTCAGCCTATTAGGAGGTCACGGCGTGCCAGCTTCTTTTCACGGGCTCTCATGGACAATGTAATTTGCATTCCTGCGCTCAGCGGGTCGAGGGGAGAAGACGTCTGGGTGCTCTGAATCATCTGATATAATTACTGTTGAGAGCGTAACTGCCGATTCTATTTAATTGTGTAGTGTGGAGCTACAATTGGTTGAATTAAAACAGGGGCCGATTTTGACAATTAAAAGTGTCACAGCAGCTGTTTCCACTGCAGCAGCAGTTTTGGCATTAAAGCTTTTTATAAGTCTGCATGTCATTTTGTTTTAATACAAACTGGATTTATTATTTATTAGAGATTCTGCTTATTTTAGTCATTTACAGTCATGTTTTGTAGTATCCATCCGCATGAATTTTCATTAGGGCAATATCATTTCAAATATTATTTGACGAGAGGGTATTGTTAGAGCAGAGAAGGCAGTTTGCAAAATTTTAAGCTTTTATGGGTATTTAACATTAAAAAGACAACATTGACTCATAAAGAAGATCTATCATGTTTGTCCCCTTTATTCATGTCATGTCCTTAAATTGTCAAAATTACATTGTTACCTCCATGTGAACATTCAAAGTAAATACATAGCAGAAGTAAGAATTTATTGCAATAATTGGAAAAAATAGCCTGTAAGCAGAGCTCTTTCATTTACCATATGCTTACTGTACTGATCTACTGAAGTCCTTGGTAAAGTGTTTATACTGTCACATCATTTTGATGCCGCCAGAAGGAGTTAAATATACTGTAGCTATCCATCACGCATTTGATATTGATGCCAAAAACATTAAACACGCTATTTAGATTCACTTTAAAACCAGTAATAAAACATCAAAAAGCTCAGCATGTCTGGCACATGGTTAAGATCACCATAACCTCAAATTTTGTAACAAAACATGAACATTTGCTATTAAATAAACAATATTTCAAGTAATCATAACACTACAAAACCAGTCCTCTTCTTGGTCCATTGTTGTGCTGTATTGTATCCTTAGCATTTTAAATAATTGGTTAGTCAACTCTGCTTGTTTTTCTCAAATCATGCAGGACAAATCTCAATGCATTTCCACTGTTTGATCTTTTATAAATGTGAGGTTTTCCCAAAACTCTTCTTTAGGGATTCATGATATTGGATTTTTGCTGATATCTGACATGCTGATATTTTCATACTCATTATTGCTGATACTGATATTGATACTGTTCTTTTCTGTCAAGGGCACAAAGCTAACTCTATTGACAATGTGCAATTCACCCATGTGCAATCACTTACATTCATGTGCAATTACTTTGTGAATGTGTTAATAATCCTTATAGGATTTGCTTTTTAGTTTCTGTATTCAAGCCCTTTTTTATATTTATATTGGTAGAATAATGTACATACTGCTATTTTTCATGCTATTTTTATACAATTTTTATACTTATTCTTTATCAACGCTGTCCCCTTTGCTGCTGTAACATTGCAAATTTCCCTGTGTGGGACAAATAAAGGTTTATTCTATTCTATTCTATTCTATTAAACCAAAATGGACCTATTCCTCTCATGATTACAGTCCATATGTGTTAGAAACAGATGGGAAACAAGAAAAAGTAACACTTAATCCATTAATCAATGATACTTTTGATTCATTCAAGATGATATTTAGTGATGATGAGGTAAACCATGATGGTACATTTGTAAATTCTACCTATATCACAGTCAATATATTGGACATTTATGGCTGAGTTGCACTTGCATATACCAGCTGTAAATATTGGAAAAATGTTCATATCTGCCAGAACAATACTCAGCTTTTTAGGGAACTATCTGACACCGATACTGCTCCAATAATATCATGCATCCCTCCTCTTACTTGAAACATGAACTCAAACTCACAACAAACATAAAAAGCACTTTGTTCTGGTTTCAGGGATGTATTATTTTCCTTCAAACTGTCGTGCCTTTCCTCACACACATTCCTCCTGTAAACAAACACAGGCTGGTGTGACCAGGGCAGAGAGCAGCCATAAACAACAGTCAGCTGCTCTTATTTGGAGAAATAGAGAGGTCACCTGCCACGTCCACATTCCTGACATACCTCTAAAACATTCATAAATATCCCTGAAGCTTTGTTCATATTGTCCTGCCTGTTAATCTGTCCAGGAGCTGCACCAAAATCACCCTGATTGCCTCTGCGCTCACTCAACACAACAAGAGGCTCCACAATAGGCCTCCTTGTCCTGCGTCATCAGTGAAAGCAAATCTGCGTTCATCAGGGATGTTTTCACAAAGCTGATCCTGATGGACTCTGGATAACAGGCCTGTCACGTTCAGGAGCAGCGCAGAGAGCCAGCTTTTGTTTAGGAACATCTTTTTACTGCTCAATTTGGAGCTACGTAAATGTTGCTCTGTCCCTGAAGCTCTTTTCCCAGCCTGATGAACAAACAGAGAGAAAGCCATTTTGAAACAGAGGCACGTGGAGATTGACAAAAGGGGAGGACGGGTTCAGACCTGCGCTGCCAAAATCAAGCAGCGCACAATTAGATGAGCGTCTTGAATGCCAGGAGTTACGGAGAAAGAACAGGCGTGGATCTGGACTTGGCAGTGACACGCAGAGACAAAAAAACAAAATAGTCTGACAGTGAGGGTTTGTTTGCACACAACCTGCAGGTACGGGCACTGCACACCTTTTCGAGGTATTATCTTCTCATCCAACCATCCAGGGATTGTTTACAGCAGGTGTAGTAATGGTTTTACTGAAGGATATGCAGCACACCTCAACTGTCTTGCTGAAATCTGTCAAATATGGCAGTACACAGTGAGCTGTGAATCCAGTCTGGAGTGGTTGTTATTGTCCTTTGAGATCCTTTCAGGGACTGGTTTGATCTGCAGGTTTTGCTGTTTTTGCAGCATTTTAATGCGTATGATTTTATTATATATGAATTCACATGCAGGACAACCTTTTGGGTTTATATATTCCATTTCGATGACCTCCAGAGTGTGTTTACAGTCGCCAATGTTCAAAAATCTTATTGTTTTTATTTACTGATTACCCCTGATCCTTCTGTTTTCTCAGTGGGGTACTAAATCACCAGTTCAGTTCCATCATGATATGATTCAATATAAATATTAGGACAGTGATACAAAGCCTGCTGCAATATTATGTTATGATTTAGCAGCCTGCAACATTGGATCATATTGCATCGATACATTTCATTTATAATAAGAAAACGATCCGTTTCTTTACTGAAGTGCTTCGTTTTAAAAAGAAAATTAAACAATCGTTTTAACACAATAACAAAGACTAGAGTTTAACAGTTCTTATAATAGGTTTTAAAATGAAAAGTTTAATTTATTGTTTGGTTTTTTTACATCATTAAGAATTATTGAATTCTTTGTGTTTAGGTACATTGAAACACCAAACATTTTAGGCACCAAACATCTGTTTTTCAAGAACTCTCACTTTAATTATTTTTTCTACTTTTTCTGCATTCTTTTAAAATCATGGTTTTGTCTTTTGATCAATTTTCCTATTTAGAAATTCCTTTTGAACCTCTTTATAAACAAATAAACTTGAATATATTAATTTTTGCATTACTCAACCACCTTTACTCTGGTTCATGTATAATTTTTGGTGACATAATGAGATTGTATTGAGATTAAATCCAGTATAATCTTAACTTTGAGGGGTTGGGACAAAGTTTACATGGACACAGAGTGGCTTCATAACTGTCAGGATATGTAGTGGGCATTTTTGTTCACCACACAAAAATACTTATCCAAGTAGACACCAAGTGCAAGCCTCGCTCCTTCTGTTCACCCACATGGTCTGGACAAGACAATACAACGCTCTTTACAGGTGATCAGTAAATTGAGGGGAGACCATTTTTTTCCATGTATGTTGAACTTGTGTCAGTTGTAAACGGTTACAAAATGCAAACATGTGTGACGTATAAAGCTGAGCAGTCAGCCCTGGTGGTGGTGTTTTTTTTTTAAAGTATAAACTATTGTCACACAGCTGAGAGGAGTGGAGTGAATATCCTCCTCCTCCTTCACTCTCAGGTGCTATCTTTTAGCATCAGCTTACCACCTGTCTGTTTGAACTCAGCCATTTTGGAAAGCTGTTGGCCTGTGCATAAAATTACTCCATCATGTGAAGGGAAACACATTCAATGGATTGTTCAGTATTACTGAAGTTGGCTTGTATCAGATACTTGACAATAGTCAGTGAAGTGGCTGAAAGGGCTCCCAGCAGCATTGTATCTTTAAGAAGAAGAAGCTGAGAGGCTGTATGTAGTTGTAAATAAGGTGATATGCATTCATTCAATTCGGCCTCGCTGCAAAAAGTGCCCATTTTACAAACAGCAGTGCTAAGGGATATTTGAATTGGGTGGGAAAATTACTGTCTGTTTAGAGTTGGTGGTAACTGTGCCAGTGTATTTATATGACCGAGTTGCAAACTGTCTTTTTTCAGTGATCAGGAAAACAATCTCTGTAATGGTTAAAGGATAAGTTCGGTTTTTTGACACCTGGACCTTATTTTTAGGATTAAATACACTCGTAGACTCACCCAGACAATTTTGGCGGAGCTCGGAGCCGTTTTCGAGCAATTTAGATCCATCCGACGGCATTTTTCCTCATGCCATAGTAGCAGACGGGGCCAGAAATTGAAGCCCCTAAATTAGACATTATCTGCTGCAAAACTCGCTCATTTCAGCTACATTTTATAAATGAATGGCCAGTGTTATCACCATGTCAGCTCAACTTTGTTGTTATGGTCATCCGGGGCTTTACAAGGATGGGTAACTTTTGGTGACGTCATAGACAAGAACATAAGTAGAGCCGCTGTTGTTGCTAGGCTACACGGCTACACGGCTATTTTTGTGCAACATGGCGGAATATTTATCCGATGTAGAAGTGTCTGACGACGACTTTGAGTATAATGGATGCCCGTATCATTTTGAGCCAGAATATACCGACGAGGAGCTATTTGAAAGGAGGATGCAGAGGGAAAGAGCCGAACAGCTGGCCAGAGAACAAGCAACCACTGCACGTCCACGAATGGGGGCTAACTGGTGGTGTTGTGGACATTGCACGGCAAACACAACAGAGGAGGAGTGCCTTTGCTGCTCAGAGTGGGACCTGAGACCCGAGGAAACACGTATTGATGCCCCCCAAAATACGATTTCTGGCCCCGTCTGCTACTGAGAGAAAAACGCCATCGGATGGATCTAAATTGCTCAAAAACGGCTCCGAGCTCCGCCAAAATTGTCTGGGTGAGTCTACGAGTGTATTTAATCCTAAAAATAAGGTCCAGGTGTCAAAAAACCGAACTTATCCTTTAAGGCTGTCCTTGACCGCAGGGAAAACATTGTCTTTGTGGGCCAGAACTGTTGCTTTGAGCAAGGAATATTTGTTTATAAAAATCACCCACAATGGTTATTCTTTTTGGCCTTCGTAGGAAAAGTTTGTAATTCATGCATAACCAGCACTGACAGTCGGTTAATTTGAGTGAGAGAACTACCATCTGCTGAGAACTGATGGTTATTGCACCACAATATTAATATGAGATTTTCAGGGATGAGGAGGACAATTCCAACACCACAGCATCTTTTAATGATGACAAATTCATCAGGGTAGAAAAACTAAATGTCTTTAGCACTGAATGTTTTGTGTACTGAATCAATCTTTAGATGAAGCCACTGAATGAAGTAAACACTGCAAAGTTTGTGGAGCTCAACACAGCGCAATACAATCTCAGTAAATGATGTTGAAATAATGATGTTTACTTGTAAAACAATAATCACAGCCGATGCAATAAAGGCTAAACAAATATAACAATTCCAGTAAAAATACACAATCATTTAGTACCAGTAAACCTCAACAATAAAGTCATAACAATATGGCAATTAAAGAGACAAAGACAGTAAAAGAATAACGACAACATTTGACCAGAAAATAGAAAAAAAACAATATAAACCATAATAAAGTCATAAAAGTCTTTAAAGCTGCTGTCACTGATTATTGATCTTTTAAAGTGATTTCATTTGAAATACTCTGTTTTCTCCTGACTCCTCTAATTTCTTTGTCGCTGCATTTTTACGACCCTCCTTTGACCCCTACATGGCCTCCTGTGAGGGTCATAGCCACAAAGTTAAGCCCGTCAGAGTGAGACGTCTTTCAGCAACTATTTAGTGCCTGAGTGAACAACTGACACTTCAGTGTGTCCTCTTACCACCTGCTCACTCAGGAGTCACTTATTTAAAGACAGTGGTACCTTTAGTTTCACATCAGATGCTCTAACTAACAACAGATAAGAAAATACAATTTGGATTGCAGTCATTTATTCATATTATTGATTAGGGTATCTGGATAGTTGCAGGCATGTTTTCTGAAGGTCTGAGTTTTGGTTAAAAATAAAATGACTGTACTGAATGTTGGTAGGAGCTTGTGAATGAATCATGCCAGAGTTACTTGCTGTTTGTGCACGTGTTGGTTAGTTTGTTTCTCCTGGACTTACAGGGAACAACTTCCAAAGGCTATTTCAGAAATTTAAACAAATGACTAATACTGTTAATACCACCAAGAACTGTCTGAGTCAGATATTTAACAAATGTGGAAAACATGTCAGACAGAACAAGTTTTTTGACAGCAAATAGTCATTAAAAAGAGTGGCTGATGTTTTATTGGCAATAGTTTAATTTTACAGTATGTATAATGATGGAGAATCCTGGAGGGATAGTTAAGACAAGCCCAAGCCATTAAACAATAAAAACAGAATGTCCTAAACAATTTTCTTGTCTAAATTTAAGTCTAACCTTGACAGAGCGCCAAAAATATTTCAACTATCCAAGCATTTAAAGACACCATGAATATGAAAAAGGACATAAAACTACATCATGATGCATGGATAAAGGTGTTTGTGACTCCAAGTTTCATCATTAAACAACAATTTGGGACTTTTGCACCTTAAAATAGTAGTTTCAAAGTTAGGGGTCAATACATTTCAATGGCAGCAATTGCCTTTGTTGCCTGCTGTCAGTGCTGTGCAACAATAAGGAGGAATGACAGTGTTATGGCACCTGTTCACACACAAGCCTTCTGCTAAAAAGAAGACAGTCAGCCTGTCCTGACATTGTTTGGCATAACGGTTTGAGGCCAAATGATGGGCAATAACAGAGACTGATAAAGTGACCCAGGAAAAAGCCTTCAAATGAATAAGAAATACAATATTCCCCCAGTTATTAAACTGTTAGTTTAACATCAAAACTGCTCAGTACATCATTATTAGAGAATACATATTTCATTTTCTCTTATTGCAGTGGTTCCCACCATTTTCCTTGTAGCACCATGTTCCTTGCCAAACCGGAAATCCTCAGTAGAAAAAAAGCTGGCAGGACATAAAAAGTGTACCCCCCTCACAGTGAGAGCACAAAGATGTATTATATTTTCAGACTGAATACATTTTTTTTAAACCAGGTTGTTAAGATGTGTAATTAGGTCGTAAAAAATGTCAGTTTCCCAAACACAATCATAACACCTCCAGGGTTCTTGCTGCCAGCCTCAAGTGGACACTCAAGGAACTGCAGCTTTTGGCACTTCTGCATGGACCTTCATTTTCAGCCTTGGAGGTTGCCACTTGGGATGAACATCAGGCACCAAGTTTTCAAGGAGTTAAGATTCCACAGTCATGAGCAAGGGATAAACGTGAGACCCAGTGACCTTGGCCTTTGACCTATGACCACCAAAATCTAATGAGTTTCTCCTTGACCCAGAGTGGAGATTTGTGCAAGAAATTTCCTCAGAACATTTGACGATACAGCGTGCACATGGGCAGAAGGATAGACAATCTGAACACATATTATTTCTCACCCAGCTCATTGGCGGCACCAATGCATGAAACCCTTTTAGTCTCAAAATGAGTTCAAAGAGGAAGTGTCTTCTGTCTTCAAGCTCTATTTTATCTTTGTGGACGTACATGCAGACAGTACATTGAATGAGCAGATGTTTGCAGGCTGGAGGCCACATCCTGACTTTCATGTTACTTCACATTATCATTTAGTCTGAAGATTCACCAGGAAACTATAGGTCCTGTGTACAAGTGAGGCACTCATATGCCTTTTTTTCTAAGGCTGAGAACCTCTCAGTGTGTTTGCTCTCAGACGCAGAACTCCTTTGTTTACTAAATCTGTCCGACAACACGCACGTTAGCATGTCTGTCACGCAGGCATTCACTTAAGTGTTTACTTAAAGACTCTTCATTTGTAGCTCCTAATGTTCAGCATTTTGTCTTCCAGCTTCAGCATCAAAACTTCACTCTTTATAGGGGACCTGTTTCTAAAAAGTTGTTTTTGTCCCTGACAGACTTTGTTTAAAAGCTCTGAAAGCAAACTCAGGGCTTTATGAGGACACTTTTAGATTTTGACAGGCAGCTGTTTCTTTTCTCCACTTCTGTGACTGCCTGACAGTGTAGAAAATCAAACAAACACTGTCATGTTGGCTGACATCCAGGATTAAGGTAAAAGGATTAATCTGAGGCCTCCAGTAATATTTAGAGGGACCTGCACGGACTTATTTAAAGGCTGTAAGCTTGTTAAATTCACCATGATGCTCACGGGTGGTGGTGTCAGGGAAGTAGACTATGAAGAAACCTTGACCTTATTTCAAGAAGCTCGCCTTAAAAGTAAAGGAAATTTTCTTCAAATAGCTGGGCCATTTTTGACGACAGAGCACCTTTTGAGGGCTCCAATTACTCACAATGATGAGAGTCTAACTAAAAGTCTGATTGTCCCAAGTCTAATCAATCGTTTGTTCCAAGCATTTGATAAGTAAGTTTCATTTAATTAGTGAGAGTCTCTGCAGGCATTTAACTGCCATCTACCAAGCTGCAACCTCCACATTTGGTCATTGTGAAAGTGGAAAAAGTCCCATTAACATCTGTATTAAAAAGCAAATTTTCACAACATAAAACATCATATTTAAATTTTGATTTAAATAAAAAACAACACCGATAGCTGATGTCTTTACGAGCACACTATAAGCAGGGCATTATTTTTTTTCTAATACGTATCCTTTTTTATTGTCATTAGGCTAAAAGTTAGGTGCACATTTGCATAATTAGATGCAGTTTTGGCTAGAAACTCACCAAGTACCTCTTTTCCTGTTTTTTGATCAATCAAAAGTTAATTTGTCATTTTTAATATGGCAACCACACTTTGACTTCAAAACACCTTTTTAGAAACCAGTGGGTGACATCATCGAGCATGCTGTCCATGCTTTAAAACCTTTGCTTACACATTAGCATGCTTTTGTCCTATTTTGTGGGTAATAATTCATTTTTCTTGTGTGCTTAATGTCTTTTGCTCTGTTTGCTCAAAAGCCAAACATGTGACACTCTGTTAATTAGCTTCACCTTGTGATTTTGACCGATACAATGGGCCTTTATTATTTGATCTTTGATTGTTCATGAAAACAATCTCACTGCCCGAACAGAATGAGAAACTTTTACATTTCCTGTGTGGAGCCTGAGAAATGACACTGATGACACACATTTAAATTAAGACAGAGGCCTTTTTCAGGCTGTCTGTCAATCCAAATCTTTTGAACAAGACTTCTCAAAAGCATTGAAGGGGAATTTCTTTAAACCTTTCATTAACATATAGTCTGGTTTGAAGATGAAATTATTAGATTTTTCAGATCAAAGGTGAAGGTCATTGAGTCCCATGTCCGTCTGCTCCATGGAAATATGACCTCTCCAAGTTCCACACTGACTTAAGCATGGACCAACTGGAAGTTCTTCTGCTGCTTCTCAGTGTTTTAACAGTTTATTTTCACCTAAAACTCTTTAAATAACTGAGTTGTCAGCCCTGTCTGCAGCAATATATTGTGGCTGTGGCTGCTGTTTAGGCTGTTGCCATGTCCCTCATACAACCCTACTTCAAAAATCCCAAACTGTCCCTTTAAGTTTTGCAACCTCAAATTCATTAGTTGGGTTTTCATAATCATGTAGTTGTCTTGATTAGATTGTGATCATGCTAGCACAGCAAGAAGGTTGCTGGTTCATGTCGGTCAGGGCCTTTCTGTTTGCAGTTTACGTGGTTTCCCTGAGTATGTGTTAGTTCTCTCTGTGGGCTCCAGCTTCCTCCCATAGACTAATAAAACTGTGCTTGTTAGGTTAGTTGGTTACTCTAAAATGCCCTTAGGTGTGAGTTAGTCTGTGATTGTTCGTCTCTTTCTACGTGGCCCTTGTTCAGCTCCAGTCCAGGATGTACCCCACGTCTTGCCCAATGTCAGCTGGGATAGGCTCCTGTCTCCTGCAACCCCCGAAAGAGAAAAGTGGTATAGATAAAAGAATGGGATGGGATGGATATTACATACATTGATGAGGAAGGCAAAGGAGCAAAATGATAGAAAACCCCCACAAAACATTAAAAATCCAAGGCCTGTGATCAGGCATATTTGTCAATAACACACATGTTTATCTCACATTTAACCCAAGATCAGTTTCAGGTCATGTTGAGCTCTGTGAGACTGTACTAATAGAAAAGTACCACAGGAAATAATAAAGTACTTCTCTTCCTGACCTTTCACATAGTTCATTAACATTGCTGGAATGTTTTAACAGTAATGTCTTTAAAAACAACATTTCCTAACAAACAGCTGCTCATTTTGGCAAAATCCAGTATTCTTTTCTTGCCTAATAGCCAGATATTTGACAGGAAATGTTATAAATGATTCCAAAAATATCTCATTGTGTTCCTCCTCTCAAGAGTCACAGTTGAAACAAACCAGGCGTACGTGAGCCGCTGTGTTGATGACGTCTCCTAGCAGCAGCAAATACAGATGGAGAGGGAGAGGCTGCAGGGTAACACAGGGAGCTGTTTCGGGGCGATGACCTCTGAGGAAAGGACGTTGAGTCACACAGAGATAGGTTCATGTGTTGACATGAACACGCTCCACCCGTGTCTTGAAGTTTGAGGCTGGACTCAGTAAACTTTACTGTTGAATCCTATTTAATTCCTGATTTAGCTCTGATTATCTGCTTTGTTTCAGTGTCTGAAGCTGTTTTAAAGTTACTTTGTATTGCAGCTGGATTGTGAAACTCCTTTTCTATCATCAGGCACATCCATCTTACAAAGCCTGACGCTGATACACTCCTGGTCAGGACCAAGATAATCAGCATCCTTATTGAAGACAGCTCCAAGCATGGTATAGTTGTTTAATAAGGGGGAAGTGACTGCAAGCCATCTAACTAGCCCACCATGAATGTGAAGAACAGAGAATTGGTTCAGTCATATTATAATATTTGAAAGGTCCCACCCCTCCAAACTGTTCTATATGGATGTTACCCAGATGAACATGAATTATGCCCCATGGACATGTGAAAATGTCCGTTCAGTATGTCAGGTTAGTTTAAAGGAACAGTATAAAGATTTGAAACACTGAAATATCTGAATTTAAAAGGACTGCAATACAAATTGTCCATCAGTATTGGCAGTGGAAGCCACTTGGGTTAAGTGTTATGCCTGAGGACACATCAACATGTGACTGGAGGAGCTGGGGATTGAACCCCTGGACTTGCTGGATTTAAGGTTTCAGACTCGTCCACTGATCCACAGTCTTTATTTGGGACAGGGTTAATCATTTTCAGCATATCTTAAACAAAAATGAGAGATAATCTATCCATCCATTATCTATATATCTTTATCCCCTTCAGGCTCACAGGGGATATGTATTCTTGCGGTGCCATGTTGTCAACAACTCTGCATTCATTCTACTATCTCTGCTTGGCACTTGTCTTGCTAGTCCAAGACAAGACAATGGGCTTAAAGTGCTGACCAAACAGTGTTAGGACGTCACACTAGTTGGTTCATTCAGGCAGGGCCATGGGGGGGATGAACAGTTTCAGGGAGAGAGGGAGAGGTCCCAATGCTGAAGAGGTTTTGCCTAGTTCATTGAATTACCCTATCACATGTAGGAAGTATGTAAGACACTGAGGGGGCACATAGAACTTGAACAAGCGTAGTTTAAGGTTTCTAAGTTCACCTTTACTATTTCTGTCTTGCTGCATTTACTCCTTTTTTTACTTTGATTTATAGCTGCTTGGACAAATTAAGATGTGAGGTTTCAAAAGTTTGTGAAACTACCAAAATAGTTCCTCATATGGCCTAATGAGATGTTAAGAAACTGTAGTTCATTATTTTTCAATCATAACAACGTTTTAGTTCTTTATATTTCTCTTTCTGCAGGACAATAACAAACTCTTCAAAAACCTTCACTCTTGACCGTAATATTCCTTCATGCGCACGTGAGCAACTTCGTAGAATTTCTTCTCTGACTTGTTGTTGTTGTCAGTCACCCAGTTTTAAGCTCCTTAACATATCAGGGTCAGTGTGAACCCTTCAGCAAGTTGACACTTCACTTTCATGTAGCGTGACCCCTCCTGTGAATGTGTGTGACACTAAAATGGATGTCTTTGTTGATGCTGAGTTTTTACGAGAACTCACATGACTACAAAGCAATTAAAAGTGACAGCAGGTCACATTTAAAAGCCCAGGTGAGCCTGAGAAATGCTTCCAAGTTTGGATTCCTTAATATTTTGTAGTTTATTATTCTAAAAATCTAAAAGACATCGTTCAACTTCTTGTTCAGACACTTGAATGGTTTGCGTACTCTTCCGCAGTGACCCAGCCGCTGGCAGTGCACTGACCTCTCGTGTGAAGCACAAACAACACCACCTGTCTCCTCCCCTGCGATCCCTCCACTCCACATTACTGCAGGGTGCTCTCACCTTCCCCGGGGTCATGAGTTCAGTGTGTCAGACGAGTGGAAGCAGCAGAGGTTATTATTTCATGTCACACTTGTGTTTCTGCAGCACAACAGGAACAGGGCTGTTTACCCAGCTGCTGAGAGAGGGGCAGCTCGCGACTAAACATCGGGGAAAAGACGAGGGAGATTGGGAAAATATTCAGGGAAAATACTTGTAAGGACTAGGATTTTCTTCCCTGAGAAGCACTGATGAAAATCAGTGTTCCTTTTGATTGCATAGCAACAATAGCTGAAATCATAGAAACCCAATATTTGTAAATCTCTTGTTTCAAATTCAAAACAAATTGCTAGAAAATTCCCCGCACTGTCTAAACCAGGGTTCCTGTTGATCCTTGAAAATTTTTTAAAAGTCTTGAATAATATTTTAAAAAACTCAAGGCCATAAAATGTCTTAGATAAGCGGATGCAGGATGGATTAGCTCTTTGACTCATATAAATGGGAAGACAATTGGGAATTTCAGTTCAAGGAACATTGGGATCAAGATAAAGAAAATGACAGGGCTTTTTTCAAGATGTGCACAAAACATTTAAAACTTATGATCTCTGCTGAGGAGGTTATGTTTTTGCTAACATTTTTCTGTTTGACACTTAGCAACATAACTGGAAATGTTATGAACGCATTTAAATTATATTTTCAGAGAAGGTTTGTGATGGTACAAGGAGGAAGTGATAAGATGTTGGTGTTGATCTTTAAGGATTTGTTAACATTGTGAGATAGGGCACTTTTCCACCTTTGTGCTTTTAATACAATAAGTTCTGTTTGGATTTTGATGACATTTTTAGGAAATGTTAGTCATGGCACAAGGAAGAAGTGATTACATTTTGTTGGTGATCCAAATCTGGATGTGGATCAAGGATTTCTTAACAGTGCGAGATAGGGTAGGTTCCCACATCTCTGACAATAACTCTCCCAAGTCTGAGATGCCTTGGCAGAGGCTTTTCTCTCAGAACACTTATAGTAATAATAGTTAAACATTGAATATTAAAAAAGGTTTGAAAACAAAAAGTCGTGCTTTTTTTATCATGTAGTCTTTGAAGATCTTTAAAAGTCTTTGGTGAAATCTTAAAAGTTGAACTGGATCTCTGGTCTAAATTAAATGAATGTGACAAATAAGATATGATGTATGCATTGGATGTTTCACAGCTATTAATCATTTTAAATAACATGGAGTGTATTATTTTAAACATGGCAGTGAAGTGTTAAAGTATCAATCTAAGTACAACTACCGCAGTTGAAGTACAACCTTAGCTGAACAGTTGTCTTCTCTGTCTGACGGTGAGATGGGTTCATTTATTCTTTACTCGGTCATGACCTCTGTGGGGCCCTTAGCAAAGTTCTACTAAGAGGCCCCCCATCTTGACCCTTGAGTCATGTTAACCATATTTCATTGTCACAGTCACACCCGACTTCCACTGACACACTGCTGTGCTCATTTCTTTGCTCCAACTGTGAGTTTATGTATTAATAACTAGACCTTTACAAAACCGACTGAGACATAGGAATACTTTAATATCGTTTTAAATATAATTCACACGTGTACTGTGCTTACTGGCTTAGCCAAACCCTTTTGCAAGCAGAGAAAAGAATTCTGCTAGTTGGGTAATTAAATTCAAGCCATCTGAACATGTTTAAAGCTTTCATTGCAGCAGCAGGAGATCATAATTTTAGCTCGGCATCCAGGTCCTGACCTCGTCAATCTTTAAAGATGTATTTAATTTGCAGAATTTGAGGAGGGATAAGATACTTTCTTAACTCCCATTTTCAGAGCCTAAAGGTGGATGCTGGGGTGGTGGGGGGTTGAAAGTAAGAGCTCAGTACTAATGCAGGGCAGAGCTGGTCGAGTCAAAGCTAAAGCAGCTTACATATGTGCAAATAGTTGGATGTTTGCCAGCTGTTTAAGTAGTGATGCACAGATTGTGGAAGTCAGGGCTGATGCCAATACCAATGTTGGAAATAATCATTTTAGCAGACAGTGATGTTTTATAGCTAATTACTTCTTTGGCACAACGGCTTTGTTTTTTCACAGCACATCATAGTTTGTCCAACAGGTCATTTTTACTACCCTGAATAAAGAATATTAATAAGTATGTCATATGTCAGCATCATATTGTCACAACAGAACAAATAAATGTCTGAAAACTGATATTGGCTCACTCCATGTTAATGTGCAGACGTACAATGCTTGTAAAAACAGCTGATATTGGCCGACACTGATGTTGAACTGATGCCAATGCGCATCCATAATTTCAAGTGTGACATCAGCTCAGCTTGAGTTGTCTGCCTAAACAATCTTATAGTTGTAGTAGTATAAATGGTAGACTGATAGATTGATACATTTGCCTGGTTTAAGAACTAAGTTTTGCACAATAAGTAATCAATTATGGAAGAATTTGCAATTACAAGAAAGTTGTTTATCAAATTAGGTTTAACGGGTCCTCCCCCAGGAAACTTTGCGCAAGGAAACTTAAAGCTAGGTCTTTAGTCAATCTGTGCCAATGTTCTAATAAAACCAAAGTTTCACCATGTTGAAAAACATTCTGACATTTCAGTATCCTTCAATCTCATCACAGCTTCACATGTTAGGACGTTGTTCTGATAATGATATTAGTGCCAATCTTAGCATGAAAAGTTTATAGGGTTCCCTCTGTTTTAGTTATTTAAACTAGACTTGGGTTGTGAGTCTTTTTGGATAACTTACACTCATCCAGTTTTCATGTTTTTTTGGGGGGTAAATCTTTCCAGAGCAGAGAGTGCACAACAAATTGAGAAGGCCTTGGCAAAATTTCATCATGTGCAGATCAGTTATACTCCGGATGGAGTCAAATCCCTGTAGATTTATTCTCAGTTGAAAAAAGGGCTGGTGTGGAAAACAGGTGGAAAATGATGTTTCAGTAAATTAGATCCACTGGTGTCACTGTAAGATCTTTAACCCTGAGCTTTTCACTCTGAACTCCCAACATGTAAGTGAGATTTGTAGAGTTAATCACCCCACCAGTTCCCCACCATTGGACAAGTACCAACAGATGCCACAAGCCCCCGTCATGAAAACAGCACAAATGTTTGTATAAATAAATGTATATATGTGCTTTAACCAAACATGGTATCATAATTTTAACTAATTTCCCCCATTAATATACAGTAAATAAATACAATGTTTTGTTTACACTAAAGTAAAGAAAAAATGTACTACGAGAGAGTTCATTACTAACACTACAAGGAAGTCTTGATCAAAAATCACTCTGTTAGGTGTGACTAAGTTTTAAATTTTAACTCCAAATAGAGTCAAGAATTACACTTGAGGAGAGTTTAAGCAGCAACTCTCCAAAAAGAGTGTAAACACCACTTTGGAGTTTGGACCCATATAGACACTTAAGAAGTAGGGATGCATGATATTTGATTTTTGCTGATATCCGATATGCCGATATTTTTTAATTATTATCACCGATACTGATATTTCTGGTCAAAAGCACAAGCTCTGTACTTCACAAAAATGGACTTGTTTCTTCAGTGTTACAGTATATTTTTGCGAGGAACAGATGTAAAACAAGAAAAACAGCATGTAACACTTGCACAAATGAAACCCTTGATTTTTGAATGTACCAATGCAGTGATGAGAGGGTGCATCAGTATTGTACATTTGTTTAAATTGCCGATATTCCAGCAGATATATGGCTGATATGTGTGGCCAATATGTCGGCTGTAAATATCTGCAAAATTTAAATATCAGCCGATACCGATATCAAATCGATAATATTGTGCAACCTTATTAAAAAGTGTTAATGTTAACTCTGATAGTGTTAATTTGTCAATGCAGATTTTGCTGTGTGATGCATCTTATATTTGTTGGAAAAACTAAATTAACAAAACATGATCAGTTACCACAAGCATGCCTGCATGTTAGTGCTTGAGCTCCTTGTCAGATATGCATTAAAGATCAGTTATTGAATCATTTTGTGAAAGACTTTTCATGTAACTCGACCAGCTCTCCTCTCTGCATACCCAAAGTACTCAAAGACATCAGTGTTGACTGCAGTGAGCCTGTGGTTTAGTCGAACAAAATGTAGCAGAATAGAAACATGTATTGGCTTTGTAAATGACTTCTCATTAAGCTGTCAGCGTGTTGTTGTTTCTCTTGTTCAGTTCCTCTGTTACATTCCTGTGAACAGTCATTATAACAGGGTGGAGACGCTCTAATAACATTTTGATGTTTCATAATATAACAAATTAAGATCAACCACAGAGCCATTAATCACTGATGATGGTGAGGACAGGTTTCAACCACAACTTTTAGTTTATCCTTATTTCCCTGAGATCTTTGATAAAGTTTTCAGAGCAGTTGTTAAACAAAATGTCCGTCTTTCGCTGTTTTTCTTGAAGGTCATATGGACTTTTGACCAACTTTAAGTACTTTAACTCCTGGGGCACCCCCAAGGAAATGTCTGTGACTAGGTTCTTTCACAATAATTAATCTCCTCTATCGCTTTGATATCTCCAGAAAGGGAAATGCTGCTGTACATACTTGGCTGCTGCACAAACAGACCAACTGACTTCAAGGATATGAACAGTTATTGACCGGGTAATGAACCAGACTATTTTGTTATTGTTTTATACTTTTATACTTGACTCTGGATTCTAGTGTAAGGGGAATAATTGGATGGATTAAGGAAATAAAATCTCAGTAAAGCAGGAAACTTCTAAAGTAATGAAACTGAAAAAGAATAAATTTTAATTTATCAAAGGAATTAAAAAATGAAACAACCCGAACAAATGTGATGGGATAAAATAATAAGGTGGTGGCATTTAAGTATTCAGACGCTGTATAATTAGGCAACATGATTTTATGAAAACATCCACATATTTCATTTCCAAAATCAAGTTTAGATTAGTTTTTTTTATATTTATTCATATTTCATCCTGACATACTTTGCTTAATATTTAGATAAGACCTTTGAATCTAAGACCTTGAGTCTGTTTATTTTTCACTTGATAAAATGGAGGACGCAGCAGATTAACACCCTGACATACATTGATAATGTAATCAATAAGTATAGTAACCTCAGTATTGGTTGAGTCAACAGAAATCTTATCTATTGTAAGAGTAAGTTTTTTTTAAAGTATTTCTTACTTTATAAAAGGCTTTTAAAAAGAATATCCTATGGACAGAAGCATGAAGAAGAACATCTAAAGTAAACAGTTATGGGAGGTGTTACCACAGGTTGGAGATTACCGTTGATTTATCTCCTGAGCTGTCTTGGAGTTTTCTGAAGTAAAAGGGGAACATTCAGAGGAGCAGTGGTGTCCTTATTTTACATCAGGAAGATGCTACAAAAACATCCTCCTGCTAGCTAACAATTAGTTAAGGTTTTTTTTGTTTCGGGAAGTACCTGGCCAAAGGTTATGTATCACAATACAGGGATGACAAAACAACAGAGCATAATTTATCCTGATGCTATAGGCTAGGCAGTATATAACTTTTCTTCCAAACTACTCTTTTTAAAAAAAATGTATTAGTTGTAAGAACCCACAGTATTACATGCCTAAGAAATACAGTTTCTAACAATTGTTATTCACATAAATCATGGTCCCTGCATACGGTCTGTCCCAGTGATAAATATTACTGCAGTAAATACAACAGAGTGTCAAAGAGTGACATGTCTGAATGTCTGCTGCTTACTAGTAGCCGGAGGCTAAACCACAACACAAAACCAATGTACCAAGATACAATAAATCATTAACTAATATGATACTGATTTGTGCTATAAAATGTCAATTCTGTGTCATGCTACAAAACTGTGATTTATTGTTGTATATATATTTTCTTACAGCTCTATTGCAAGCTTTGACATTGTATTCAAGTCAGAGTTATTCATGCTTTCTAGATACCTTTTGTTACATCAGTTAAAATTGTTCTCAATTCAAAGCTCAAATAAATACTTAATGAGGTTATTTCGTGCTTTTTAGAGTGTCATATGCCTTTTGGTGTATTTTACAAGTCTCTTTTGTGTGATTGAGTACTTCGACAGGCAAGACAACAAATACTGCAGTATCAGGACCTCTACCCCTCTTACTCTGAACTGCATCAGTGTTTGTCGAAATGACTGAATCCCCTGGCCCCCCAAATTGACTCAGCATCATTACTCACTACCACTGTTTCAGTAGAAGTTAAATCACATGGGGAAGGAGGCCTCAAAGGGACTAGAGCTTCAACAGAGTCACAGACTGAGGGAAAGTAGAAGTGGGTCAGAGATCCTTATGAAAACTATAAGGTTTATCAGACAATAGTGATTTTGAACATACCCCAGCAGTCATCAATCCTAGAATATTAACACGGATTAAGGCAAAATATGCTATATTAATGTGTCCAGAGAAGGGAACAAAAACACTCAGACTTCTGAGGTCGCTGTAAGCCTGTGAAAACTTTGACCTTTCAGTGCACTGAGACCCTGTTGAACGCAGCATCATAACACCAGAGGCACTCCCAAGTTTACGGCAAAATGGCTGAAAAGCTTTCACAACCACTTTAACCAGTTGTGGCTCAAGTAGGAATGCAGCAGGGCCTTTGCTAGTTTTCCAGATTTACCTCTGGACCTTTAATTATTGACATTATTGAATTCAAATAAACACATTAACCCTGATTACCTCTATTTTTTGCCATATACATTGCTTGAATGAAGATGTGGCTGTTGCATATTATTGTTCAGTTTAAACTGGTGTATCAATATATCACAAGATTATTCTGCAAGTTTATCACCAGTTAAGGAGATAGATGTATGATGTTAGTGTCCTGGAAATGCTGTGCTATAGTTGCAGTCTTCACACACATACCTGAAACCTGGTCAGTATGTTTTCTGAACCCCAGTTTGTTCTTTTTTCAGTCTTTTGTTGATATTGAAACACCTCCAACTACACTTACCATTGATATAAAGACAGAAATCATCCTCATGGCATGCAACGCTCTTGTTGTATTGATATTTCCATTTTACTTGTTTGATGTCATGTTGTACCTCCTGCAACAAAGAAAACTTCTCACTGTAAGGGGAAAACTCAAGATGGTGAAAAGGCGATTGGATTTGTCAAAATGGCCATATTCTGGCACCCCATTCTTTTATTTATCCATTTCAATAGTTTATTTGGTTTTTCAGCAAACTGTGCACCATTCCTGCAGCCTCTTTGTCATCCAAACAGTCCCCCTCCTCTGTTGTCTGACCTGAGAGTAACAGCGGAATAATCACCTCACGCTGCACTGTCTGCAGCAGCCGCAGAATCCTGAATGAAAACGTCTTTGCAGAGGGTTTACGGCCCTCCCTGCTGGAGTCAGAGGGGTCATGTTTGTGTGGATATCAACAGGATTTACGGCACAATAGCAGTGGAGTCTTCCTCTTTGATCGGCAGGGTGTGACACAGGGCTCAGGCCGTGTTTGTTTCAGCCGGCTCCCTGTTGTGTTTTTGTCAGGCCTCTTTAACGGTGCAGGAAGTTATTTTTAGCCACGCTGTGGATAAAAAGGTGATTTAGTGTTTATTTGTCATAATGAAGGACTGAGCTGTCAAAAGCAGAGAGTGGATCACACCCATGAGGGTTGTAAGTCTTAAAGCAGGCCCACTGAGGAGAAATCTATCACAGGTTAGTTATCGATGAGTTACAGGACTTAAAGTTTTAGGTTTGAAGTTTTTGATAACTGTGGGAGCCCTTGGCCCCGAGATCATGGATCATCAACTACATTTTAGGGTTCCCACGCGTTCTAGAAAACCTGGAAAATGATTGACCAATTTTCCAGTCGTGGAAAACATGTGGAAAATGAGAAAAAAGTGAAATGGCCTGGAAAAGCTAGAATTGTCCTGGAAAATTATTTATCCTCCCTCTGCTTCTCTCTACTTTGTTAGTGAATGCAAACAGGTTAAATAATGTGCACACAGCCTACATGTCTGTTCTCTCAAAATTTAGCTGCAGAGTTTCTCTGCCTCCAGCCGGCCAACTTGTGCAGCGCCCCACATCACGCTACCAGCCAATCAGATTTGCATGTCCCCCCAGAGCAGTCCTGCTACTCAGTGTTTCCATATGACTTTGTCTCTAGATTTACAAACTTTTCAGACCCTAGTAAGGACTTATTTTTCCCCAAAGAAGCACCCAAAATTGGCGACTTTCCGTTCAAGAGTGTTGCTGTATTGTAAATGGAGTGTGAGGTTTTTTTCTCCTCTCTGTTGAGTGACAGACAGGAGCAGCAAAGAGCTGTAGTGGGCTGAAACGTCTCTGAGTGATTTCAGTAGAGCCGCAGCGACCATGACGGGGACAGCTTCGAGATAACAGCAGTTAACAGGTAGTCTCATTGGGCCATGTTTCACTCAGTATCCGTTGTAAAGAAATAACAAATGGAGGTCTCATTACTTTGTAGTAAAAACTAGAAGTGCTTAGAGAGCAGAAAGGCATTTCTGAGATTCTTTGCTACGTTATTATTGAAAAGCGAAAAATCGTGTCAACAGATCCTTCAACAAATTCCTGGATCAACATCCAGATTCAGATCACCACCAAAATTTTAATCACATCTTGTGCCATGACCAAGGTTCCCTGATAACTTCATCAAAATCTGCTCGGAACTTTTTGAGTTACCTTGCACACAGACAGACAGAAAAATGAACAAATGGACTAAAGCCTGGTAAAACAAATATAAAATATGAAGACACCAGGGAAAATGTAAAACTCATTACATAAGACTCTCAGAGTAAATATCATGTGATCAGTCAGTGTCCCTGACATTAGGCTGATGTGACGTTACTGGAAACACTGAAGGATAAAATGTCTCCTGGTTCTATTCTTGTTTCTCCAATCTGTGTCACTTTAGTCTTCCTTCATGGAAATATCAAAACAAACAAAATGTTATCTCATCCTCAGAGACACAAATGAGCTGGAATAGCTCGACCTTCAGTGATAGAGACACAGTGATGGTCAGATGTTAGTTTCAGTCTGAGCGACTGTTGATAAAATGTTTCTCATGAGATGATGTAAGGTACAGATGTCCTGATAGTGAGACTGGTGTTGGCCTCTGATATGGTCTAAAATGTGCAACATTTATGTCAGTCTGTGCCTTGACCCAACAGCATCAATCATACACGAAGGGGACACATAAGCATAACTTAGTCTTTCCCCAAATGAGTTGAAAACAGATGCATTCAGGTTCTGCCAAGCTGTTAAAATGGATTTATAATGGCTGCTCATTGTTCCTACTATATATAACTAATACAGTAAAGGGTTAACAAGGGCTGTGACAATCTAGCAGTGGTTTTCAGATTATTTTTGCCCAAGGCACACCTTATTCATATTCATACTAATCAGCCTTTCTAATGCATGTTACAGGATCTTTTCAGTCTGAGCAGCATATTTGTTTTTATTTACAGATGCCTGATAAAATATGAAAAACTGTATCGCTTATAAATTATTCATTTGCAAAGTTATCCAACAATTGTAGTTAGAGTAAGGTATTCAGAGTTGTTGTTTAGATGCATGCTTGAACAAATTCTCAAGGCACACCTAGGCTTGTACAGCAGTGTGCCCGCCACACCATTTGAGAACCACTGCAATAGAGCAAGCAAAATATCAGCAGTTTAGCAATGCTTAAGCCTTGGAAACTTCATTAAATAGCAGCGGGTACAAGTGGTCCACCGATAATCAGTCTAGCCAATTATTCAGGCCAATAATTTTGCATTTTGCAGATTATCAGTTGCAGCATTTCTCTCCACTCCACTCACAGTACAAGTCCCACCATCATCCCTCCTGCAGGTGTTTCTGCTGTTTTGATTCCCCTCAGATAAAGCCCATATCAGCTATCTCCTTCTCTGCATCAGTTAAAACCATCATTGGTGTTTTTATGGGTGGGAGCCATGTTTGACTGTGGGGAGTCATCCTGATCTCTGTGAAAGTCTGTCACGGTCATAGTTCAGGAATGTTAGTGCACTGTGTGGATAAGAAGACCTGCTGAGATATGATTATTAACACAGTCAATGGTAATATATCCAGTTACAGCGGGCCTGAGGGAGGAGACAGGAAATCTTCTAACTTTCTAGTCAAAAGTGGTCTTTTTTTTGCCGGAATCTTTGGAGGGATTTGGCTTACAGCAAGGTGTGTTTTCAGGATTAGATTTAGCTTTGAGGCTTATAGAGGTAGAAATCTGACCTGAGCTGTAATTTATAATTTTGTTGAGTTTCACGGTGGTATGTTCTTGTCCTGGTGGTCCCTGAGGAAAAGAGATACTCAAACTTTTTCAATACAACATCCCTGTTTATCTGATTAAAGCCTACCCTGCATGTACAAAAATAAAGCTTTCTGCTTGTTTGTTGGTTCACAGACTTCTCTTGTAACCAACAGAAAGAAAAAATATTTATGGCTTCAATCAGCTTGTATAAGTTTGAAAAGGGAGTGACCTTCCTGCTAAACCTTCATGCAAATGCACATGGAGGTAGAAGTAAGGGTCATACTTGGCATAAGCCTTGTATAATACCTGGTAGATGATCTGATCAAAAGCAGGACTTCTTGTATGACTTAATTCCTCAAATAAAACTGAAGTTATCCATGTGTTTCTATGTTGAATGCATCTGCCTGACACAATCATCACTGTGTACAAACAGGAAGGTCAGACAAAATGTGTTTGCCATAAAGTTTATTCAAAGCCAAACAATGCTTTGGTGAGAGTTCTGATAATGTTCAGAGATATGTTTGGTGTGTCAGACTGGAATTTTGAAGTTACAGGTCGATCACTTAAGCATGTAGGTAGTTCGTCTCACAGAAAAACAAATCTTTAAAATTCAGATTAGACATTGTGGCTGTTGTTACTTTCTTTTTGGAGTCACTTTTAGGCTCAGCTTAAGTGTAAAAGTGCAAAAAGACAATGCTTCCTGACCCGAATACATGACAACATAGCGTACTGTACAGGCCGCGCATCCCACAGCAAGTCACACCCAGACTCTTTGGTCAGTTGGTTTCCACAGCCTGCAACTCTGTCCATCCCCGGGGCTTGCCAGCAGCAGTTCTGAGCCTGTTTGTTAGAAATCAGCAAAAAGTCTTTTCCAGTGGAACCACTTCAAGCTGCTTTAGCCAATCTGTGCCAAACACCTCCACCTAAAACAGGAAGACAAGTGCTCAGATTTTCTGGTTCCTTTCAAAATACAGCATAAATAGTCCATCAATCAATCAATCAATCTTTATTTGTATAGCGCCAATTCATAACAAATGTTTTCTCAAGACACTTTACAATAGAGCAGGCTGAGACAAAACTCTTCATTTTATGGATACACATATATGAATATATACATATGTACATATAAAATACACATATACATATATATACAAATATATACATCCAACACCAAACATGAATCCATATAGTCAATCATGAATCCCTCATCATGGCGGCAAGAAAAAATCTTCTGTTAAGTGGCAGGAAATCTTGAATGTGGACCCCAGTCTCATGATGAACAGCCATCCGCACTATGCTGTGTTGGGTGTGTGGGTGAAGGAAGGGATAATAGGGAAATAGTGGAAATACCCATTGTTTAGAAGGTTGCTGGTTCGAGCCCATGTTGGTCAGGGCCTTTCTGCGTGGAGTTTGCATGTTCTCCCTGTGCATGCATGGGTTGTCTCCAGGCAGTCTTGGTTTCTCCCAGAGACCAAAACAAAACTCATGCTCATTCGGTTAATTGGTGACTCTAATTATGGTTGTCTTTCTCTTTTTGTGGCCCTGGGATTGGCTGGCAACCGTTGCAGGGTGTACCTTTTGCACAGTGTCAGCTGGGATAGGCTCCAGCCCCTGGTATGGATAATGGCATTTGCTCAGACATTAAAGCTGGTTAACTGGTTAAATATACACAATTATCAATAATTTAGTTAATCTGAGTTTTACTGTGCTCTTGAGGTGGAGTTGGGTTGCTTTTTATTTTAAGCTTGTATGGTTTAATGTGACATTTTTTCGGATTATGTATGAAATCACAGGCACAGATTATAGAACGGTTATAGGACAGTGCAATGTTTGGGCTCAGTTGAATCAAAAAGAAGGAACTTTAAAGTCAATATCAACACACACATATTCACTTATTACAAAATTATCATCATGGCACTATTAAACAATGCTATACATCACATCTTTTCCTCATAATGTGTAGGTCTACTCCCTGTTCAAATTTTGCTGACCACATGTATCTCAAAGTTAATGTTATTTGATTGTCGTTGAAGCACCAGCTGAGTATACATCTGCTTTTTTATCTGATGAGACAGCATCCACCCTGCACGATCTCGCCAGGCTACGAGGAAACAACACAATATGGGTTGAATTTCTCCTCCTCTGGATCTTTACTGAACCATCTAAAAAAACATCTTCATATCCTACCTGCCAGGCCGTGTCCTCAGTCAAAGGTCCACTGCACTTTTAGCTTTCAAACTGTCCTCCATCCAATCTCTACATCTTTGAATCAGCATTTCTGTAGCACTACTTGGCTTTGAAGAGCACACACCATCCATGCCTTTACTGATAGATACCTGATTACATAACCAACACACATGTGCTCCATCTGTCCAGCTTGTTTTTAATGGCGATATGGAGTTTAGCTCTGGAATCTTGTTTTTTTCTTTCCCATCATTCAGCACCATCTTTATTAGGGCACCTGGGGTTATCAACAGGCCTATAACACAGATAGGCTTACTAATATAGAGCATCATTATTTGTACCCAGTATATTCTATTAGTAGTGAAAGCAAATCAAAAATAATTATTAGTATTTTGTTTTCTTTCCCTCCAGTTTTCACTTAAAATTCACAAACTCTACAAATTAATATGAAGTTCCCCATAAAGTTTGACCCTGGCATTATTCTGAACTACTATAAAATAAGTTTCCACATGGAGATGATTCCAAAAAGTCAGTGTGTTGTGTAATAAACTCAGGTTAGAGTAATTGGATGAGGATGCCATAAGCACAGTTCAAAGAACCATAAATGTTTTGGCATCAAAATAACAATCTGCCGGAGGATATGAGTAATTCCTGAAGCATCCTGAGCTACAGCACGTGTAGTTTCTACCCAAGTCCTCTGGTTTGAAGGCCCTGAGCACATTTGAGTACTTTTGAGCTGTGAGACAAAGCAGTAACACAAAACAGAAGACCGCTGAAGTGTCTGGTTGGGAGTGGAAACTGGCAACTGTTAAATATCCCATTAATACCTTTAAACTATGACTTTATCAGCTACTTTTGGTAAAGGCTGGAGATTCAGTCTCAACATGTGGCCTTTTTTAAAACTGCACACTTGATTTGTCATTTTAGATCATGCATTGGTTTAATTAAAACCAAGTGTACAGGTGCAGTTAACCATTACAGCTTAAGAGTAAGCTCACTCTGCCTTCAATTAGTCTTCAGTTGTACAGCGCCAGTTAACCTAGTACCAGGTTGGAGCCTTTTTTGCCTTCAATATTGCTTTAATACTTTGTGGCATATATTCAATAAAGTGCTGGAAACATTCCTTAGAGATCTTGGTCTTTATTCACATGATAGCATCACAAAGTTGCATTAAACTGAAAGTGCATTGAACTCATTCTCATGTTTAAGAAACCAGTTTAAGATTATTTAACACTTTGCCTTTTTTTGTTATCCTGCTAGAAATAGCCATCAGAAGATTGGATCACTGATGTAATTAAGGGAGAATGGTTATGGACATGATCAGCAACAATGCACAGGTAAGCTGTGGCATTCCAACAATGCAAAATTGGTACTGAGGGGCCAAAAGTGTGCCAGGAAACTATCTCCCACTCCATCACTCTACCACCAGAAACCTGAACCATTCGTACAGGTGAGTATTGATGCTTCAAGACTGAATATTTTGTGTGTTTGCCGATGGTCTCCTGCATATCTTGGTTGTAACAAGTGAATATTTGTGTTACTCTTGTCTTCTGTCATCTGGAACTTTTCTGGCCACTCTTCTCTAACCTCTGGCATCAACAAGGCATTTTTGCTCAAAGGACTGACGCACACTGGATATTTGATCTTTTTTGGACCGTTCTCTGTAAACCTAGAGATGGTCTTGCATAGAAAACCTAGTTTATCAGCAGTTTCCAAAATACTCCGACCTGTTTGTCCTGCCCCAGCAACCTTGATGATATCAAAATCACTTAAGTCACCCCCTCATTCTGATGCTTGGTTTAAACTTCAATAGGTCATCTTGACCTTGAACTTTGAGCTTTGAACAGTATAAGATTTATCCATGAGTCAGAACAGACATTCTGGAGATGTTTTGTTTTCAAGACCGTATCCCCAAGCAAGTCCTGTCTCCTATAACTGCAGATGAAACAAACAGCAACTTGCATAACTGTTAGTTCAAAACTAAAATTAAAAACAAAGAGAGGAATCAAGAAATATTGATCTGGAACTTCTTTCTATTTCTGTTTCTGTTGAAACAAAAAGGTATTGTATCATGCAAAACCAAGGTACAAACCAAACTGTTAGCTCTATGAAGCATTACGCCCCTATAGAGTACCCTACCAAACTTGCATGCATGGGAAGAACATGTGAACTCTACAATAAAAGACCTGAACAGGTTTCAAACCAGGGACCTTATAACACAAACTCCTCCTCCACCCTTTGTTTACCCGTGTTAAACTGAAGGCAGTTATCATTCATCTAAACTGTCATGTTGTCCATACAAATTGAGCACAATGGCAAGTCTTTCTGGCTTAAAAGAAACATAAACCTGGATATCATCAGCATAACAATGTAAGAGATTCCCTGACATCTATAATAACATGGCCTGGAGTCAACACAGGGCAAATAAAATAGGGCTTAGGATGGAACCCTGTGGCACACCACGTGACAGAGTAGCTGTCCAAGAAGTTCTGGAAACTTGTCTAAGAATATTTTTATCTTTATCAAAAGAAAAAATACCCCCATCAGAGGAAACTTTGTGCTATTGGAGTTTACATTTCCATGACCAGTGAAGTTGTGTAAGGCCTCTGAACCCTAAAGCTTTACCGAAACATCTCCAGCCTTGTTATTGCACATGCAGTTTATTTACCTCCAACCTGCCATTTACACTCCAGAAGAAGAAGCCTGACAGGTAGTATTTTGTCATGGTGACGGAGCATGTAAGGACTCAGTTTTGAGGAATGTGCCAGCGTTGAAGGACTTACATATGGTCTGACTTCTGAAGAATGCTGCGTTTGATTTACTGTGTTGTAGATACAGCAAGTGAACGGACCGATGCAAAGAAAGTCTCCTCTGTGCAGTGAAAAGCAAGTATCTGGGAAACTCCTGAACGTTTCAAAGGAGACAAGATTATATAAAATGTGAGGACAATTGTGTAACTGTGGTGAGACACAAAGATGAAAAAAAGCTAAAAAGATAGAGGGTAAGATTTAGATTCATGTGGCTCTCGTGTCGTCCTACGCCTGCCTCTAATCATGTGGACTTGAATTCAAAGTGGCGCAGGGAAGATTCAGCAGACAGACAAATAACAGACGGATGATTTATTTGATGCGTGAGGCTGCTGTCAGAGAAAGTCAGAGCAAAGTTTCGCCACTTTGAAAACCTAACTGGTGTTTACTGGGAGGGACGAGGAATGTGAAGAATGTCTGTCGTCTGAGATTGTCCCAGAGAGAAAGGTGCTCATCCAGGAAATCTTTGAGACTGTCTTGATTTCAGACAAAAGATGCTGGGAATCCCCATCTTTCTATATTCCATATCATTTTACAGATAAAATGAAATAAAATATTCCCTTGTACAATGAGGTGGAATTAAAAATTCCTTGGTAGTGTTACAAGATATGTAGGGACATTTGCAGCCTTGTTGCATCAGAAAGTTTGAGCCACTAGCCCTATGACATTACGTTTCTTTTCAGACAGTTGTCACATCCTTTTCTGACTTAGGCAGGAGATATACTTGATGTTTACGCATGATAGCTGCCAGAATTAACGCAATGTGGAAGCAAGCAGCAGTATTCACATGATCAGTAGGATCAGCATAGAGGCAAGAACACAATCCTCCACTTATAAATAATATGTTATTAGGACTACACAGACACAAACAGGGCTGCTAATCTAGACAATGACATAGTTGAGTAGGTGTGAGTCAGTGGGATGGCAGGGGTTGGTTATTTGGGTGCCCTTTCGCCTCATTTTACTTATAGTGGACAGAGTTGGGAAGGGGGTCCCAGGCCCAAATTCAAAGCTACATTGGCTGCGTAGTTCTGTGTTTGGGGCATGCTGGCAAATTACTCAGCTATCTGTGTCCCAAACAACCATTTCTAATAGTGTTTAAAGTCACTTGACATGATGGTAACTTTAGATGAATCAACAGCTCATCGGTTCCTTGTAATTCTCACTCCCATCAACACACATCTATAGCGGTAAAATAAACAATCACAAACAATGTTTTCTGGACCCTTTCCTTCCTAAATATTTAAAGTTTCAAAGTAAGGTCTTAACTTTTTTCAGAAGAAACTAAACCAACTGACTTAATATCATGTTAAAAACATGGCGCTGACACTTTTTGCATTAAGGGATGTTTATATAGCTAATGTTTTATTTACACTTCGTCAAGTAGGTTATATTTTTGCTGGCCTTAATTAGGTTTTTTTGTTTGTTAGTTTGTGAACTTGATAACTCAAAACCGACAGATTTGCACAGATTTGGTTTAAATTATCAGGGATTGTTGGTTATGGCAAAAGGAAGCAGTGATGAGATTTTAGTGGTGATCATAATCCAGATGTGAATCCAGGATTTTTTTTCATTTATTTATTTATTTTTTTAGATTTGTTAATTCTGCAAGATAGGGCAGTTTTCCACATTTTGCTTATAAGTCAATAACATAAAAAGAGATTTAGGACATTTGAAGCAGATGTTGGTCATGAGACAAGGAAAAAGTGAAAAGATTTCAATGGTGATCTGAACCCGGATGTGGATCCAGGAATTTTTAAAGGATTTCCACCAGTGGGAGATGATAGATAGGTAGGTAGGTAGGTAGATTGATGGATTGATTGATAGATTGATTCATTCAACTTTATTGATCCTGAAGGAAATTTAACAGTGGTGCATACATTCAATAAAAAGAGTAGATGGATTGATAAAATATAAATTAAGAGTAAAAATGTGTCTTAAAAAATGAAGAATAGAAGTCCTACTCAAAGTGCTCGAGTGCTCCATGAAGTGCTATGTTGAACACTTTTCAGCATTTTGACAATAATTTACCCAAAGGTTGAGGTTTGATGACTCAGAGCACTTTAAGATTCTGTGTCTCTCTTCCTTTTCTGTTGGCTCATGTTAATCTTTCAGTTTTGCCTGCAATGTCAAAGTTCATTATCTTCACTTGAGGACAAAAATCCTCACAGATTAAAATACCATCTATTTCAAAGGTGGTTGCCAAATTGAACTGAAAGGGAAAGAAGAAATTGTACCACTGTCAGAAATTGGGGAAAGGACTTACAAAGCTTATATGCATCTCTCCGCCCCGTCAGATTGGTCTGCATGTTTGTCTGTGGGGGGTCTGTGGTCTCTGAAGACCCTCAGCTCTGCCCATGTGAAGATGAACTCAGTGAACTCAAATGTAGACTGATATTCATTTGTTCAAAGTCAACCTCCCTGAAATACCTGGTGTTAGGAGCATATAATGATGTCCCCTGATCCTCGCTAGTGAGTCCTTCTTTTCCAAAATACAAATGACCTCATTCACCTTTTCGTCTAAGTTTAGCGAGCTAGATGCCCTGAGAGCAGACAGTGAGAGTTAAAGAAGTGAGCGAGCACAGAGTCAGAGATATGAGCCCCAATATTGAACCACTTTCTGATTTTTTTAAAGCATCTCATGTTTTAGCCTGTCCCTTGGACACTGGACAACCACAAGCACATGATGCACTGAGCATGGTGACAGTAGAGGTGTACGGATCCAACTCTTTCAGCTTTAGTACCATTCCTAGTTACTGGGTATCTCCCTATATCCCCACCTATCAAAGCTGATACCAGTGTGATAATAATTGCAAGCATTCCTCAAAGTGACAATGAGAAAGGGAATCATTCATGTAGAAGTTTCAGGATTTTTTCAGCTTTGTAAAATAACTTTGAGTGAATACATAAAAGCTGAACTGTTACCATTATCTGCCCTGGAATCACCCTCTGCTGTCACAATAAACACTTAGTGACAGGCCTGCTTTGTATGTGAAAAGCAGCAGAAGTTGTTAGTCCTTCATAATCTTTATTATTATTTTATGCACTTTCAGCTGATAAAGCATTTTGTGTATGGCAGCTGATCAAGTCGCCAGACTGTGAGATGTAAGGTTATTAGAAATGTCGCAGCTCAAGGTATCTGCTGTGAAATTAATAACTTTAACGTGTTGTCTCTGACTACAGCCTCTTGCCTAACATCAGCTGGGATCGGCACTGCTGGTCTAACTTTCCATCTTTTCTGGTTTGTGGCTCTGCAGCTGGAACGGGAGATAATGAAAGTTTAAGTGATGACCTGACCTTCAAAGTCCGACAATGAATGAAAGACTTTAGACAGAAAGAGGGCAAAAATGAGGCATAAAGATCTATATTTTTCAGTTTGGTCTAATCAATTAGACATGATATGGTAAAAGTTTAAATGAAATGTAAAAAATAATTGTAACAGCGTGTTTGCTTTTCCTGCATTTGGTGAATCTTCTTTTTTTTTCTCCACTCTACTTAAAGCAGAAAGCTCTCTATGTGGCCCAGCAATCGACTGGCAAGCTGGGATAGGCTCCAGCCCCTGTGACCCCAAAGGGATAAATGGAATAGATAACGGATGATTACTTAAGGCAACTTATTACCAGCTTTTTAGAAAATAAATAAATAAATACATCTCTCTTTACTTTGACCATCTGATAACACTTATAGTGACTTATAATCAAATTATCATGAGTTATAATTGTTTTATAATGTTCTGTAAACTGATTATAATGATTTACATGAATGAAAGTCTCAATAAGCTTTAAATGTTTCACTAAATACAATCAATAACCTTCACTGTGCGTTGCATTTATTATTATGAAGCATTGTGGATGTTTATCATTACTCTAAACCATAAGCAGAATTTAACAAACTAGAAGTATGTTTATAACTCATTACAAGCAATGTTATTATAATGACTTGTGATTAATATTTTAAAGCATCAGAATTTATCATGTGATTATAACTATGATTATACAGCATTTAATGTGCAGTATAACACATTATAATGCACTTTTAATGTGCTCATCATGTTTTTATAACGCATCATGAAGGAGGAAAGTGTTACCAAACTGTTTTTATTTTCTCTGGGAGACCCTCTAAACTAAAACTGCTGACTGAAAAAGCTCTCACCTTTATGACACTCACACTTTCTAAACAGTCTGAGAGGGGACGCAGGATCAGACACACTGACCCAAACTTGGCCGGCAGATGATAAACGACTCTGAGGTTTTGTTTTTCATACTTGTGGTTTAAGGGGTCTAATTATTCTGAGCAGCGGTTCAAGAAGTGGGTTTAAGTCACATCCTAAACTGAGACAGTGTGCAATTGACTTGGACTGACAAAGGGAACTCACACTGAATTTAACTCAAAGTAGATCCTTTCACTCTCCATATCCTGCAGATGAAAAGTGACTTTTAAAGATCCAGACAGCTCTCGAATATATTGTAATTGGGCGAGATCCCCTTTGAATCCCTCTTTTTTCCCTTTTCCAAAGTCATTACCCCTGCACCCTGCCATACAGGCTCAGCGGCGGTCACGTTGCGGGCCTTGTGACTGAGCGTTTTGCACCACATTGCAGCTTATTTTGAAGCATACAGTCAATTTAGCAGGCGCTGGAATGCAAATAGCTTTGCGCCTCTTTTCTTGAAATGACTCATGTTGGTTCTCAGGCTTGTCATATATTTGGAATCGCGTTAAATCCCTGAGAAAGTTAGCAGGACTTACCCTCACAGTTGTTATGCAAATTGCTGTGCTGACAACAGGCCAACAATTAGCGGAGGAGAGAGGAAAACAGGAGTGGAAAGAGTGAAATCTGGAGGCAGGGAGGAAGGAAAACTGAAGGTGATAGTGCAGGTAGAGCTCAGCAGACAGGTTCAAGGATCAGAGGTTGACTTTATACCAGAGCTTTAAGCCTGATATCCATCGCTCAGAATGGCTCATGCTATTTCAGTGATTTCCCAACTAATCAGATGATACTGTGCATCTGTACGCTTGTATATCATCAAATCCTGAACATGGGTCAAATGCATAGTCAGAGAATAATAATATAAGTGCTTTCATAATTTTAGTTCACGTATAGCTATATTGATATCTTTAAAAAAAACAATTTTTATACATTCACTCCCAGCAGTGGCAATTTTTATGCCTTTTTTGTTCCTGCACTGTTTCAAAAACAGACATTTAAGCAAATAGACCAAGAGTTGCACTACATTTTACTGCATGCAGATGTGGGCGAAATATTGCCTGGTGGTTAAATGCCTCTGAAAGTAAAAGTGAAGTTATGGCTGAGGAGGAGCGCAGGGCTTGTGTTTTGGTGACATTGAGTAGAAATTATGGTTCTTTAATGGTGAAGGTCTCAGTGTCCTTAACCTTGTATATGATTTTTTTGTGCTCTGTTTATTCTTCAATCAAGTTTGAAAAAATCCCACCTGTTAATCGGATATCACTTTCTCATTTATGTGATAAACATAAACTCAACAACCTTGACCTTTTTATTTCATATTTATATGGAGGGGCCATTGCACATTAATGAACATAAATATACAAATGTAATTATGCCAGAGTTAGCATAACTGCTCAGTTGCTTCCGTATTTCTTTACATCATCATTACATTTATCAACAATAATACAATCTAAAGTGATTAAAGTGCAGCAAAGTGGCTATAAATATTGCTTAAATATTGCTTAAGTACAAGAGTCCAAGTGCAATAATTATAAAATGTAGAAAGTGAAGGGGGGATGGGAATTTTTAAGATTTTATTGATACCAATGCAGCGAACACCTCAGCTTATAGATCTGATTCTGTTGATTTTTCAATGGCAACAATGCAAACACATTACCCCTGATATTCAATGTTTTAACGCATAAATAATTTTTGCTTGTGTTTCAACTCTCTGAAAGTTGTTCAGTAAGCACCTTTTTCTCAAAAATGAAAACACAATTCAGTCTGCTTCTGCCCTCTCTCTGACATGGTTTTGACTTGATCATTTCTGCTGACTGCGTGTGAAGAGGGCATGACGTCAATGGTTTGAAAGGCATGCAGAGCAAAGTGGAAGAAATCAATAAGCAAAAAGACTAATGATATTGATTCCTTTAGGGAGTTGTTATTGATTCTCAGTAGAAATTGTTTTTTTCATTCCCATCCCTAGTTACGGGAACACAAGCAAATATGCAATGCTTGTGTACATTTGCTTACAAAAGTATATTTAAGGGTGCATTGCACAATAACAACTAATAGACAGAGATAACAAAGGAAATCCTAAATCACTCCTGAATGTATGAATTACAATAATTTATCTACAAAATATACTTGTGCATTCCTGTGTCCTGTGTGCAGAGGATTTAAAAATGAAAAATCAAGATTTTTTTCTTCTCAACTTACTCCAATCATAAGTCATTGCAATTTCTGAAGACATAATTACTGAAAATGTACAGTTTTTATGATGTTAGGCCTTTCCAGGTTTTGCACAAGCACATGTTGTTTCTGAAATGAGATAAAATAATGATCAGATGTTTCCATGTTACTGTTCTGTGAAAATAGCTGATCTTTTAGTGTTTATGTAGACAGGCCTCCCTTTGTTTCAACTACATAATCAACATTTTATGATAAAATTACAGCATGCATTTTAATTTTAAGAGGGAAAGTCTGTTTAGTTTGGAACATATTTTGATAACATAAAGGCAAAACCTGATTCAAGTAACTTTTGTGTCACTTGGAGTTGTTGGTTTTTTTTTGTTGTTTTTTTTTTGAGAGGGAAAAAATTTATTAAAATCGTAAATTGAGTTTTGTGGAAAAAAAATCTGAGATTTTATTTTTAGGCCATATCGCCCAGCCCTAGTTTGACCTGTGGCCTCCAAAACCACACCAGTTCACCCTGAAGTCAGAATGGAAATTACCACCAGATTTACAGAAAATTGCTTTTCTGAAGATGGTGTGTCTATAAGAAAAGCTCAGACATACACATAAATGTAGAGACAGACGACCTTGAAACACAATGCCTACAACCTTGGCTCTTGCCTGTTCAAGGGTGTGAATACATATTTGCTGAACAAAAAATCCTCTTAATTGATCTGCAACCTGAGCATGCATCTGTGTTCCCAAAATACCCAAATACTTTCACTGTCTGTTCCAAAAAAATAATACTTAGCGTCCTGTTATGTGATGTTATCTAATGTTTGGAGTCATGATAAACATGATTCACTGTGTCTGTGCCTGCCCCACACCTGCAGCCATAATGGGCTCAGATTTACTGGCACTCTTGTTTGTGGTTTTCTATTGTTAGATCATAAAAGTAGAGATAATGTGTGTTTTGCCTGGAGATATGAGGCTTCAGAAGAAACCAAGCCTTCAAATGCCACACATCTGTATAATGATCAGACCCGAGCAGCGTCAGGGAAATACGTTTTTATGCCTGCAAACTGATGAAGGTATTTCTTCTGAAATATTTGCAACAGGTTTACTTTTTCAGCCATCATGAATAAACAAACACACACACACACATCTGTTTGTAAATGAGATCAAGTCAAACTTTACACAAATTTCTGTTCCAACATAAGGATGGAGAGGTTAGATTTCGTGGTACACGGTCAAAGGTCACTGCCTGAATGTGATATCTCAGCATTTCTCTGAGGGCTTTCTGTCGACTCAGAGCAAAAGTGTCTGCGTGGGTTCTTAGTCACCTAGGTCATGGCCGTCCAGTGCTGATCAAAGTGGCAACTGGACTGGTTCAGATTCTTGAAGACATTTTGCAGAAGGCTTTGGAGAGGAGGCCAAACTTCTTCAAGAATCTGAGCCAGTCCAGTTGCCACTTTGATCAGCATTGGATTAGAAGAACAGTCCTCTCTGACTGAAGGATATACTGATTAGATTTTGGACTTAACTGCACAAGGCCTTTGGGCGTAATATTCATCTCTTGATAATAAGATTTCCACCAATCACACTATCACACAAACTACCCCAGCTCTTTTTAATCAACTTTCTTTGTCTGACAACTGCATACCCATGAAGATACCAGACTGCTACTGCTAGCCTGAAGCTCTTTGCTGGTATGGAGGCCTTATTTAATTTGGCTCTATTAGGATTTCAAATTTGTCTCACATTTTTCTGTAATTTTTCTTGTCCATTCCTTCTTTGACTTCCAGGATTTTGAGGAAAATTGGCTCAAACTGAAACCATAAAAACTCCACACAGCCTCCAAGTTCTCTATGAAAATCTACAACTTCAATTCTCTCTGCAGTTTTGTAATGTCAAGCTACATGCAGCGCTGCGCCCGTCGTTGTCTTTCAGCCTCACCACTAATTATAGAGGAGGATCCCACTTCTATAATTGTGTTTGCATTTAAATTTCAGCTTGCGTGCCGCTGCAGCATTGGATCATCGTTTCATACTTGCTCCAGGGAGCAGATGCTGACCACAAGTTCTAAGGAAATCTTATACACAAACATATCAATTTTAGATTAAATATAAATATTTCGGTACACCCTTTCCTTTTATTTTTCACTTAATTTCTGTGTGGCAGCTATCATTTTCCATTTAAACTTGCAGCCACAGATTACCAGCTGCAATAAATGTTTGAGTCTGATCCCCTCCTTGGTTGGATGTTAGGAGTCAGGACCACATCATGAGGCAGTTGTTTCCATGAACAAAAGCTGAAGAAAATGCTTCACAATAATACCGATGCATAGACTTAGTGACCCCTTTATGTCCCAGATACATGAACTCTTTTAACCTTTTAGTCCTCAAGGCTGCTAATAGTATAAATCACAGTATGCCTGTAAAACTAGGCCCTACTGTCACGCATGCATCCAGGAAATCTTGAGGAAAATATGAAGCCATTTTCTGAGTATGGCTTTGACCTAATCTATTGTAAAATGGAAAAAAAAAATTGTTATGATATGATACAAATAAAGATTGATTGATGCAAATTATAAGCGAAAACATAAATGAGCTGATTTACAGTTGATCTTCAAAGTATGTATTCGGCTCATACTGATTGTCTATCAACACAAGAAATGTTTCTAATGATAAGTTTACTTGATGAAAACACACTGTTCATTGCTGGGGAGGTATACTGAGCCAGAATAACACACTTTATCTCCATTACTGTACTTGTTCAGCGGGCAAATCTTTAAACATTTGTAAGTTTAACAATTCTTTACTTGGGATGCGTTGTACTCAGCTGGTGGAAGGACATGTTGGCTGTGAGATGTGCCAAAAAAGTACCAAAACACAGCAGCTTTGTAGTGCTGATGTGTTGTAAAGGCATTGAATAAAGTGTGCAATCACCCTGCAATGATTTTGTGGCTTGCTGTTACCTAATATTGTTTAAATTATGCAGAGTTATTGGCTTCTTCTGCAGCAATATATCTCCCTAGCTTATGTAAGGGCTCTTTCTGTACAGGTGCAGAGCTGATCTCTGTCACTGTAGCTAAAGTTCAGGCTTTTGCCATGTCCCTTAAAAAAAATCCAGAACTATCCCTATAAGGAGTTTTCCATTAAGCTGGAGTGGACATGTTTTTATTAAATTTAGAGAAAATCCCCACAGTGTTCATAAAATGTTCCCACGTGTTTATTTACAATGTCATGAGTGAGAACTTTCGGAAGCTTAGTGGAACCTTTTGTGTTGATATGGTATTTTGATTTTTTTTGCAATTCATTTGTTATTTGATCAGAAATGAAGAAACATTTAAGCCAGGATCTGAGGCACATTTTGACCCACATTGCCCCTGTGTGTCATCACTATTTTGACAATTCCTTCCCAATATATTCATAATCAACCACTAGAAAGCACTCGGAGAGCACAAATCTCCACCAAGGTTCTTTTTGTTTTTTGTTTTTTTATTCAGTCTCTCAATACAACAAATGTTAACACCACAAAACATTTTTTACAAAAATAGTGACTGAAAAGGCGCAGGCAGAAGCGTAATGCTTATATTTATGCCTGTCCTAAGGTGGCTCACATACTGCTGTTACATCTATAAGCAATAGTTTTATGGTAAAGTTACCGTCATAATATGATTACTTGACCCTGAAAACCCACACCCTAGCCCTCAGAATCATGTTGATATCATTATTAGTTAGACACTTATTGAGAAAACTTATCGTTCGCTAATGGTGGTTATCTGGATCACCACCAAAATCGAATAATTTCTAAGTTGGGCCATTACCAACATCTCCTGAAAATTTCAGCAAAATCTGTCCTGTAGTTTTTGCATAATCTTGCTAACAGATAAAAAAAACACACATACTCTGGCAAAAACACATTCTAAATATAGAAATATTATGATAGACAATGTCAAAGTCTTGTCTTTGTATGCATATTCTTTTTCCTCTTTATCGTCCCTCATTCCTCCATCACCCTGTGCTCTCTTTAAACTCTCCATCATTGACTCCCGCAGCTCTTTGGGTGTGAGCAACTTCTTCTCTGTGCATCAAAGCTGTGCTCGCCCAGTGGGAGGAAACATCGTTAATGTAGCTGATACCCTGCCGTCAGCCTGTTTCTTGCTTGTTCTCAATAACAGGAAGTCAAGAGAAATGAGTTCTCCTGTAATTACTTCAGGCTTGGGTTTCCCTTCCTTCCCATATAGTAGCTACTCTTTGACATCAAAGACTGGAATGTTGAATCTTTATCTTGTATTAGGGAGGACTTCCTGAGCTGTAGCACTAGTTTAATAAACCCTAAGACCACCACATACAGGGGGTCATACTCTCTACAGAACACTGGAATCTGCTTATGAAGTGAGGGACAGGGTGGGACTGCATTAGTTATAAGAAGACCAGCAGAGCACATCAAACTTTTATCGAATGAGTGAAAAAATTATGTCTGAATTCTCTGAATGACTTACTAGAAAGGGACAGAGAATCGTTAACATACACGCTCACACCTAAAGGCATTTTGGAGTCACCAATCAGCCTTTTTTGTCTTTGGGAGGAAACTGGAATAAACAGAGAAAACCCATGCATGCACAGGAAACTCCACACAGAAAGGCCTCAACTGACTCTGGGAGTTGAACAGCCTTCTTGCTGTGAGGCGTGTGCACTCACTTGTGCACCGCCATGCAGCCATCTTGGACATTTTTCTTTTAAATATATTTTTTTAACCAAAAAGTTTACTTCTGTTTAGTTGTTTGATGCTGTAAAAAATGCTTTTCACCATGACTGTCTGCTCTGTTTGCCAAATTTAAGCCTAACAGTGCTGTGTAATAAAGGAAGTGGTAAAAAGATTGAACAAAGTCTGACATAAGAGTCATTAGACTCTCCTTAACCAGAGTTCACTTCAAACCAAACATGACTCTATTCTGTGGACTGTATTGACTTGTTGATAACAACATCAGAACTGCTGCCTTAAAGCTGATCCTTACTGCAAACACCTCTGGCTCCACAGGGTATAATTTAATTTTTGAGAGGATTTGTTAACAGTGTGAGACAGGGCAGATTTCCACATTTTTGGTAATAACTCAACAAGTTCTTAATGGATTTTGATGACATTCTCAGGGAATCTTAGATATGATACCAGGGAGAAATGATTAGATTTTTGAGATGATCTGAATGTGGATGCAGAAGTGCTTTAAAGATTTGTTAACAGTGCAAGCTTGGACAGTTTTCACATTTTTCACAATAACTCACCCCCAACAAAGTTGGACATGCTTTGGTGGAGGTTTGTTGTATCAATGTAATCAATTGTAAATTATAAATATTAAAAAACAGTAAACAGTAAAACTTCAGTTTTTATCATAATAATTACAAGAAGGTTGTCCTTTTTTATATAGATTATTTTTGGGTATTTTCTTGGGCTTTTATTGACAGGAGAGAGACAGTGGATAGACTTGTGAAGGGGGTTGAGAGAGGGAGAGTGGAGGGATGATACTCTGCAAGCTGGCTACAGGCTGGATTTGAACCCGGACCACCAGAAGCATGTATATGGGATGTACCTGGTTTCTTGCCACTCCTCCAAAATAGCAACCCCAGGTTATTCTATTTTTTAAATTGAAAAAGACTGACTTTAGCAAAGACAAAGTCAAAAAATATCATTACAGGCCTCTGCATCACATCTTATTGTTTTGGTATCATGGCAACAGGGCTGGCTCGAGTTATTCGATTTATTCGATTACTAAAAAGCCTTGAGGCAAATTATTTGCCATTTGATTTTGAATTTGGGAACCCATTTATTTAATAAAAAGTGTTGAAAAAAGGAAATAATTAATTGTTCATTTAGGAGACCTGGCTTATGTTCTGTTTTGTATGTTACTGATGCTTTTTAATAAAGCCAAAGTGATTCAATGTAAAAAAAAAAAAAAAATTGCAGTGTGCACTATGTATCTCTCCCCGATTACTCGATCAACCACCAGAATAATCGATAGAATACTCGATTGCTAAAAGAATCCATAGCTGCAGCCCTACATGGCAAGCTTTGTAATATAAGCAAATATGGTCGTCTTGTCCAGAGAGTCAATATTGTGTCATGATGAAACTGGCAATTTACATCTTCAGTAACGAGGAATAAACTGAAAATTAAAGTGTGATTGATTTGGAGAACACCAAAAAAATAAAAAATAAAACAAAATCAAAGTCTGTTAATTTACACAACATCTTATTTAGTGTACAACTCTTCCAACTCTGCACCTTCAACTAGTTGTGTGTAAGAAACGTTTCTAAGTCACAACAGTTTCAGGGCCAGAATAACAAATAGAAACATTATGACTGGTTACATCCCCCATCTCGATCAGTACACCATGGCCACCATTCTTTCCAAAATCCTCTCTAGATTGTGTCACAAAATGTGCATCACGTGCTGCAGTGTGACACTATGCAGCTTAAAGACATGTGCTGCGAGCTTCTATCCAAAGTCCTGTCTTTGTCTTGACATCAGAACCACCTCAACAGCTCATAGAGGGAACCAGGGGAATATCTCAGTCATATGGATGCTGGGCAGAGACAGTCTTACAGTGAAGTCTACTTTGCCCGCAGAGACCACCGTTTGTTCGTTTGAAGAGGATTACAAGCCAACAGTTCTTGACAATCAAATGAAAACATCTGTGGAGCTGCTGAGGGATCAGTACATGAAAGTGAGCTGGACTGGACCTAGCTATAGGCTGCCAGACTCATCGACCCAAATGTTTTAATCTGTCCTACTTACACCCCAAGAAAAATTATATCGCACTCCAGGGAGAGTCTGGGGACATTACATCAGAGTGGATCCCGTTCAAAGCTTCGGTCATGCTAACAGCTGCATGGATCTGTGGCCAGAGAGTGGTCATTGACAGTCATGGCTAAAACTCAAAAAACTGCTGATGGTCCCATGAAGTGAAGGGCGCAGCTATGCAGACAAACAAGACCTCTCAAATCCAGTTTGACTGACAAAGTCCAGCCAGACCACAGAGGCCTGAGCTATACAGCTGTAGTGCTTACAGAAATGCAGAGTCTGGAGAGGCCCTTGTGTTGACGGATGATGTTTAATGGCTGCAAAGCTCAGACAAGGGGTGTCGAGCACTGCCAAAAGTGTTCACAATGAGGCGCTGCTGAAACTGACCTGATCGAGGTCATTTGTTGAACTGACAAGTTACTGAATTTGACAGACTTGTCTTTTACACAGAAAACAGCTGAAATACACTCATGAACCACTTCAGTAGGTACACCTGTTTAACTACTTGTTAACACGAATAGCTAATCAGCCAATAGCATGGCAGCAATTTAATGCAGTTAGGTATGAGGCATGTAGATATGATCAAGACCTCCTGCTGAAGCTCAATCCAATCATCAGAGTCGGGACAAAGTAAATTATTGTTTGTTTTTGAAGTGGAGGGGGTTGTGTCTTTATTGACTGGAGAGAGAGACAATGGATAGGCTTGTGAAAGGAGCTAGAGAGTGTAGAGGTAGAACTAGGGCTGGGCAGTTAATCGAAAAATAATCAAAAAAACGATGTTTAGACCCTCTAATCGAAGTAATTTTACTCAAGTCGATAATTTTGATTATTTTCCCTGTGCAAGTCACGTGACAGCGCCCCCTACATACAGTCTGCAGTCACTTTTGCTAAGAACAAAGGACGTGCCGCCAACATGGAGGAGACAAGCGCAAATCTATCAGAGGACCTTGTAGCCAAGAAAAATGCCGTCTCCATTGTCTGGGCACATTTTGGATTCTGTGCAGAGGACATCGAGCAGAGAGAAGTTAAGCGTAAATCATAATCATAATCGAGGCAAGAGCTTCAATTAATGGTGATACTGAGATTAGGTAATATCGTCCAGCCCTAGGGAGGACATTCTGCAAATTGGCCACAGGCTGGGTTTGACCTGGGCTGGCCGAAGCTATGGGTCATGCCTGGTTGCTTAGCACTCCACCAAACCAGTACCATTGAACAAAGTTGTTTTGAGTGACTGATAGTATGAGATGTTGTTAATGAGCGATTCTTAATACAAGACTGGGGATATCTGAGCAGCTTATTACAGCCAGTTCAGTGGGAAAACTGACAAGGAGACAAAGTTTGTTTCCTCAGTTATATAGGCTTATGTATCTCCATGCAGTGTCCTTCTATGAATACAGCTATCTCTAGACAAGAGCGCGTAGTGGTCAGTTTCTGTGACTCTCTTGTGTCTGACTCTGAACAAACTCTGCTTTCTCTTTGTCATGGATTTTCATGTGTGGTCAACATAGGTGGCATATGTAAGATCTAATACGTGAATAACTTAAATATGTGGGTAGGAAACCTAAAAAGGATAGATAAATTTAAAGGACATGTCCAAGACCTAAAAGAAGAAAAAAAATATCATCCTAACAGTAACTTTGAACGTGCCATGGTTGTTAGTGCCAGTAAAGTTGCTCTGAGTATTAACTCCACTTCTACTATGATTTTAACACACCCAAGCATCTCTAGGATGTGCAATTGTCCAAAAAAGAGGAAAAAATCCAGTCTGGTGCCAACAATCTACAGTCTAGTACTGATCTGTGGCACAGTGGTTGGGGACCACTGGTTGAGGCCATTCATCTAAAGATGACATTTTCACCTCCGCCATGAAGGTTGTGTGTTTTCCAGCTTTTGTTTGTGAACAAAAACTCAAAAACAAAAGAACAGATTTTGATGAAACTTTCAGGGAATATTTGTCATGGACCAAGACAGAAGTCATCAAATTATGGTTGGAATTATGGTCCGTACCGGGAATTTCTTAAAGGATTTCTTAACATTGTGGGTTAGGGCAGTTTTCCACATTTTTGACAATAACTTGCCCCATAATGTTGCCGATGCCTTGGAGGAGGATCATGCTGTCTGAGTACTTCTTGTTTAATTAAATGTTTCCACAAATATCTACTCTGACTTAACTAGATTTTAGTCATAGATCACTAATCAAAGTCAGTGAGTTCTGTTTTCATCTCTTCCTAATAAAGTGATATCTTGAAAAAAATAAAATAAAATCTAGATGACCTCTGCATAAACATCCATTTTGATTCAAGAATGGACTCAGAAGTTTTATGCCAAACGTCCATCCTTGTCTTATTAAAGCAAGACATTCAGCTGCTTTGAAGGGTTTTCTTCAAACTTGTCCACCTAATATGGGATCAATATGAGCAGCATATGAATACATCTGGTAGACAGAGGCTGTGCTCACTGTAAGCTTTTTTCCCATTTATCACATTGTAAACAGAATCAAAGTGAGAAATTTCCCCGACACCCAAACAGCAGGAGGAACCAAACTTTGACATCTCTGATTATTATCACTCTCCAAACAAACGCACTTCCTAACATCAGCTTAAAATTTGAGGTTTGTTGTCTTTTCCCCGTCTGCTCTCCATTATGACTGTTTCCTCTCCCTGACATGGAGTCTTTATATGTAGATTACATAACACGGGATAAGCGGCTCATTAGGGCCCTGATTACTCGTCTTTGAGCGGGCATCCAGTTCTGCCAGGCACAGTCGGGACAGACAGTTCACTTCAGGAGAGCCACAGTGCAACAGGAGCTCAGAGAGAGAGAGAGGCCTCTGAGTCTGCTGAGTGTCAGATGAGCTGTCGAGGAATCCATATTGTGGTAATAAAATGTGCTCGAAGGGATGGCTGACATAGCATTTGCTTGAACATTAGCCACAGTGATAGACATGACATCCGCCCTACAACTGTACAGAAAGAGCTATCATGAAAGCTAGAGCCATATGTTGTTGCAGCTGGGGCCACAATTTCTGCGTAATTTGAAGAGTTTAAGAAAAAAAAAAAAACAGAGTAGGGTGATTGCACACTAAACCAAATATAGTGAAAAAAAAGTTATTTTCCACTTCCAAGCTGCTTTGTTTTGGCTCTACTTGGCCAGGTACATTTATATTACTACATCCCAAATGAAGATTAGCCAATGCAACAAATGTTTTAAAACTGTCAAAGATCAGTCCTATTATTTTAGATAGCTGATTGAATGTATATATGATCATAAATATCTCATGAAGAAAATTTTTGTTGATTTGTGTTCCCGGAGCTTAAAGAAGGAGAAATAATAATACTTAAAGAAAATAAAAGCTTCATAAAATGACTTGCAGATATATAAAGCTGGTATTTACAGCTCTGTTGGAATAGTCCACTACACAGCAGTGAATATGCAGGTTGAAGCTAGCTGCAGGAACATTTATATTTATTTAGCATGAACATCCATTAAGTCACATGCTGGATGGCATTGTTGCTGAGGTAGGGTTGTAACGGGGTGTGACGTCACGTGCAAATGGTCAATTGACAGTCAGTTCAAGCAGGCTCAGGCTTCATAACTCTGTATAACAATATGTAGACCAGCTGTGTCCATGTGCCTGCTGGAGAGAACATACATGTGCAACGCGTGTGTTTGTGTGTAAGGCATGTGTGAGCCTTTGTGTTTCGAGTGGCTTAAGTGTTATTAGGAGCTACTGGAGGAAGCTATTAACAAGTGCCACAGGCTTGAGCTGTGCTGCAGACTGAGTACTTGACATTACAGGAGGTGTGTGTAAGTGTGTGTGCAGATGGATCCAGTCTTTCTCAGGCTGTGAGGACTTTGTCTCGAGGGTGCACTTGATGTGTCGGCCCTTGAGGAGCAGGAGCTGTCAGACCAGTCGCTGCCTCTCAACCTCATAACAGTCTGAGGGACTCCAGGTTTTTTGTCTTGAATGTTTGTGCTTGAACTTGTAAAGATACAAAATTCCACTGTGATAACTCTGAGACAGTAAAGGGTTAAAGCAGAGCTAAAAACAGTTATCAGCACTAGTGTTTGTGTCGTGATTGTGTAGTAGTTCAGAAGTGTTTGTGAAGTGGTTTGTGGTTTTTGAACATGTCCTCCCCAGCAGGAGCAAACCTGACCTCCTCCTCACACTGAATTGGCAAATCCACGGAAATTTCCTCAAACCCTTCAATAACAAAAAGATTAATCTAATCGGCTACAAGTGACAACCTGAACTAATTAAAAGTTACATTAAAAGAAAACCTAATATGCCCGTGTTTTTTAAAGCCCATGTTTGTGTTTTTGAAAGTTCCAGCCACAAATAGTCTGTTTAAGAACGGTGATGAACTTCAGTGAAGACAAAGTTTTTTGTACTTGATCATAACTTTTTTTAACTTAGTTCTGAAGGCAGAAATTCTTGCCTATCTATTGTGCATTTAAGGGCAAATTATTAGGGATAAGATGTTTTAAATATTTTCTGTGTTGTCTAAAGGAATTAAAACTAACCTGCCATGTAAAGATGGGTAAATGGAAGCAGTGATGATAGAAGGAAAAGATAGATAGATAGATGGATAGATGGATAGATAGATAGATGGATAGATAGATAGATGGATGGATGGATGAGTAGATGGAATAATAGGTAGATGAATGAAAGGATGGGTTGATGGATAACTGGATACATAAATGGATGGATGTGTTGATAGATGAATGACTGGATGTATAGGAAAGTGGATGGATGGATAGATGTACTAGATACATAAATGGATGGATGAGTGGATATATAGAAGAGTGGATGAATGGATGGATAGATGACTAGATGCACTGATGGATGAAAACTAGATGCAAAAATGGATGGATGGGTTGATATATAGATGGGAAGATGGGTTGATAGGCCGATGGTAAGTAGCACTCGGTGGAAATTGATCAACACAAAACACTTCAGTAACTTTTTTGACAGACTCAACAGCACTTTCATACTCAGACATAAAATAAAATTGTCCAGCTTCTAAGAATTTGTTACAAAAAATCTTTCCCACTTCAGCAGAGTACCTATTTATTGAATATATACACCTTTCTATTAAAATGTAGTGTGTCAATTAGCATTACAGGGTATTATAGCTCCCTATTGTTAAGGAGTGTGAATAGACAGCACTCCACTGCATAAAAAAAAACCCTTCTAAATTAAAGCACAGGATTTTTTTCCTGACATTTTTTTGCCCTGGCAAAGGGTTGAGACCCACGTTTGTGTCACGACCCACCACTTGAGAATCACTGATCTCTCTGATCTCTGGTTCGCACGCACATATCTGCATTTACTGCTGGTCATGCTTCCTAAATTCCTTCATATGTTTGTTTTTCACGTCTAATGGACTTTAAACCAGAGAAACAGAAGCCCTGGCATGAGATCAGAGCATTTATACCACATTTATGTTACCTCCCATGACCACACGCTTTTGATCCCACTAAGAGTTTTAATCTGAATAAAGTTTATCTTTCATTCAGCTTTAATATCACCATCAGAGAGATTTTAATACTTTAAATCTGTGATTAACATTCACAGGTCTCAAAAGTGACACTGTTTCCCTTTGAAATCATTCTCGCCTCCCTGCACTGTTAAAGCACTTAATGGCCTTTCTGAGATTTTAACCGGGAAGGGGGACGGGGACTGAATGGACCTGTTGTGAGGCTGACGTGCATGGGAGACAGGACGGATGGAAATAAAAGACAGAGAGAAGAAGTGAGAGGAGTGATGTCTGGTGAGAAGATCCTCTGACCTCTGTGTCACTCAGATATGAGAATGGGGATTAGAAAGTGAATAGCTATTACCTCCATGTTGACCTGCCAGCCCCTGTAATCAGGGACAGTGTGAGTGATGCCCTGATTGGCCAAAAGGAAGAGACCAGTGACAGTAATCCTTGGGAAAATGTCAGCCACAATGACAGGTCGTGCTAAAAGAAGACAGCAGAGGCTCCAAAGCAGTGGGAAACCAAGAGGAGAAGCTGGAAAGGAAGAGATTTAGACAAATTTATCTTTGTGGTGTATGGTTAAGTAGGGTTGCTCAATTATGTCAAAAATCACAGTTTTATGGATGGCTATGAGATCAGGGACATAGACCACGATTACTCACTGATGTTACAGCAGGCAGCACATGCAGTCATTGCACTGAAATGCTCTTTACACTATAATGTTGACCATCAAAGAAAAAGAAAAAGACAAAAATATATGTGAAAAAATACAAAAGCCAAAAATATAATGATAGATTTTTAAAAAAAAAAGACAGAACGTTATGTCAGCCTCTACAAATGGGAGGCCCGCAGTTCATGAATATAAAAAGCTTTTTCTAACTTAATAAAAAGAAAGCAAAAGTTTTATGGGGATGATTGTACGCCCTTTTTTGACAGATTTTACATACAAATAGAGACATAATATCCCATATTCACCATTTCTGTTTAGGGAAATGCTGCCAACTTCTACACACTACACCTTTAAACTGTCCTTTTTTTGAGAATTTTCTGATTTGTGCACAACCCGGATCATTATACACTCACCAGCCACTTCACTGGGTACAGCTGTTCAACTACTCGATGACACAGTTGGCACATTTTTATCATATGGAGAACAAATAACAATACTGGAAACATTTCTTGATAAACTTTTCCGCTCCACATCTGTCATGTTTTCATGATAGTTTGTTTGTTTGGCAGTAGCGTTTGTATTGGCCTGTACTGAATGTGATTGACAGAAAGATCATCAATCACTTGCAGGATATCCTTTTGAAAGGTTCTGCCCATTACCAAACACTTCTAGTGGCTAGGAGGGAAATATATAGAGCAATCCATCTGTTGTGTCAGATTAATACTGAGGAGTGTCTTGGCCTTGAATCAGTTGGAGAAATAGGTGTAGGACTACATAAGTGCTTTACTTAATCTTACACCCTTCTTGAACAGAGAGTGCCTTTTCGCAACAAATCTGCAATGATTGATTTCTGTTATATCTGTTTGCTTTGCTTGTCTTTGATTTATATGTTGATTATGTTTAAAATAAATAAAAAAAAAGTAAAATCCATGGTCCAGTTCCAGTCAGCCCTTATTTAGACAACACTCTGTAATCAGTTAAACCTTCTCTGAGGCTTGAAAAGAGGCCACAAAGTCCTGTCAGCAGCCACAAAGCAGAAATACTGAGCAAAGTAAGCAAAACATGCAATTACCAAAGCATACAAAGGTCAGTTCATTATAAACTGCATAATGAAATGCTGTAGTATAATATTATCATAATGGGATCAAGCCAGGCGGTGTCTAATTCCCCTGGCCACCCACACGATGGACCAAATTCTGTTGTAGCTATGCCAAGCCCACCACCTGTGCCCATTCATTTCTATGCATGCAGGGACCAAGTTGGACGACTTCCATTGCAATATTACTTTGCATTAGTTGGAGATGATTACTTTCTAATTAGAATCTATAACACACAATACCCAGGGCTTTTGTTTGGGTTCATTTGGAGCTGCATTTTTGGAAATTTGGCTCACAGAAGTGATGTCAGTGGCCACAGTTTGCTGCTGTGTCTCAAAACTTGTCATGGTCAGCAGATTTACTGTGAGGGTGAATTGGCAGTTATGTGGACCAATTACGTCAAGTTGAACTTTGGTGACCTTGGTGTGAAAAGATCAAAATCAGGCTAAACTACCATCTTTATTGGGAAGTAGCAAGCTACCCACCTTAAAGAAAAAAGTGCTAACAAGTGTGCAGTCTGTCAACAAATTTGCCATCTTGACTTCCATATCGGTACAATGCCAACAATCTTTTTGTACTGCATTTGCTGGAAAATTTAGAGGAACTGACATTTCACCACTTTATTTATTTATTTATTAAAAGATTGTACAAAGCAAACACAACCTCTATGATGATATGATGTGAGCATGTCTAATGATGTTCAGACAACTACCATATCAAATTTATTTATTTATTTATTTTTTTTTGCAGTGTCTGAATAAAAAATAAAAAACTCACATTTGTGGTACTAATGACAAAAATAGTCAGAATCCTAAAATCAGCTGTAATTTTTCCCACACTTTTAATGAATCATTTTGTTAAATTACTTCAGCCTGAAATATGCATATCAAATATTTTTTGTATTTGGGGAATTTTATCCCTTTTAAGGGCAGTATAATTAAATGACTATTTTTTTCCTTAAAATATCAGCAACAAAAATAAGATATAATTTCCATAAAATGCATTTCAAGGAGTATTTCATTATACTTATAATTGTTAGGCCCTGAGATAGGTTTAATGACGGACAGCAACATTGTTTTTGATCCTTTTTTTTTCTTTTTTGCAGGCACCCTTTTAGAAAACAGTAAAACGTCGGAAATTTTGAGGCACGCTTTGACTAGGAAGAGTAGTGCCATCTGGTGAACAAACCAGTAGTCTAAAATGAAATCTTAACATAGATGAATGCATTAGTTTACCAGAAGATAAATGTGGTAGAAAATTGTTGGTTTTAATTGGACTTTTTTGTATGGAACAAATGGGGCTGCTTTTGTGTAGCTCAGCCATTTAAGGCTAATTTAAGATGATAAGGATAGACAAGATAATGATAGATGATAATTAAAAAAAGGAATATCCTTTGGCAGTTTTAAGCTTTATTGATTCAATACAGCCAAAATGACTTGAAAATAAAAAAAAACTGAATTGTACAAAATGTCCCCTTGATTCTTAAGGGTCTTATATGGTAACATTGTATATTTATCACGTGATATTGTACTGTACCATGAGTTACCCTGATACTCAAACCCTGACCTCTCTGTATGACTGTCAACTGTTGATCAAAAAGAGAGGAAACCAGTTCAGGGAAAGGAGTTTCAGCATGACTTTAACAGAAACCTTGACAAGGAAGTGAACTTTGTCTCAAACAGTAGTGGCAGGGGGGTCCTATTGCATAACAGATAGTGCATAGTAATAATAATAATAATAATAATAATATATTTGATATGGTAGTTGTCTGAACATCATTAGAAATGCTCACGTCATATCATCATAGAGCTTTTGCTTGCTTTGTATAATCTTTTAAGAAAGACAAAGAAAGTGGTGAAAAGTAAGTTCCTCCAAATTTTCACTAACAGTAGTGGCAGCGGGGGTCCTATTGCATAACAGTTAGTGTTTTAAGAATTAGAGTCTCTGTGGGGGGTCAAGTTATCAATTAACAAAACTCACATTGCTACCCACCACCCGCACACTCCTTCACACGATCATTTACACCTCCTCCTGAGGGAACAGTACAAGGTCTGCTGGCTCCTCCGTCATTCAGGAGCTTTGATAGGGTGATTATGGGAGAGCTGATTTTATGCTTGAAGTCCACCGGGTTACACAAAGAACGCAGCTTTATCCAGTTAAAGGGACTAAAGAGGAACATTGTGCTCCTGTTATTCAGTGTTCAGATAAAATCATAAGTAAGCACAGAGATAGAGAAGCTTTTGTTTGCCCAAAATCCCAGGACACATGATTATTTGGCCTGAAATGTATTGACTTAGATCCATCAAATGTGATCTCTGTAGATGTTTAACAGCTGCCTAAGCACGGCTGGTCTAACTTTCAATCTTCTCTGGTTTGTGGATCTGCAGCTGGAATTTGAGATTATGAAGTTCAGTGATGACCAGACCACCAAAGTCCTACAATGAATGACAGAGGACAAAACAGAGGCATAAATCTGTGTTTTTCAGTGCCAAGTGAGGATAGTTCAAACACCACAGCCCACCTGTGTGTTACTGAGCTTGTCCATCCCTTTATGACCATGGTGTAAGATGAAGCTCCATATCATGAAGCTCAAATCATCTCAAACTGGCTCTGTAAACAAAGACACTGAGTTTAGTGTACACTTGTGGGCTCTATAGTCACTAGATCTCAATCCAGTACAAAACATTTGGGATGTGGTGGATCGGGGAGATTGATGTGCACCCAACAAATCTGCAGCAACAGTGTGATGCTATCATGTCAACACGGTCCAAAACATCTGAGGGATGTTTCCAGCACCTGGTTAAATCTGTGGCAGGAAGAACTAGAATATATTTCAGCAAAATCTGTCCAGTAGTTTTTGCATAATCTTGCTAACAAGCAAACATACGCCAGCAAAAACATAACCTTCTTGGCAGATATAATTAAGGCAGTTTGAGGGCAAAAGAGGTCCAACCTGGTACAAACGAGGTCTCCCGAATAAAGTTGGAGAATGTTTGCAATTATAGATATTAGGAGTAACAAAGACAGAGAGACCTAAAGCTCTGACAGATGCACACAGTGATGGAGTTATGATTTTTCTGTGGACTTCTTTTATTTCTTGTGGTTGCTCTTCCATTTTTCCTGTATTATTACACGTACTGAATGACCACAGAAGCCACCAGAGTTTACACAAGACTCTGACAGACGACAAACATTTGTTGTTTTATTGCTTTTGGTGACATCATGGTCTGGTTCACAGATTAAGTCTGAAGAGGACTTTAAATTTTATCCAGAATCAAAGGGTAAAATGTAACCATGCTGACATTTGACAACAATGGATTTTCATTCATGTTTACAGAGAATTGAAATTCCAGACATTTTCTTTGATTTGTCATGATGAAGAAATCTAGGGTACAGTTACCACGTCAAAGGCAACAAACACAAAACAGCTGCCCTCATTCATCAAGTTAGGAAAATCCCAGAGAGGAGGCCAATGAAATAAAAAACCAAAGGGATCCAAAATAAACACACAAAAACACAAACCCAGATCATCCATGTGTCCTAAAAAGACACATTCTGCTCTGACGAATGGGCTTTAGCATCAGCTCATGCTATTTTGAACACTATCACAATAAAGTTAATCAAATATCTATCTATACACTAGTACCTCTGTCAAGGAGGTTATGATTTTGCCAGGGTCTGTTTGTTTGTTTGTGTGTTTCTTTGTCTGTTAGCAAAATTATGCAAAAACTACTGGATAGATTTACATGAAAATTTTACCAGAGGTGTGGTTTGGTCCAAGGAAGAAGCCATTGCATTTTGGTGGTGATCCACATATTCGTCTGGATGCAAAAATATTCCCAAAATGTGCTAAAAATCCCATAACTTAACATTGGGCTGTATTTCAAAAATCAGATCTCTGAGATCGCTTGATGGATTCGCTTCAAAATTTACACGATAATATATATAATATAACTCTATCATCGTGGTCAATTTCATCTGGATCCGATCGAAATTGACATCACAAAAAAACATTGACGTTTATAATGGCAAATCCCATGAATTTCTCCTTGGCTGCTGTGAGGGTTCCGCCCCCTTTACATCATTATGGGAATTGTAGTTTATTTGCAAACTCACGTCAATGTTTTTCAAGTCTATGTCACTTCATTACCCAGCTTCCTTTGCAATGCCAGCAGAGGACTTCTCCACATGGACAGACATGAGCGGAGACTCGGCCATCAGAGCACGTGGTGTATCTTGGCGGAGGTCTGCGCTCTCCGAGTGCTTTTCTAGTCTATACTACATTTATGTTTTGGCTTGCAGGGTGTGGAGCTTTTCCTACTGTCACAGAGTGAGAGGGAGGAAACTCCACATACTGGTCACCAGTCAACTACTATTGAGACAACCAGTAACATTCATTCACACCTATGGGGAAAATAGTGTCTTCATTTAACCTTAGAAGTAGTGATAGGCGATATTATCGTTTTGAAATTGGTATCGGCAGAAAATAGATTAAAAATTAAACATTGGTGTTTTCAGATACGAAAAATGCTGTTGATATTTACAGCCAATATATCAGCATACATATGGGCCACATATATCCTCTGTATCGGCAGAATGTCTTAATATAACATGAAGCTTCACCTCAGTTTCACTCAATGTCTACATTATTACAATAAAATTATTTCTTTAGCAAAATATGTTGTTTTCCTTGTTCCTTATTCTGTTTCCAACACAGATAAAACATCACAGAATAAGAAATAGGTCATTTTTAGTTCGGTAAAGATAGTGCAAAAAATTTCGGTATCTGCAATTATGAGTTCATAAATATCGGCATATTTGATATGTTTTGTGCATCCCTACTAACAAGCATGTTTCGGTCTGTGTGAGGAAACATGAGTACTAGAAAAAACAGGAAACAGATTGGGAATAGGAGCCACAGGCCTGACTTTCACATGGAGAACAGCAGCCTCTGAACATAAGGCAGACAGACATAACCACGAGGTTCGTCCTGTTATTAAATGATATCACTTGATCATTAGGCGATTGGAGAAACATTTCGCCTGTAAAGTAGCAATTTGGGGGGTGCTGGTTTGCCGAAGTGGTGGGTGGCCGGGCACGGCCCATGTGCATGCTTCTGCCTGCCCGGGTTCGGATCAGGCCTGTGGGCTGTTTGCATTTTGTCTTCCCCTGCTCTCTCTCACCCCCTTTCACAAGCCTATCCACTGTCTCTCTATCAACAGAGGCACAAAATTCCCAAAAAATAATCTTTTGAAAAAAAAAAGAAAGAAAGAAAAGTAGCAATTTGTGTCCATGCAATAACTTTTAGGATTTACTTTTGACAAGTCACCATGCATGGGATAACTTTCTTGTCTTGTAGGCAGAAAGACAGTACACATACCAATGTGCATTATTTACTTTCCATCTTTATTGGCACTGGTTAAACCCACAGTGTATTAAATCCCACCACCAAGGGGCTCTCAGCTGAGCAAAACAACTGAAGATGAGTCAAGACCAAAGAGTGCAGTGACCCACAGTCACCGTCATCCACCTACTGTGTTTACTGTGGTCTAAATTTAGGCCTCCGCTGAATAAGAAATGTGCTCTGTGACGTGTGTGTATTCTAAACAGAAACAAGTGTTTTCATTTCATGGGATAAACGTTGCATAAAAACTGACCTTCTGGTTAGTGCTGTTATGTGAGCTGTCAAGCATGCTGGGGTTGCCCCTAGCGTGAACCATGGAGTTCACTTTCAAAGGCATTTTTCTACCTCTTTAAGTTAAGTTTATCAGTAAAACAGAAAGACTGGTTTGCTGTGAAGTGAATACAAATCATGGAGTCCTCAATTCTTAAAGAGAGGTAACACTGAAGGTGGATGGAGGAGACACTGGATCTCATACACCGGATAAACCGTTAAATATATTTCACTAGTCCATCTTGGAAAGAGCGCACAGAAAGTGTTTGGAAATGGGCACAACCGTTCAAGAGCATATCCAGCTGGTGGTTGGATGATTGTTCCAGCAACCACATCCATTACAGGCCAATAAGATAAAGGTGGTGGTGTTAAGTATAAAACATTGGGCCAATTACAGTCATTGTACATTGGAGCTTGGTGAGATCTGACTACAGACACTAAATTAAGCAGATCAAGCTGCTGTGCAAGGTTACCATCAGAGGTGAGCAGCACAAAATCTAAATAAAATATAGAAACAAGATGGCAGCAGTGGCAGGTGTTGTTCCCTGTCCAGCAGCCTTTCACACATTGCTGTGTGTTCTCACGACAACAAGAAACAAATTGTATTTTTTAATGGGGACGGTTACCATTAAAGTGTCATCTATCAAAATTAAAAATTTCTCTGTCTTTAAAAACTTACAAGATATTTGAGGAAATGTTTGCATTCATCTAAAACCAACTGAAATATAGATACAGAATCAGTCAATTAATTAAAAAAGAAAATCAATTTTCTGACAATTTTCTTTCAAGTAAAAGGCAATAGGAAACACTATTGAGGTCATAAGACATTATGCACATGTGAAGAGGTATTTTCACACAAGAACAGAGAACATACATAAAGAAGTAGTTCTGGATTTGTGAAGTGGGCCTCTATAGGGTACTTGTCAATACCATAAACATCAGCCACAGTGACGGAGATCAGTTCTGCTTCTTTACAGCAAGAACCAGAACTGAAGCTGTAGTTCTATAGAGTTCAGAAAAAGGAAACCATACAGCCAGTATAACCAATGTTTGGTTAGTAAAACCCCAAAGCATCATGACTAAGGAAAACTTAGATTGTTGAACAAGCTTAACTTTACTTAACAGCTCAGATGAACGTTGCCCTCACAGCACCTGATCACATATTGCATTTCTTGCATGCTCGAAGGACTCCAGGTGCTGCCTTACATAAGACCAGCCGACTGAAAAATCAGGCTTACCAAACTCTGTTATGCCTGGAATGGAGTTTTTAATTAACTTGTACAGTCGGTCCTTATATCAGTTTCTCAGTAAGCCTGGGCCTGTCACTCCATCAAATATACTGTACAGTACGGCACACGAGGGGCTGAGAGATGAAGGACTGCTCGACCACAAGGCTGACAAAAACTTCCTCTTAAGGTGTTTTACATTTGTTTGCCTGCTAGTTTTGCATTACACCCTGATTGTGCTGGCCTTTTTTTTTAACTTTTATGGGTATTTTTCGTGTGCACATGCACTCTGCACAGTTCATGCAACATGCAAAGTATGTCAGTCTCATTTTTGGAGCATTATTTGTATTGACTTGAGTATATTATGAAACAAAAAACATAATAAAAAAGGAACTATTTACTAACTGGCAGGCATTTTCACAAAGTCATGGCAGATAATACATCCATATCCAAATACAGCAAGACATCACAGTGGCACACAAATGATTTTATTTATAGTACAGTATGGTATAGTAAAATGAGTTTTGGAAAAAAAAAACAGTAGTTATTATAATAAAACTCATTCAATGTATATGGCAAATAGTGAATTAGTGGTATAGTAGATAGAGGAAGAGAAAGAAATGTATATGTATATTTAAAAAGGCTAACAAATAAAATAAAATGAATGAAAGTAAAAATAGATAAAAGAGTAAGACTAAAACAAATAAGTACAACCAACAAATAATGAAGTAAATAAAAATTCAAGACAATACAGGGAAAATGTTGATAGTAAAATAAATATTAATAAAAGCTGTAAAGATGGGAGGTTTCTATCTGTTTGACAGCTTAAAATATTTAATGACAGTGGACCATAAAGATATGAAAAAATGTCTTTTTTACATGGAGTTTCGCTGCTATTTTATCCATCAGGTACACATTCGTTTGTATTTTTGCGCCATTGGGGAAGTGTGGGGGGAAAAGGCTTCAACCACAAGAGTGTAATCATTTTCTTTGCTACCAATAAGAGAATATTTTAAAGTGTGGCAGTCTTCAATTGTAGTTATTTGGTTGAGCTAAACTTTAGCCTCCATGCCATGGTTCTGCATGTGGTTTCGGGTGGTTTGTTTTACAGGAACAATTTGGCACTAACTGTCAATACTGCAAAAGTTTCATGAATCACATCTTTAACCAGAAGAAAGCTGCGATTCCTCAAAGAGCGACTTAGTGTTGGTTAGTGTCTGATCATTATTACGTAACTCAATGAGGAGTTAGACCACAAGTGCTGTTGTAAGTTAGCGTGTTTCATGCAGAGCTAATTTGCACAATTACCAGTAACGTGCTCCTGCTGCTTTGCTTCCTTCTCTCTTCAGTCTTGCATTCTTCTCCCAGATCGTGCACAATAACAGAGAACGATTCACCTGCAAGTTGTAAAAACACACCAAACCAATGGTAGCAGAGGTAGGAGAGGTTCAGCATGAAAGATTGATGGTCCAGGTCATCCGAGTCAGTGTTTTTGTGAGACAGTTTTATCTGTGAGAGCGTCCTCTGGGCTTTTACACCACCATCGACCCCACAGTGTCTCAGTTTCAAGTTCTCGGGAAAATAAACGTTTTGTCTGCGGTGGGTCCTACTGAAAAGAGAAGCTGTTTGTTATTTCACTTAGCACGGTTAATTTCTCATTTATACTTCTGAATTTTATGGGATTCATTTCGATTAAAAGCTGCATCAAAGTGTGTTTGGCTGCTCCACAATTTGCTTGTTTGCCCGCTAAATCCAGCATAACTCCTGTTCTGAAACCAAGCAGAGAAGTGCTGCATAACCATAGCCTCTGGGATTAAACATATGTTATCTTACTTTTCTTTGATTTATTACATTTAAAGCATTTCGCTCCCATCTATTCTCCCCCTAGCTGACAGCCTGCGTTACATAATATACAAAACAGCAGATGACCTCTGACCCCTGTCGCAGGGAGAACTGTTTGGCTTCCCTAAACCACATCGAATCCAGTGGAAACATCCACACATCAAAGTCCCACTATGCAAAGAAAAATCATGTAAATTGACTCTTCAGGACTCCCTGGTGAACAAAGGCGGGTTTTGTGCGGGGAAAGCGGCTCATAAAGGCTCATTGAGCGGCGGAGGAGGGGAAGAAGTGCGAGCTGATTGAAGGAGGCGTGTTGTGACGGGACAGAGGATGTCTTTGGAACAGAAGCTCAGCTGTGAGACCATCATATGGAAGTGTTTGTGGTCTTGAGAGAGCTGTGACAGGAGACGGAGTAATGCCAAAAATGTGTGTAAACATGTGTGTGTAAACGTTTGTGTCTGCATGTGCACCGTGGATAATTGGGTATGCACACGACAGGGCTTCACGTGACCCAAACTGCTATCTTAATATACAGAGGGTCTCAAAGGATATTTTACCCATACTGGTGAGTATGTGGAGTAAGTTGTGGGAAGTAAATCATATCCCTCTGTCTAACACACCTTCAGCTGTCAGGGGTCGAGGACAGTAGCTCTCACAGCTCCCTGGATTTATTGTGTGAGTGCATTAAAGAAAAGCTGTCATATAAGATTTTCAACATTCAGTTCACCCCTGAAAAACCTTTGAAGCTCACACACAGAATTTATACGTATTTGACAGCACAGCACAGTTTAGATGGTAACAACTTCTTCATTTCTTCGTCCAAAAGTACTAAAAGTATGGGGGAAAAAAAAAAAGACTCGGTCACATTTTCAACCGTAAACTGTATTCAGACACTGATGTAGAGGGAAAGTTAAAGCCTTGTCGAGCCATGTCAAGTCAGGCCAAACAGAAGTGAGTTAACATCAGTTGGGCAACACTGGTGTTTGTCAGGTATGTTGACAAGTTTTAAGCATGCTTAAAAATGTTTGACGTTCGATCCAACTCTCTTGTAAATGCCAGCAAGAGTTGACCTTTCCCTACCTTCACTACCATCAGTTACAGATGCGTTCATCATCGTTGGCTTCCTGGTGCAGACCAGAGTCAAGTTTGAGAGCTTACAGATCCAGATACTTCAATTTTCCCCTCCCTGCCAGCAGCATGTCAACTTCCAGCTAGTTCCCAGTCAATTACCAGCCAACTTCCAAGTGCCTAGATTCCTCTGAAAACACTCTTATTCATGCATTTGCAGGAAGAAGGTGCTTCCCCATAGCTTCAGCCTTTTCCTTGCTTATCAGAGTAAATGCCAAATCAACAGAGAGGAATCTTGACATCACTAATTAACACAAATGTGGTCTGAAATTTACAATTTAAAACTTTCAGGGTGGGCAGGCCCCATCAAGGACCTACCATGGACCAGCCATGACCCTATCAGGGAAGGTCGGGAAGTTTTAAGCGGCTGCATCTGTAGTCCGGGTCACCACTTTATTAATCATTCCTGACAATTCATCTGTGCCACCAGAAACATTAACACTTCTACATTAGTAGATTTTTACATGTGATGAAGTTTAAGGGTGCAGGGGTGCAAATCCTATGCCCCAAGGCTCAGGACGCAAGGGATGCCAACCCCATTCAGCTGCATTACCAACTACTGTAAGCAGCAGTTTCAGAATTCAACTTGCATCTACCCAGCTACCAACCCAACTTCCAAGTATTAGTTCCTCTAGGCATGGCATCAGAATACCGAGCCCAGCTGCGCATGGTAAAATGGCATATACATCCATTTTATATTTTCTTTGTTGAGTAACATCACGTTGTGTCTGTACAATATTTAGTTGCACCATGATCCATCAGGCCAAAGATCCCCAAATTGAGCTCACTACCCTAACAAATACATTGGTGAACGTTTAAAGCCAGTCTACAACTAGTCAGGGTGCCACCAGCAAACGTCATACTCCATCAGCACAACGTTTCTCCTAACTTTGGAGATGTCAACCAGCGTCAAACAGCAAAATTGACCCTGGGGTCATACTTTCACTCTGATTTTGATAATTTCTCAGCTTTGGTCAATGTCATCTAAAAAAACACTGATGCGTGAATGAGCCTAAAGCTGCTGTGGGCAAGAAAGAGAGAAAAAGCACAAGACTGAAATTAAAGAGCCCATATTTAACCTGGACTTGGGTTCATATATTCAGTTTTTGATGATCACTAATGTGTAAAAACCTTCTTCTTTCCACACACTGAGTGTCCCTGATCTACCTTTATTTTCTCTCTGTCTAAGTTGCTCTGTTAGAGCTCATGACCCTTTAAGGCTCACCTCTCCATATGAGCCCAGTCTGTTCTGATTGGTTGACCGGTTTACTCAGTGATAATTGGTCATTTCAGCGTGGCTGGACAATTGGAAGACAAAGAAAAAATACTTTCAGTCCCAAATTTGGTTGTTACTGTTGCTCTTATACAAAGCAGAGGAAATAAAATCCATACGGCTTAATAGGAATAGATAAAATAGAAAATAAAGTAAGTAATCATATTGAATACAAGGTATCTCAGGACTTCTTGGGATTGACACGTGCACTTGATACTCCTACAGAAGGGTGCCAATAAAGTGGGACAGCCAAACTGAACCAGACTGCTGCTGGTCTCTGGGTTTCCTCATTTAGAGATTATTCTTTCATTGTGTCAGAAAAATCTTTTTTTCCCCCATTATAAGTGTCCATTAATACACCACAAACATGTCATGTGAATGGACGTACACGGTTGTACTGTTTCCCTGTCTGCTGAAAGATAAAGTCATACATCTCAGGCCATTCAGCCACGGTTCACCACAGACCAAACATTTGGGCCTCAGTGGGATCCCTCCATTCACAAGAATCAGTAGCAGCAAATCAAGGCTATCCAGCTGTTTTATTAGCCATGTGAGAGTATCTGACTTCCTCCTCCAGCTGCTGTCTGATGAGAAATAAGAGCCTCCGTAGCGAGCGACTGCCCTCCATCATCTCAGACAGCTTCAGCCAAAATATTCACTCCAGAGCAGAAATCTGACCGAGACCGGGAAAACACTGGCAGGAAATTAATGGCATTCCCAAAGCTAAGTGGCTGCCTTTTACTCAGACTGAAACCTATACTGTTGGCCTGCTGGCTAACTCTATCTAAGAACAATAAATAATGAGATTTATGTTGATTTCATAATGAAATTACATGCTCTAAAGACACATAATTGCAGGATAGGTTTTTGTACGTCTGCCAAAACAAGATATGTCCGATTATGTCCAGTATAATGACAAGGCAGAAACCACTTAAACAGCTTCGTACTACAGCTGAGGAGAGAAGTCCATGTCTAAGGTCAAGGGGTCGAGGCATTCAGAGGGCCAGCAGACAGATCATGACCTCTTCAGCCAGAGGGGAAAACATTTGACAGGACAGAGCTGAAGATGAAGATGGAGCACTGCAGGGATAAAACAGCCATTGTTCCAAAAAAGGGCCAAAAATGACTGGCACTCAAACAGTTATCCGTCTTCACTGGCACAACAGCTCACTGTGACATTTTTGTAATTTCTGAAAGGAAGCAAGATGGATGTCTCTTTGTCAACTAAACTCAAAATGTTTTTGTTAAGGTTTTTAGACAGTGTTGCTGCTCTGTTAGCTGATTGGTCCACAACTTTGGTTCAGACTTTGGGGAGGCACATCAACAATAAATAATGACCTATACCATCAAAATAAAATGAATGTTAAATATCCATGTTATGGTTTTGCTGAGCTATTAAAGAGTCAACACACTGTTATAAACTTTGGTGATTAATATAAATTAAAATAAGTGCCACATTTTAGTACATTTTAACCACAAAATCAAGGAGAAACATAAGATTTGTCTCAACAACTACACAATGACAACTGAAACACAGTTACTGGTTCCTCCAAGAGTTTGTAGAGTCTGTAGGATAGATGGTCAAAGAGTTTGTAAAGTTAGCTGCTCTCACAGCTTCTGGTGCAGTCAGATGAGGCTAAAGCTGCCTTTAAGCTAGCTTTAAATTTATGAAGCCAATTCAGTGGATGAAAAATTTTGGAATTTCTTTTCAATACAGCAGAAAAAGTGTTGCTGCAGCAGGTGTACAAAACAGTGAGAATAGTAAGTGCTACAACAGGGGAGGGACAAAGACCCCCCAATCCCACTTGTTCCTAAGAAAAGTTGGATCCCTTGGACCTACACACAAAAACATATAAAAACTAGAAAAGCACTCGGAGAGGGCAGACCTCCACCAAGATACAATTCTGGATCACCACACGCACCGATATGACGAACGAGTCTTCGATCATGTCTGTCCATGTGGAGAAGTCCTCCTGCTGGCACTGCAAGGGAAGCTGGAAAATAAAGTGGCATAGGCTTGAAAAATGTTGACGTGAGTTTGACAATAAACTACAATTCCCATAATGACGTAAAGGGGCAGAACCTTCACAGCAGCCGAGGAGAAAATAATGGGATTTGCCATTATAAACGTCAATGTTTTTTTGTGCCATCAATCTGGATCAGATCCAGATGAATTTTTCCTTGATGATAGAGTTATATTATATATAATGTCCCGTAAATTTTGAAGCCAATCCATCAAGTGATGTCAGTGATATGATTTTTTAAAATACGGCCAAATGTTAAGTTATGGGATTTTTCACAAATTTTGGGATTTTTTGCATCCAGACAAATATGCAGATCACCACCAAAATGTAATGGCTTCTTCCTTGGACCAAACTAAACCTCTGGTAAAAAAACAAAAACAAAAAAAAACCATGTAAATCCAGCCTGTTGTTTTTTAATCTTGCTAACAGACAGACAAACAAACAGACAGACGCTGGCGAAAACATAACCTCCTTGGCGGAGGTAAAGATACATTTCTGTGAAAAAAACATCTCAATTTTTAATTGATTTTTATTTATAAGATGAAATGGGCTTGCATACCCATTCTTGTAAAAGACCTTTAAAGGAAGTTTGCTCTTAGTTAGCAGGTCATGTAACATAGATAGATACATACATACATTGATAGATACATTTTGATCCTGAAAAATATGTAATTCAATAAATTGTGCCCTATTTTTAATTTGTCCTTTAAATAATTATGTCTCTGCATATTTCAAAAGAGTTGCTCTCACAGCAAAATAATCCTCATAGCCTTTGAACAGCACTATCCAATATGTCAAGAATCAAGCTGACAAACTCAGATTTGTGTGGCCCATATGTTAAAATTTGTGGCTCCTACCTCAAAAATGTAATAGTAATAAAATTAAAAATATATTGCTGTCAAGTAAGTCTGACTTTTAACTTGCTTAATGAATTTGAAATCAAATCTGTTTTTTAAAGGCACTTCTGCAGTGCAGGGATGAGTGATCCCAGACATAGCTATGGGACTTTAACTCTCAATAACACTGAATATTTTCCCTACTGCACTGTTTTCAGACAGTTAAATGATGCTTCTTCAATCAGCAGCAGTAAAACAGTGGCCTTCTGTCTTTCAACCAGTTTCTCCTGTTTAGCAGTGTCTAGAGCTGCTGTCTAATCAAAAGAGACAGAAAAACACACGCAAGAGAGTGTGCCCTTCATGAAGTCTATTGGTTGAATCCTTTGTTTTGTTTTCCTTTTATTTGTTCCATTTGTCCCCAGTAACACGCTAGGCTGTCACAAAGTCATGGCAAAAATTAGTTGTTCCTTTTATTCTGTTTAATCATGCATTCATTAAAGTCTTACTAATACCAAAGAAATTACGTAACTAACAACCTGTTTTCAGATCAACAGACTTTTCGCGTGACATTGCTGTCCCTGAGTAATTTTGTTGTCTTTCAGGATCATTATCTTTTCTGCCTGTTCTCCAAAAAGCATCCCTATCACTGCCCACATTTAATAGATTCCACAACTGCTTCGCAAAGACTCTTTTGTCTTCTCAGCTCTGTTATAACTAAAATACCCACCATGCAAATCATTTTGTGTCTCGCATAGATTGCAGATAATGAGTCATCATGTCTTCAGCAGTAATATAAAACACGCTGCACGGAGCTGAAAGAGAAGCAGAGTCATCAAGTTTGACATTTTTTGTGGTTGCTGTTTTACTTTGGTAATAACTTTTTATGGTAATGTGACAAAATGCACCTGCGTGGATTCATGTGGTGAAGGGTAATGAGAAAAAAAAATTCTAAAAATACAAAATTATTACAAAACTCCTTTATATTTCCAACAAAAGGTTGACAGCCCTCACTCTGAAGAGTCCCGCAGCTCTTCTTCACTGTTGTTCCAACCTCCCATGATGCTCTGCTGTTTGCACCAACACAGAAAACAAATACTTCCACCACATCCTAATTATTTTCCCCGACACACACTTTCATCTCGGTTTTAACGACAGTGCATCAAAGATAATGAAGGCAGGAGACAGGACGTACTGTAAGGGCTGAGGTTTGAGGGTTTGCATGCTGCACAAAACGTGATTCATCATGGTGTGAAAAACAAAAACACCAAATGATTAAAACATCTCCCATAAAGAAACATCTGTTAACCAGACGAGGGCCGCTAGTTTCACTTGATCCACGGTGAAGTAACTTGGAGAGATTAGCAGGATTTGACGGTTAAATTGCTGCAGGAGTTTTGTTGTGCAACACTTTCTTTGTCCTTAATGACATCTCTTGTGGTTTAGCTCTTCTGTGGTTGTGTTTGGGTTATCTGAGTATATATAACGGACAGGAGAGCAGTCCAGAGGGGAAAATGGCTGGAGAATCTAATTGAGCCTCTTCAACTCTGTAACCCCATAAATGTATTTGTAGTCCTTTATTCCACAGTAAAATGCACTTTAATGCTGCACCGATTGCCCCTGCCACAACAGTAAAAGAAATCCGCAGCATCAAATAAAAGCCTTCATGGCAGCAAGGGTGCTCTTATGTAAGCGTGCATGAAAATGACCCAGTCCACGATAAGCTCCACTCTCCCTCCTTTGCTAAGTAGGCCAATATTCTAAGCTCTAAAGCACAGTCTATGATAGTGATAGTCATCGGGGTGGTTGGGGGTGACTATCCCACACAGAAGCATAGGGTTTGAAAAATCTTCTTTTTTAAGTAGCAGAAGACAGCAGCCATAATGATGTACAAACCACAATTCCAATAAAAGTGGAATGTTGTGTAAATCATAAATAAAATCAGAATTCAATGATTTCCTTTTTGACCTAACCTTCAATAGTACCAGCCCTCACTTTGAACAAAATATTTAAAGTTCAAACTGGTTAACCATATTGTGTTTTTGGAAATATTCCCTCATTTTGAACTTGAAGACTGCAACATGTTTCAAAAAAGCTGGGATACAGCCATGATAACCATTGTCACATCACCTTTCCTTTAAACAACACAATCAGCATTTGAGAACTGACAACACACAGGGCCCGTTTATATGACAACAAAAATGGAGAGTTTTCATTGCGTTTGCGCCTTCCGTTTACATGAAAACAGTGCCTGGAGTGCCTGAATCCACAAACTTTTCAAAACCACGGTCCAGAGTGAAAAGTTCCGAAAATGTTTTTGTTATCATCTGTGTGTAAATGGGGATTGCCATTGTCAGGGAAAACATGCATCTTTATCACACGGTCTCCATGTGAACGTGGAGCGCTTTTGAAAATGCAAAGGAAAAACCTTTCTGTTACTGATAACGTTGTCGTGTAGACGGGGCCTAAGTGTTAAAGCTTTGTGGCCAGAATTCTTTCCCATTATTTCTTGATGTACAACTTAAGTTGCTCAACAGTCCAAGGTCTCTGTTGTCATTGTCTTCATGATGGCCACACATTTTCAGTGGGAGACAGGTCTGGACTGCAGTCAGGCCAGTGTAGTCCCTGCACTTTTTTCCTACAAGGCCATGCTGTTGTAGTACATGTAGAATGTGTCTCCTGATACAGTGATATCCCTGAGAAAGACGTCACTTGGATGGCAGCATATGTTGTCAAAAACCTATATGTTCCTTTCAGAGATCTTTGTGGATGTGCAAGTTACCCATGCCATGGGCACAAACACACCCCCATACCATCACAGATGCTGACTTTTGAATTTTGCGCTGATAACAAAATAGTAAAACATTATAAAGAACATGCCTTTTGTAGTGATTTTTGTGTGTGGTGTTTTTTGCAGTTTTTGTGAGATAGCTGTCTTTAAAAAGCAGATGTAGCTGTTATTTGTGCTCCACATCACTGCATAAGTTTCCCAGTCACAGACTGATTTGTGTAAACACATATGCGACTTAAACAGGCATGAGGTCTTTAAATATATATTTAAAGCCAAAAGCTCCTACCTCTGTAAATCTGCACACATACTTTTTTGATCTCTTCAACCCTCTCTGCCACTTAGGCTCTGTTAAAACAGATCAAATGGGTTGAGAAGGAGATGTGGAGCCTCAAAAAGCAATAGAAGTGCCACTGTGCTATCTTGCAAGTGTCAAACTTTCTTCTTCATGGGTTTTGCTATGCTTGCTTCTTCTTCGTTGGTTGTATAAGAACATTGTTATGAATAATTACTGCCTCCTGTTTGAGTTGTAAATGCCATAGACATAAATGTTGATGGTAAACACTGGTTAAGTAAATTATTTACCTTGATGTGCCTTGACGTTTCAGGAAAAATACTGTTACACCCCTACTATTTGTCATTATTATATTGTTAACTAGAAAAGCACTCAGAGAGCCGGACCTCCGCCAAGCAGCTTCGCTCCACTTTGGTGAAAATGGTCCTATCTGGCACTGTTAAAGAATCCTTCAAAAAATTCCTTGATCCAGACGGTGATCCGAATCACCCCCAAAATTTAATCAGTTCTTCCAAACTTCTTCCAAATCTCATTTCCAACAATTCCTGAAAATTTCATCCAAATCCGTTCAGAACTTTTCAAGTTATTTTGATTACAAACAGACAAAAAGACAGACAGACCGATAAACGCCAGCAAAAACATAACCTCCTTGGCCGAGGTAATTATTCTTGAATTACTCAGGCTCACAATACCATTGGAATGCTTTGTAGCATAACACATCTGCTTGCCACTAGTAGCCACAGTTGCCCCTATAATTTGCTTCTTTGCTGTTTTCATTCTCTACAACCCAAATATAAATAAGCACATTAAAATGACAGCATAAATAGCCTATTATAGAAAAAGCAGACTTTGTAATCCCCCCCCCCCCCGGAAAAAAGAAAGAAAGTTGCATGGATATCCAAAAACTTAAGGTGGAGTCAGTCCACAGTAACTCAAGGATGAACTGATTTGATTTTGGAGGCTGAACATCTGAAGAATGACTGTGTATTTTTCTTCAAACTTTGCACAGATGTCTACTCTTCTTTTCTGATCAAATGATTTGATTTTGGAAGTTAATGGTCAAGGTTAATAGGTTTCATGGTCATCTCTTGGATAAAGATTTTTCCAATCATACTACCACAAAGACCACCCCAGCCCTTCTTCTTGACCAACCGCTATATGTTCACTGTTCAACCTCCTTAACGGAGCACTGATGGGATATTTTTAGCTGTCTCATTTAAAGTGTCCCAGGATAAATCTCATCAAGGACAATAAAGTTAGCCTCACATGCCCTGTCATTGGTATGAAGTTTAGGCTGCAGACGGGTCAAGTTAGTTTAGATGCTATCTGGAAATGAGGTCTCAGACACACTGAGAAGCAGCATATTTCAGTGGCAGGCAGCCTGAAGATAAGCTAATAAAATGAGGCACTGAACAAATCACCCGGCAGCCTCTACGATTAGCCTTCAGACGAGGAAATGTACTGGAATGTGAGCTTTTCAGCACTCCCAGCGTGATCCCATCAAAAACCAAGCAGCTACCGGTGTCGGAGTCATTACCAGACAGTGTTTGTTCTCCTCAAAGTTTAATCTATTTAACATCTGATGATTAATTTAGCTCTGAGAGGACTGGACTCAAAGACAGGAACGGTAGGACTTTCAAGAATCCTGATGAAAGCCATCAGAGTGGTGCAAAGGTGAAGGCAGGGAGCTGCTTGAAATACTTTTATTCTAATCAAATGCACAGTTAAAGAAGGAGAAATGTGTTAAGCTTTAAATCTGTCAGCCTTTATTTCTTTATCTGCCATATACAGCTGGTCTCACTCACACTTCTGAGGGATTTACATTCAGTAGCAGAGGAATTTTTACAGTCTTGCCAAGTTCAAGGCAGTGTTTTTATTGTATATTTCAGCAAAACAGATATAAGCGAGAATGTAACAGAAGACCACAGAGTGACAGATATTGAGTGTGTGATTTATTTGGCCAATCATAAAACTTGTCATGGCTGTCCCTGAGGTCAGCTCCAGTTTCAGCTTGGTGTCCAAAAATATTTCTGCAAGCACAAAGGCAAGTTGCATAATGTCTCTTTCTTCTTAAAACTTCAAATGTTGCCTTTCTTGGACAGTGAGTCTCATTTAAACAGATGATTTAAATAAAGACCATCCACAGAACAATTACTATAAAATATGTTCTGCTTTGATTCCAAACAATTAATTTTGATGTTCTGGAGCTGCTTTCTCTAAAAAGCACTTCTTTTTTGAAGAGTTTGGGAAAGACAGAAAGGAAGAAATCAGATGAAGCAGTTAAATCCAGTGAGTGAATCATCATTAATGATAAAGAATGATGCTGGTTGGAGGTCAGAATAAAGGTAGGCAGGATCATTCACACCCCTTGCTTCTTTTCATGTCTCTCCTCTTTTCGAAGAAACGGGGGGGAGTAGAGCAACAATTTGATCCGTCAGGGGTGAGTGCTAGTCCCAGACAGCAAACTTTACCCTGGCTCTGCATTCCCCATCTTCTTTCTAAGCTCTGTCTTCAGACTTTCCTTTGTGTCTGACCTTTTTGCTCTTTTTGTTGTGCTTTCTATGTTTGTTTTGAATCATGTATAAAGATGGCAACATGATTGGTTGGGTTATGCTTCTTTGGCAATCAGAAGCCATGAGATAGAGTAAATAGTCTCGTTATTGTCCCAACCTGGAGCTTGCAAGTAGCCTAGGTGTGCTGAGGCTGGTTAATACTGTTTGGGCTGTATGGTTATAGGACATTTACAAAATATGTCTACATTTGGAATTGTAAGCAGTATTATCCCACATGGATGAAAACCAAACATCTCCTTGGCTCTAAGGGTTCGTTTACATGACAGCGTTGTCACCAGAAATGGAAAGGTTTTTCCTTTGCATTTTCAAAAGCGCTCCGTGTTCACACAGAGACAGTGTGATAATGATGCGCGTTCACACAGATCCATGAGAATGACTGAAAACATGGTTGTGTGCATGCCAAGCCAGTTGTTGGAGATGTAAATCTGTAGTGAAAGAGAGGTGTTACAATGTTAGCGAATGACTCAGTCCTTGGCGAATATAACAAATGCGTCTCTGCTGGTCAGAGTGTTGATGCAGCGAATCCACATTTTGTTGGAGGAGCAATAACATACCTAGCACAGTTGGCAGCACACATGTTGCTTGGAGTCGGCCATGGCTGTTGTTGTTGTTCCTAGGTGCACGCGCAACCTTTAGCTGAAGAGTCCTGCACATGCACTGCCTGTCAATGGCGATTCCTGTTTACATGAAGACGAAAACAAAAACGTTTTCAAAACTTTTCACTCTGGACCCCAGTTTCAGAAGATTCAGGCGCGTTCTCATGTAAACAGAAGGCACAGACACGATAAAAAAAACTTTTCGGCTCTTTAATTGGTGTGTAAAAGGGCCCTAAGGAATTGGGGGAGGTACAGCAGTAGTGCTATCCATAGGACTATGTGCTTGCCCCACGCAGGACACCTTACTCTGGCTATATTTCCCCTCTCTCTAAACTCTCCTCAGTCTTTCTATCCTGACAATTAGGGGCCATAAGGTAGACTGAGTAGTATTTTTATTGTCATTACCTGGAAGCAATAAAGTCTAGGCCTGTTGAAGATGGTTATGCTGTTTGGGCTGTATTGGTTACACTATAGGGCTTGTAGAAATAAGGTATTCATTTTGTACAGTTGGCTGTAATATCTAGCATGGACGAAAACCACTCACATCCTTGTTCCTCTCTTTTCTGTCTGAAGGAGTAGTGGGAGGTTAAGCACAGCCCAGTCTAGTGGGGGTGGGTGCTGGCCCCACTCAGGGCTCCTCACCCTGGCTCTACTTTCCTGTTTTTTGAGCTCTCTAATTAGAATTTTCTGTCCTCGTTTCTTTCTTGTGTTTTGGTCTTTTTTTATTTCAACTGTAATATTTTCTTTAGAAACATGTTTTGATTTGTTTGATGGTTGGTGTCGGGGATGCTGTTAGCCCTGGAAACTCTGCTGCTTCAATCCCTTTCTTGACCGCTAACGCTCTCTATGAAACCCCCCTTTAAAATGCACTGTAAACGAATTATCAGCATTTTAATAGTGCAATATGATGTGCTTACAGTGCTAGAAACCACAGTTATAAGTACCTGTAATACACTGGAAGGCTTTATGATTGCAATCATGGCTCATTTTGATGCTGGTATTCATAATATGTTACTAACATACTCATAGTATTATACTGTGCATATAGCAATAAGAAATTTAATATTTTATCAGTTTTCTTTCATTATACAATGACTGTAAATGACTAATAATGCTTTTATGAACTAAATCTGCTTATAAAACTTGAATTAAAGTATTTGAAGCATCTAATGATCTCTTGGTGACTTATAATGACATTGTTGAACATTGTTCAAGTGTTTATAATGCATTATAAATTGACTACTTTATTAAAAGAAAGAAAATCTCATTTAAATTCTGGTCTCTGTCAGAGCAAACATGCCCTCTTAACACTAGTCAACAATCATTGTAAATACTTTAAAGTGTCAGATTTTGTTTTTAAGCATTGTAAATATTTATAATTTCTCATAGCTCAATGCATAATACAACAAACTTCAAGTAGGTTTATAACTCTTCATAAACACTAACATAATAAGGGGTAATGGTTGCTATTTGAAAGCACTATAAATGATCACAGGTGCATATAACTATGAATATACAGCATAATATGCATAGTATAACACATTACAATGTTTTACAAATGTACTTATAATGTGTTTATAATGTATTCAAAGGTTGGCTTCATGGACAGTTTTACCGTTTGACCTTTAACAACAACAACCTAAAATAAGTTTCCAGTCCAAGTCTGTTTGTAAATGTCCTGCAGGAGTCTTCAGAGGGTTAGCTTGATCTGTACAAGGCCATGACCCAATAAGTTTCCTCTGCTCTGTTTTACTTTAGCATTAGCACGAGCTCATTAGCATGAGCATGGCCTTCTGCCTCTCTCCAGTTTGATTCAGATGTAAATTCTGTTACATAAACTCTGTTTTATTAACTGGCAGTGGCATCCTCTCTCTGTAAGTTAACTGGCTCTTTTATTCTTCACTCTCATAGTTTCCAGATGCATCCCAGCCACGTGTCAGTGTCATTTAATTAGCTCTATTTTCACTGAGAATCATTGAACAACTGTATTAGGAAGCTTGTGTTTGCTCTTCGGTGCTGATTTTCATTCTCGTCTGTGGATATCAGCCAGATACTGGGCCCAAAAAAAACTATACTCCAGAACAGGAATGCCAATGATAGAGAAAATAGATAAAACCAATCTGACTTTTAATGAATGAATTGCGTAACTCTGGTTATATTATATCATGTTCCTGGAGGAAGCACGATCCTTAGAGTACGGCTTCAAACAAGGCCTTGAGCTTGCATAACTTCTTTGTCTGGTTTAATTTTAGAAAAGCATTTGTGCCATCTTTTAACATCGTAAAACCCTGCGGAAACCATAATGTCAGAGGGTAAATTTGTGTATATACTTCAAATGTTTAACAGACTGTAGTTTAAGAGCCAGTTTAATTCATCCGACATCCATAAAGAATGCCCCAGCGCCAGGTGAAACAGCTTATCCAAGTGATCCATTAAACACAGTGGATTTCATTTAATCCTCTGCCAATAATTCAGTGGGTTCAAAGCGTGTAAATTCAGAGTTTAAACAAAGGTATAGAGTGTCTTTACACTACCGCACACATACATTTACACATTTGCAAATAATCTCACACAATAAACACCGTGTTAGGCCAAAAAATGTATCTACTATAAGACGGCAATTGTTATATAATCCATCTTAATGTGTAAATATTACATAATGACTAATGGGTTTTTGTGGTGGACACACTTCTGAGATGAACCAGATGCCACCTCGTTTAGTTTAGTTTGAGAAAACACACTGAATTCATTGAAGAGGTTCCACTCATCCAGTTCACACACAGCAGCCATGCGCATGTGTGTGTTTGTGTGGTTAACATCTTCTCTGAGCATCAAAGACATCTTTAAAATCGACCAACTGAGCGCTCTTTGTGGCGTTTCTTCCAGTTATTATCTCATCATCATGTTAGTCTGGAATCAGTCACAGATTCTCCTCTATCAGGGAAAACAAACCGCTGTTTAGATTCACAGTTCAAGCTGTCAAGACATGGAGACTGATTTGTCGCTTCTTGTTATAAAATTCACATGCAGGAAACCAAGCAAACACAACTCCATTAAACAGAGGGACACAGTGATTACATTTTTATAATTGTCATGGAAAAATGTGGACATCTTAGGGGCATATGAGCTTTTAAAGGTCCCATGTCCTGCAAAATCAAATTTCTTTGCTTTTAATGTTGTTAGAAGGCGCTTGGGGTGCAGAAGGACATTTACCTTAGCTCCTGGTTCACAGGGCAATGCGCTACAACCTGGCACAACCAGATGGACCATTCAAAAGATTTCTCTAGTCCAGGAAGTGTTTGGAAATGGGCAGGTGACTGAACGATCATTCCATCAATCACAGTCATTACAGGCCAGTCAGATAATATAGCAGGTGCCACTGCTGCAGTGCAAAATAAAAAAAGGTAAGCCACAACATAGAAAAAACTCTTGCATGTTGTTATTGATTATTGACTTAAAAAAGAAATGTAGTCCAGATCTGATAACACTGCTACTGAAGCTGTTAGCATCCATGCTAATCTCTGTGCGAGCAGTCATTTCCTTGCTGGTAGCTTCTATTTCCAACTCTAAAAGATGCTGAGGATCCAATTGGCTGTTCATCAAGACACGTGATGATCCTCAGCCCAAATTAAGGCCGTTACTGGTGCCGGTGTTAATTTTGTAGACTAATTATTGTCGTCAAAGTTTTCATCAACAACCCTTTTCCCTCTTACGAAAACTAGACAGCAATTAATAAAAACACGTGCACATGGACAGAAACTAAAACTAAATTAACTGACATTTTCATCAACAAATAAAACCTAGACGAAAACGTTTGATAGAGACTTAATCCAATCAGACCTAATTTCGTCATGTAGAAAGTAGAGACAAGTTAGGAATATATCCAATCACAGCTACTTTGGTTGTGTGGAAAAATTGGATGAGTTAAGAGGGACATCAAATCACAGCTGCCTTAGCTTCGTGGTGGCGGGATAAGTTGAATGATCCAATCAGAGCTCCTCTCTTATGCAGGTTCACTGTTTGTTGTCAGTTCTGGTATTGTAACTGAGATGCTCTGCCAGGTCGCCTAAATAAAGGTGACTGCATTTCACACAAAAATTAAATTTGTTTCTGTTAATTTATACATTCATACTTTTATCCAAGTGTAAAGCATGACTTGAGAAATTCAAGGAAACATAAAAAATGCCTTACACTTACACTTCATATTTTAGTCGACTAAATTTACAGTAGATTTCATGGACTAAAATGTTGTGAAATTTTGTCAACTAAAGCTAGACTAAAATTAAAATAATTTAGATGACTTAATGATGACTAAAACTGAAAGATATCTTAGGCAAAAGTTTATAACTAAAACTAAATTAGTAAGTGCTGTCATAGTTAACACTGACTGGTGCTGACTTCAGCCCAGTAACCGTCAGACGACATGTGAGGTCTATATCTCCTTCAATGCCAAAAATTACCCAATTTCTTTCTCTCTGTGTGACCCTGTGTTGGCTGGAGGGGTGTCTCCTGTCTCTTGCCCAAAGTCAGTGGGGATAGGCTCCAGCCCAGCCTCGATGTTGGAAGGGATAAGTGGTATAGATAATAGATGGATGATGGATGATTCCTTAGACCCTTTAACAACACTAATATCATTAAAATTAAGACATATCATTGAAAGAAGAGAAGGCTCACATTTTCAAACAAGCAGCAATTAAGAATATAAACAACTTATTCTAAGTATTTATTAAATATTGCTTGAATTTAGGATTGGCCTTTCAATTGCTTACTGTTTCTGGGCCCTTTCATGACTTAGGTCCCCAGAAACCTTTATCCTTTATCCCCTTTCATGGGCAACCTTGGTAACATACATCCAGCATTTCTCACACATTTTAACCTTTATTCCCAGTTATCATGATCAGTGTAATAGTTTATTTTATTTTTTGATAAAAGATATAACCCAAGATTAAATAATAGTAACACATGCACTTCCTCTTCCCCTCTTGCTCCTCTTTAGTGACAGACACACACTGTACTGTGCAGAGGCCCCTCCTGCAAATAAACCGGTTATCGTTTGATCTCTCCTAAACGACATATTCAACTGGCCAGAACCAAATGGCTGAAGGCCTGGTGCAAATCTGCAGCCCAGTGGTCGGGCTCTGATATCGACCACTGGATATCCAACTGCAATGTAAACTGCTTCATTGTGCTGATATGTACTTAGGACCACCAACTGTAATAATGACTAAAAAAAATCTGTACTTCTCAAAGGATGATCCTCATGAAACGGGCAGTGTTTATGATGACAATGACAAATTTGCACAGCTACAGAATCAACTGTTGTTTCTGTGTTGATAATCTGAGGAGGTAATATCTCTGCAGGACTTCACGGATTGTTTCTCAGCAGGCCCCGGTGCACGTGCAGGGCAGGCAGCAGATGAGGATAGTTAATTAAAGGTATAAACAAAAATCAGCTGATGGTGATGGCTAACACATGGAGGAAATAACTCTTAGAGAGGAAGCACTGTGTGAGTAAATCAAGAGTGAGAAATGGATACTGTACACAAAAAAGCAATCATTCACTGGAAAGAAAACTGCTGAGGAAGTTGAAGCTCCATTTGATAGCATCAGACTCCAGTTTTTGTAGGGGAATGCAGACAAAATAAAGAGAAAAAAACAGATGGTTTGGTTTGGTTCAAAAAGTATAAAAATTCACGTTGGCATGCTCTGTTTTCACATGCAGAGACTGTTCTTTCATTACAATGATATACTGTTTGTTATAATGTGTTTTAGGGCTGCAGTACCACTGTTTGCCACTTTGGCAAAAGGGCAGCACTGAGTCAAAGTGCAGGGAGCTTCCGTACATTTTTATTTTATGGATTTTATCAGTTTTGTCAGCATTTTTGCTCAGATATATTTGAAAAATTAAACATGTCTTTTCCAGGATATTGCTTATTTTTCCCAACTTTTAACAATTTATTTCCTTGATCCTATTATTGCTATTTGTCCCAGCTTACGTTGCCAAGGGCTGCACAAAAACATAATGAGAAATACCAAAGCCAAGGATGAAGGGAATGCTGCAATGTACTTCCTGGTAAATCCAGCTGTTCCTTCAGTCTGGTACAAATCATCCTTCAAGCTACTGTAAAAGTGCTCAAATCTCTTTCCTTTGGGCAGAAATCTTCTGCTTCCCTTCGTTCTGTTTTCTGACCGGACCAAAGGTATATCTCTGTAAAGCTTTCTACTTCAAAACACGCTCACATATAAGAGACTCTCCCTCCCACTGAGAGGCCCTGAGAGTGCTTTGGGCTCAGGGGAATGGGGAGCAGATGCTGAAGGGACAGTTCAACCTGAGGGGGGGATACAGTTCTCAGGCTGACAATAACTTCCTCAGATCTTTGTATTTTGTCTGCTTTGCTCAACTGTAAGAGTGCATGATTCTGGATATTTCCCAATACCTGATGTCTAGATATTCCCATATTTGTGAATACTCAGGGCGAGATTAACATGACGTGGTGCCCCTGTGCAACAACTTTCAAGTGCCCATTTCGAAATCTGCAAACCACCAAACCCAACAGCACTGACTGCCCCCAAGAACACAGAATCAGCAATAAAACCAGTAATGTACAGTTCAGTCAGTGTCATAATATTCAAGAGTCATCAATTGGGCCATTTTTGGGCATAGAAAACATAAAGAAGGCCTTTAGATAGCATAAAACTGAGCTTTTTACAAAGAAATCCTAAGTAAGAAACCCCCAGACCCAAATATTGGCATCTTAGCTGTGTCCCCTGTGTGTAATGTCCTCTTGTAAATGCACGTCTAGTATTTGAAATCATATTTTTAGAGCTTTATTGAATTACTGTTTTTTGTTTTATCATTGGTGAGGAATACCAAAGCTCTCATGTACTTAATTTGTTTTCCAGTTACTTTAATTCTGAGATTTTTAAGTTTAAGGATGTATAATTTAACAGTAAATAAATCCTTACTTGGTGTAGCTTAGGGCTGTGGTTAAGGAAAAGCACGGTGAAACTTCTTAGCTTGATAACTCCTTAATGTCCATCTTGTGGCTTAGCGTGGCATGCACTTCAATATTACAGCATCAACAGTGATACCTCACTTAACGTGTCCCAAAGCAATATCACTCCACCAACCATAACCAAGAGCAACCTTAAAGGAATCTTTTAAATCAGATTAATAACCAAATGTCAATGTAAATTACCATTAAATTGAGTAATATAATTACTAATGTATGAAATCAACTAATGTAAAGGAATTATCTCAGCCTGTGGAAATCAAAGTTCAACAAAATACACTCCACAAAAATAAATCTCATCTTACATTTGGAATATTCAGTTGTTTTAAGATAAGATTAAGAGTATAGTTTAGTTTGAAAGAAAATATAAGTTTGTAATGGGGTTATACTATTGAAAGAATGGCCAGAACAAGAGCATGCATGTTCACAACAGAGTCCATTTAAGCCACAGTTGAATAATTAGAGGAAAGGCCTTTGGAAATGTTCTCACACATTTACAACTTCATCCTCTGTACTCTTTCCATGCTTGAGAGGGCATGAAACTTTTGAGCCAAATCTCTTCCCCTAAAGATGAATGACCGCTCAAAAGTCTCCCCTTATAAACAGAATTTTTAAAAGGTCAAAGGTCAGCCTGTGTTGGATGGAAAAAGAAAACCAATCATTATAAATTCTGCGGTCATGTCCTTTAAATGCTAGCTCTCTGTGGTAGCTGTACTGCCCTCCTCAAGGCAGGCACAGAAGCTCAAACTAAATCATGCACTCAAACAGGCTGCCATGTCCTCTGTTCTCTCTTTTTTCATTTTATGACTGACGAGTGCAGTGTTGAGTCTGACAGCGTAATGATGGCCGCAGTGTGCCAGCATAATGACACACAGGGTGGTCCACACCCTGCTGTCCCATGAAAGCTCATTAGTGATTGTTTTTTAATGACTCTGTCACTTTACTGTTGAGAACTTGATAAAACGACTGATGATTTAATGAATTACAGAACATGGCCAAAGAATGACACAACCCAAAGAGCAGCCAGGATAACTTTCTGCCACTGCTGGTTGTTATTCAGCTGAATGAGAGCTTGTTATAACAGATCTACTGTATTTTAGCAGACTGTATATTCATGTTGACAATACCTCTTTTTCCACTTCTCTTGTACAATACTGACGTAAATACTCTCCATAAGGTGCTGGTCAGTCCAACAGATAAAATGACATCCTCCCCTTTCTATTAACTGAAGCAAACACTTCACCAAACAGATGATGTATATGCTGAATTTATACAGGTGTGACCAATATACCTGTTTAAAGTGCTGTGGGATGTGCCAAATTACATAAAGTTCTAATATTTGTCTACAAGTAGACAGCATAACATAACGCAGTTCAAAAAAAAAAAAAAAAAAAAAAAAAAAAAGGAGTCACAACAAGCACACAGGACCGTTTAGAGTTGCTGAAGAGTTTATATGATGACTGTAGGCAGAGGCAGGCTAACGTTACCCATTGACTCCCAGTGTTTGAGCTAAGCTAATTAGCGGAGGGCGAGCTCTGCCCGTGTATATCTAACATGGTGTCATGGACTCGGAAGTGAAGAAAGACATGAAAACAAAAAAAAAATGTAAATAAATGGAACACGTAGCCATGCACTGCACATTATTTCCCTCTCAAGTTGGTCATATATACAGAGTCAAAAAAATTTATTAGGCCACCACCCAGTTTAAGGTTTATGCTACAGCTGCCCTAAATTGACAACAGCTTAGTTTGATTAAGTTTAATGTAATTCAGACATGTGAATGAAAACAGAACTAATAAATGAAGACAGACGTAAGAATGAATTATCAACAACAACAATAATTATATATTTATATCATATAAATAATATTCTCAAAAGGAAGAATATCCAGAGATCTGCAGTTCTCTGGGCAAAATGCCTTGTTGATGGCAAAGATCTGATGAAAATGTCCATTGGGTTTGAAATGATAGAGAGGCAACAGTAACTTAGATCACCACTCAATACTACCAAGGTATGCAGAATATCATTTCTGAACATGCAACATGTCATATCTTGAAGTGGCAGGAGGTCACACAGACTTCCACTCCTGTCAGCTAAGAACACAAAACTGAGGGACCACCAAAACTGGACAACAGAAGATCTGGAAAGTGTGCCTGGTCTCATGAGTCCTGATTTCAGCTGTCACATTCAGATGGTAGAGTCACATAAATTTCTTGAAATCATGGATCTATACTGCCTTGTATCAATGATTCAGGCTGGTGGTGGCAAAGCTGCCCATGAGGGGGGAGAAAGATTAAAAGCTTTCAGGGGTCAAGAGTCATGGAGGGGCCCCGAATGGTAAGACAGGACATGGTCCATCCGGAATTTAAGCCATAGATTTTTGTGTTATTTTATCCAGATTACTCTTTATTGCCTATTAGAAAACATTTTTATTGTTTTGATTGGTGTCTTTTGCAAGATGTTTTTTTGTCTTGTAGGCGGGCCTGGATGGTGGTGTTCTGGTGTGGGGGATATTTTTTCGGCCAATTTTTAGGCTCTGTAGTACCAAATGAGCATTGTTTAAACCCCACAGTTAACCTGAGTGTTGCTGCAGACCCATCCCTTTATGACAACAGTGTACCGATCTTCTGATGGCGACTTCCAGCACAATAACACACCATGTGACAAAGCTCAAATCTTCTCAAACTGGTTTCTTGAACATGACGACGAGTTCATTGTACTCCTCTGTCCTCTCCAGTCACCAGATCTCAATCCAAGAGAGCACCTTTGGGGTGTGGTGGAATAGGTAATTTGCATCATGGATGTGCAGCCAACAAATCTGCAGAAGCTGCATGATGTTATGATGCCAAGATGGACCAAAATCTCAGAGAAATGATTCTGGCACATCACTGGATATGGCATGAAGAGTGAAGGCTTTTTTTAGGGCAACGGGGGGTTCAACATGGTTTTAGCAGGGTGTACCTAATATAGTGGCCGACCATAGCCACAACCCACCAAGGATAAAATGTAATTTAAGTTACTATTCATTACTTTGATCAGTAACTTTAATGTAATTTCTGTTTTACAAAATGTAATCCAAGTGTTTACACTACTAATAACTATAAAATCTAATTTTATTTCAGAAATACTGAAAACTAAAAGTAACTAATTAAAACCTAACACTGCTATACTTCAGCCAGTTGTCATCGGGAGCTCCAACTGTTTCAGGTTCACTTCCAGGCTGCTGTTGCTCTATCCATCTACATGTACCGTCACTGTGAACATATAAACACATTCTTTTAGCGTGGGAAACTATGTGTTACTTCTTCTTCTTTCAGTGTTTATAAAGTTTTAATGGTGTATCATGAAAAAAAATCTGTTTATTATTTAATGTTTGGGTAAAGATCAAGAATTAAAAACATCGAGAGACTCACAACTAAGGTCATAAAACGAGTCTGTGCTGTATGCCTTCTACACGTGCATGTTGTGTGTGTTTGTGTGTTTCTGTGAGGGGATCTCCTCAAAGCGGGTATCTTGGGGATAGCTGGAGTCAGGCATTCCCATTGACTCAAGAGTAGTGGGCCCTCTAAATATTGACCGAGTGTTACGTCACACTTTCTCAGGGTCAGACCTCACAAAACCTCTGCGCCCCCTTTAAAATCTCAAAATAGCCTCCCACTGCATTCCTGTCTCACTCCAGAGACACACAGACAGCAGACATAACAGTGTTTTCACTGTGCATTGAAAGGAAATGTCTGCCAACACTATATCATTGCTCTGTGTTAGTGTGTGGGTCAACATGGGCGTGCAAGGCGTGTGCTCGGAGCAAAAATATTGATATAAGTGGGGACCTGACTACTCTTCAAAAATACATAAAAACAGATGTATTTATTGATCCATTTATACAGTAACTTAATAACATAATCTGTCCTTTTCACAAAGATTATGTGCCCCCGTTATACATAGGTCTGTGCTGGGAGTAATTAGCCTGGATTATTTAATTCCTCTGCTGTTATTGTGCCAATATACTTAAAGAACACACAGAACACTTTCTGAAATATGATACAATTGTAAAAACAATTAATATTCACATTTTCCCTGGAACAATCCTTTGCTCTGTTCTGGGCACCCTGGACAGCCTGTTTTCTTATCTGTGAGCAAATTATCAGAGAGATTTGTTTTTATGTATACAAATGTTATAAATGTAGACCATGTTGCATGAAAAACTTAAATTATGTGTGTGTTGTCTTGTTTCTGGGAGTATAACACACACTGGAGCACATGGGAATAGCGCACCAAGAAGCAATGCATAATAGACAGGCTGTCTCCCAGCTCTCTGTCCTGTCATAAACTTATCTGAATTAATCAACCCATGTTCTGATATGTAATGGCAGAGGTGTGCTGCTGTGCATCCAGTAAGAGTAAAACGAGCTCAGTGAGTATGTTTGGAGTTCGGACCAGGTATCTGGAGTTTTAAAGCGCAGTCATTTTCTGTGTCCGAACACATCAGCTTTGTGACCGACCTCTGCCTGAAGAGTAATCATGCTGCAGAATAACATTAAAGTGCAGCTGGATCCACCTAATTCAATGTATTGAAGCAAACCTATCTTGTAAAGCATCTAGCTCTAAAGATAGAGCTTGCTCTGCAAAGGCACTGACTCCACCAGCAGAAGACAGAAGTGGGAGCTGAGGATGTGACAACAGTAAGAACTGACTGCAAGCCAGTAAAAAATGGCTGCCAATAGAAAGTTTAGCATGGATACTGCCTGCTTCCAAGGCAGTTTTATCAGACCAGGACAATATTTCTTCATAAAATGTATTAAGTGTAAAAGAGAGAGAAATTTTGATTCATGCTTGGTACAAGTGTCCACTTTGGCTCAAGAATTTAGTTTTCAGAATCAGAATCACAATCAGAAACGTTTTTTTGATTGTGACACATAAAAGGAATTTGACTTGGGTTGTTTTTTCTAGTATATAAATAAATATAAAAATAGAGAATAAGATTGTATTAAATAATAAAAAAAAGAAATATTAAAGAAAAACTCTTAACAAATGCAATGTATGTAAAAATGTACATCAGGAATATATACAAGCATCCGGGAATATTTACAACTGATGGGAGGAAAGTGCAGCTGTGCAGTGAATAGTGCAGCTATTTTCAAGGTCAACGTTGACAGACCTCATGGAGGTTCCCTGGTAGAAAACACTATGTCTCAAGAACACTGAATAAATTGTCCTCACACCTTCAAGTCCAATCTGTCTCAAGGATGAGCTGGTTAGAATTTAAGGCAAAAAGTCAAGGTCATTGATCCTCACATTTATCCCTTTTAGTGAGTTCTGTTAAACTTTACACGTGTCCCTTCTTACTAAAAGATGGACTGCCTGCATTTTGGAGATCAGCAATCATGATAGCTGGGCCACTTGCTCATCTCCTGCTTGTCTCAACACAGCCTTGAAGGATTTTCTTTATTCTCTGCATTACTGTTTATTCCAGTTAAAGGCTGTATTGATTACATATTGGCGGTAATTGGTCAGGTTTTCAGCCTTGTGATTATTTCTGTTAGTGAACACAATATGCCAAGACACTGAAAGAAATTTTACTCCGACTTTGCCCAAATGTACACTCAGACTCAGAAAAACTGGATGCGTTTTTGATGTACAAGTTCACAGTGACTTTAAATCTCTTTACAGAACACATATCAACACCTTTAAATGCTATAATTTTCACTATCACACTATTAAAAACTTTTCCAGCTTTTCCTCTGACATGCCACAAGTCTGTCACTAAGAAACTTTGCTTTTCTCATTTGAAGTTATGCAAGTACAACTTACCAAAAGGGAAATCCCGCTCACATTATGTGGGATTTTTACAGGCTTAAATATCTCAATCCTCCCATCACAACTTGCAGAACTCTGTCAGCAAAACTTGTAAACACTGCAGCAAATGCACCAGCGCCAACAATCAAAGTTATCAAAGACACACTCCCTGATTTTCCTCCAGATTCAGATTACAGTCCAAAATCCCCAAATACTTCTTCAAGCACAGCATTCATCTTCAGACTTGCAGTAAAAGAAAGTCTAAAATGTGTTATTTTTGCACTAATAATTAAAATAGTAAATAGATTGTTGAACCCCTGCAACTAATACTTTTAGGGTGGTACAGCAGGTAATGTGTGTGCCTCACAGCAAGACAGTTGCTAGTTCGAAGCCCATGACAGTCGGGGCATTTCTGTATGGAGTTTGCGTGTTTTTCCAGGGCATGCGTGGCTTCACTGGGCATTCTGTCTTTCTCCCGGACCAAAGACATACTCATTAGGTTAACTGTTGACACCGAATTGCCCTTGGTGTGGGTGAGTGTGTGACGGTTGTCTGTCTCTCTATGTGGCCCTGTGACTGGCTGGCAACCAATTCAGAGTGTATCCCACCTTTTGCCCAATGTCAGCTGGGATAGGCTCTACCCCCTGTGACCTGAAAGTATATAAGAGGTATAACTATGGATGGAAGGATAAATTACTTACATTTTCAGTGTTGTTCTTTGTTCTTATTTCATGAAAAAAATGTCACCCAGTTCTGATATAGCTGCCATTATTGCAGGTAGCATCAATGCTAATCTCTAAACTAACAGCCATTGTCTACAGGATGGCAGTCTCCTCTCGCTGTCATCATGCTCATAGCTTCATAGCCTCCTCAAAGGACGCTCGCAAACTCACTCGTATCACCAACTCCACTGCCAGTATAATCTGTCTCTTCACACCCAATCTGTCTGCACTAAACAACAGGGCCATCTTATGCTTTGTAACCACAATAGAATAGGGCATTACACACCCACTCAACCAGTACCTCACCCCACTGCCTTCAGGGCGTAGGTACAGGACACTAAAGTGTAAAAGGGCTCGCCTTGGGAAAAGCCTGATCCCTGCAGCCATTGCTGCTTTAAAAACAGGCTGTGCTGAGTGTGTCCCCTTGTTCGCCTGTGATTTGTGGTGTGATTTGTTGCTGTCTTTGTTGTTGTCTGAATATGTACAGTGCTGTTAAAATGAATTTCCCTTCTGGGACAATAAAATCTAATCTAATCTAATCTATCTAATGACAGACATTAAATCAGGTGGATCCAGCTGCACTGTAGACCTAAAACTGAAGATGCCATAAAGTCTTTCAGATGCCATAAAGTCTTTCAGTGTCAACCTGGATGGAGATCCACAAACCCTGGCTTCTTTCCTTGATGTACACTTTGGGTAAGGGTTAGCTTGTGCATTTATATATTTCTGGACCCAGAGGCTAAACTGTAAGAATGACAGTGGCCAAGGAGGGTGGACCCTCACAAAGTGTCGGTTCTCAACCCTACAGCAACACATTGTTATCTAAGAATTATCGTGACCATCTGCATCACTGTGACTAATGCTCTGAGCCTAAATTTCCCCACATCATTGACAGCTTGAATGAGAAAATCATTAGTCAGAGATATAAAACAGCACTGAGAGTGTCAGACACATCCTTGTCAGAAGATACTGGAACATTGGGCTTGTATAATCTTGTCCATTGACAGCGTAATTCACCAATAAATATCTTTAAAATAGTTCTGACACAGAAATCATTTGCACTTCCTTTCAAAACTTCTCTACCAGTCTTGAGTTTCCTCACGCTCGAGGCATTTTTGTGAAGCTTGTCACACTTTGATGTTCTTTGTCGGAGTTACAACTAGAAAGGAATCCACACCTCTGGGCTTTGCATGTTTCTCAAGTTTAACATCTTCTCCAGCATCATGGGGATAAAAAGCTGTAATGAGAGGTGAAGCATCTGGGAGGTGATCTCTAACATTGTCTCTTTGCACGCTGCTGATCGCTTGAGGGGACAAATATTAGCTGTTCTTGAACATGATGTACAAATTAGCATCAAGAGGCTCGGCAGGGATTTTGTGTTATTACTAATGTAACGTGTCAAGTTTGCTTTAACTGTTCTTTTTCACATAAGATTGGAAACACTGACTAGTGCACACAAGAGCACTTTGGTTATACAATCAAACAACCTTGAAGCCCAGAAAATCCTTTGATTAGCTTGTAGTTCACCAACAAGCAAACACAGAATGATAAACTAACTGTTTAACACTGTTTGATAGTGGGCTGACTTTCGTAGATTATGATGTTAACTCATGGATAACACCTGCTCTCGTAAGAAGCAGTCACAGTTTGGTGACAAATCTGAGGGAGAGATCATGGTGTGGGTTATAACAAGTCGCAGAGTTGTTAGCCTTTTTGAAGGAATACTCGGCCACCTGTGCTTAGTGCTGCTTGGTATGCCTGATTCAATGTCTGTAATCAATCTTAGGTATTTGATGATTTTAATTGGTCGTTGTAGGAGATGTTGTCAGATATCATCACTGCCAACAACCATAGCAGAGAAGAAACCAGTCTGTCTCAGCAGCTTCAGGTTAGAATTTTCATTTCTAGAGGACATTATCGGAGACTTGTCATTGTCTCTATGTGTGTTGGTGAAATTTCCTAACCTGACAAGCCAGATTGACAATTATATACAGTATATCTACAACAAGATATCTTTCACACAGTCTATCAAGGCAAAATGATGTAAGCAGTGGGCAATATTGCCGTGGAGTAAAAATCACAACCTGAGTCAAATTGTACAGCTAATTATTGCAAAAATCCTGTTGTGAGAGTAGCAAAAATATCTTACCCATTGAAAAAATGTGTTCATTTTGTTCTTTGTTCTTCATTTGATGATGTTACCCAGTTCTGTAATAAATTATACAAAAGCAGGCAGCATCTATGCTAATCTCTGTTTGCAGGCTTGTAGTCATTTTGCTGTAGCCACGCTTGTAGATACATTCTCTGTCTCCACAGACATTTAATCAGGTGGATCCAGCTGCACTGCAAACCGGAAACTGAACACACTTAAGATGAATGGGCTCACTGCTAACCATAACGTCTCTCAGAGTCAAGTGTCTGGAGGCCCTGCAAAGCCCTGTGTAGGTGAGCAGACCCTGCTGCTTTTGTTTCCACTCATTAGAGCAAATTCCTTCCAGAAACTTCCTTCAACCATTGCGAATAATAAACACAGGGCCATCTAGAACAGACAACAGGGGAAAATGTAAAGGCTGTGGGCCAAATTTTGCAGTCTTTTAACTAAAGATGCCCTGAAAGTGTAGGTACCAATCAGTATTGGCCAATTTTTGACAGAAAACGTGATCAGTCGATCAAAGCATGCAAATACTGATACCTACCACCGATCACCTGCACTTACTGTTGTTTACTTGTGGGCACCCTTCAGGTGCTGCTACCACTGCTTTGTCATCCCCTTAAATAAACTGTAGTAGAGTCCAAAAACTTTGATTTCAGTCCATGAAGTCCAATTCAACAAGCACATAGATTAGTGTTTTTGGATTAGTTCAAAGGTGGAAGACATGGGTTTGCACCAGCCCTCTACTTTTCTCATCTATTCAGGCAATTGTATTTTTAAGATTTATGCCCCATGTCTAAACACTCAAAGATCATTCATTCCCCGATAATGTTGCTCATTAAAGGGAACCGCCTCCCTGCCTTAGATAGAAATAAAAGTGTGAGGAGTTCTCACCCAGGAGCAAATAAAACCTCAATAACACCTCTCCCCCTGATTATATGCAGCAGTAATAGCTATGATCTGTGAGTATCTAGCTAAAACAGCTCATTTCACAGGTGATAAAAATTCTAAGACATATTTTCCTTCGAGTCATGCTGATAGTTTACTGTGGTGTCATCCACAGATTGATGGATTCTGCGTCAGGACTGTGATTCTTAGAAGAAAAAGCAGCCGTTCCGGCCTGGTTCACTTTTATCACTAGAATGTCCTTGGCTTTTCTCCGATGTTTCCAGCCTCTCTCGGCGGAGGTCCGTGAATGAACTTCTTTGAAAGGGTGCCAGCATACAATGGAAAATAGTATTGCACAACTTTTTTGTTTTTTCCATGATCCTCACAGAAATTAAAATTCCAACATTGCAAATACCAATTCACACCTCCTATCAAGCCCCAATCTGCATGAAGCCACAATCCTCAGCAAGCAAACAAATGAGCCGAAACACAGCTGTCATGATTTCACTGCTCTGCTGCAGTGTTTTGTTTTGAGTTTGAGCCACACGTGCACTCAACATGCAGCTTCATTTTATGATTAACAGTAAAGGAAGGTGACAGCAGAGCAGCACCTGCTCGCCTCAACAGACTTTTTCTGCTTCCCCCTGTCAAGAAAACCTCCTAAACAGCATGTAGAGCATCTGTAGAATTTTTGATGCCACCGTGCTGGCAACAGCCCAGGACAGAGGCCTTATGTTTTCAGATCGGTCCATCCACATCCATTGTTGATGTGAATGGAATATCTCGAAAAAGCTTGGAGGGATTTTCTTTGAACTTTGCATGAATGTCCTCTCAGAATTGATGATTTGGAGGTCATGGGTCAGATAGCAGGGTCAAAGAGCCTCATGTTCACCCATTACTTTGAATGCCATATTTCTGGAATGCTTAAAGGGATTTCTTTCAAACTTTACACAGATATCCAATAAAATTAAAGTATAGCACGATAACCAGGTCAATCATAAGGAGCCCCATGTTCATCCTGAAGTTGTGAATGGGACCTGGAGAATGTGAGATCTGTATGCTCAAAGAGATTCCCTTTAAACTATGCAATAAAATCTATTCCTATTCAAAGACTAATTGTTAAGACTTTAGAGATCATAGGTCAAAGGGCATGGATGTGGAGTCTCATGTTCATCCCTTTACTTTTGAATGGCATGTGGCTGATTTGCTCAAAGGGATTTCTGCCAAACTCTTCAGAAATATCCATTTAGACTTGAGGATAAATTGATCAGATTTTGGAGGTCAGTGGACAGCATTAAGAAGCCCCATGTTCATCCTTAAAGAGATCATATTTTTAGGTGAACTCTGGTTCAAAGAGACCACAGGGCATATAAAAACTCAAGAGAGCAGGGGGGGTCTTGAAGTTGGGAGTAGGATCTTGTGACTGTGATATCTGAAGGATTGTTAAAAGGATTCAAACTTAGCAACAACTTCCACTTTTATTTGTCGTTAAAATGTTGGATTTTAGAGGTCAGAGGGCATGGTCATAGACTTTCATGTTCATCCCTTGCTTGTGAACAACATATCTTTAAAATGCCAGAGGGGAATTTTAGTTAAACTCCCCACTTAGATTTAAGGATAATTTGATTTGATTTTAAGGTGCTGACAGTAATGGTAACGTCCAAGGAGCTCTATGTTCATTCTCAGGCTGTAAATGTGTTTCTAAATAATGCTGTGAAAGATTCCTTTTAAACTCTGCAACTGTGCTCACTTTTATTCAACAATGAACTATTACATTGGTCATTGGTCACAGAGCACCATCATGGGGTCTTGCGTTCACCCCTTGCAGATTCACCCAATATTTCAAAATTGCTTTGAGGGACCTTTGTCAACCTTTGCTCACATTCACTTGTGATCATGTGTCAAGACCTTCACAAGATGGATTTTTGTCAACCTTAACGTACATTATTTTCTTTGACGTACAGTGGACTGTCTAGACCACTTTAGGCTCCTTTGCCCCTCTCCAGTGGCTCTCTGGACTTGGAGGACAAAAAAAGAAAAAAGCTACTTGTTTTCTTGCTCCAAACTCTAATTTGTTGATTTTATTTCTGCATGTTAAAATCCACACTCTGACTCAAGGATGAATTGGTTAGACTTTGGACATTGTAGATGAGAGGAAAAGATCATAGAATCTCATGTTCTCACCCCTTGCTTGAAAATAAATTTTCCCAAAAACCCTTTTAAGGATTTTGATCAAACACTGCCCATATGTCGTCTCTGACAAAAAGATAAAAACTGCAGATTTCGGAGGTCAGAGGCTCAGGTCATCGTGCCTCATGTTCATCCCTTGCATTTGAATCCCTTATCCCAAGAATGGTCTGAGGGATTTTCTTAAACATAGCACATATAATTAATGTGAACTAATATAAACTATTTAGATTGCAAAGGTCAATGTTTCTCATGATCGTCCTTTATCTGTGACGCTCTAAAGAATGTCAGGCGTTGCACAAATGTTGACTTGAACTAAAACATAGACTGCAGATTTAGACTGAAAAGTTCTAAGTACTTGTTCATCAGGTTCATCCCTTCAGGCTTCCATGATTTGCATTATAACAAAAACTAACCCGGTCCTCTTAACCCATAACTATATTTCCACTCTCTGGTACGTATACCTCATGGAACCATAAACCCAACAGGCAGCAGATCTAGTTTAACATCAACCTATGACTATTCTCGGACCATTTTCACATTTCTTTTGCTCATTTTGTACACTTCTAAGAATTGTCTGTTTGCAAATGCTTCAATTTCCGCTGTGAGAACGATACTCATGGGAATATTCAGGGATCTCCGGAGGATGAAAAAGTGGTCTGACTGTCTGGCTCTGTCTTTGTCGCTCTGACTCACTGTCATCACAGCCATCGAGAGTTTCCTGATCCCCTGTCCTGCTCCAAGCTCCTGTCTGGAACCGCTCACAGCTAAGCCTGACTAGGGTTTGACTGCATCTGTGCTGTCAGCACTCCCCAAGGAATCCAAGCTCTGACGTCCTGTCTTCGTAGATTTCCCACTGCTCGAGCCAATAAACAAACAACATGATCAAGAGTTACACACGTGCAGCCAAAAGTGGGGACCAAATCCACAACAGTCTCCCTCTTTTTATTCAGGGCGTTTGTACCTTCATTAAGAGAGGTTTATAGAATCAGAAAATGGAAAGACATAGAATGACACTGGGGGGAGGAAACACAGACTGGATTTGAGCCCAGTGCACAAATTACTTCTTGTGATGTACTCCTCCTCATTGGCACCAAATCCACGCTAATCCATCTAAAGTTGACAGCTTCTCCCTCACCATTGACAGCTCCTCAGTCTCTCTCTCCCCTCAGCTTAAGAGTCTGGGTGTCATCCTCGAAAGCACAATCTCCTTCCAATCTCACATCAATAACATCATCCAGTCTGCCTATTGCCACCACCGTAACATCAACCGTCTCTGCCCCTCCCTCAACCCCCCACAGTGCCTCCATTCTTGTTCACAGCCTCGTCACCTCCTATAGATTATTGCAACTCTTTCCTCTTCGGCCTCCCCCAGAAGTCCCTCCATAGACTCCAACTGGTCCAGAACTCAGCTGCCCGCATCATCACCAAGACTCCTTCACACAATCACATCATCCCCATCCTACAGCACCTCCACTGGCTCCCGGTCAAGCATAGAATTGGGTTCAAACTCCTCCTGTACACCTTCAAAGCCATCCACAGCCTCGCCCTATCTGTCCGATCTTCTCCACATCGCCACTCCTCCACCCACCTCACCGCCCTCTGCCCGCCTCAACACCATGGGGAGCAGGGCCTTCAGTCGCTCTGCTCCCCAGCTCTGGAACTCTCTCCCCCCAGACCTTCAAAATTTCTCTGCCCCTCTTCCAATCCAGATTCAAAACCCACCTGTTCAGGACTGCATACTCCATTTAACAACACCCTTCCATTTACGTCCCCTTACCTGTCATTTTCTGTTGTGTTTTGCTGATTTTGTTGTTCTATTGTAGATTTTATTGTTATTCTAATCTTGTACAGTATCCTTGAGTGTCATGAAAGGCACTTTTAAATAAAATGTATTATTATTATTAGACCTAGCTATGTTTCATGGAAAAAGGATCACATAACATAATTTAAAATGGTTTAAAAATGACCTGCTTTGTGCTGTGAGCCTTTAGCGATGGCTGTTAGCAATAGTAGCCTTAGTCGCCTTTGGAAGAACCATATGCCACAACAGCTTAACACCTCCTCATGCTGGTCACTAGCCTGGTCACACACTGCTATAAGACGGCATCCCATTCTTCGATCAGTATTTATTGTAGGTTAGCCAACATGGTTGTTTCGGTTACTCTCGCATGAACAGGACGACCAATCTGATCCTACAAGTGTTCAATCAAGTTGAGGTCAGGACTGCTGGCAGGCCCTTCCATCCTCACCAATCCAAAATCCTGGGAATATGGGATTGTCTCTGGTTGCATCATTTTACCATTATATCTATCTGCATTTTTCCAGTGGGACAGATGCTGCCCTCCACCAAAAGACGTTACTCTATTGGTGCAGCAATCAGCATAGTGTCTGCAACTTCTACACACTTTGACCCTACGATCCAACTGTCATAGGCAGAATTTGGACTCACTGGTAATCTTAACATGTCATTAATAGTCTGATAGTGAGTAGCACTCATGGCAGGTCTCCTGGCAGCCCCATGAGATCAGAGATTAACTGGGTGCAGTCTGTTAGAGGTTGTTGGGGCAGTGATTCATTGGCCATATCATCCTGCAAAACCTGTTGAAGACTGCCTATGGTTCCTATGTGCTGACAGGGTGAGGAAGCTGTTTTCATAGGGTATCATCCTCTTGGGAGTCTCACTTTGCAGTGCACATGTTGCACCATTACCAGCCTGATGGTGAAGGACAGTCATTGCTGGCCTCCTGACAGCCCAATATGACTGGAGATTGACTTTGTGCAGTGTGTTCCAGATTGTCTGGGCAGAGAGTCATTGGCCATATTGTCCTGCAAACCTGTTGAAGACTGCCTATGGTTCTGAAGTGCTGATAGGAGGAGGAAACAGTTTCCTTGAGATGTCATCTTTTTGGGATGCCCACTTTGCAGCCCATCTTTCACATTCCCCATTATATGGACCTTGATCTTCAGTTTGGAGATGATACTAGGGCTCACTTCAAGTAATGCTGAAACTTTCATTTGTGTATCATCACCTCGAGGTTGCCCTATAGCATAGACCCTATCCAGATCAGTCAAATGTGGCATGCCAATTCCTGGAGCAGACACCAACTGACCACTGTTGTAGGGCCAGTGCTCAAAGGTGCTGACAGTCAGGCTCCTGAATGTAAGCATCAGGTGGTACCAGACACTCAAAACAATAGCAACAGCAAAAAAAAAGTCAGTTTAACATTGACGGAGAACATTTGACAGTTTTTTATGGACCCAACCCACATCCTCAGCTCTGTTGCTCATTCCACGAATGGGCTTTCAGATAATAAAGCTGCATCCCAGCTAATACTAAATGTTTATGCCAATGGATTGGTATGGTAAAGCTAACAATAAGTACTGATCCTAGTTCTGTTACCAACTGCAATAAATACTGTTCCTTTCTTTTAACTGTTGAGGCATGATGAAACTCTGTTTATTCGCAATATTTAATCCACATTTCCAGGGGCTCAATATTGAAAAGTATCACAGAATATTCTGGAGCTCCTGTTCTTATAAAACGTCAGTATTAAGTCCCACAAATCCAGAGGAAACATGAAGTGTAGACAGCGTCTGATCTGGGATGTCACAGCTCATGGAAATCTGAGTGAAATCTCAACGTTTCTCCCAAAGTTTTCCATGAATCATCCTCATTTTGACGCAGCTCTCCTCCATCATTTCACATGTCGTGTTTTGAAGTGGAACTAACCAGTGATGGCTGAAGCTACAGTGGAAAAGCAATGCGATGCTGTTAGAGAAGGATGGTCTGTCCTCTTCTATGGTTATGATTACATGATTTATAATCTGGCTGATCCTCTGCTGGGTGTCTGAGTTTCTTTCATCTTTTGCGTCCTTATTTTTTATTCCTACTTTTTCCAACCACTGTGAGGGATGCCTGTAGTTGTTTGTCAACTTTATTGACTAATTGCTAGTATAAATGTTGTTTTCCACTGGTCATACTTAAACTATTTGTGAGTTTTTGTGGTGTTTCTCTTGTAAGGATACCACAAAAAAGACAGATCCATTCAACAGTTGTTTTGCACAATAGTTTATTCATTTATCTTTCTTGTTGACAGAAAGACGTAATTCCCCAAGGAAGTATTTGGATGAGAGAGATGAGCCTGAAGCATGGAACAGGAACAATCTGCTTCTTTGTAAGGGTGAATGCTAACTGATCCTGGTGAAGATTTTAGATTGGAAATTAAGTCCACACACAAAAAAGTAAAAGTCTCTCTGTTGTGAAATGTTTCTTGACAGGTAACTAAGTGCAGTTGAAGGTTGCACTTAGTTAAATAATTACAATAAGATGTCAAGACGATCCTGTTTAGGTTATTTAGAGTAAGATGATTTAAAACAAGCTGCAAAGGAAATGGTTTTCTTCGACAGGAAAGGCTTTATTTTAAAGTATTTTTTTAGTTTTAAATTTACAGGAAGAATTGCGCCATAAAGCTGATCTTGACCTCAGAATTTGGAGGTCAATGTCCAGGAGCTCCATGCACACCCTTGCTTATGACTGTGATATCTTAATAACACTTTAATAATTTGATTTTGGAGGTCCAAGTCAAAGTGCATATTATCCCTTGTCTGTAAACATGACGTCTCAATAGTGCCTTAGTGGTTTTCCTCACATTTTGCACGAATAATTTTGACTGATAAATTACACAAATAGATTTTGAACATGAAAGGTCAAATGTCAAGTTGACAGATTTCCATGCTTCTCCTTGCTGTGAATTCAAGAGGAAATTATTAGACAGGTGATGTCATGGGTAAATGCATGGGTGGTAGATAGAAATAGGGTAGGATGGATGGAGCAATGAGTGGATGGATGGATGCATGGGTAGATGAATAACTGGAAGAATAAAAAGATGGATGTAGAAATAGATGGAAACATGCATATGCCTGAAAAAAGAGAAATAATCCCAAGAGTTGATGCATAGATTTAAACAAATTTATGATTTTAATGATATAAATGAATTTCTTATACCTTATAACTTTGTTTTCATTGTGCTTGATTATTTTTGTATTACTTTTGAACTAGTCACAATTAAATGGAAAGATGGATGTAAGAAGAATGGATTGTTGGAATGAGATGGATGGAAAAATACATCAAAAATTTGCTGCAGCTTGTGTTGCTGTTTACATAGCTTAGACAAATTGCTTTTGACACTCGTAGCCTATGGCTTTCTAATGTAGGTTAAGTATGAAAACAGCATTCTTTGGCATCAGCTTCAAACTTTGAATGATTTAATTATTAATTATATACATCAGTGCTCATGAATAATGAGACCGATCAGGTTCAGACTTGCATTTCAATGCCTTATAAACACTCACGTGACATGGCTTTCTAAATGGAGCTGTGTGTGAGATACAAATGGAGGATATCGCGTGTTTGATATAATGAATGAACCGTTAAAAGGGGGTCAGTGGGTTGAGTAGATAAATGGATGTCATGAATCGAACTGTGTCAGGATAAGAAGCCGCACCCGTAACCTGTTAGACCAAGACTGTAGCTTCAGAAACCAGCCTGATCCTCAATTTTAACTGGAGATTTTACCATTAATGAGGTTTAATGTTTATGCTCGTGTATGCTTCAATAAAAACACAAATCTGAGCATTAACATAAATCATACAGTGTTTTGTTCTTTGACCACAGAGGCAGAATAAATTCAGACAAAACAACTGAACCTGTCGTGTAAAAAGCAAACACACACGTCATCTGGCACTGATCTATGTTGTGGCCTAAACACACCTGTGTATACTAAAGGCACATGATCTGTCTGTCTTTGCACTGAGAAAACGTGTTGTCAGAATACCAAAATGTAGACCCCCCCAAACCGCTTTTAGACAAAGTGCTTCACACTGTCAAAATAGGGCCCTTGCAGTGTGTAAGCCTGACGAATAACGTGTATTTTGGCGGACATCTCTAAATAGCTTCTTGCTGCTCCCCTCCCCTGAACTGATAAGGTATCACATACCAGCTCAGATAGCTCAGATGTACATGCAGTCTATGATTTTCTCTCATATTGTTTGACAGATTGAGCTAAAGCCTAACCCTTCGTTGTTAAAAACCTCTTCTCACAGTACAATCAGGCCGTGAAAAGAATAGACAAAAAACATTTCTGCCACGTTTTGAAAAAATATAAACTACTGAGCTTGAAAATTTTGATTCATTTATATTTTCTCAAATTAGTTTTTAAATGTATCAATAATCTTGCCCCCAAACCTCTCACTAAATTTGTTAAAAGACAGTAACAGAGCAGCAAAAGTAACCTTGCAGCGCAGCTGGATCCGCCTGATTCAATGTCTGTTATCAGGCAGATATATTTTGCCAATCTCAAATCTACAACGACCGTGCTTGGCCTGTAGCTGCACAGCCCAATCAGAGTCCTTAATGCAGGAAGAGGTGAGAGCAATGAGGGTGACAACAGCAGGAAGTGACTACGCGCACAGAGATTAGCATTGATGCTAACAGCTTCTGTAGCAGTTTTGTTGGATCTGGACCACATTTCTTTATTAAATGAAGAGACGTAACACTAAATTCTCAATAGAAAGGAAAATTTCTTTCCACTTCCGACATGTTTTGATGAGAGTTTGTTCCACAAAGTGGCTCTCTATGGGCTGTTGCCCAGATGGACTTGTGATTCATAGATCTACTTTTGGTCAATTACCTTTTTCCATTAAAGGCTGTGTACGCTGGAACACAATACCAACGGAAATTACACTGATTGACCTGAGACCTTTTGCAACAAAGGTCAAGATCTGTCATCATTTTTAGATTGTTGCGTTTCTTTAACATTGCTAAGTTAAAACAGTAAATTAAATGTATGTATTATGTTTTGATGCATTTTTGTGTTCATGTAAAGAGCTCAACTTTTTACACTTTGAATTCTGTATTTTTAGAACTGTACCCTCAAAAACCCAACTAGGGATAAAAGTTGGAACTTAGCAATTCATGTGCAGCACACCAGCTTAATGTCTTGCACTGAAACAATGTTAAACTGTATCTTCTCTATTAGGTATAAAAAAGATGATAATAATACAAACATAAATGTGTCACTATGTAAACACTTGTTAGGCACCAGAATTTTTGTACAGTGAAACAAAGTTTGGCATCCTCTGTGGCAGCAAAGAGCAAAAAAATAAAAATATTTTAAAATAGAAACAAGTTATAAATAGACAGACTATAGCTAAAAAGATTAAAAGCTTTTATGTACATCAGGGCGTGTAGAGAGACCTGAATGTGGCTTGTGCGAGTTGTCCAGGAACAAGGGCTTTCAAGCTATTACTGTGAAATTTGCCAGGTATATGAATCATGTCTACTATTACAAAATGTCTCTTGAATCTATACTGTAAACCCAACAGAAGGTCATTATTTTTAAATATTTGATCACAAAACAAGTCAAATTTGCCATTTGAAGAGCCTCGGGGACTGATTCATTGTTGTAAATCTTATTCACTTCCAGTTTTTTCTACACACTAAGGTTTTCTGCAACACCAACATGCCCAAAACCCAACCTGTTGGATGTTGCAGGGGCCGGTTCAGTGCTGCCTGCAGCCAAAGTTCTCAATTGAATACTTTAGCCCTGGAGCTCTGGGGTTTAGTTGGCCAGAATCCACGCTTTTTGGGTCATAGTCGGAGTGCAGAGTACTTACAGACTGATAAGAAGTACTCGCTGACTATCAGATGCCGCCTAATTGCTCGGAGGTTGTTATTGTGTCTGAGGGCTTTGTCAAAGCAGCCATTCTAACCAAGCAGCTCTGCCCCAGATACACGGTCATTAGATTTTGCTCAAAGACTGGTATGATGTTAAACAGCAGGACAACAAGACAGAAATTAACCTCATTTTCCAAGGTCTTCACATTTAGGGATGTGTCACGGTTTCAAATTGAGTGTAAGCCCCAGTTTTGTCAATTAAAAGCAGCTTCACTCACATTCTTTCACCTTAATATCTGTTCCATGATGGGGTTATTCGTTTTTCATGGTACCCAATACCTCGGCCTGTTTCTGTCAATTAGGATTAAAGTGAGATTGGAAAACAATCCACAGGGAAGTAAAAGATGCCATTGCTGCAAAAGTGGGTGAAATTCCCTTAAGCAGACTAAAGTGTTGTTACATAATGGACCTAATGCACCACAGGAGCTGGAGAAAATCACTGTATTACTGCCCAGATTGGACAAGTATGCCTTTGATCGAGGGGAGGCTGCGTCTGAGAGGAATGGAGGCTCCAGGCACAGTCAGCACTCGCTCTGAGCAGCACAGTTATAAAACAATCTGGACTTCCTCAGCAGTTCACTCACCTTTATGAACTGTCTGTGACTTACTAAGATCATTACAATAACAATAGATTTATGGGGTAAGAAAGAAAAATTTAGAATTATGTTTGATTTTTAATTGGATAACAAGATTAACATAGAAGTGTTATTACAGCTGTGTAATACTAATCCAAAAGTAGCCCACTTTGATTTCAAAGAGATTTATCCTTTGTAAACTACCCAACCATAAATAATTTCTTAATCTTAAATCCTAAAGAGCTGAGGATCAAGAGCATATGCAAACCTTATATTTTCTCTGAGTCTTTTGTGTTTATAGGTGGCGTGACAGTTTTGTTGCTTTATCTAAAGTCTTTATGAGCTTACCTTTTCATAGAAAAAGCTGAGTTTTGTCTACTTAAAAAAACCACCCTGCTAGTTATTATGAGCAGCAATATACACAACTATTGAACTCTAAGTTTGATTGATATTTCCTCACCCGTCAAACTTGTTATATTTTGTAACATAAATGGCCGAACTGAAAATTAAATGAAAGGTTTTGGCTCTATTCCTGTTTAGCCTGTACACTGTACACTTTAAGTAAAGGTACAGGTACTCTGGGGAAATGGCTATTGTGGCGTGTAACAAGAATGGGCAGGAAGAGGAGTACAAGGACCTGCCGAGGGCCCTCAGTGACTGGAGCACCAAGAATTTCTTTCTGCCTATTTAAAAAAGAGGGCTTTGCATGAAGATGATGCCTACATCAGATGGACAATAGCAGAGACGCCTTCACTACACATTAAAAACTTTGTGCCAGGAGTACAGATTTCAGGCCTTCGTTCTAACATCCTAAAAAATTTTAACTTCTTCGAGCCAAAATGCAATTAAAAAAAACAAAGCAAATCTATCACTTAATATGAAAAAGCAGCATTTTTCATAATTGAAATTTGATCGGGAGATTTGTGAATTTCTCTACTTTCTATAAAATATCACAGTTTTAAACTTTTTGCTAAGCCCTGAACTGAGCTCAGCCATAACCTCTGAATCCAAACAGCTCCTTTCATGTCATATAAACACACCCTTCTGCACAAAAAGTATGACTAACCTTTCAGACAGATCTCAATAAGGCTTCAAACTAATTCTTCTCACTGTAGAAATACTGTTAAAAGCTTTGGATGATACTCACCTCAACTTCTACATTAAAAACTCATCCTTGTCTCATTGAGGCTTTGAAATTCTTCAAGACAGACTGCGACAGTGTCTGGAAATATCTGGCACAGTCCTCAGTGGATTCAGATCATATCACAAAGGCATTGTGACCAACCATAAATCTTTGTAGATTACAATCACATGTGGAGTCCCTCAGGGTTCAGTTCTTGAGCCACTATTATAAATCCTAAACATGGTAGCTTTTAGTTATGTAGTTTAGATTAAAGACAGGAAACTTGTGCACAAATGGTTGGGGCACGTGCTTAGTGAGGACCCATAACCTCAACACAATGCAACACCACCCCGATACTTCTGCCCTACTGCTGGGTCACTGAGTCTACCACAAAGACCCTAAGGCTCATAAGTGTGGTAGGTTCATGGCACATACTGTATTCTGTCTTAATTTTGCTAACATTTCTGCTTGTGCACTGGAGGATTGCTGATACAGATCAAATATTACAATACCACCAGAACTCTGCACAGTTGCTGAAACAACAGCAACATTGTAAGAAATATGGTGTATGTTTTAATAATTGGTATTTTGTGTAATAATACCTCTTGTTTTACATGTCCCAGTCTGTTGTCCTTGACAGAGACAAAACAGTTATCGGGTATGAGGCAACAGAGGGTAATTAATCAAAATCATTGCTCTGCTTTTTGACATGGTAATAACATGAAAAGACTGTAAGTCTGAAGTGTAGGTGTTTCAAATTATTTATATGTGTAGTATCATATTACAGTTAAAAGATAAAGATATTGAAGTCTCTTTTTCCAGATGGAAAAGAAGTTATAAGAGCCCAACTTCCTCAAAAACCCATCCATACCCAGAGCATAAAGGAGAGCATGAATGACTCAGGCTGCCTTTATAATCTGTATTTAAACTATGGAAATTATTTTATATTTCTATACAATATGTTTGTTCATATTAGCCAGTGATACACATTTTCGCATAGCTTTTCAGTTGCATTTTTGTTGCCATAATTTTATATGAAAAACACCTCAAACTAGAATCTGCTTAATTACCCAGTTGTGTTAGCAAATGCAAAGAATTAGGTTAAAATAAAAATATATCACAATTTTACATAAAAGCCTTCATAAGACAATCAGATCCTCACCAAAGCATTTCGGACATTGTTAACAAAGTTATGAACAAAAATGGGGAAAACTGCCCTATCTCTCACTGTTAACAAATCCTCTAAAAAGATCCTGCTGCTGCATCCAGATTTGGATCCCCACCAAAATCTGCTGGCGTGTAGCACATCAGATTTGGTTGAGAACTTTTTAAGTTATCTTTCTCACAGTCTGACAGACATACAAACAAACAAACAGACAAATGCTGGAAACACAACCCCCTTAGCGGAGGTGACAAAGATCAAACTGCAGAATTATGCATAGCTTCAAAATAAATCCTCGCCTTTTTCCTTCGCCTGACCACGGAGTCAAACACAGCTCATACATGTGCTCTGGCTGATAAAAGCACAGCCTCGCTGAGCTGTTGTGGGACTCGCTGTTCTCACTGCACTAAACTGGAAGAAGGAACAAGTAAACCTGATGCAGCTGTCCTGGTCTCCTTGTAAATGTGATTGTACCTGGTTACGTAAAGGTTATTTAAACAAGAATGCTGCAGCTGGGTATAGATGCAAAAACAGAGAGTGCTGTGCTTTCATTTACTTTTTATGTTACATCTGTTTTTCATTGTTTTTAGATGTTAGTGTTTGAGTCTATTTGATGCATTTTCATTTTCATAAAATCCATTACTCTAAAATACTGTGTCTTTTGTCTACGACATCTTTTTTGCATTAATAAACCTTTAAAAAATTTTAAAGCCAAAATAGAGGATTATATAATTTAGTGATCCCTGTGATAAAAGTTAGTCTCTCTTTTGATTTACATGTCACAATGCCATTTACTCAGTGAAAATCAGACAAAGTGGATAGCTTTGTCAATACCACAGTAAGAACAATAGCAGTCCTACGCATCCAATAAAGCAGGGGTGGGCAACTGGCGGCCCGGGGGCCACATGCTGCCCTCCATTTCACACACATATTTGCAAGATTATAACACAAACTTGACTGAGCTTGTTTCACTCACATGGGATGCACAGCAGTACTTATCTACCATTAAATATCAGAGCATTTGTCGAAAAATTCAGTTTAGAGTTTGTAAAGGGGACAGAGAGCTGAGAGACAGTGTTTTTCTGTTTTTCCAGCTTTCCTCTGTGCATGTTGTAGTGCCCATAATACTCAATAAACAAGAAAAAGCACAATCAAAGATCTTCTCAAAGCATGGAGTTATATATTTCTAATATTTCAACACGAACAAATGAATCTTACTGATGATCATGCTCATAGATAATAATACAGGCTGTGCAGTGTTCTGTGCACTCAATAGAGAACAGAGATAATGATTCCTGCAGAAAAATGAGAAATAAATAACTTAAAGTGAACAGTTGCGTGATACAAATTAAACAGGTCTCTCGTAAACATTTAGAAATCTGATCCTGTCAGTAATAACAGGAGATTTTGATAATTAATGAGGATGCTTTATGAGTTGCAGAACTTCTGCAGATGGAGCCACAGGTAGAAAGAGGGACGGAGAACAGGGGAGCAGGAAGTTATCTGGTGGTGCAGATGAATAAACTGTGAGCCCATGTCCACAAGCTCGGAGGTCCATTGCTGTCACAAGTGGGACTTAGTCACACAGCTTCTCCTGGACATTTCATCAGAGCTCTTTAATTTTGGTGAGTGAAGCACATGTTTACTTAAAAATTATTATAAAACTGTAACCAACACAAGATCATTTAAAGGTACATTGTAACTAAGAAGATGCTAAACTAAAAAGAAGGAAATTTAAACAACTGGTAACAACATTTAATAAAACTCAGGAGACTAAAATAGATTTAAACAAAATATTTATATTGAAAATAACCAACAAAAATAAATAAATAATATAATATAGTCTTTTTAAACAATCAGAACGGAAAAATATATTTGGTTCGATTATCAAATCACTTAGAGTCTTTCAGTTCATCATAAAACAAATCTTTAGGTTCTGTTGTTTTTTTTTTTAATGAAAAGCAAAAAAATGTCCCGGTTTCCTACTACACATAGGTGGTAGTGGGTTGGATTCTGATGAAAATGGATGAAGAAAATGAAGGTAAAGATGATGATGATGATGTTCGTCCTTCTGTACTCTGGCCTGATCTGATGAAGGGAGCTGCTGGCGGAAGTATATGTGGCCCTTCGTTGCATCACAAAATAGCTCTCAACACAGGGGCATTGTCAAGGAAAAGTTAAACACTGTAAAGAATCTTAATGTAGCATATTCTCGAGCCAACATAGTTTGAACCTATAAGTGTGTTAATTATGAGGCTTTCAGTGGCGCCATGTACTGCTACGTACCGGCTACCATCAGTGCCCGGGTATCTCCCTACAGGGACAAAGCCCGGCACTCATATTTGCTAGTGTCATGGGCCTTCAGCAACCCCACTTCAAAACACTTGAACTAACCCTTTAACGTATTAAAAGCATGACAACCTAATACATTTGTAATCGATTAAAAACCTGTTAAATGTGGTCAAGGTCAGCTTTTAAAGGATCAGAATATGGATGACTGAATCTTAACTGTGTTCCAATCTTTATGACGTAGTTTGCTTCCAAGTATTACTCATGATGTGTTCATAGATTCCTACAGAACAGCTTGGACATTAATTGAATAATGTAATGAAATGTTCTGTCTCACTATCCAGTGACACATGCTGGATTATGTGTGTGTTTCATGTGTCTCTGTGAGTCCATTTATCAGAAGGGTCCTATCTGAATAATTATTTCCACTTCCACACCGCTCTGAAATGTCAGGGTCACTGCAGTGGAAGTCATCTCTCCAATAGGGGCCAGAGTGAAGGGTACATGTGGAAACATGATCATCATTATGTGTTCAATTATTCTCTGGACAGCGTGAGCAAATCGTTAACATCTGTGAAATTAGTGAAGTAGAGGTCCAGGGCTTTTAGCCAGATAGTAGGCCATCTTCGAACATAATGATTTCTCCTTTTACAGGAAGTTCAAATGTCAAAGTCATTACCTTTTAGCACCTGTAATAGTCACAACTACATAATCTGAATGACTGCTGTTGTAGTTCATGGTTTCAAGTCACAGTTTCAATTAATCTCCATAGCAGCACCTCAAGTGCAGGTTTTGTTTGACCTTATTACTCAGTGAGCCCTTATGCCAACATGAAAGTAAGATGTCCGGCTAGTCCAACTACAACTGACCTTTGAAATACATTTACTGAAATTTCAAGGGATTTTTCAAACTTAGCACAAATTTCCAGAATGACGAACGGTTTTGGAAGTCATAAATCAAGTTCTTCAAGACTCTTGGTCATCTTTGCTTGTGAATGAATTATCCTTTTTTGCATAAAAAGGGGTTCATAAAGCATTTAATAGTTTGACTTCTTACAGTTATTCAGGCAGTGTTTTAACCTCTCCATCCAGTCAAGGCAACAATTACTCCTTCATTCCCTTCGGCCCCCAGCTCCTGAGTGAACATCGCTCCCACCTGCCTTCACTGTTTACTGTTCATCAAACTGAAGACTCCATTCAGTAATAATGTCACTCCACAAGATGTGTATACTAAGCAGAAAACCAGTGTTTCAATTTCATGAATGACAAAAAAATTAAAAAAGGACTTCCTGTTTCACGTTTACAGTTTGCTGTTTGAAATCACCAAGCACTCTGAATCAGGAAGTTCACTGTCAGAGTTTTTTTCCCTCATTATGTGATATTTATCTGTGAAACCGAAACTTTGGTTTGCTGAGTACGAAAGAAGTCTCACAGACATTTTGCCAACTAGAATCCTCAATTTTTCAAAGAGAAGAAACACTGAAGGACAGAGGAGACAGCAAATCTCCATTCAGCTTGGTGCCTTATATTTAGGGGGTCGAGGATGGATTTACAGGAGTAGGTTTGAGTGACAGATCAGACCTCAGGCAGATATTAAAGGTGGTGTATCACAGATAAGCAGCTCTGAATATGAATGAGATACAGAAACAAAACAGCAGCAGAACAGGTGCATGTCTCCTATGAAGTTAGAATTTCTCTGTCTTTGAAAACTTGAGAAAATATATATGGTCAGGTGAGCTTTCTGCAAAAACATATATGAGTAACATAGAATCAGGTAGTTTAGAAAAAAAATAAATGTCAAATTTTACATACTGAACATTTAGGTTGTCTTAGTTTGACCTATCTCCATGTAGTTTTCGGCAGAAACAGGATTGAAACAGATTCCAAACTGCTGGAAGGGCTGATGTTTAGTTCATCAGACTGACAGATTTGTGACTTCTTAATGGACCTGTCTTTTCATAACCTTTTGAAGCTCTCCAACTCTACGAAACCTGCACAGATCACTCACTTCTGTCCAAATTTTGAGTCTTCAGAGACAAGGGGATGTGCTGCCCCTGGCACAACATTTGGCCCCTCTCATTTTCACTTTGCCCCTCAGACAAAATTGAGAGGGAGGTGGATATGTTACATAATTTTTCCCATACGGAAACTTATTTCTGGCAAATTTGCAGATCATCAGCTTTTGAACAGGGCTGGACAGCTTAAATGTGATTTTCCTCCTCAAAGTTCTGGACCATTTGTTTCTAATTTGAGTCTTTGTAGCACCTCCTGTTCCCACTCTCTCGGTGCAGCGTTCACACATTTTATGACGTTCGATAAAAGCCACTTCTGGGGCAGGGCGGGACTTTATTGTGTAAAGATTATAATTGCTTGTAACTCTCAGGATTGCAAAAACAAAGATGCCAGATTTTACCTGGATCAAGCTTCTTAAAAAAAAAATATATATATATATATATATGTGTTCACTGTTTCCATGCAGTTTACCCAGAGGAAGACTTTTCAAAGACTGGTTTATCAGACCAATTATCAAGATCAGGAAATATTTCCATGCTCTCTATTTCCTACAACAAAAATACAGCTGTCGACTTCACACGGTCTTTCAAAACCAGAATAAACATTCAAAGGAAGAGGAAAACTCATTTGCTTTGAGGCTCACAAACCGCGTGTGATTTAGACTTTGTTTCTAAAAGCATTGTTGTTTGTGCAGATCCCACGCAATGTGCCTGCACATCTGGATCCGTAAATGACACCATTCTGCTGCCTGCAGGCCATGGTCACATGAGAGGATTTCACTTTTTATGAGTTAACCAGCACAGTTAGTAGTTCTTCCATTAACGATGTTACAAAGTGATAATGACGGGGTTAAATATTTTCTTAATGGGGTTAATTGCTGCTCCAATGCTGTTTTGATTTCTTCGTCTGTAAAGCTTTGAGCAGTTTTCTATTGACGCTTACAAAGCTTTTGTACCACACAATAGTGAAGTTGTTTACCTGTTAGTTTAAAGTTTTCCTAAACTAAAACTCTTTCCACATGAACGCTGATCCAGTGACAATAAACAGACAACCAGCAAAGTTTTGATTGTTTTAAACAAATATGAGAAATCTAGAAGCACAGCGCTGCATTTTTCTGCCAGGCATACAGAACAAAATGTTCAGTGGTGGGTCAAGAAGTAGAGCCGGGATAGTTTTGTGTAAATGAGCCTGGTAGACATTTTTTTCCTTAAATGGTAAATGGTTGTTTTTTGATCAACTTTGTTTTCAGAGCTTGTCAAAGTTCAGGGTTAGATTGAAACAGAGAGTGACAGTAATAATAATAATTACAGCAAAAATGATCTGCATTATATCAGTTTATAAATGTCTGGTATAGCTCATCACTACTTCCAACACTTCACACCTTCTATTTGCTTGAACAAGTGTGTTGCTGTAATTAATTTTTTTTGTTTCATCTGTGAAAATTGCATTTACCAAACACTAACTTATCATTTCCTGAGAACAGAGTTTTACTTTTATGCAGATCAGCAAATATAAAGCACAGACAGGAGATAAGATTGATGCCCAAACAGACAGTTTGTACTGGAGAGTACTTTGACCTGCAAAATGCAACTTTTGAGGCACAATAGAGCTCATCACTGGACAAACTGTCCAGATTTATGACAGAGTGTTTTCATGAGGCTGCAGTGGGCTCTAAAAAGATTTATTTGCTAATAAAATGGAAACTTCTTTGGGCCAGTATATCGTTTCCAGTAGTCTGTTGCAAGAAGATACGTTGACTATTGTTGCAGAAAAAAAAAGTCAAACTTCAATGATCTTGGACCGAAATAAAAGAACATCTGACGCATTGAGATCAGGATCAAAAATTCTTTATTCAATATTATGAATATTATGTAACCTGAAGCTCCCAGTGTTCTGCAGCCCTCAGCCTTCATCCAAAAATCTTCATGTCATCACTCTCATCTGGTAGATTGACCGTCCTGAAAAACAGCCTGAGGGTATATCTGCTCACAGTGAGGGTTTCAGACGAGGATGCTTTGGATCAGAGGCAGCTGCTGAGTCAGAGTCTGCCGTGTGTCTGATGTGGAGAGTGCAGAAACAAAGGGACGGCATAAGTCTTCTTTTATAATCGTTTTTGGCTCTAGATCAAATGTGAGTATGGAACATAAAATTTGTCAGATTGATGGCTGTTATTGCTACAGTATCATCAGATGGTGATGTGAGGTTTTGTCTTAGTGGTGTTCTTGGTGTGTGGCCATAGAATGACAAAGAGGGGATGTCTGCTTAACAAGGAGTGACTCTACATACCCCCTTTTTAAATGGATTGTATTACTGCAATTGACCATTTGCACGTGCCGTCACACTCCGTTCCATGGTGGCTAGAAGTCAAAAACAACGCCATCCAGCTTTTACTTCATGGACATTTTTACTAAATAAATAAAAATGTCCCTGTGGTAAACTTAAACGTACATATCCAACCATAATTATCTAGTACTGTGTAGTGGACAATTCTAACTAGGCTTTAAATGTCAGTTTTATAAGTCTGCGAGTCATTTTGTGAAGCTTATTTGCAACAGAGGCACTTTGTGGACTAATGCTAGTAATTGTCGAGTAAACTTAGCTTAAAAAAATGGCTAAGTCTTTATCAAATGAACAATGAGTGTGAGCTGAATACTTACTTTGAAGATAAAATTCCCTTCGCCTCTTTTACTTTGTCTCTTAAGTTTGTAAAACATTGATTTGTGTCCGTAGAAGTTTAAATGTTCATTACAGCAAGGACGACCTGCATGACGAGGGCCACAGACTGCAGATTTACTCACAATAGCTGCTAGTATCCTCTGATCCTGACACATCCTGAAAGATCTTGAAGTGTTTTTAACAAGTTTCACTAAATCTGACAACATAAGCCCAAAATGTATACACCTGCATCAACAGGTAACCTGGGTCCTTCAGTCAGTCAGCCTGGCTTAAAGGTATTTTTGTTTTTGAGTACTAACAGCTTTCATTTATTGTTGCTCTTTTCTCTCTGTATTTGCTGTTCAGTGTTTTGCCTGTAAGATAGCACAAAGGAATAAATAAACTTCTGCTTTGAGTAGCAATCATGCACTAAATTTTGGCAAAGGTATCACACTGCTCAGCTCAATGCTTTGCTTTGAGAGGATGGACAGCAATAGTGGCCCACACTCGCAATATAAGGAACCCTCATTCTGCTCATCTGTGGTGGGAGTAAAGGTGTAGATCAGTTATCAACTGGCAGCCTGGGGTCCAACACAGCTTTCCATCTACCCCCCAAATATGACCAAATTCTTAAAATGTGGGGTAGAAAAATATGTTGTGGTTTCGAGGGTATTTTTACATCAGTTGTACATTTCTGTCTCAATGTGTGTGCATAAATATAAGCCTACCTTCAGAACAGTTGATACATCAGCAAGGTAACATATGAATCAAACTACTTTTTAGTCACTGTAAAAAAAACATAAGGTAACAATAAAGCACTCAAATAGCACAAACCTCCACCAAGGTAGCTTACATGTTGCTGTTACATCTATAAGCAATAGTTCCATGATAAAGTTACCATCATAATATGATTCATTACCCTGAAAAACCACAGCTAACACTCAGAATCATGTTGATATCATTATTAGTTTGGCAGTTATTGAGCAAAAATGATTGTGTGCTAATGGCGGTTACCTGGATCACCACCAAAACTGAATCTTTTAAATTGGGCTATTACCAACGTCTCCTGAAAATTTCAGCAAAATCCGTCCAATAGTTTTTTGGAATCTTGTTCACAAACAAACAAACAAACAAAAATACGCCGGCAAAAACATAACCTCCTTGGCAGAGGTAATAACAATTGTATTTGTGAACAGTTAGAAGGTGTTGCTGTGGTAATTTTTTTCATTATGGTCTTTTAGTTTGTTGGCTGAAATAAATTTAAAGGTAACAACAATGTTCCTTTAAAGGCAACAATAACTTTTAGAGGAAACTGGTGCAAATGCACATGCCAGATGTTTGCAATAAAAAAAAAAAAAAAATCACCAAAACTCCATCCTAGCTTCATCCTTTAATCCCAGACATTTTTACTGCCTCTATTACTCTTAAAAGCAGGTAAACACATCTATTTCCTCATGCTGTGATAATGGTTGTTTCTGTATGAAGCTGAAAGCAGGAAGCCGCCGTGCTGCCAGCAGTCTCAGACAGAATCTGAAGTGTTTGTGGGTGCAGTGGGTGGCTGTAAAGAACCAAGCTGAGGAGATAGCAGCGTAAAAAACACAGATAGGAGATAAGAGATCACAGCTGACCATACAGACAGTGAGTAAGAGGAAAAGATGACCGGCACTCTTACTGATTGTGTACATACCGTACCTGAAACTATCTCCCGCTATTCTTTTTTAGTAAATCAGCTGTTTTCAAATGAAGCTGGTGTCTTGGTCAGTGGTGACATAGTTGTGGCTGTTCTTCTGAGACCCGGAGAAGTAACACATAATCTAACTGCATGGTTCAAGCATGAAAGGGGCTAAATCTGGCAGACCTAAGAAAGACCAAAGAACAGTGTGTACTCAACACAAACATTTCAATCACACAGTAATAGGAAGTTCCCAAAAAATGGTTTGACATGATATGAGATTTGGACCAAAACGTGGGAGAAGTAAGCTTAAGATTTAAGAAAATATTCTGTTTCTTCTTGAGTACTATTCTGGTTTTACATAAAATTTGGGCCAAAAACTATCATTTTAAAGTGTTAAAGAAACTGCGGTACTGGTAAGCTATTGAGTTACGTCTGCGCACTTAGCATGTATTGAGGCTCAGTTTTGACTACAGCCCAAGGTCCATTTCCAATATGTCTTCCCTGCTCACTCACACCCCTTCTGCTTCTATCTAGCTTTAGATAGAAGCGTTATTGTTGTAGTTGATTAATTTTGTTTCACACTGAACCATCCAAACAAATCACTTATTCAACCATCCAAACAAATCAGGAAACAAACAAACAAATGCAAGACATTCATGGCAGCAAATGGACAACCACATTCCCCTGTCAGTACCCACAGATTAGCAGGTTCAGTATTAAATAAGCAGTAAAGTTCTGTGGTGAAATTACTAAGATACAATAGGATAAGGAAATAAAAGAGATAAAATAAGAAATAAAACACTCCTGAGGCTCCAAATTCAGCACAGGCCACATATCATCTTCAGGCTACTTCCCAGCATTTAGCAGCCTGATGGCTGAGTGGATGAATGAGTTGGAGTATCTATTTGTTTTCCTTTGGGGTGCATAGTAGCGCCGCCCAGAGGGCATAAGAGAAAAGTCAGAGAAGAGAATGTGTCCGGGCTGATCCATAATTCTTCTGGCTTTCTGGACCACACGTTTCTCCCAGAGAGAGCTCAGGTCCATCAGCTGTACTCCAATAATCTTGGAGCTGACATTGACAATCTGGTTCAGGCTGTTTCTGTCCTTTACCGATAATCCATGAAACCAGCAAATAAAGGAAAAAGTTAAAAGACTTTCAATAAAAGAATGATAAAAACAAGATAGGATGCCCTCAGAAACTCTAAAGGAGTTCAGCTTCCGCAACAAGTGGATCCTTTGTTGACCACGTTTAACTACTGACTCTGTGTTCTGAACAAACTTTAGATCAGAGTCAAACACAGTTCCAAGATACTTGTAAGAGTCAACAATTTCCATATCTTCACCATGGATGACGCTAGCTTCAGGTGAAAGCTCCGGGCCAGTCCTTCTGAAGTCAATTACCAGTTCCTTTGTCTTTTGGACATTAAGGTCCTGGAGGCTGTCATCACACCATTTAACAAACATTGAGAAAGCATCCCCATGGCCTGACTCAGAACCCTGAAGAGAGAAACAACTGCCGGAGTCAAATTCCTTATATGTGTCACATACTTGGCAATAAAAAACGATTCTGATTCTGAATGCATAGTTTAATGATCAATGGATGAATAGTTAGATCCATCCATTCATCTATCCACCTATCCATCCATCCATCCATCCATCCATCCAACAATGGAAGCATTGATTCATTAATTTATCCATGTATTTATCCGTCCGTTCACCAATTCATTAATACAGCTACCAAACCGTTCACCCATCAGTCATCATCTGTAGCCTCCATCCAGTCATTCATCCACCCATTTTCTTCTTTTTTTATTGATGTTACCCCTGAGTTCTACTGTCGTTTTTCTTTGATTTGACTTGGTTTAAGTGATCGCCAATCATGATTATTCAGGATTTTTTTCCGACCACATATCTTCCTCGAAGACGATGGTTCCCCACTATCCTTCCAGTTTCAAATAATGTGTTGACAGTTCTTAACCCAATTTTAGAAGTTTCTGCAATCAATGATTTGACCCTTCTTAAACAGACAAACATCTTTTCCAAGACCACAGGATGTGTCTTTCAACATGGTTGTTTAAGAAATGAGAAGCTACTCATTGCATCAGCTGGGGTTAAATAACCTATTGTCAGCTGAAAGATAATCGCCCATGCACCAATTATCCCTCGTACCTATTTCCTTCGTTAAATCCAGGTAGCGACTTTTTTTTTGGCCAGGCAGTGTATTACATCCTATCATCCTATCCTATCTCAATATCTTCACCAGCTGCAGATATAACCTTAATCAAGGACCTGGACCACATAATGTGAAATATTATGAGGTGAAGGCCTGGGATTCTTAAAATTGGACTTCTACACAGTTAAGCAGATATCCTACCCACATTTGTTTCTTATAATGGTGACAGTTGTAATAACTCTCAGTGATGATATTTGGAGTGAAGCAGCACTTCAGTTTTACATTTCAAGATGAGTACTGAGGCTCATTCATAATGCAAATGATCCTGCACCCATGTGTGTCTTCTTAATGCAAAAACCCACAAACAGTAGCTTGAAAATCATTTGAAAGCCATTTGTCCCATTTGTCATTTTAAGTAATTGTAATGTGTCAACCTTTCCTGGAATCAATGATAGCTTGGATCTGAGTTTGATTTTTTATTCCCAGAAGTGTAGATGCTCGTATTTCTGCTTTTACGGTAAGTCTGTGTGCTGGTTTACCCTGTCAGTACATTTATCAAGACATTGCCTGCACTCTTTTACACTCTGCATGTCCTCAAACTGGATTTACACCAGTTTCCCCAAACACTCCTCCAGTCCTGAGCCAGGGCCTCTTCTCCTCTGCGTGAGAATGAGAGGGTCTGCTTTCTTTTTCGTGAGCGTCCGCTGAGGCCATGCAGGAGTTGGCAGGACCCTCAACGCTCTCTCCGGTTTGTTCTGATTTCCACTCTCTGCTCCCGGCTGCCCCTCGATGACGAGCCGATGGAAAGGTCCGTGCTGGACAATCTCCCGAGAGTGTCAGAGTCTGTCGAAGTGAAAGGAAACAAGCGCCGCTCGTTCGTCCCTGGACCAAAACGTGGCTCCACTTTACTGCTCGGGAGACTTTCCTCACTGCACGTGATGCAGATCAGGGAGCATCAGTGGTCTCACTCACAGGGGATGGAGGAGTCGGCCTGGCTGCCGTTTTCCTCACTCAGAGGAGGAAGATCAAAGAGAGAGAGGAGCAGACTTCCCACCAGCTCACTGAGTTAATGCAGGGAGCCGTATCTCTCCACAGGGATGATTAGATTGTGCAGGACTCAAACATCTGAGCAAACAGAAGTTATCATGGTGCCCTGCATGGGATCTGTACCACACACTGAGAGTTTAGTTGAGGCAGAGGCTCTAGTTTTTACGTTGGACCAGAATCAAGTGGTTTTGTTGTCAGAATTTTAAAAACAATTCAATTCTAAGTTTGACCTATTGCTAAACTTGCAGTGCAGCTGTGTCCACTTGATTCAAAGTCTGTAATCAGGCAGATCCATCATTAAAGCTTCATGCCTGAGCTTGATCTGCAAATAGACTGACCAGTCAGCGTCCTCTGAGGAGAAAGAGGTGGGAGCTACAAGTGTGACAACAGCGAGGTGGGCCTGCTACAGTGTTAATTTTGTTGACTAATTATTTTCGTCATAGTTTTTGTCAACCACCTTTTTTCCCCTGACAAAAACTAGATTATAACTAAAAAAAAAAAAAAAAAAAAAAAACAAGTGTACATGGACAAAAACTAAACTAAATTTACTGACTTTTCGTCAACAAATAAAAACTAGGCTAAAATGTTTGACAGGGACTTAATCCAATCAGACCTGAAGTTAGAAAAATATCCAGTCACAGCTACTTTGCTTGTGTGGAAAGGTTGGATGAGTAAAGAGGGACCACCAATCACAACTGCCTAAAACTAGACTAAAATTAAAACAATTCAGATGACTTAATTATGACTAAAACTAAAAGATATTTTAGACAACAGACTGTAACTAAAACTAAATTAAAAAGTGCTGTCAAAATTAACACTGGCCTTCAAACCTGTCTCAGTTGTTGGTTGTGTAAATATTTACATCTATGCTGCCTGATATGGTGGCAGTTTTAGGAGAGCTTGACAATATTTCTTTATTCATTGAAGAACAAACAAATTTACTGAAAACATTTCTCAATGAAAAAGATAGTTTTGCTCCTGTACTGACAGGTTCCGACAAGCAGGCCCGCCCACAGAAATGGCTGGGCCCCTGAAAGGGCTAGTTGTCATCTTATAATATGAATATGTAGGAAATGCTGGTGACCTTGCAGTTTATTTGCACACCCCTTGTTTAGATTTAAGTCCTGAAAGGTGCCTGGTCTGGTTTAAATGTGGCCTGTGGCTCTTGTACCCCATGTCATTTTGCACTGTCTCTTCAACTGGACACTCTGTCCACTGTCCTGTCACTTACATACAGGCATAAAAAGTCCCAAAAATAAAATATATTCTGAAAAACGCAATAATATCAACGTGCATGAAGGATAGAACCTCTCAACCTTTCAAAAACCCATTTGACAACCATTCTTCCAAGTAAATGGTGGAATTTAATTATTTATCACCATATAATACATGAAAATCAAAATGAATCACAATGTAGCAGCATCATCATCTCTTAATAAGACATTGTTTACTTCTAGGGGTGGACAGTAACAAAGTAGATTTACCTGAGCACTGTGCTTCAGTACATTTTTTTAGTATCTTTACTTTACTTGAGTATCATTTTTTTCAGAAACTCATGACTCTTACTCCACTACATTTGAAAGACAAATACATTTCTATGAAGGGTCTCGTTACTTTTAAATATAGCTTTGAAGTCAGTGGATAAAATTTCTTTTCTCTTCTAAATTGATCTGCATGTCATTTGTTCAAGTGGTGATGCCGTACCTGTACCTTGCGCATGCACTACTCAGATCAGGAAGGTAAACGTTGAGCTAACTTTGATCAGATAATGGTTCATCGTGGCAGTAATGATGCCCACGGTGGATACAGATCACGATTCCACACCAGATCACCCATGGCCTTATCTAATGTCCATGTCTGAGATTGTCAAAATGAAGAATGATTCATATTGTTTTAAATATTTGCTCTGTTTGCCTTGCAAAAAATTCATCACTGCCTACAAAAACTTGCCTGAGAAAGCATGTCGAGGTCATAAAAAAATGAAAATGGCAATGGTGTTTCTATTGGCTTCGTAGCATATTTTATAAGCTTTTTATTCTCCAGGTTCTATAAGCAGGTCAATGCATTCAGTAGGTTGTTTCAGGGATTAGGTTCTGTAAACTGATTGTGGAAACAACACGATAACACATTGACATGAAGATGTACTTTAATAGTTAAGTATTTTCAAAAGTAGGTACTCCAGTACTTCAGTAAAAATTTGACTGAACAACTTTCACCTGTACTGGAGTAATATTTGACCAGGAGTATCTATTCCTTTACCCAAGTAATGGATTTGAGTACTTTGTCCACCTCTGTTTACCTCTACATTCTAGCTTTGCTGTCACATGCATACTCCTAAATAATGGCCAACTGACTATCACACTGTTTACAGCTGTTGAACACAGTATGCAGCAATGGTTTGCAAGTAGGAGGCAAGGCTGTGTGAACTGGCAAATGTGACATGTTAAGTGCCAGAGCTCAAGGAAAGTGGTTTATATGAAGTGTGTCAGAAAAGTTCCAGGACTGGTGTCACAAAAGATTTATTTCAAACCCAAACTTCAAACTAGGAGTTTTCCCCTTCAGAGTAATCCCAGCATGTCTACAAAGAGATACTGCGGCATTTGCTTCGTTAAGTGCGTGAGAAGAGGCGAGAGTTGTGGCAGGACAAGTCGTGGCTGCTTCACCATGACAACGCGCCTGCTCACAATGCCCTGAGCATCCAACAGTTCCTGGCCGAGAAGAACATCGCTGTGCAGGAGCAACCTCCCTACTCACCCGACCTGGCTCCGTGTGATTTTTTCCTCTTCCCCAAGCTCAAGGGGGTCAATGAGGGGACCCATTTTGAATACATGGACAACATCAAAAAGGCTGTGACAACAGAGCTGCAGAGGATCCCGGAAGAATCCTTCCAGGAGTGCATGAAAGCGTGGCAGAAAAGGATGGGAAAGTGCATTAGACTCCAGGGGGATTACTTCGAAGGGGAAAACTAGTAGTTTGGATTCTAAATAAATCTTTTGTGACACCGGTCCTGGAACTTTTCTGACACACCTCGTATGTCCATTTACTGTACTCATGCATGTTAGATAGAATTTAACTAAGTTTTGAGGTTTCATTGTCTTCATACTTTAATAACAAAATCAAAAAGTGGTGATAATGTTATTGTGTTTATCTACTCAGTAGCTTATTGTAAGATTCAAGAGCATGACTTGGACCAGTTAATTCACTCTTAGATCAAAATTCATTTATTTTTCTTTCCAGTGCTTTCTGGTTATATCATTATTTCACTGTTTCCAGAATATAATCAACACACAAAACAGCCTTTTAGTTGAGGTTTGAAGCAGCGTACAGTTTGGAACCAACCATCAAAAGCAGATACATCCATCATCCAACCCCGTGATTCATCTCAAAAAACCCTTTGTCATCATCAGAATATTAACGTGCTGGAAATCATCTCCATGATTAGAAGTTTGACTTGTGTTTGGTACATGTGGCACAATTTCATATAAAACAGCATAAACAGGAAATGTTGGTTTCCTGCTGCATGGAGATGATTCGCAGAGGAAGTTATTCCTCTCTGTTTGACACGAGCAGATGTTCACAGACTTACAGCGAATTCTATAAATAGTAATGAAACAGAAAAAAAGGTGATGATAAGAGACTGGTGCAATTGAAATTTCTTAATAGGTCAAAGTCAATCATACTGTATTAAAGAAATTAACCTGTTTTTAAGCTTTGTATCATGTTGAATTAGTATTAAATTTTAATATTATTCTGATTTGAGAATTACTTTTTGTTGCTTAACAATATCTTTTTGTTATCTCTAGAACAGAGGTCCTCAAACACAGGCATTTTTATGAGGCAAGAGATCATTTGGCACCAGGCTGTGGAGAAACAAGAATAATTAATTTTACTCTCTATTGAATAACTCAGACCAAAGATGTTTCAGTTTTAGAGGATGACCGGATCCTCACTTATCTGTCCATGTAGCCTGACTGCACAGACTTTATACTCTGTCTCTCTGTCTCAGTGTGTGATGGACAAAAAAGTACAACCAGAGATAAGCTCACTGTTATACCTTGTGCTCATGTACTCTTCCACCTTTGTTTTGGACATAGTTGTACATATTTTTGACTCACCGTCAGTCAAGGTAAATACAAGCGCTCAACTTTCTGATGTGTAAGGCTTCAGTTCAGACGTCAGAACCATTAAAATACGCATTAGTAATCAACAGAAACATCAAAAGGTGTTGTAGTTGAATTAGTTACAGTAAAACTGGTGACCTTTAGCTGATTGGGTTCCTAAATGTCATTGTTAAGCAGTTGATAAAAACAGAGTGAGTTTAGAGAAAAGCCCAAGGCTCCCTCTGATCCTGCGTTATGGTGACTGGTTCTGTACATATCATGTGTTTTTGTTTGTCTATGTCCTCCCCCCTTCTCTCCAGCAAAGTCAAGTCCGTGACTTTTTTTGTTACTTGAAATCAAGCTGTGGTACAAAAAAGGTTGAGGACCACTGCTCCAGCATGCGTGAGGTGAACCACTCAGTGAGGACAAGTTCTTGAATTAGCTCCCCAATTTTATCTGCTCTAGTATGTTTATATTTACAGACTGATTGGTTGTCTGATGGCCCTCAGTTTTCTGTCTGAAAGCGTCTATTTTTCTTTGTATCTAAACATTTCACTCATGCACTTTGTTGCTTTTTATTCCTCTGTGTATTTCCTGGAATGTATAGCAGGCTGAGCAGAACGAACTCCAGACAGAGTGGTGTCACAGATTACTCTGTTAATCAGCTCTTAGTTTGTTTGATCTGTCTGTGTGGGGTTCCAAGACCAACATCCATATCTAACTCTGAAGGTCGATGCTCTCATCATGTAGACTTTTCTTTGACTCCTTGATTTGGAAACTAGGGAGAATGTTGCAAATGTATTGTGTTTTCCTCTACATCCAAATCTCTAAACTACTAAGAAGATTACTGAAAATCTGACATATCAAGGATGCTGTGAGGGTTGTCCTCAAACTTTGAGCAAATGTCCTCTGCAAGCTAATTATAAAACTCTTTAGATTTAAGATTTTTCTGCAAACTTTGCAATGATGTCCTTTTCGCCTCAGGCATAAACCTATCAGATTCAAGGGTTGAAGGTTGAAGGTTGAGGTCACTGTAACTTCAGATCTTGCAATATAACATTCAACTACACCATTTCAGCGATCACAATAACCAACCCAGCCCTTTTTTCACCCACCAGCATGCAGTGTGCAGTGTTTCTATACCTTGCAGAAGCATGTCCCACCAGAAGCTCAGACTAGGGTTGTTTTAACTACTTGGTGTGTTTTGTTTGATATCCTTTACATTAATCTCATATCTTTATCATACAATAAATAATCCAGTATTGAAGTTGCATGCTTTCGGAAATGGGAACACTTACACCATGCAGTGGTAAAACTGTACCATTTTCAAGTATTTTGAATGTGTAAAGCTACAAAAACCTCCATAGTGGAGCAGGTAATGTCAAATATTGAAAGAATAGGCTGTATCATTATCAAACACAAGCATCAAATTTGGCAGTTATTCTGAGGGGACCACTTGTCAATTCTGCCTGATTTGCCACTTAAAAATCCAAGATGGCGGCCATTTTCCAAGATGGCCACCAGCACTGACTTCTGATATCACACTTTCATACTCCATCACGGTACTCACCTGTTTCCAATAACCTGGTAATTTGTGGAAAGTTCCAAACTGGTCTTTTTGTAGCATTCCTTAACTTTCCCAGTCTTTTGTTGCCCCTGTCCCAGCTTTGCTTGGAACCTGTTTTGATTGGCATTGGGGTTTGTACAATACAAATACATTTCTTAGGTTGAAATATATACAAATTTATGAAAGTATAACTGAAATCTATCTAATAAATCAATATCTTTGGGCACAAATCATTTTCAGAAGACAGCATTGGTAGCCATCTAAGAAAATGGGCGCCATCTTGGATTTTCAAGTGGCTAATCAAGCAGAATTGACAAGTAGTCCTTTTAGAATAACTATGCCAAATTTGATGCTAGTGTCATCATTTGCATGAACTCTCTATTACCCGCTCCACCACTGGGTCTTCAGTCAGATTTTAAAGTCTGTCTGTAAAACACATCAACTGATGTTGAAAGCATGAGAGGACACGTGTATGCCTGTTGTATCTATAACATGAAAAAATGCAGAATCAGCAAGCCTGAGTTCCCATGTCACTTTAAAGCAGCATTGCGCTCAAATGTTCCTTTTACATTACATAAACATGCAGTATATCATACAGTTCCAAGTCTTCAGGGGGTTTGTGAAACTTTAAAGACCAGATGAAAATATGTTTGTGGTTTGTCTACTGAAGAAACATTTCATAATTCCAAAGTGCCTTGTTTTGGATGAGATCCTGTGACACTATAAGCCTTGAAACTCCATCCATTTCCTTCTATATTCTTTTTTGTTTGTTTGTTTGTTTGTTTGTAATAATGTATCAAAATATGTCAACCATTTCAATAACAATCCCTTTTCAGGATAACCAGGGCTATCTGAATATTTATGCTTTAATAATACAGATGATGTATTTAAAGTTGTATGACAATAGAGAGAGACCAAAAATCCAAAATGGAATTAAAATCTCACAGAGCTGTATGCAAAACCCTTACAGAACAATGATGACCAAGCCTCAAACTTTGAATATTAGGAGATAAAAATAAAGATATGCAAACAAACTAACAACAAAAGCTTTTTATATATTTACAATTATTTCTACAATGTTGTTTTGTGATTTGCATCTTTATCATGTCCCTTGTTGACCTTTAGCTGCTCTTAATTGGACACTATTGTCAAGAAAACAAGAGACGAAGAAATTGGGCACATAATTTGGTCTGTAGACTGACAGGAAGTTGTCACTTTCTCTAAGGGTCAAAATGGCAGTCTATTAACAACACAGCTGTGGGGGTTTTTTTCATTTTGAAAATGTGATAAAAAAAAAATCGCTAATAATGGATGTATCTCTGTTGATCCACAAATGCAACATTTCTGAAATAAACACTGGACTTGATAGCTGAATTAAAAACTTTTTTGACAGGCTTTTATTTGACCTAGAGCCCTCCATAAACTGAATAAAGAGTGAACTTCCAAACACAGTTTTCCCAATAAAGATTTTCTTTACATTTCCAGAGACACAAGTAAACAATTCGAGTGTTTCCATTTGGAGGTGCTGGAGTTGTGAGTGTTAAAGAGTTCATTTTTTGCTTTTTTAAGTTGTTTACACTCTTTAGTGTGTTTTGCATATGCCTTTTGTGTGAGGATTTCTCCCTCAAATGCCTGATCTTGTTAATTCCCCTGGCCCCCTGAATAGAAAAATAATAAATTACAAAAGAGAAGTCATGACATGTGGGATATTACAATGCAATGCAGTGAGTGGTATCCTTGATTGTCCATACTACTGCACCAGGCTACTTCTTAGATAAAAACAAAAGCAGTCAAATAAATATGAATTCATTGTATTAATAATTAGAAATGGCAAAACTGATACTGCAGCAGTGTTTGCAAGATTCAATGATTACCGACTGTCTCTGCATTTGATGCATCTTCATCTACATCTGCATCTCAGTACATCAAGAAAAATATATTATTTTGACACCCCAACATATAACCTGCATTTTTATTCTGTCTGTGAGTCATACCCATAACAACATGCATGGTGGCATTGAGTCCTGAGTTGTAGCGAACAAATTGTGGGATCTACCCACCTCAGTGAGTCCCAGAAAAGTTCAAAACCAGCTCACAGAAACTAAAGGTGCCAACATATCAGCATCAACGGTGAGCTTGGTTTCCATCATGTCCCGTCTAAACACTTTCAGATGATAGAGCCTGTGACGTAGGCATGCTCGTGCAAACAAGAATTACACTTCATTTATGGTTCCTGAACAGTTTCCATCTGAAACAAATCACATTTCTAGGAATTCCTTTATTTTCTTTTGTGCATTTAAGGGGCAGATTCCCTCTCGGTGAGTTTGTAGAGGTATTTTATTGACTCCTTTTGCTAAAGTGATGCTTTTGTTTTCAGCTGGATTTGTGGTCTGTCAGCAGAGGAATGATAAAAGCATAAATATTCTATGGTGCATTAAATTCCGAAAATAAATCAAGTGGTGAACATGGTTTGAGTTGTTGCTTTGTGTCGTAAGAAAGAACTTCTTGGGGTTTTTTTGGATAAAAACATTATTAAAGTAACTGTGATCATTTATAAGGGTCAGAAGTTTGTTTTTTTCTGGTAGTTGTCTCCTGTAGCCAGACATTTTGTGCAAAAAGTGTTGTTTAGTGAGGTCTGTGATTAAAGCTTATGTGATGCTAATGGCAGTAATTGTTGGGATTAACACTTGACTGTTGTTCTCACTTCTAAATAAGAACAGTCTGTTCCAAAAACAACATTGGAGGTGCGGAGGGCAGCAGCTAGGAGCGCTGCCAGAGGGAACAATAGTCACTTTGTGGTTCTGCCTCAGCCTCCCTGTGTTTCTATGGTCACCTCCTGCAGCTCCTGTTTGTGGACATTCTTTAAATTCTGCAAGTCAGAAGTCGACATGATGGGACCCAGGGACTGCATGAGCGTTTAGGTAATATTTCTGACAGTGAGTGTGATACTGACACTGGAAATGGTCAGAGTGCCCTTATGGTTTCTGTGATTGATACTGTGTCATACAGGTGGATATAAAGAAGCTCCACAGGTTTTTTTTTTTGTTAGCACTGATAATTTATCATGAAATAAACCTCAACAAAGATTTGAAATCCTAAATTTCAGGCAAGAATGGGCACACATTCATTTTTCCTTCTTAGCCAGAGGGTTTCATTTTTTAAGAATGTAGCTCACTCTCATTTCATCAAAAAATTTAGTCATGATTTAGCAAAAAGAGCAAAATCCTTTCTGTCTGTTGTATAACATTTATCTTTCTAACTATGATAGTTTTGTTTAATTCGATAAGATCAACACACAATTCATGAAAAAAGGAGTCCTCAACAGATTTTGATCCATTTTTTTCGGGGAGAGTTGGTAATGGCATAAGGGGAAAATGATGAGATTTTGGTGGTGATCTGATGCAGTTGCAGATTCAGGAATTTTTTAAAGGATTTGTTGAGATTGCGCAATAGGGTACTTTTCACATTTTTAAGAATAACTCTGCTAACGACGTCAAAATGACCTGGGCAGAGGCTTGTGCTCTCTGATCACTTCTAGTTTTTCTGGACTTTTTTTAGGGTTCAGCACAGTATCTTACCTGTTCGTAGGACTGCACTCTTCTGGATCGATACCTCTGATATTGTTCCTGGAATCAGCTGGAGCCATTGTCCCAGTTTCAGTTTCACAGCACCTACTACCACAGGAGCTAGTATGGTCTTTACTCCCTACAAGTTCAGTTCTTGCTCTAGCTTCTCATGTTCGTTTCATTTTATATGAGTATATATATATAGGGGTGTATGTGTGTTGGGTGACACAGACATGGAACATTATGGATATTGTGTGAAATGTACCATGCATATTGAGAGTGTACCTACAGACATATTGGTGTGTTGAATAATCAGTCATCTGTTGCCACACTGGAAACAACTTTTTTCAGTTCCATTAATGGAAAATTGTGGCCTGGTGTGAAAAGCAGACACTCAGATTTGATTATGACCCATTATATGACACAAAATACTGCTCAGAGGTAAACTACCTACTCCGACGCAGCCTGATATGTAAATCCTTCAGCAACACACTGCTGTTCAAAAAGAGCCAAAAACATCAAGACGCTGTCATTTTGTTTGACTTTAGTCTGAAATGAAAAAAGCATTGTCATTGTTTGAGTTCATGACGGCTTTTTGTTTCAGAACACAGAATATCATGACTTTACATTCCTGTGGTCAGGGAGACTGACATTTATTATGTAATAACAAGGACAGTATCAGACTGATGCTGAATATCAGCACAGCACAGGCAGACAGCTCCGTCTCTCAGCCAGCTGTGACATAACTGATGTCTTCCTCTCCTCACTTCCTGTCTGTTTGTTTGCCGTCTCTGACCCCGCTGTCATGACTCAGCACTGCTGACTGACAAAAAAATATCCCTCATGCCCATATGTGGGCGTGCACACCATAAAAGGGAATGTTAAATGTTCCCATGCATGCCACTCAAATAATACGGGATTTAACAAGAATACTGTGACTCACTGTCTCCCACTATATCACTGAAACAGAGAGACTGTGCTTTGGTTTCTTTGTGATCCAAGAGCGTTTGTGTGAAAGAATTTGGAGAACAGTTGGTGACACCAACGCCAGATATGAAAGGATACATGTTTCTTTTGAGATGGAAGATATTAACCACTTTTGTGCTCTTGTGTTTTGTGCGGAATTTTTTAGACATCAGCATTATTTTTCCTTTATTTTCTCCATATTTCCATAATTGATTTCCATGTAACGTATGGTTGACTGGTAATTGTACAAGAGCCCATATTTTGCCCCATCTCTGGTTCATATGTTCAATGTTGATGACTGCTAGAGTATGTACACAATCTCTCATGTTCAAAAATGTATATTTTTCATTTGCTAGGAACCCCTGATCCAGCTGTTTACTCCGTGTTTTTGAGACTTTCTGTTGGAGCTCCAGTCACTTTAAAGCTCCCTTCCTCTTGTAAGTATAGTCTGATTATAGTCCGATTGGTTGACTGGCCTACTCCGAGGTAATACAGAAGTTCAGTGCTGCTATGTGTCATGTTGTCAACGACTCTGTATTCATTCTACAGTCTCTGCCCTGCACTAGGCTTGTCATTTTGTGCCAAAGAGCTTAAATTGCCAATGAAAAAATGATGGGACAATACAAAAGAGCATTATTGGCCCTTAAAGTGTAAGTTACTTTAACATGTACTGAGCTGGATATAAATGAGACTCTCCCCACTACCTCAAACTGACCATTTGTCTTATTTTATTTTCACTAGGCCAAAGATGTTTTATTTTGTTAGCACAGATCGTTATAAGGCCCATGGACATTTAATCTTGTCCCTCCAAAGGTCTTATTAGTTCATTCAATTGTCAAATCGGACATTTATTCAAAATTTAGAGCAACTCCTACATACGTAGCATTTTGTAAACGTCACATTCATAAGCATGAGTGAAAAACACCCTGATTGCTTTTGACCTATGAGCTTCAAAATAAGGTACCACATTTGCAAGCAAAGGGTAACAGGTATACTCCATGATCTTGACCTTTGACCTGTGACCTTTATAATCTAATTGGGTCGTACTTGTGCCGAAATTAATATAAGTGCTAATTTGAAGAAAACATCCTCAAGCATCCTTGTGATATTGCGTTCACAAGATTGCTCTGAAGAGAAGAGGATGGACATGGTGACCCAAGAGCAAATCCTTTTACCCATACCTTCGACCTTTGACCTTTAAATTTGTATAATGCGTCATACATTTGTCATAATGGATATATGTGCTAAGTTTGAAGAAAACCTACTATAGCAGGGGTGTCAAACTCATAGAAGGGGCCATGATTTAAATCACAGTCTAAGATGTGGGCCAAAAAGGATCAACATTTACTGATCAGTCTAAAATCACCATGTTTTAATCAGAAATACAAATTAGAACAACAAGCTTAAAAGTGACGATAAAAGCACAGACCAGTGCATTCATCTACTGACTACTGATCAGATATTGAAACTATGGGAGGCGCAATGGTCCTGCATGGTATCTGTTACAGTGCATTGTGGGATTTGTAGTATGAGTGCTAGGAATGCTATTTAATGGAGGGCCATTAATGATAGACATATGAAATTATCTTCCAGGCCGTATTTAACAAAACCCAGGCCAGATTTGGCATGTCTGTCCTAAAGCATTCTTGTGACATTGTGTTCACAAGATTGCTCTGATGGGAAAAGGATGCTCATAGTGATCCTTGACCTTTCACCCATGACCTTGAAAACAGTGATGCACGATATGAAAAATTTCAACCGATACCGATACCCGATAATTTCCTGCTTCTCATGGCCAATACCAATACCAATAACCAATAATTTCATATTTTTATATTTAATATAATCTTTTTGCATGTTAAAATCGCGATCCAACCACTGAGCCGTTAAGCTTAGCTTGCTGACCGGACCAACGTCAGATGTCCATATGTCTGTGGTAAATCTTACATGTAATCTGTTCTTGTTTTGTGTTATGTTATCAAGTTATGGATGTGTGTGGCAACGACACCTTAGAGGGCATAGAGGGATACATCCAAGAAGAAGCAACGGCTTGGGAGGGTGTGATGTGGCTCCAAATGTGGTGTTAACTTGTGAAAACCCGGGCTCTCAACGACAGAAAAGGGCTGGTCGTCTAGTGCTATGCACTCCATCACTTTGTCGTTAATGGCTTTAGCCATTTCACTGTCTCTTAAAAAGTTTTTACATTCTGTTTCCCAAAGTTTCCCATTCTGAATGGGAACATCCACGCTCCATGTTGTTGTTTTAGCCTTAGCACTGCTAGCTGCTACCGCGGCTCCTTTGTCTTCTTTCAGTACCGCTTCAGTGCGATGGCTATATTTCAGGTGAGCTATAGATCTCACCAAACAGGTTTTGCAAGCAGCAATGCTGTTGTTATCTTCTGCCACTGAGAAAAACAACCACACTGGTGAAGCCATGTTCACTTCTGGTCTGGCAGAGACGAGGGCAGGCTTGGGTCCTTCTAGTAAGGCACGATAGATGATGTAACCAGCACGACATGGCTTGTTTTGGGGCTACACGGCCTGCAAATAATTTCCCCAATTTCATTAATTTATCAGATCTTTTTATCGGATAAAATGTACATATGGGGGGGATAAAAGACGTAATTTTCCCCCAAATTGGCTGATAGTATATCGGTCCAACAAATATCATGTATCCCTACTTGAAAATGTAAACGTGTCATCCCTGAGTCAGAGTTTGGCCATTTGTGCAAAGTTCAAAGAAATTCCCTGTAAGTGCTCCTGAGATGTTGCAAAGACACAGTCATATTCACAAGCTAAGAATGAACTTGAGACTTCATTTACTTTGACCTTTGTCCTTCGAATACTAAAATCTCCACTCTTTAAATTAGTGGAAAGCCTGTGAGATATTTGGTTCACAAGTTTAAAATAAATACCAAGACAATGACCTTTGTCAGATGACCTCCAAAGTCTAATCAGATCAAACCTGAATCTAAAGAAACATTATTAAACTTTTGAGAAAATCCCTCAAGTCATTCTTGAAATATCTTTTCCACAAGCATCACTTCATATGCACAGACAGAACTGTCCGTATAAACATTCAGATGGAAGTGCTGAGGCAAAACATGCACCATCACCATTAAAGAAATATGACTTATTAAATATGACAAATCACAAAAACACCTAAGCCCTTCTTCCTTACCTACAGGTGCACTTTAACTGACCTGCACAAGTACACCTCAGCTCTTGGAGGCATAAAAAAGTCCAAACAGGAGTTCTAGTTTACTCCAGTAATGACTCAATCAATAAACCCTTCAGAGGTAAAACACTGTAACACGACCTCTTATACATTTACTGTCTGAGCTTAAACTGCCAAATTCCAACAAATATACAATATACACAACATGCAGGAGGAACAGTGGGCTTAAACTGAATCTCACACCAGCCGTGTTGTGTATGTCTGATTGTGCTTTTGCTCACATTAATCACAGGTACACTTTACTGGACCAATAAACTGTGTGAACACCTTACATGGAGACACCTACTAGTTTATTTTGGTTATTGTCAGTTAGTCTGGAGCACGTGGAAGATAAAGTTTAACAAACCTGACACATCACACATTCACAAGTAAACCCCATGGTGCATTTAATAACATGTCAGTGTTTATGTTCTTGTTGCCTCTCACATTCCTGACAGCTGATTCAGACTCATAAACCGATACTCCATGCACAGTCATATCTGGAGTGAGCAGCATTTCCTTCCCAGCATCATTAAAACCCTGCTCCCTTAAGCATTTAACCAGCCTAATGCCTCAGAAATTATTACTTTTATGACAGCTGCCAAGAAGGTATGTTTAACGTTTTAAACCAATGACTGAGGTGCAAAAATATTGAGATTACAATTCCACTATTCAAGATATTCAGTGTGTTAGGTAGAGTTTAATGACTAAATTCAAAAAAGATTTTTTCTTGATTGAATTAAACAATTCGGGGATACGGGGGGCTGAAGCCTATCCCCGCCGACACTGGGTGAGAGGCAGGGTACAGCCTGAACCAGTTGCCAGTCAATCGCAGGGCCTCATAGAGAGAAAGTCAACCTTTTATGCTCACACTCATACTTAAGGGCAATTTGAAGTCACCAGTTAACCTAGGAACCTCGGAAATTGGAGGAACAATCGACCGAAACATGGATAACAAAACTTTCTTGCTGTGAGGCATGTGCACTACCTGCTGCAACACCGCGTCACCCCAAAATCTACTCAAGGTTTCCCCAAAACTCAGGGATTAGGATTTACTTGGCTTAAACACTAAATTCACTGGATCTAAATTCTGCCACCAGGGGGCTCTCAATCAAAGAAATACCAGGCATAACGTAGAGGCATTAGGGGCTTTTCCTTTTGTGGTATCTGCACAGCTTTGCTTGATTCTCCTCTGTTTGGGGACTACCTGCTCTGTGGTTCATTGTACAGGCAATAGTGAAGCTGTCTGCTGGTTTGTGGCTTTTTGTCACAGTAAGGTGAGTAGTTTTGTTCTAGAGACAGTTGCAAGCTGCTCAACAACATATGGCTCATGGGAATGAAAAAAATCATTTACAAACATGCATTTGCCAAAAACAATAATTAGTCATTTATAAAAAAAAAAAAAAAAGAAAAAGTAAAAACACAAAGGAAACTTAAAAAAGACGCTGAAGAGCACAAGGAAACAGCAAAGCAGAGAAGAAAACTGATTCCCCTCCTGCCCTCCCCTCTGATTCACATAGAGATGGGAGGGCAGGCAGGAAACACAACGTGGAAGGACAGACAAGGGTGAGAGACTTCAAAATCAAACAGGAATGATGAATCAATGAGGGATTGCACGCTGTAATTGTGCGTTTATTTAACATGCTGTTCAACCCTAATGTCAACCAAAAATTAAAGTAATGGAGGAAGTGATTCTGGTGATTACAAAAGATATTTCAGGTAATTTTTTTCTGTCATTAACACTCCTGTAGAGAACTTTCCCTTAGTCTGATATAGGCAAACCTTTGTACATTGAACTTAATTTTTTGTATATATAATTGAATCCTTTAAACATGTAGTATTATCTGACAATATATCTCTATGTTCTGTCTCTGAAACCTCAAAGGTCTTGCTTTCAGTGAGTCTTTGCTGTGGGGAATGTAAAACTATGCTCCTGTGTGCAGTCAATCACATCCTTTGACAACCTAAACTATGCCCATAACCCCTGGGCATGGGTGACAGGAATTAAAAATAGAAACAGACAATCTTCACGCCGATTGGTATGCTTACTCTTGATTGTCATATCAAGTCATCTGTATTGTAAATCTGTTTCATTAACTCACTAAAAACTGTTATTGGGAGCTTCAAGTCAGCTCCCATCTGGCAGAACAAAAATCAGGTATTGTCCAGTTGAGCCTTTCTGAAACCTTTATATTTTTTTCTGTCCTTCTTCTTCTCTGCAAAGCTAAACTTTGATATCCTCAGCATGAGAAAGATGTTCACATGTACATGGTGGTAGGGGATGTTTCAGGTTACCTGGCATGTTATTGATGATTGCAGAAAAGTCAAGGACGTAACAGAGCTGTTATGTAAAGGGCTGTTTTCTCCAAGTTTACCTAAATGCTCCAACTCTATCCACTTTGTTCACCAGTTTGTTTCATGCTTATTTAATGTACAACACATTTACATTACAGCATGGTACAGCTGGAGGGAATGTATGTTACATCATCTGTATGTTCACGTAAGAGACAAAAACAGACAGAGCATCCCTCTACTTTACTAGGCTTTTGTTGCCCCTGTCCCAGCTTTTTTGGAACATGTTGCAGGGATCAAGTTCAGAATGAGTGAATATTTGCATCATTCAACATCTTGTCCTTGTGGTGTATTTAATTGAATACATGTCAAAAAGGATTAGCAAATCCTTGTATTCTGTTTTTATTTACATTTTACACAACATCCCAACTTTATTGGAAGAGGGATAAGTACCACTGTCTTCTGGGGTTTTGAACATCCTTTTATCTAATTGCTCTAAATAACCACAACTACCACTATGACCCAGAAATACATAACCAGCTCTGAGTAACAAAATTGTCCAGCTTGAAGCAGTTCAAAGCTTTCTGTGCCATAAAATAAAATAAAGCTGCAGTTAGGCTGCATTAGTGAGCATTTGCATACTGACTGGAGTGATGTGTGGACGGATATGTAGACGACAACCTGTTAAGAGGACCACAGCGGCGAGGTTGTTGTCAGTGAAGGCTTTGTTAGCTTGATCACTGTTGTGATATTCAGCCAAAACCAAGCCAAAATTTAATCCCATCTGGTTTGCTTCCCTTACTTGGTTCTTGTTTAGTTTGGATTGCTTTCACACCCACGAAAACCAAGGCCCTGTTTTGTAGTGGACCAGAGTTTGGTCCATTACACACTACACACCCATGCAATCAAGTCTGGAACCGAATGTTCCCAAAAAAGGAACAACCGTTTGTTCAGTTTTAGACCAGACATGTTGACTAAATGGCTCTGACCTTTGGCACTAAAAAAATCAAATGAAATCATGCTGGAATCAGACTGAACATTTGTACAAGCTTTGAAGAAAAACCTGTCTTGAGTAGGCCTACAAAATTCTTCTGGGAATTTTTAAAGTTGGAAACTTGGCATGGAAATTAATGAGAATTTATGAAAATTAACAGGAATAAACAGGAATAAACCTGAAATTTACAAAACTGAAGGTTGGCCCTTAAGAGGGATTTTAAATATAGTTGGGAAAATATGTTTTAGTATAATCTTGACTAAAACAACCAGACGTCATCCAAGTATACTTGAGAATATCTCTGCTTTTTATCAGTCACATGAACATAGCACACTGCTTACTGTAGGAGTATTGACATCACACCCCCTACATGCACTGTGCATTCCTCCAACACATAAGAGGACACCTTTTTGAGCCTGTGAACATAAAGTGAATTTGAAATTGGGTTTTCAATAATATAATTAGGACTTGATAAGGTTCTACTTACAAATAAATCTGTTGAAATCTAGTTTTTAATTGTTTATTCACTGAAGTATTATTTCACATAGATGACTGCCTATGACAAAACAAAATGTTAATATTTATGTTTGGATATGATACAGCTCATTTAAATTCACTTAAATTCCCATGGAAAGTTTCCATTTTAGAATATTTTAAAACCCCTGAGCTTAACTTCTCATGGAAAGTTTCTGAAAATTTCCTTGAATTTTCAAGCCCTCTGCAACTCTAGTCTTGGGATATCTTCACAAGAATTGCCTGATAGGACAGGCCTTGGTTTTGTGGTCTTCAGATCATCTGGAAACATTAAAATACTCCAGTGAGTGGTCACTGGCTGTCATTTAAAAAAGAAACGGTTTCTGTTTTTGTTTCTACAGATCGTTCCTCTGGATGTAGATTCATCGTGTGGTGTTTACCGTCTCGTTGCAGCTATCTCTGGCAGTCTTTCTGGCTGCGCGGAGGTCCATCCACTGCATGTGAAATTCCAGGAACCAGGAATCTATATGAGCTCCATATTGGTTTTATAAGCAGTAAAGCCTTTAACAGTCCTACCAGACATACCTCTGCTGTAGCTGGACCTTCAGGTTATTTTAAACTAGACATAAAATGGTGGATTGACGATGAGGACATAGAGAGTCCTTCTGATGATGCTTTGGTTAACTTTGCAGAGGTCAAAGAGTTTGAAGAGGGGCATGTGGTAGCAGGTGTCACATAAAACTACAAGGCAAAAAAGTAGTAAACGAAAAAAGCAGATAATCTTTGGTATTTTGCACTGATTTTTAATATTCTCAAAAGATTAAAGAAAGCAATATTTGCATAACATGAGCGTTTTGTTCCTCAATGCTAAGGTCTAAGAAAATACAATTGTGTTTATTAAAAACATTGACAACCTCCACCTTTGAAAATGTTGATGAAATTTTGTAAAATTTGGGAGTTTGTCAGCAATTTTTGATGCATCAAAATGATTAAAAAAATATGACTTATATTTTGCTGTATCAAATAGACCTTAATCCATCCATCCATTATCAACCACTTATCCCCCCTCAGGGTTGCGGGGTGCTGGAGCCTTTCCCAGCTGAGACTTGGCAAGAGGCACTGTTACTCTGGACTGGTGGCCAGCCAATCACAGGGCCAACACGTAGAGACAGACAACCATTCACACACACACTCACACCCATTGGCAATATAGAGTCACAAATTCACCTAACAAGCTTGTCTTTGGTCTGATGAAGAAACCAGAGTGCCCAGAGAAAACCCACACATGCACAGGGAGAACATGCAAACTCCACACTGATAGGTCCCAACTGATTCTGGGTGTCCAACCAGCAATCTGCAGCCCCAAATAGACCTTAATTTCATTTGATTTTACTGGATTCACATCAAATTTTATAACTCAGGTAGTTACAACTGTATGTTTTTACAAAATATACACAATGAGGGGCAGCACGGTGGCGCAGGTAGTGCACGTGCCTCACGGAAAGAGGGTTGCCGGTTTGATCCCCAGGTGAAGCAGAGCTTTTCTGTCTGACTCCAAATTGCCCTGAGGTATGAGAGTGAGTTTGTGAATGGCTGTCTGTCTCTCTATGTGGCCCTGCGATCGGCTGGCGACCAGTTCAGGGTGTACCCCGCCTCTCACCCAATGAGAGGCGGGTATGGACACATGGTCCATATTGCATAAGTTTGAGGTCAAACTCCAAAAAATACACCTCATTTTGGCCTTTATATTGTCTGTGAATTCCTTGCAATTTCTAATTTGTAGATCATTATTCCAAACAATAAACAAATTAAATATTCTGGCTCATAAAGTGACACTGTTTGCATTCAAAGTTTGCCTCTTTGCCTCTCTCCCTGGCCCTCTCTGACAGTCTTTTTCCCCTCACCTACACTGCCTCCTGTGTTCGCTGCTCTCAGAAGCTCTATTTTGACGAGGAATGGTGTTTTCCATGTGTTAAGAATTTCAAAGGCAGGGTGGCGAGGCCGATCAAAGCGAGTTTGTGGTCATATGACTCCCCGCTCCCACCAATCTCCCTCCTCAGCCTCGTAAACCTGAGAGGAAGATGTTTTGGTCAGAAGCTCTGGACCCGTCTCCCTCCTTGTTTTCCAGTGGCTGCAGCCTGATCCCACGTTGATGAGACAATGGTGATGACACCTACTCGCCCCGCTGCCGTCTTTTGAACATAAAGTCCGGGCTTTCCTGAAGAATCTGCCCAGCCGGGGCTCTCTATACTCGTCTTTGAACGTGCAGCAGGTTCCTATTAAGAGGACTTGTGGGGGGGTGAAGCCTTTAACTTTATGAGGCCCTCTCCTCATCCTATTGTTTTGAGATGAAGATGGGGTACAATTTAGGAGATGCAGAGACAGAACAGATGCATGGAAATCCTGGAGCCTGAAGAGGTTTGAACCCTGCCATGTGGGGGAAAGGGAAGAGCCGGGAGAATTTATTACTCAGAGAGGAATACAGGGAGGATCAGTGCACAGTGGCTGTTACAGCTAAGGAGGAACTCATCCAGCCTGCACTTCATAAATTCTTCATGGAGATAAAGCACTCAAACCACCAAAGGTCCTTCACTTGTCTTCATATTTACTTTGAAAAGGTGTCTTTTTATCTATGAATATGTGAAAGATATACCTCAGGATGTGTAGGAGAAACCCATATGATGTCAATTTTCAGAGCTTTGCATTCACGTGGAGGTGTGCATGATACACTCTTCATAACCTTTATAAGGAGTGTTAAAGTATATGAACGAAATGCCCACAGCTTGAATTGAGGCTTGAGGGTAAGTTCAAGAAGTAAGTTCAAGAAGTGGTTCCCAGTAACTTTCTCTTGTGCTCCCCTTTGAGACTGATATGTTTTCGTCCACCCCTTCACCTTACACACACACACCATGAAGGTCATTTTAATTTCCATGCATTAAAGATTAATATTTTTCTAACTCCATGCCCATCTTAAGAACAGATGACAACAAGGGGGAGACTTGCATTCTCACAACTCACATATTCACAAGACTCCATAGTATAGTACAGCATAGTATAGTCACAAGTTAAACTTCTAACAAAGTAAAAACTTCCACATTTAACAACAATAATTAAGAGAAGCAGTGTCAAAAGAGGAGGGAAAATGGGTAATGTGTGCATTTCAATAACAAGAAGCCTTAAAGGGATACGCAAACATGTTTTTTGCTGTCATGAGGAACAATCCATGGCAAGCAGATAAACACCATTCTTTCGACTGTGTGTGCAGTAACAAGAAACACACGGGCAGAGCTCGCCCACCGCTAATTATCTTAGCTCAAACACTAGGAGTCAATGGGTAGTATTAGCCTGCCTCTGCCTAAAGTCATCAGATAAACTCTTCAGCAACTCTAAATGGTCCCGTATGCTTGTTGTGAATCTTTTTTTTTTTTTACCTCGTGATGTTACATTATCTATTTTGGACTGTGATTAGCACTTTATGTAATTTTCAAATGAAATACATATGAAAATAGAAAACACTCAGAGAGCGCAAACCTCTGCCAAGGTAGCTCATGTACAACAATTACAGACATAACATATTGGGCCATTTCATTCCAGTTCATAATCATTATAGCTGTTAATGTAGATATTAGCATGATTTTTCTATCCATGGTTTATACATCTATAGTAACTATCTCTAGCTCCACATGGGCATGAGATCCCTCTTGAAAATGAGGTGTCACATCTCAAGAGGTCTACCATTAATACATTTAAACTCAACAGAGACAAATATGGTAGGGATGCACTTGTGGTCTGGGCACCCTTGAGTTCGTCACTACCATAAATTCTTATTTTCAGTAAGACTTTTATTGATTATAGTTCTATAAAACTATCACCACAACCACACAGACATGAGGACCCTCCTGAAAACAAGATGTAGCATCTCAAGAGGCTAACCTCTAATAAATTTGTTTGCAGCAGAAACAAATTTGATGACGACAGGTCTATGATTGGTCCATTGATCTGTCACTAGCTTTAGTTCTTACTTTAATCCACTTGTCTCCACTTACCTCCCTTCCTTTGCCCACACACCCAACACAGCATCGTGTGGATTTGCTGTTCATCATGAGACTGGGGTTCACATTCAAGATTTCCTGCTGCCTAACAGAAGGTTTTTTCTTGCCGCCATGATGGAGGGATTCATGATTGGCTATATGGATTCATGTTGGGTGTTGGATGTATATGTTTGTATATATATATGTATATGTGTATTTTATATATGTATATATGTATCTATGCATATATGTGTATCCATAATATGAAGAGCTTTGTGCTCTATTGTAAAGTGTCTTGAGATAACACTTGTTATGAATTGGCGCTATACAAATAAAGATTGATTGATTGATTTATGTATTGCTGTTACATCTATAAGCAATAGTTCCAAGATAAAGTTACCATCATAATATGATTCCTTGACCCTGAAAACCCACGCCAAGCACTCAGAATCATGTTGATATCATTATTAGTTTGACAGGTATTGAGCAAAAACAATCGTTCGCTATTGGTGGTTATCTGGATCACCACCAAAATCTAATCATTTTTAAGTTGGGCCATTACCAACATCTCCTGGAAATTTCAGCAAAATCTGTGCAGTTTTTTTTTGTTTAATCTTGCTAACAAACCGATAAACATACTCTGGCAAAACATAACCTCCTTGGCGGAAGTAACTAAACCGCAGGGCACATGTGCACAAGTAAACAGCTGAGGAAGAAAGCAGAAGAAGAAGAATATGAAGAAGAGCTCATGCAGTAGATCGGTGAAGGAGTTTGTAGGACGCTGACACTTTTTGAGAGGGAGCTTAATAAATCAGAATTTTACAAAGATGCCTTGCACATGTGCCAGCATCCTGGTTGTGACAATAAACACCGTGTCCTACAAACTCCTTCACCGATCTACTGCATGAGCTCTTCTTTTCCTTCTTTTTCTTCTTCTTCTTCACATCATGTGGTCATACAACATCTACTACATAAATCTGACATCATCACAGCATGCAAATTGTGATAGCACAGGTTGTACTGAAAAACAAAAAATTAACTTCTGCTTCAGAAAATTGAGGTTTTACACGCATTATTACAAAAGAAATCCAGGCGAATTGAAAATAGTGAAAAAATGGCCCACAGCTGCAACCTCTCAAACACTGATCTACAGCCATCTTTTCTCTCAGTTTGATCATTATACTGACAATCAGTGAGATTAACAACCAAAATTTTGACTCTCCCCAGTTCTACATTTTTCCTCACACTCATAAAATGCCTCACAGAAGTGTTCAGCTTTCACATGTCACTTTGACCCCGCAGAGGAGATTAAAAGTAAGAGAGTCTGCTCTCCTCCTCTGTTGGACATCCCGTCTTCCACAGAGAGAACCGTTCAAGGACGGGCCTTGAGTGATCTCCAGAATAACAATGGACCTCCAAGACAACCAAAGACTCCTCACATAAAAGCTCATTTCAGAGCATTGAGCTAAAACTAGTTTTTCTTTCTCTCCGTCTGTCTGCATATTATCGAGGTTACTCACCTCTCCTCACGCTGCAATAATCACCTTCAATAAGAAACTGATAAATAGACTCCAGATGTTGAATTAAACACTCCCAGCTCTGTCTTTGTGTTTGATTCAAATACACAAGCTGCCATTTTGCAACCTTTCTCTGTCATCCTCATCCACATGTCCTCCCCACAGGGACCGCGGTGCTCCTGCGTAGTCACAGCAGAAAATCAGTTAATGCTGCACGAGCTGAATCGATAACACATGGAGTAAGAGATTCACTGTGATAAGATGCTGTTATGAACTCAACAGAACGTCCTTTTACTGCCTTATGTGTGGAGAATGAGAGTGAAATCTCTTCATATCACCTTAGCTAATTGTTTAAACTGTCATAGTCTGTCATCTTCTCTGTTATTGTCTCAGACAGTCCAGTTTCTGTATGTTTTGTCTGCTGAACAGAAAGGCCTCACAGGATGTTATTGAGAAACACCACCATGATGTCGGTCTCTGAGTCTGACATTGCAAAGTGATCAAGCACGATGGCTGTCCCACACTGACTGAATTAAAAAGCTCATCAGTGAGACAGACAGGCTGACTTTCAGCTGGATCTCATATTCAGTCCACATGAGTACCATCAGTGGTCTGATGTGGTTCAAAGATGATCAAAAAGAAAGAAAATAAGAAAAAATTCTGCTCAACAAATGTTCCCTTTAATCTTGAAGGTATACGTCTTGAACATTGGGCCCCAAAGATAAGACAGATGTATTGTGGATTTGTCCAGGCTGGTGGAGCAGGTCATGCACCACTTGTCCCAACAATGCAACAAATGTTTTTCTCCATCCACATTAAAGTTCTGGTCTAACATTACCATCCATCCATCACCTATACCCTGTATCCCTTTAGGGGTTGCAGCAGCTGGAGCCTATCCCAGCTGACAGTGGATGCAGTGTTAATTTTGACTGCAATTTTTAATTTAGTTTTAGTCTTTTGCCTAAAATATCTTTTGGTTTTAGTCATAATTTAGTCATTTAAACTGTTTTAATTTCATTCTAGTTTTAGTTGATGAAATTTCACAACATTTTAGTCAACAAAATCTACTGTAAATTTAGTCGACTAAAATATGAAGTGTAAAGTGTAAGACATTTTTGTTATGTTTCCTTGAATTTCTGAAGCCGTGTTTTACACTTGGATCCCACCACCATAAGCTAAGGAAGTTGTGATTGGATGTCCCTCTTAGCTCATCCAACCTTTCCACACAACCAAAGTAGCTGTGATTCCTAAGTTGTTTCTACTTTCTACATGAAGAAATTAGGTCTGATGGGATCTAGTCTCTGTCAAACATTTTAGTCTAGTTTTTATTTGTTGACGAAAATGTCAGTCAATTTAGTTTTAGTTTTTGTCAATGTCCACTTGTTTTTGTTAGTTATAGTCTAGCTTTCGTCAGGGGAAAAAAGGTTTTTGACGAAACTATGACGAAAAATAATTAGTCGACAAAGTTACACTGAGTGGACGAGAGGCAGGGTACTCCCTGCACTGGTTCACAGCCGATCACAAACAACAATTCATGCTCACACTCATACCTAAGGGCAATTTAGGGTCACCAATTGACCTAACAAGCATATTTTGGGTCTGTGGGAGAAAACCAGAGTGCCCGGAGTGTACCTGTTGTGACTTGTTTATTTTACAGTGTTATGTTATCTATTTTTAGACTAAGATTATCACTTGATGTAATTTTTGAAAGAAATACATATGAAACTAGACCACAGGGCGCATGCGTAAACCACCGCAGAAGTGCTTACAAGTAAGTCAAAAAAAACAAAGCATGTCCTCTCTGACTGTAGGCAGGCTAACACTACCCACTGACTCCCAGTGTTTGAGCTAAGCTAATTAGCAGTGGTCGAGCTTTGCCCATCTCTTCCTTGTAACTGCACGCACAGTCAAAAGAATGGTGTCTGCTTGTCATGAACTCGGGACTGAGGCAAGACTTGAAAAGAAAAAAAAAAGTTGGCATATCCCTTTAAGTACAGCATAGCCAGGTGTGAAATGTACTGGAGCCCACCAGAACCCCCATGAAATCATAACATGAGACACAAAGTATTTATCTTCTCCTTTTTCCATAGCCAGATTTCAGTATGAGCTCTTGGTTTTGCTACTGTATGAGTAAAACCAATACGCTCTTTTCAAACATTCTTTGTGACCATGCAAACATTTTCATGGTGTTTTTCATCCCTTCAAAGCATAGATAAATTCTTAAAGTCAGTGACCAAGCAGCATAGTGTGATATTTAATAAACAAATTTATTCAAATTCATAGAAAAAATCTTTAAACTTTCTACAGAGAGACATTTCTCAACCTTCCACCTAAAGTTGGTCATATTTAAATAATGTTACAGTGAGACGTACATGTATCATCTGTGCTGACTCATTCATCTGAAGCAGGCTGCATCAATCCAGACTGTATGTTCATACTTGAATTACTCCAAACCACCTGAGTGAGTGACTGAGTCCGAGCTGTGGGCTGTTTGCATGCAGCATCCTGTCGATAAGCACAGACCAAGTATTGTGAGATGTGAAAACCTGCTTTGCAATCTTGACTGGAAATAGATGTTTACTTAAAACAGTTGCTGAAGGTTAGCAAAATACTTTCCATGAGCAGCAAAGAGAGGAGTCTGTGCATGTGACTCAGTGTGTGAGGAGGGATTTACCTGCCTGACACTCAGCCTGTGGAGGACAGAAGTAACTGTGTGTGAGGGAGGGTACTGTTGAATAACATCTCACAGACATCCCTCTCTGGACTCAGATCATATTGAATAATGGAGCTTTCATAGACAAGCTAAAGTAAATTAATTAACTGTGCTGCAAATTTGTTTCAGTGAAATGAAATCCTCCTGAAATTAGTGTTTAATCTGTCAAGAGGGGATGAATCGCCTTTATGGAGGTCATCATCGGCGTACAGTGTAAGCCAAAAACAAGGAGCCGCACGTGACACTAGATTTTTAACACATTTCTAAGACTTTTTTTCATCAAGAGACTTCACCCAAAGTGTCCGAAGACCTCTGGCTTGAGGTCCTCAGAACAAAACCACAAAAATTGTTGAGCAGAACTGGGTTATTAAATTATAAGATGCTGACGGTAATTTTGGTTAAAGAGTAATCGAGTGATGCAGGCATGAGTCCACAACATGGAAGTGAGGTAGCATTTCAGTACTTCTGGTTCTGGTTTGCCCATTTTTTAGCAGTTAGGACTACGACACATGACAGTTTTAAAGGAATTGAAGAGATCTGTTGAGAGGTCCAGGAGGTCCTTTTATGACAGCAATAGGCCTCCAGGTTTGTTCATGGACATGGACTTACAATTCATGCATCTGCACCATCACATAACTTGTGATCTGTCCTGCTCCTCAGTTTTTATAACAGTTTTCCCATTCCTCTTTCTACCCATGACTCCATCAACAAAAGTTCTTCCTACAAGTAACACGTCATCATCACTTGAGCAGTGTTCATTTTGTCAACTAATTATTTTTCGTCATAGTTTTCATCCACAACCTTTTTCCCCTGACAAAAACTAGACTATAATTAAGTAAAACAAGTGCACATGGACAAAAACTAGTACTGAATTAACTGACATTTTTGTCAACAAATAAAAACTTGACTAAAATGTTTGACAGAGACTAAGTCCAATCAGACCTAATTTCTTCATGTAGAAAGTTAGGAATCACAGTTACTTTGGTTGTGTGGAAAGGTTGGATGAGTTAAGGGGGGCATCCAGTCACAACTGCCTTAGCTTCATGGTGGTGGGATCCAAGTGTTAAACATGACTTTAGAAATTCAAGGAAACATAACAAAAATGCCTTACACTTTACACTTCATATTTTAGCCGACTAAATTTACAGTAGATTTCATTGAATAAAATGTTGTGAAATTTCATCAACTAAAACTAGAATGAAATTAAAACACTTTAAATGACTAAATTATGACTAAAACCAAAAGATATTTTAGGCAAAAGACTAAAACTAAAACTAAATTAAGAAGTGCTGTCAAAATTAACACTGCACTCACAGTCATTCATTTTTAGAGTCATTTTTGTGAGGTTAGAGTTTGTTGTTTCTTTTGACTATCTGATCAGCTGATGGGGATACATAACCCCTACATTGCAACACACAAAAGTTCTAAACATAGTTACGAACAAAGTTAAAAGCTGTAAAGAATCTGGCTGTAGTATAAAGTTAAGTCAATGTTGTTTTATGTGTAGATTTACTCTAAGGGGCTGTTCACATGGAGACAAATTCAGGTGTATCCACACAAGTTTTTAATTGGATGGCGCTTCGTCCACACAGATTTTTCCAATTTGGGTGCCCAAAAATACACATTTTTGAAAATGGATCTCTGAGTGGATAAATCTGAAAATGCCAGCCCTGCATTTCCATGTGGACAACGAATATGGATAACTTCAGAAACATTGATGTCACAGTCCCATCTCTCCCTTAAACCCCTTGAGTGAACACTGACAACAGAAACAACGGTGGAATACAATGTCGTACTCTTGCTCCAGAGGCTTCTGGGTTTGTTATGGCTTTAACGGCAAAATCTTTTGCTCCTCCAAGACCACTGTGAGCAACGAGAGGACACAGAGATCAACATACACCAGCGTTTGTTGACATTTCTAGTGACGTATGCGCATCAGAATCAGAACATTTACTGCCAAGTACATTTGCAGATACAAGAAATTTGATTGGTACATTGGTGTAAAAACAATCCACATATAATTAGAATAAAAATAAGAGTCAGGATGAATAAAATGAAGTATAAAAATAGGTAAAAAATAGTGCAAAATTGACGTAGGTATATATCAAAAATATAAAAAACATACAAAATATACAATAAGTCCATGTCTTCTTCTCTGGTTTTGATGAATGTCTTTGTCAGTAATACAGCGCCACTTAAGGCCTGGCAATATACTACAGCGATTTCAGTGTTTGCATGTAAATGGAAAAATTTTCTTAAAACGATGCCATCTTTACAGAGTTTGTTTTCAATACGAAAATGTTTTCATCTCCATGTGGACAAGGCCTAAACGTGTATTAATAATAAGGCTCTCAGTGGCACTACTGGCTGCTATACATAGCAGCATCAATATTCGGCCATCTGTCCTCAGGGATGAAACTAGCTGGGTGCTTTAGTGGCAATCATATTTGCAAGTGCAAAAGGCATCCAGCATTTCAAACCATCCCTTTTAAGGTAATGTCTGCAAGAACAGATATCATGTAATATTGTACCTTTTGGCAACCAATCAGTTGTAAGATGCATGTTCACACTTTAAACATGAATGAATGAATGAAAACCTTTATTGCCCCTAAGGGAATTTGTCTTGCACAGAGAGCATAAAAAACACAAACTACATAGGACATCAACAACCACACAAGACAGCACATAAGATTTAACAGTTGGTCAAGAATAAAAATCTTAAACATCACAGTATTTGCCGTTCATTGTCCTCTTTATCTGTGCTTACATGCCTCGAGAAAATGAGGGAGAAGTGGCGCAACAGCTCAGTCCTGTGGGGGGTCCAGCTGTTAGCTTCAATCAGGGCACCTTAACTTAGTTGCTCTTACCTTGTTCTTTTACTTCTATATATGTCTAACAGTTTAGTTTCTTTTCTTTGTCATCAGCTAGATTGGTGTTTTATTTTGTGGGGGCCATTAGGGGCCATGTGTTTTGGAAGGTAGCAGAGACTGAATCAAGATCCTGATTTATTAAGTGGAAAAGCAGGTAAAGGATGCATGGTTTCTAAAATAGATCCTGATCTCCTGGCTCTCAGAACAAAGAGTTCAGAGACAGTTAAAATGTACTTGGCCTCATATGACCCATGTGAGATTTTGGGTTTATATTCCTCCTCAATTACAGACTTTCGATACTCCCTTTGAGTAAAAGAGAAGCGGAAGAAATGGTCAGTCAGAAGGAGAGCTGGATGTCAAGATGAGATGAGACAGAGTCCAAAAAAAGAAAATGATAAAGACAGAGAGACACAAGAGCCAGCTTCAGCCAGAAAACAATGTTTGACTTCACTCACAGTTTCTCTACAGCTGATAAATCAATCACAATCTTTCACACTTGTCAAGAAAACCCCAGTGCTGCTTCCCCTTCTAGGTACAGTAAGTGTTCAGCTTTTCTTTGCAGCAAACCAAACCAAACACAACCTCCCAGTGATTGGGTTTCTTTGGCTTCACAGCATCAAATCTGTGCCCATAGCCAGCAGTTCCTGTACGTTCTGCCAGGACTGGACACCCAGGAGCATGTTACGGTACATGGTGAAGGTTAGGACCTCCTGCTATGTGTCTGCAAACCTCCCAGTGTTAGCTTTCTTTTTCAGTATGTAACACAGTCTCTGACCTACAGCTTAAATGTAAACAGTCATACTGTAATACATGTAACAACAACATGAGAAACAGTTACTAGACACTGGAACTAGAGTAGTCTTCAGAGGAACAAAAGTAGCTGAAACACAAAGGCAATGAGCCACAACTGAAGACCAACAGCCAGATCTCCATTACTTCTTGGCCACTGCAGGGACTGGATCAGAACCTCTTCATGGAGCCCTGAGGGTAGAGTTCAGGATCTGACCTGTGGGAGGTCTTCCTGGGTGTTGAATCAGTTTTGGGAATGCGACTGACAAATTGGATTTCCATATGGATATGTGAGGTTTGACCTGCTTCCTGTGGGCTCTCACAGACGTACTTATTCACCGTTTTTAAGCTACACATGAGGTTAGAGTAAACATGTTCTCTGGCACAAAAGAGCCATTCAAGAAGACTTTAACTCTTGATTTCCTTCTGTTATAACATCTGAATGCGTACAACAAAATTGCCTCTCAAACAGCAATTTCTTCTGCATTTTATTGGCTCAGGTTTCTTTTACTATCTTTCTTGTCTTCGGTCATTTGCCATGCTTTCTCTCATCTTTTTCCCTCATCATGTTCTCTCTCCCACATTCAAGGATAGATGTAATTTTTCTTGGCAGCTGTTTTACAGATAAACAGATCTGTGTTTACAGCCAGGGGCATCTTGATAGTTTTAAGTGTTTTTCCGGTGAGGAAAATCAATACAAGGTTGCAAAGTTATGACACTGAAAACGTGTGAGGCACGTGTGGTCATATGCTAAGTTTGTGTTTTTTTCTCCTTATGGGAGATCTCATCCAGTTTTTTAATGATTTCAGCTTAAATAAAATGTTTGATATACAGTACTGTGCAGAAGTTTACGACGTGTTTTAAAAATGCCGTCAGGGAAGAAGGCTTTCACATATAAAAGTGTTGATTGATTTTAATAATCAATCAACAAATACAAAGTCAGCAAACAGAAGAAAAATCAAGACTAATCAATGCCATGCAGGGGTTTGATCCTCCATGTTGTTTACCCCACTCTTCCTCCACTTAACTGTGTCCAAAGCCAGATGCACGGCACAAAGCGAATGATTGTGTGCCTTGATTAAACATGGGTGTGTTTTGAACGTAACACAGATCGAACCAATCAGTGTCTGATGTTTTGCTATTAACACCACAGTTTAGATGTTTGCTCAGATGGATATCTAATTCTTCTCCTCTTATTGTGCCACCACATGTCAATAGTCAGACTCAGGTGCTGTTTTTCATTGAAGTATTCAGCACAAGAAGCAATCAAAAAGATGAGTGAGACATGTCTGCATTAACGTAAAGCAAAGACTACATTTTTTAAAACTCCAGTTAAAACTGACATCAGGCAGGTTAAGGATTGTGATTGACTCGTTTATTTAACATCAAATAAATGTAAGTTTCAAGCAATTCATCTTCTCATTTTCCTGCAGGAATTTTTGGCTATGTTCTCAATTTGGATAAAACACATTACACAGCCTGTTGCATTATTTGTGAGCATAATTATCTGTGAAATTCATTGGCATGTAAACAAATATTAGAAATCAAGCTCTGTGTTTGAAGAAAATCTTAAGCCTGTGTGTGTTTTTTCTTGTTTCTGGGAGTATTACGCATGCAGAAATGGTGCAAAAAAGCCACACTGTCTTTCAGCTCTACTTCCCGTTATGAACTTTGAACAGATTTTTCTTTTCAACAAATGCTCTGATTTAACATTAGATGAGTGTTGCTGTGGATGCTATGTGAGTAGATCAACCTCAGTAAAGTGTTTTGATCTAGCAGTTGTTTGAGAGTCTCTGTAATCTGTCCCTAACACAGCAGAATAGCACCACAGACTTTAGGCTTTAGCCCTGGTGGAAGAAGGTTTACAGCAGTCCTTTTCTGCATCTGCAAAGTAGGAACACGCCAACTTTGCACCTGACCACTCCTCATTTTGAAATGAACACACCCCTTGGCACAGACGGGAGCACGTGACAATTTGCTATTTTAACAGCATGAGTGCTGGGCTTATAAATGACAACTGTATCAGGTGGAAATTAGGGAGACACCTACACCTCAAGCCAAAATACTTGACGCCGAGCATACGATAGGGCCCAATGTCTTTCTCACTGTTGGCGTACATTTTGATGTCATCCATGAAGAAGAGGTGGCTTGTGGTTGTTCCACCCCTGAACCAGTACCATATATAAACAGAGTATATTTTAATATATGAATCATGATACTAGGGCCTCTCTGTCCCACCACGTCCTTGATGGCGATATATCATGATATGTTGTATTGTCACCAAAGTATCACGATACATTTCGTGTTGCCGGATTTTTACCATGCACACCCTTATACAAAGGGATTTTCTCTAAATTCCACAAAAGAGTCAGCTCTGACTCAAGGATTACTTAATTACATTCTGAGGTCAAAGATCAAGGTTACTGGGGCCAACATGCATCATAAAGAAAGTTTGATTTTACCAGTCACAACACCACAAAACGGTCTCAGCCTTTCTCGACACACCGCTGTACTTTCAGCAGTACGTTCATTTTGCAAAAGCTTTAAACTCTTCAACAGTAGTTTTGATTTTAGCTGAAATTCAACAGAAGCATAGTTTAAATGTATTTTTAATCTCTGTGTCTTTGTAAATGACAAGAAAATTACTGACCAGTGATAACCACATACTTGAAATATGACAGCTTTTGGTCTACATGTAGCCTGTTAACTTTAGCCACAAATCAATTTCTCCTGTGCTTTATTCCCAAAACTGACAAACACTGCCAGAGGACAAACTAAATATTTTAACCCTGACAATTATTTCCACCACAGTTTAGTCACGAATTAATCATTTCTATTTCTGTCCAGATCATTTAAACTGGAGAATCTCAGAGAGAAGATCAGAGCTGTTAAAAACTTTGATGAGGCTCTCCAACACTTTTACCTCCAGCTGGTTAAGACTTTACCTCCAAAACAGAAGACTGCCGGGAAAACCCATTCTTCATGACATTTATCAAAGAATCAATTTCCCTACTACAGGACTCCGTATTCTCAGTAAAATCTGTTTTAACCTTCAACTTGTCTGTCACTGTCCAAATTATTAACCAGACTATCACAATGTCCTTAATCAAAAACAACAGCGAAAGCAAAAACAAACCCTGAGTATGTTTTAGACATTTTACTCTGACTTCTGTTGATCTGAAAAAGAGGGAGGATTTACGGCTGAGAGAGGAACAACAGACATGACTTCATGCGTTTGTCTTCTGCCAAATCAAATAAATCAAAATCATGTCATTCTTGGTTTTTGAAGCAGCTCAGATGAAGATGCATTGATCTCCAGAGGATGATTCTGGGAGGGGAGATGGATCGTCCTCGTGCCGTGATAAATCACTTTTGTTTGACAGGAAGAGACTTCACCAAGGCAAACGACTGCTCTCCCTTTTTTAACGGGGACACAAGGCTTGGCACACACCTGGACAAGAGTAAAAACAGAATGAAATGACTGACAAGTTTGAATGAAAAAAGGCAAAGACTGATATTCCTGTATAAATCAGTCTTTATTTGTGTATCACCAAATCCTAACAAATGTTGTCTCAAGAGACTTTACCAAAGAGTGGGTCAGTAATCTTCATTTTGTACATTATTAATTCCTTTATTTTATTATTCCAAACCCAAAATGAATCCACCATGTTTACAGCTCTGTACCACAATTAGCAACAGTTACAGTGGTAAGAAAAAACTTTTGTTTAGCATGTTGGGGGTGTGAATGGATGGAGGTAGTAAGGTGGGCAGAGACAAAGGGACTAAAGTGACAATTCCTGACAGGGACAAATTTATGGACGCTCAGACCATAAATTTGTCCTATCATATTTGTCCCCATTTCTGTGTGGTTGTCACTGAAGTTATTATTGTGACATTAGCAATAACAACCATGGATAGAAGGATTGTCTAATATTACCATGAACAGCTATAATCATTATAAGGTGGAGAAGGTGATTTTGATTAAGCAGCTAGTTAAACAACTAATGCAATTCAATTAAATAGTGAGACTTTATGTTAAACGATGTTTTTCTGTTGGTGGAGAATAAAGCATTTGGAGTCGAGCTGGTCCACAGCAGCAGGTTGTTCATTTGGTAGTCATGGCAACAGTGATTTATGTGTGATATTTGCAGGAAAAGTGTTCATGTATTTTTAAATGTATTGATCATTCTGAGGTTGATATAAGAACTGTGATGATAGTGGAAAAGGGTAAAAGAAAGGCCAAAGATTTGCAATTGTAGTTGTATATGTAGGTCCAGAGCAGCAGGCCATCCGCACCAATGATTCTGAGCAGCTTCCAAGACGAAACCAGAAATGAATGAAAGAGCAGAAAGAGAGAGAGAGAGAGTTGGAGGGATAGAGAGGGATGATATACTGTGTAGGTAAACTTAAGGGAAATGTAGTTTAATTATTTAAACAGAAGACAGACTCAAATTCTTTCTTTCTTTCCTTGTACTGACAACAAGTTTTATCCCCGTATCATCATCAGCTGTCCTGCAAAAACTATCTGACCTTGGCTTATTTGTCATCATCTTTTAGAAAGAGTTGTGCAAGAGTTATAAAATTTACAGTGTGCTGAAAGCCTCGTGCTAATTTCTTCACCATCTTGTCATTTTCTTTATGCTTTATGTGATTTTATGTGAACCTTGTGGCACGTGGATAAGGTAAATGTTGTTTTTGGTTTCACTGTGCATGCTCTCTGTTTACATTTGGCAAGTTGTCTTGTTTCTACTGATTTGATGTATTGATGCTATTTTGTGAAAACCCCAAATGAATGCAGTCCTCGAATCCAAGAAAAATAGTACAAGAAAACAACAAATTTTACTGCATCATGGATTTATGGATGGAGCTACATCTGCTCAGCACCCTGAAAGGCTTTCTTAATTCTTTATAACATGCTAACACGACCATGTATGTGGTTTGATTTAGATAAGACTTGCTTAAAAATAAAAAACTGGTGAGAGGTAAGATCTTGAAAGTGACACCATTAAAATCTCATACCATCTATGATTATTTTTCATTAAATCAATGCTATTCTGATAAAAACAAAAAATGTCAAAAATAACTTTCAGGCACACCAACAGAAGTAAGATCATGGCATTGTGTGTTCGCTGTTTTATTTACACACAGCTGATGAAGGGATGGACAGATAATGTCCCAAATGATTACGCAGTCATTTATATTCACGCTAGTTAGCTGGACCAAAGTTAGGAAAACACTTAGCTCCTATAAACTCCATTGCTTTCATTGCCATGATAAGTTGTGTTATACTTTTAGATTGTGTGGATCACAGTATCTGCTTGTAAACAATGTCAAATCAATTTGCTGAGTCAAGCTAACATTACCAGTGCTAGCCCCACTTATCCTAAAGTCCTCCTTGCAGGTTAAAGGTCCCATGTCCTGCAAAATCAATTTTCTTGTCTTTTAATGTTGTTAGAAGAGACTAGGGGAGCAGATGAATATGACATCTTTCACTAAACTCTCAGGTCACAAGGAAATAAGTAATACCTTTTAAAGAAAATGCCCCTAAGGGCGCTCTGTTTCTTACCTCCTGGAGTTTATTATGTCATAGCTATACAGCTTCCACCTCCATGTGTGTTTTCTGCTTGTCACAGGCAGACGCCGTGACTGTTTTGAAAGCCCACTCCACGGTCTTTAACCCTTTCTCTCCCTTTCATCAGACATTGTCTAGGTAGCCAATCAGCACAGAGCTCATTATAGCCTCCTGTAGCCTCCCCACCCCATCAAATCAGAGTGTTTCCAAAGGGGAGGAAAAAAGAGCTACATCTTGTCCAGAGATTAAATATTTTATTATTGAACTTAAATCAGATTGTTGCTTAATAGGCACCCAAGACATGATGTAGAACTCTCGCTATCATCCTGTCCAAACGCAGCTAAAGGGAAGTAGTCTTGACTTTAGCCAATGGCAGAGCAGAGACTTGCTTCAGCCCTAACTGATGGGATCTCAGCACACTTGCTGGCTTCAGTCCACGTCAATTACTCATCTTTAGACAGCTGTTGGTGAAATTCCGCCTCCTCTGGGTAATTTTTTCCATACCCCAGGGCTGCCTAAAGCAAACAGAAAAGTGATGGAAACATAAAATATTGTTGTGCTCTGACATTTTGTGATTATTTGAGATCCTTTGTGCACGGGTGGAAAGTACTTCGCACAACAAGGAATCTTTGTTTGCAGCCTTTACTGAACATCTTGTATAGAATACAAGCATCAGGAAACACTTTTCTGTTGGATTGAGGTCTCTGGCTCGGGCACATACAGCAGGCTAGCATGTCCATGCAGTGAGCCGTTAGTAACGTTCGACATCCAACTATTAACTGACACACACATACGAGAGTCTCGTAATGTCCTTATGAGTGCTCCCGTGACTCTGAATAACCAATCACCTGGCTATATTTAGCAACACGTAACACAGAACTTTTACAGAGCATAAAACCTTAACTATTAACTACTAACTGCTCTACAAAATAGAGAGATTGCTTTCTGTTGATGCTCTGTGTGAAACAGACACATATTACTCACATCATGTTTGAACTTGTGTTCATGGTGATCGTTTTATTTTTATTTAATGATTCATTTTTTCAGTGTGTGTTTGGCTCAGTGCCCTTTCCTGACCAGCCGCCACTTAACACAACCTTTTCAAAAATGGGGATGTAAAGCTCTCCATTCACACCCGTTCAGAATGTTAAGAAACCTCCACTCCTGTCAGATGGCAATGTTATACTTGGTCATAGCCTCTTAGATACAGACTGGCAACCTAATGAACTGATCTGAGTGTTGTCCATTGTTGATCAGCACCTGACTCTGACCGTACAGTAGCTTCTCCTGTGTCCTGCAGTGAAGGAATACTCAGTTCACTGTGGCGGGATGTTGACCCCGGTCTCCTCCTGGTACTTCCCCTGATGGACAGTACTTCTCCTCTGCAGGTGTGCATCAGCCTCATAAAGAGAAGACTGTGTGTGTCATGTTTGCCCTCTGCCCGTTTCATCATTAAGGCATTGGAATGAGAAGAAAAAACGCTGTGGGGGGAAAGCGCGCGGCCTTCTAGGTTTACCAATTTATGAAGCAGCTTTCATGAGCACGGGGGCCCCGGCTGCAGTTCCTGTTGAACACACGGCTGTCTGTTAGCTCGCGGTCTGCCCGTGCTGGCTTGTTGCCCCTTGTCCGTGTACTCCCCACCTTTTACATACCACTAACTGCACATTTGCTGTTTTTTGTCTCCAAACAACCCCACACAATCCCTTTAATTCCCCCTCATTTCCAAATCTTTCGTCTGCCCTCACCCTCGCCTCCAATGTTTTTCCACAGAGAGAAAATAAACCGCCGTAAAGCGACGCCCCAACACTTAAGATCTCCCCCATTTAGACTCTGATTCAGAGCTTTAGGGTGAAGAGGAGAGAGGAGGAGGAACACTCAGCGGCCGACATGCAATTGTAAACCAAGCCGCCGTGGAAATGTTTACCTGGACACCCAGTGTCATACTTTCCTTGGGTGTTGCTCTTTCTCTCTTGGAAAGCAGAATAGTGCCTTTGTGAACGGGAGTTCAGCGCTCGGTGCATTTTCCTCACCCCTCGACTAGTCTTTCAAGCAAATTCTTCATCAGAGCCCCACACATGAGGTATAGTTCATCCTAGGGTTGGAAAATACTTTTATATATATTTTTTCAAACAAGACAATAGATGAGACAATATAATTTACATCAATGAAAATAAATTCTGTCATAAGGTCATACTTTATCTGACTTCATGTGGCCATTGAGCAATAATCACTGTACTGATAAAAAAAATAATAATAATAATAATTATATCGGGCCAGTTGCTCATTAAAATATTTAAAATAGAAAGATCCAACATAAGATCACATCGTCATCTATTTGGAAAGCTTATTCTCATTTTGGGAGTTATTAAGCTCAGTTTTGACAAGTTTTGATTATGTTCCCTCTTCATGCAAAGATGCGTTTAAGGCATAAAATGAGGTAAACCAATCATTGCCAGCTCTCGTTCTTTATAAAGCAGTGGGTGCCACCTGTGTGTTGCTTTTACTCAGTGAAGTGGACACTTGAGGAGCTCCAGTTTTCTCCACTTTCACGCTGGCTTTATCTTTCAACAGGAGGATGCCACTTGCTCTCTTATAGCAAGTTCTACTCACTTTTACAAATATTGCGAATTTATTTGCAAAATTTCAACAGTGCTCTCTCTTCTGAAAGAACATGACTGAAGGTTAAAGGTCCCATGTCCTGCAAAATCAATTTTATTTGCTTTTAATGTTGTTTGAAGGGGCTTGGGAAGAAGTGGAACCCTTTTACTAATCTCGCAGTTCACTGAGTAATGCTGTATGACTCTTTAGAGGAAAAGCCAGGTGAAATGCTCTGTGTTTTACTTCCTGCGTGTTATGATGTCATAGCTATACAGCTTCTGCTTACATGTGTGTTTTCTGCTCGTCACAGGCCGACGCCATGACTGTACTGGGAATGCGGTTCACAGCCTGTAGCCCCGTCTCCCCTCTTATATCAGACATCATTTGGGCAGCCAATCAGTGCAGAGTAATAGTTCATTATCATAGTTTCCTGTAGCCTCCCCAACACCCTCAGATCTGAGCATTTCCAAAGAGGAGGGAAAGAGAGCTTTACGTGATCCTCTACAGCAGCGGATCAACATTTAGTTATCATAACATATACAAACCAACCTTTGGATGAGTTTTTATTTAAGCCAACTTTAGGTGCAATTTTTTCCACAAACAATTGAAAACACTATAAATTTTAGAAATAAAATAACTTGATAAAAATAAAGGGAGCACCACATTTTGCATTTAACATTATTAATCAGATCATATTATTCTAAAAATTGTGACTTAAGTAGTTTCAAAAATTTTACAGTATTTTTTAATATTTTGAGGGGTGCACGATATTATTGGTTTGATATGGGTATTGGGATGTAATTGATTTAAAACTTTTTGTGGCAGAATTAAAAATTACTGCTTTATTTACTGCCAGTATTTTATCTTTAAATGTTAGTATGACAATTGTACAAATTGTGCACATTTAATTGAAAATAAAAGCTCCAAAACGGGCTTTTTGGTCAGCATATTTGTTCTTCTAGATGTTAATAGGGCTAGTTGAGCTGGATTTTTCTGTTAGTGTGAAAGGTACATTTTGCATATAATGTGGATGCAGTAAAAGAAAACGTAATTGTGTATATATATATGTGTGTGTGTGGGTGTATCAATATCAGAATAGGCTAAAATAAGTTTTAAAATATGTGCTTATTGGCAAAGAAAAATATAATGGGCATCCCAGGCTGGTTGATATATTTTGTAAAAATTCCATAGTTGTTTGTCAAATTTTACCTGCCATCAATTATAGGCTAATAATATATTAAAACACAAGTCAGTGCCATTTTATGAGGATATGAATAAGGTGTGCTTGAGATTGTGGCTTGGTATATCATACTGTTTCATTTTCACTAGAATCATAAAAAAGGCTGCAATTCTGGTATTGTGATAACCATTTGTCATTTCCTTAAAGAAAACATCTTCAGAATTATGTAATGTTTCACCATTTAAAAAATTAAGGTATGATTATGGTCCATATTTCTCTGCCCTGGTTCATACCTGGGCCTCCAAACATCCACGTGACTGCCATTATCCCTTTACTTATTTGTCTTAACCTGTGGAAAATATGCGTTTAAATCATGCTGATCTACGTCTGCCTTGCCTGATGTTTTTGTGTCTCCATTAAGAGGAAGTTCATTTCAATAGCACTACCCTCGCTCGGGCCACTCGGTGCACATTTTCTTTGGCACACGTGAAGCTGGGTGTTTCTTTATACAGGACTGGCTTATGTGTGTTACATAATGAAATGACAAATGAAGGAGTGAAAGTCAAGTCAAAAATGGAAAAAGGGATTTTTTCTGAGCCAAAATGAGTTCTACACCATATCCATAGAGTGGAAGTCACAACGGCTCCAGAGGGCGCTCAGTATTTTTGTCACAGGCCTTTGGCTGCACTGATGCTGTGGTTCACCCTGGATCAATGCTCGGCTCTACTTTGCTCCAGCTTCTTTCGAATGACATTATAAATGATAAACGCCACTGTAGATTTAGATGTTTTACTTGTATTTTAAACATGCAATCATAACTAAAAGGAGAGTATGCAGACCCTCCGTCTGGGTCTTAAACAGCGGTCATGAGGAATAAAAATGCTGTGTAAGAGTTTTTATTTTGAGATTGCTTACTTAGATTTTTTTATTATTTTTTTACATTTTCAGCCTGCAAGAAAAGCAGAGTGCAAAAGTGAAATCTCCTTTCTACCAAGCAGACTACACTAGATCTGCAGTGGAATGAAAATGCAACATTAAATTTGCTTACAAGCTCAAATCAGGGCCCAAACAAGACCAAATCCTTTTCCTTAACTTCCACCAGACTTTCCCTAACGATATTATTTGATCTTATGTAAATCTAGTCAGTGTGCAGAAATTCGTTCTATCACTAAAGCTTGTTGCAGCTTGTTGAGGGACACTTTCCTCTTGTAGGACTATTTGTGTTTTTTGTATTAAATCTATTCATCTATTTCACCTAAATGGCGTTTTACACACACTGACAGCAGTACCAGTTTCCATGCAGCCATACAGGCTTATGGCACCCTTGCATTCTGAGTCACATGACCAACTGTTGCATAACAACAGGACCCATCAAACAGGAGCCACGTCAGTCTGTTGGACTCCTCTCTGTGATCCGGTACAGTTGCTGAGACCTTCTGATTGTTATCAAACTGACTGATGCTTTAGGATCAGGGGCCCCAGAGTCACTGAGTCTTCAGGGGCCTTAAGGTGCACAAAATGTCCCTCAGGCCAGGGCCAAGCAGGGTCAGTTTACCACGCAGCAGCACTGCAGACTCAAGGCCCATCAGATAAGATGTCCCAGGACATTCCTCAGAGGCGGGCCCCCTCCTCAAGGGCCCGAGCCGGGATTCCTCCCGAGCACTGGGGAAACGTCTCCCTGTGGAATGCTGAGATTTGATGGATTTGACGGATCCATCGAAGGATCAGGCTTAACCTGCAAGGTCTGATCTGGGGCCTGGTCCAGCTTGTTCTGCTGTACATACAAACATGATTTAAGGTAGTTTCACACTAGATTAATTGTTCTGTGTTTTCAGTGCTGTCACACAAGGACATTTTCTGTTTTTAAAACGCCTAAAGAAATCCTGGTTTGTTTGAACCAGAGCAGAACTTTACTAAATATTCAAGTCCTCTAAATTTACATTTTTATTTTGCTGTGCCCTTGGCTAAGATTAATCAAACTGCACAGTGATACATGTTTGGGCAAAACTTCTGTTGCAACATTTAGACCTTTAGTTCAGTTTCTCTCAGTCTGCTTCAACAGATCACTGTGGCAGGAGCTGAAAAACTAAGAGCAACGCAGAAGGATAATTTGCTTTATGTATTTGTGATAAAAAAAAAAAAAAATCAGTTCATAAACAGAAAAATACCTGTTAGCACATTTGCATTCACACTTATCTTTTAATCCAGTCTGTTCTGATGAGTATTTTTAGTGGGTTTCATAATTTCTACACTTCTTTCTTTTGTTATCTTGATACAACATTTTTTTTCCTGTGATAAGGACTTATTCTTGGTGTTTTCTGGGTTATCCAAGGATACTAAAGCTGTTTTTTCCCATTGTTTCTGATTAATCTGATTGGCAATCTAGAGTAGGAAACAATAGGCTGCTTTACTGAAGTATTAGGTTTGTTTTAGGGCTTTCAGGGTTAAACAGGATACGATTATGGTCAGAAATCAGATCATTCAAATTCTAAATCCAATATTGATCACTTTTTTGTCCTCTGAGGTGCACCTCAAGGTACAGTATATAAGCAGGTCAGCAGCTGGGCACTACTCACTGTAGTATGTTCCTACACCCACAATGATGGATTATAAGGACACTACTGCTCCTTTGAATGTCTTATTTCACTCTAAAAACTCCCACACTGGGCAGTAGACAAGTAAAACTCTGCACTTTATGGTGCCAAATGGTTTACCATTTTCTATTATTCTTAAATTTTCTATTGTCTGTTTTCATTCACCTCTGATCTGCAGGTTTAATTAATTCTGTTAATGAGCCAATGCCAAAGCTTTCAATCTACCAGAGGTTCACCATTTTCTTTAAAAACAAAAGTAGTTCTTTTTTTAACTCTGAAATAAAGTACCCCGGGCTTGGAGAACACCATCTGCAAATCAAAAGCATAACATGGAATTGTTTCTTGGAGTCTTAGCTTGATTTTTAACCTTACCTGGATTTTTAGACACTAAACTGGAGCTCCTGAAAAGTCTAAATGCCATCACATGGTTTTGTTATCAGAAGACTTGAGTGGCTCTGCGTGAACTGATAATGGCTGAAATGTGCTGTTCCCAACTGAAGTGTTCCTGAGTCCACGTGGTTTTATCCTTTACATGATGTTGGCTTTTAATGCAGTGACTCCTGAGGTAATGAAGGTCACAGGCATTCATTGTTGGTTTTTGGCCCTGCAGCTTACCTGCAGAAATTTCTGCGGATTCTCTGAATGTTTTGATGATGTTATACTGTAACGTAGATGATGAAATCCCTAAATTCCTTGCAATTGTACATTGATAAACGTTGATCTTATGCTGTTGTGATATTTTATCACACAGATGTTCACAAAGTGGTGAACCTTGAAACATCCTTGAAAATGAATGACAGAGCCTTTTGGGGATGTTGCTTTTATACCCAATCATCTGTTTCCACCTGTGAAATATTCCAAACAGAGTTTTTTTTTTTATTATATTTTGTCACCCCTGTCTCAGCTTTTTTGGAGCATGTTGCATGCATCAAATTCAAAATGACTGAGTATTTGCAAAAGACAATAAAGTTTATCAGTTTGAAAACTAAATATCTTGTCTTTGTAGTGTATTCAAATGAATATAGGTGAGAAAGGATTTGCACAACATTGTATTTTTCTTTAGGTTTTACACAATGTCCCAACTTCATTAGAATTGGGTTTTATAATTTTGCAGTGCCACATCACATTAATATGAAAGTCTTGAAATGCTACAAGTATAGCAATACTTTTCCTTTTTTTAGTATTTTTTATTTAACCTTCATTAACCAGACAAGCCTAATTGAGATTAGGATCTCAGTCACAAGGGCGACCTGGCCAAGAGATCAGCAGCACACGTCATAATAAATACAAATTCAAGAAAAGGTTAAGGCAATAAAATACAAACAATAAATATGGAAAAAAATCAACAATTTGGCAGTGGAAGTGCAACAGTTTTTAGAGCAGTAACAATTAAAAACGCAAGCATTGTTTATAGGTTTCTTGCTGCCTAGTGAGTAAAATGGAGTGAAAAGCTTTGACTGAAACCAGTCAGACATTTTCAGTTCAGTGTTCTAAGACGTGGGGGCAGCATAACAAAAAGTCTTGTTTCAGACTCTGGACCGTTTAGATGATAAATTGCACAATCATAAGGCATATTTGCTCTTCGATCTTTGCAGAAGAGAACCAGGACAGAACCAATCCAAGGAGAGACTTATAAATCAACATCATCCAATGTGGGGGCCACAGTGGTGAGTGAGGTAATCGCAACCAATAGCAAAGTGCAATGCACAGTGATAAACAGAGATAAACTTTTATGAAGCTTTCCCAGTTGAATTTAGACAGAGCTTTATAGAGACCCAACTTAATCCACCAATGATCCAACACTTTGCTCAGGAGAGGGGAAAAACTTTCTTTTAGAGAGTAAAAAGCTGAGAGGAGCAGGACTCTCAGGCTGAAATGATGGAAAGACTCAAAAAATGCTGACTGAAAAAAGGTATTCATTTATGGATAATTTGATCGATGTGTGGTTGTTTAAATTGTTGCAGTGAATGAAAGGTTAAAGTATTTATATCCACAACAGAAACAAAAGGTTAAAGTAACATCTCCAATATATCCACAAATTTAGACTTAAACAAAAATAATATGATGTTTAAAGATAACAAACCTGCTCCATCCTGGTATTTGATGGATTAAACTTTGTCCTTTTAAGCTCACATGCACATCCTCCTCTGCTGCGGGTAGCAAAGGTTCAGAGTAGTGAATGTAAAGACTACATCAGCTGGAGATCATAACTACAGCGTTATGTGAGAAGCTGCAGAGTTAGATTTCTATGAAACTGTCAGATATTATGTCTCTTTATTTGATGTTTTAGGGTCAGCTGCCATGAACTCCACATCAGCCTGTTGGTATAAAGATGAGTCACGGTACGTGTTTCAAAGACACTTGAATCTTCTGACGGTGTGTCCAGAACACACTTAGACGTCTGCACAGTGTCAGGACTCTTCCTCTGTCTGGATCGGAGGGTTCACTCTGTCTGCTGTCTGCCCACCCCCTCTCTCCCATGAGCCTCAGAGTGTACAGTGTGAATAAGAGTATCTTTGTGATAGGAAATGTGTGGAACAGACTGATACTGTGCTCTACTGGAGCTCCAAGTGACCCAGTTTACTGTATCACCAACTCAAAGCTGGTGGACACACACATACAAACAAACACAAATCTTTGAGTATGTTTCAGAGGAGAGACCCTAAACCTGACAGTTTTGTTCCTAAAGTGTGTAAGAGCACTGATTTCTCTTCAGGGACCTGCTAATAAACAGCACGAAAATGCAAATAAATCAGAGGCCATTTTTGACACACCTGTTCTGTCTTATTAAAAGCAGAAACAGAAACTAAATGGGTCCATCTGACTCAGTAAAGGAGAGGAAAACTTGGTGAGGTTACCTGTTTAATTGAGGAGCTGTAGCTGGACCAGAGCTGCTTCAGGATCAGCTATTGAAACTTTAGTGTACATTCCCCATGGTCTTACTGCAGCTCCAACACTATCCTCTTTGGTCACATAAAATGGGCTGCTGTTATACAGAAACACAATCAAGCAGGCGGCCATGTTGAAAGTTTTGACCGATTGTAATGTACGTGCCAATGAGGGCTCCCATCGGTCAGACGTGGAATTTCAGGATGCAAAACTTAAGAATCTATCGCAGTGCATCAACATTACAAAGCTGGTGTGTGAGCTTGCATTGACTTGCTATAGATACAAAAAAAATGTTTTGTGCAAATCATATGCACAGAAAAGGTTGAGTCTGGTGTGTTATGGCCTTAATTAATGAGAAACTAAATGGGTACATCTGATTCTGTAAAAGACAAGGGGACTTGGTGAGTTTCATTGTTTAATTTAAGAGTTGAAACTAGACCACTGTAAAAAACACAAAAGGCCCTGAACCCATAGAGCCAGAAACACCAAAAACCACAACAATGGCCATTGGCCTGCGTCAAATCCCCAGATCCCAAGTACCCTACCCTCCTCATAATAAAAACCTGTTCATATGTCAGAAGAACCCAAATAAATACAAGAACAATACAAAAAGTCCTTGATTAAATTTGATGACATTTTCAGGGAATGGTGGTGATGGCACAAGGGGGAGTGATCACATTTTTGTTGGGATCCAAATCTGGACGTGGATCCAGGATTTGTTAACAGTGACACAGTTTTCCACATTTTTGTTGGAAATGCCTTTGTGGAGGTTTGTGCTCCAGAGGCACGTCTAGCTGAGATATTATTTTCATAAGAAAGAAGTAAACATTAGACCCACTGACCTTGACCTTTGACCAATCGTATCAATTTATCCGAAATTATTGAGGACAGTTGTGCTCAGTTTTTAAAAAAAAGTCCTCAGGGCATCCCTGTTTATTACTGGATTAAGTCTGATGGCTTATGGAGTGATAATAAGTGAACTTTGACATTTTATATCATCCATCTCCTGCTAAGTTTTAATCATTACCTGCCCAGGGACAACAGATTCACAGTAGCTTTTGCCTTTTTATTGAGCAGTTAGTTTTTATTGCCCACTGCCCCCGTAGAAATAAACAAAGAAATAAATGAAAAATATGCTTCCAAAACGTGGTCATGGTCGTACAACTTAAGAACTACCAAACTAACTGCAGTCAGTCATGATGATTCATGGCACAAGGGCAAAAAAACTGACAGACTGACTTTCTTCTGATGTGTTGAGAGCCACAATGACTTGATCCCAAACAGCACCTTAAAGTGTGAGCACTGAACCGTGCCTGCCTTTACAGGTGTCTGCAGTCTGCTCTGAACATTTAATGATTGATCATGTTCTTCATGTCACAAACGGCTGCTTCTACTTGCATTTTCTTCTTGTTTGTCTGTGTTTTTCCCATTTTTTGCTCAGGAGGGAAAAACAAAGGGGACTTCAGCCTCCCAAAAATCCATCCAGCCACAATATTTGTGTGGGGGTGATTGAAAAGAAAGGTATTTCAGCAATGAACTGATGTGTGCTTGACCTGCTGAAAACCTGAGGGGAGATAATGACCTTGTATTATGATTTTTTTCCCATCATATTTACTGGAAGGTCTCTGATTACAGTAACAGAGTGAATGAATGTAAATATTAGTGCAACTAAGAGCACCACCATCCCTCCGCAAATTATCCTAGTGTGCCCACAACTCGCTGGAGGCTGATTCTTTGCCTTGGTCCACCACATGCTTCAGTTCAAACACAGACTTGAAGATTTAGAAAAAAGTTCTGTCTTATTTGTCAAGCTGGTAGTGACAGTTTTTTAGTTACGTTGGCCAAGTTTGTGGCAGAGGATTGTCACTGACCAGCATCTGGAATAGCTTTAGCTGGTTTTCAAAAAAAAAAGACTACTACCTCAGATCAATATACCTTATTGATTAACAATATGTCATGCTGGTTGTGAAATTAAACCTCATAGTCTGGCTGCACAACTAAACAATCTCAGCAAGAGAATGCAATAAAACTGACAACATTAATAATTAGGGCCTGAGCACTGGACCTCGGTGCAAGGACACTGTTGAAACTGAAGGAATTTTGCTGTATTATTTTTCTGCCAAATGAAAACATTTCAAGCCTGGTGAAGACACACATGTTCTGTTGTAAATGCACATATGCGCAACAAAATGGTTCCCAGTGACACCCCAAATGCAGCCCAGACACTGGGTAAGAGCTACATGCACAACATTTGGTGCATATTTTTATTTATTTATTTAATAGGGACAGTGCATAATAATGAACATCTATTCAGAAAACAATAGATGTAAATATGCCGGATTATAGCATCAATGCTAATTTACATCCGCAGTCCCTAGGCAGGTAACACAAAAACATGATGCCAAAGACACCACACACACAAAAGCAGGACATAGAACAGGACAATAGATCACAATAAGAGCACATCACAAAACAGTACATTTCTAAAACGCTAGAAGTCAGTGGTTACAGGACTGGTTTGCTTTCAGCCACTGCTTGATGTGCGTTATGAAAGTTTGTAATGTGTTGCACTCCCTCATGGCGAGTGGGAGACTGTTCCAGATCTTACTGGCCTTATGTCCAAAGGCTGTTTTTCTGTACGGCACCTCACAGTCCTCTCTCGAGGAGGCCCTGGTCATGATATAGATCATCCCTAAACAAGAAAATAAATCTCAAGGAACCATTCTCTAAAATGAACAGAAAATGAGCTACGGAGGGTCAAATGTCAGTTTTTGGCCATTTTGGCTATTTCCTACATTTTACATCTGAGCAAACTTCAGCAAGAGTCTTTGTCTGGCTGATAGCGATTCCTGGAGGGAGTTTGTTGTCAATTCTCAATTGGAACTGTTTTTTGATTCCCATCCCTAATTTAGACCATCTGCTCCTGCCCGCAGCAGCGTTAAGTCCGCCCGCTCCCACACATTTTCTGTTGGGTCCCACGGGACTTGGAACAATCCAGCCCTCTATTTTGTACCAGGATAGTGCCTCCTCAAAATAGCTGAATATAGACAAACACGCTCCAAACCGATGTGTGCCACGTGTCCTTTGACAAAATGCCTTATGCCGCCAAAATAGAGCCCATGAACAGGTGAGCTGATTTGGCTTGGCTGTACAGCATATACAGGGAGTGCGCCACAGCAGGTGTCACTACAGTTTTAGTTGGTGTTTGTTGCACCACAATGTTGCAGCTCTTTTTCAACTTGAGAACAAGAACACCTGCAGTAGCGAAGCCTTTAATTAACTTTTTAAATCATGGTGAAGAGGGACTCCGGTTAACCTCAACATTCTCATTAGCGGCTCACAAGATCTGGAAAGCACCACAGTTGGCAATAAAAAATACTTATAAATCAGGACAGTCAAAGCTGCTGAGACTTATTCTGGTAAGCACTTAATGCATTAAAGACCGAGAGATTTCAGCATATGAAAAACAGTGTTTTGTTCCCCAGCAGACAACATTCAGGAACTATTTGCCAGTGAGGTTTTTGTCAAAGGCATATTTTTAGGCTCAAGCTGCTAGAAATCCTTTAATACTACACATACGACTTGGATGAAACCTGTCTGAGGAGGTTTATTTTCTTTGCATACCACTAAGTCCCAAACCCCTGTAGACATAAATTCATGCCTTGCGTGTAAAGATTACCGTACTTGCATAAGGCAGCATTTTGTTCAGTGGGGGGTTATTTAAACTCAAAGGAAATCGTATTGTTTCTTTGTTTGAATTCAGTGAACACAGATGCCGTGATATTACGAGAAAAGCCGTGCACTAACGTGAAACAGCCCGCTTCTGTTTGTGAATTTGAGAGGTATGGGACATTGAATTAAGATTGGCAGTGTCTCGCCACAAATGAACATGATTTAAGTTTTTTAAAATGGCTGCAAGCCTTATGTTTGTGCATCAAAATACCCAAATTTACCACAAAATATTAACAAATGTCTCTATTTTAAAACAGAGTCAGGCACCCAGACAGACAGCAACATTTGCCTGTCGGACATCTGCAGAGACATGCTGTTGTTTTGTTGAGCTGATGAATGACCTGAAGAATTGATTTTCATAAAACTTGTGAGCGACAACAATTCGGTTGTAAGAACATGTGTTTTGACGTGGGCTTGTGTTTGCCATCTCCACACAAAGAGTCTATTAAAATTCCTTTCTGTTTTCAAACACCATGAGTAAAAAAATAAAATCAGGGATGTCAGATTCAAAAATGATTCGTTTGCTGTGATTTCCAGAGAAGTCAGTGTGACAAAAAAAAATTCCATATATAGTAATGAAAGTTATTAATTAATTAACTATTTGTTTTTGCAGTTCATTATGAGGAAAATGATGCTCCCCTCCCTTAAGCTGTTTTCTCATCTGAGCTCTTAGGAGCCATACTATCACCGAAATCTTTGCATATACCTAAAAACAATATACACCCATAGCCACATTACTAGATTCACCCATTTAACAAGCTAATCAAGCAATCACAAAGGAGCAACTCAATGCATTTAGGCATGTAAACATGGTCAAGACGGCCTGCTTAAGTTCAAATAGAGCATCACAAAGGTGAGTTAAGTGACTTTGAATGTGGCATGATTGTTTGATCCAGACAGGCTGGTTTGAGTATTTCTGAATCTGCTGGTCTATTGGGATTTTCACTCAGAACCATCTCTAGGGTTCACAGAGTGGCTCAAAAAAGAGAAATTTTCCTGTGAGCAGCAGCCCCCGGGTGAAAATATCTTATTGATGCTAGCTAGGTCAGAGGAGAATGGCTGGAGTGGTTTGAGATGATTAAAAAGCAACAGTAACGGGGTGCTGGTTTGGCGGAGTGGTTAGCAACCATGCACGTCCCATGTACGTACTTCTGCCAGCCCGGGTGTGTTCCCCTACTCTCTCACCCCCTTTCACAAGCCTATCCACTGTCACTCTCTCCTATCAATAAAGGCACAAAAATGCCAAAAAAATTTAAAAAAAGCAACAGTAACTCGAATAATCGTTTTTTTTTTTACAAACAAGGAATGTAGAAGATCATTTCTGAGCACAAAGTACATCAAATCTTAAATGCAGATGGGCTACAGCAGCTGAAGACCACACAGAGTGTCACTCATGTCAAAAAGGACAGAAGATTGAGGCTACAAGATGAGACAATAGAAGACTGGAAAAATGTTCCCTGGTCTTGCAAGTCTTAGTTCCTGTTGCCACACTCGAATGCTAGTGTCAGAATTTAAAAGTATGGATCCATCTTGCCCTGTGTCATTAGCTTGTGCTGGTGGTGTAGGTACAATAGTGTGGGAGACAATTTAGCCATTAGCATGTGGTGGAATGGGAGATTCTCATCATAAATGTGCAGCCAACAAATCTGACAATAGCTTGCCTTAGCCTAAAGTCGGGCAAGCTACATCACTTACATGCTAATGTTTGAGGTTAACTCTTGGGCATAGCTGCATGTTATAAATGGAACCTTGACATCTTTTCATTGTGTCCTCCAAACTCTTAAAGAGACTTCTGCTACGTTTACATGCAGTCATTAAACTGTCATAAATGGAATATTAGCAATAACCCGGTTGCGTGCAGTCATGTAAACACCAAAAAACCTTTTGAAAAACCGGAATATGCTCATATTCCAGTTTTTAAAAACCCAAAAGTCACCCCTGTGTTGTTCCTTTTCCAACGCGAATATTTGGTCATGTATGCGCCGATCGGGATATCCTCATCAAAAGGAACACTAAGTTGTGTACTGTGCATGTCCTTTTCGCAAGGAATCTTGGTCTTTTGAGTACAGGAAGTACTTGTTGTAACATGGCACAGCTCCGGCTCAATTTCCTAATTCTTCACGTTCTCGTCCTCCATTAATGAAGAAACTGACAAAGAATAGTGTCAAGTACTGGTGGTGGGTCAGTACCAGCACCAAAGCGCAAACAAAGCCGACTGTTACCTGCTGCGGGCCGTTCATTATCCGCCGTGCTGCTGCTGTTGTTGTCGTTGCTATTGGATACAGGAAGAAGAAGCAGAAATGACGTGATGACGTGAAACGTGATGACGTTCTCCGTGCATGATGACGTTCTCCGTGCGTCGCTGTTTTGTTCGGGATACTATGCATAGAGGAGTAACCCTGTTTGCTCACGCGTGTAAACTGGGTTATTCTGAATGTTTCAGAAACCAGAATATTGATCTTAACCCGAATATTGACTGCATATAAACGCAGCCACTGTTGCCCTGCTCCACTGTGTCATGACTTTTATCCTAATTTTTGGCTGTTTTGTGTGGATTTAAGTGAGCAGTTAGTTTGTCATTTTCTGGGAACGATAACAGGTTGTAACTGAATCTCTGGAATTACAGTGAATTAAAAACAGTCAAATCATTTTTATGTGTTCACACTGCTCCTGTTACTGTATATGGCATCAGTAAGTCTAATGTGTTAGAGCAGTACAGCTCCTGCTTTATCCTCTTTCTTCAGCTGCAGTTTAAGTCAGTCAGATTTATTTCAGACTTAAATCAACCCAGAGGAAACAGGAAGTGTGGACTACTGCCTCTCAGAATACAGAAACAGAAAATGTGCCAAAAACACTAAAGCTGCTCAGGTACTCGCACTATTCAGTCATCAACGCTAATAAACATTAAATGCATTCACATGTAGAGTACTGTCTGATGCTGATGTCACTTAAGGGCAAATTCTTCATAGTGTCCAGCAGGGATTATGAAAAATAGTCATGCCATGCTTGATGGAGGATTTTCCACATTAATGTGAATGATACAGAGAAAATAACTTCAGGGAATCCTTCTGGAAGACTACAAAAGCAGAACACTTCAGGAGCCCTAATTCTGCTTTTTTGAGTTTTATATGCCCTTTAGTGTGTTTAACGTGTCTCCTCCTGCGTAACAGAGCACATTGATGAACAGGACAAAAGTCTGCAGCATTAATACTTTATCCGTGGCGGTGTACAAAGCGAGACCAGGTAACTTTTACAGCATGAATATGAATAAGGGTCATTTGTTTTTCCTTTCTTAACTGAATAAATCAAACATTGATAAACTTGTCAGATGTATTTAAGATTATAGTCCTTACATTTTTGAAAACAAAGGAGGAAAACCTAAGTTTCTGGAAATCACTGCCAAAAGATTGCGAGTGCAGCCCTGTCAGGGGTAGTCTGTGTATAAAACAAGATGTTTTTTTTGTTTTTTTTTTAACATGAGTGATTTTGAACATACCCTATCAGTCATCAACAATTAAAATATAAACCTAACATTTAAAATATGAGCTCTTTCAGAGCCCTTCATCATATCCAGCAGTGAATATGGAAAACAGTCGTGCAGTGCTAGATGGTTCTTTGAAGGAAGATTTTCCACATGAATGTAAATTATTCGGAGAAAATAACTTTTATTCAGAATTTACTCTTGGAATTTTTGTGGATGACTGCAGAAGCAGAATACTTCAACCGTCTCCCTGGCGCTCATCTCCACCATAAAAAACTGAATATAGAAATCAAACGGTGCAAAAGAAAAGACAGAGCTCAACATCTCCCTCCAGTCAAACATCCCTCTTTCACCAGTGACCCTCGTGCATCAGCAGCAGTTCTGTTGGGGAGCCGCACTGGAAAACTGGATCTTTGATTTGATCTAGTTTGTGTTCACTAGCCTGCCCAAAGCAGGTAGATGTCCAGGCAAGGTCACCCATACTGTCGGACCTCCTGAGCCGTCTGTGTGCGGTCAAAGTGCCTGTGGACAAGCTGAGCAATTGTCAAACAGCAGCAGCTGCTAGCAGCATGACACGCCAGAATCAGTCCAGGCCAAGTCTCAGAGGGGGTCAGAGGACTTCAGGGATGAAGAGGAGGGTGGATGTGTGTAAAAGCCAGCTTAGCTTTACTTTCACTGGGAGGTAAAGGTTTGACATATAGCAGGCCTCCGTCCTGGCCACAAAGCTGCAGTGACCCAGGTTTAGCCGCCAGTCAATGACTGTGACCTCTTTTGAGCCTCTTTCCGTCTGAAGTGCGAACAGACGGCGCTGGGTGTTGAATAATAAGGGCGATGAGGTAAACATACACCATATTAACTCATTAACACTCTGAACTGTTGAAAACCTGAGAGGAGTAATAATGATTTAAGCCGGTGTTAACAGGAACCAGACATTAAAGCAGGGCCAGTAACTGGTGACCTCTGTTCTGTGCTCTACACACTTGCTGTTGACATCTTTACATTTCAATAAAAAAAAGTTAAGGAAACACAAGAAGCTGCCAAATTTTAAGAGATACTCCACTTTATGATATATGTGACTTCAGTTTAAGTAGTCCTGGGCCTGGCAGTAAAGTTCTTTATTCCAGTTCTTCAATGACAGTCAACAAATCCTTACATCAACATGTTTTATTAAACAAATAAGTAAACCAGTCACCTAAATACTCATGAATAAAACAATTGATTCTGTGAAAAAGAATTGGATAACGGTCAAAAGGGTGAAGTAGCAGAGGGACAAGACTGTTACTAGTTTTTAAAAGGAGTGATGAATTACACATCCAAAGTTCATTGGACTCCCTCAAGTGCCATCCTTCATTATTTTGTTCTTTATAGTTGTGTGTATTTTCTATACTGTGTAAGTCGGAAATCTAAAGTATCTCACAATTCAAAAAAGATATCAAAAACTGATATCAGTGAATGATACCAAAGTCATTTTATTTTCGTTTGGTTCGTTGATCATTGATTTTCCATCACAGACAGCTGAGCAGCAATGAATTTTGAAAAACATGTCAAAATTGAGTTCATACAAATTCCCTTTGTGCACAAACCCAGGTTCAATCCCAAATCAAGCTATTTTTCAGAAAACAGGACAAGGAATTTTGAGGAGGGTGCACGCTGGTGCCCGGGCACATCAGAGACTGACAGTGCAAGATCAACTCAGAGAGCTTTTCCATCACAAAACTGAATGGCAACCAAGGTCTCCTGACCTCATAATGCCGATTATTTCTCTTTGGCTATTAAACAAATGAAGTCTTCAAGACTCCTCCTCACAATGTGGTCGATCTTCATCAAATTATTTTGGCAGTGGACGCCCTGCAGGGTACAGAAGGGGTAGTGAGTGCATTTATGACATAAGACGAGCAGAGTAGTGTGTTCAGAGAGAGGGGAGGCCTGTCCAAGGACATGGTTAATGGAAAGAAAAGTCCTTCTGAGATTAAATCTGGGTTCCCTTTTTTATTCACATTGTACTGTATGTACAGCATGTATTGTACGCATCACTGTAAGACAGTAGCCTTCATTTAATGCATTGAATTTGTTTCTATTCCAGTTCTGATTCTGGTTCCGCTTAAATAGTCCGGTATTTAATGGTCCCTAATTCATATTCCACAGGTATTTAAGGAGTAATATTTGAGTCTTTGCTAGTGAATGCAATGTCATATCAAAGTTTGAAGGTTTGTCCTTTAAACTTGACAAAAATTTTGTCTCCTGAACATTGTTTGTTCTTCAGAGATCAGTGTCTTTGGGACTCATAATTATCCGTTACCTATAGCATGTATCTAAATCTAGCTTCTTCATTATTATCTTCTCCAGGGCTCTTCTGACCCCCCAACTGCACTTCCACAGTCCTCCCGTCCCCCAACCACCAGCCTGCAGTTCTAGGTATGTACGCAACCACAATGTTATTCAGTTTTTACAAAAACGTGATGCCACCATGTGCTGGTAGGGAAAAAAAAAATCATATGGAGGATGCATGAAAATAACACTACATTTTTGGTTTGTAAGCTCTACCTCTAAAAACCGAGCCATGGTAACTTGCAGCAGTTTTGGAAATAAATATACATGTTTTTCCAACATGGGTAAAGTGTTCAAAACAAAAACAGCCCTGAGGTGGTAAAATTATCCAATAACATGAACATGCAAAAGTTAAATAAATCGGAAAGTTTTTCATAACCGCATGATTCACTACAAGCAATCATGTTGGTTCTAACTATTACCTCTGGGTTCTCAGGGCTGATTGATTGAGGTTGGGTTTAGAAAAATGACATCAGTGAAGGGGAAAAATGCATGTATGTTCATCTGAAGAGGAGGACACCAACAAAGTACAAACAGGGTTCTAATGCTGGAAAAGAGCATCCAAAGAAGTTGAATTTTTACTGTTGACTTGACATTACCTACAGTGAAAGAGTGATCTCTGCTCACTCAATATACATAACTCTCTGGACGTTTTTCAGGAAAGTATTCACCTTTTTAGCCTTAGTAAAACTGACCAATAATGTGGCAGGTTTAGGTGTAAACTGGAAAAAACAATCTGTTTGGAGAACTAAAGCAAATGCCTGTAAAACGGACAATTTATCTTTGTTAACAGATGTTTTCATGCAAGCAGGGCATGTTTCGTTGTACGTTTTTTTAGTGCGCATGCACAGAAACTGTTTGATCTCGTGTAGTTCAGATATCTTGGTGTCAGTTGCAAAGGCATCCAAGAAATAGCATCTCAGCCTCAAGTAGGGGTGAGGCAGATATGTAAGGTCAGATGCAGAAGGTCTTCACCTTTGCTTGGACCAGTGATGGCTTTTAAATGGGCCACTGATTCCTTGAGACAATCTGATGCACTTTCCCAAGATGAATTTTGAGCACACAAATGTATAAAAAGACCATAAAATGATGTGATGTGCAGGATAGAATTATAATTTTGTGGTCAAACAGTGATTTCCATCATGTCCCAGGTGGGCCATACCAAATATGGCTAAAACACACAGACGTCTTTAAATCCAAACTTCCTGAATATTTCAGGAAACTGCTACATCAGTCAGATCCAATTTGCTCCCCCAAAAACCAACTGTATTTTTGTTGTAATTAATGTAATTCAATCAGATTTTAGCTCTCCAGCCAAAATGAAGGGACCCATTTTATTTGATTAGAGTCGGGTCAGAGCAGACGATCACATCCTTGTGGCGTGGCAGCGGCCCAGTCTTTCACATCCTCTTCCTGCATTTGGCGTGAACAGCATATGAATTAGATTCTGTGCCTGTGAGGCACACTGTACTCAGTCTGGGTCTGCAGCACCGTTACTGTGGCTTATACAGTATCTCTGGTGCAGAGCCAGGGCACATGCACAAACACACTAAAGCCCTAAAAACCCACCCATGCTTCCCCTCTCCATCCTCAGCTGGGGTCAGTGTAAAGTCTGGATCACCGGGTTTGAGAGTCTGATTCTGTGGCCTTAAAACTGTATCAAAGCATTAAACATCACTGGGTCAGTCTCACACCTACTGGAATGACTTATCTGCCAAAATCAGCAGTAAATATTTGTGCGTCTCATTCTCACAGCAGTGTAGCGAGAGATAGCGGAGTCTCTCGTCCACACAGACACGCTCAGTGTGTCGCTCACTCGCCCACTCACTGTTTGGCAAACGTCCTTCTGCCCACTCACAACCACGGGCCTGTCTCACAGCCACTCTCTCCTCAGCTTCACTCCAAATGTGTTGACTTTACCCACTTTGTTTGGTGAGGAGGAAAGGAGAGCAGTGGGCCAGAGGGCCTCCAGAGACGGAGACTGGATGGAGCAAAAGGCCTTAGTGAGGCAGCCTGAAGTAAGCTCTCTGTTTCCTGAACCTTCACCTTAACGGGGGACAGTGGACGTATGAGGAGAGAGGGAATTTAATGGAAATATGAGTTCATATTTTGCCTTGACTCAGATTCATATAGCTGCACTGAAATAACTCAGATCTGAGTGTCCAATTTCAAGACAAAAAAAAACTCACTAGACTTCTTCTAATCTACAGTTTCCTTACATGTCTGCATTAAGCTCTTATTTGAGGATATAAAAACTAAAAAAAAGATCTTAGTTGCTTGTAATAATAAGTAATAATCTGTCAATAAGACAAGACAAATTTAACTTGAGCAGATATTAAACTTTAATTTAAGACCCTCACCGAGTCAAACTTTCCTTGTTTCATTGGCAGCTATTTTCTCCTCATTACAAGCAATCTCTCCTGAAAGTAAGATATTTATCTTGACTGGTTCAGTGAATGTGGATTAGAATAAGTGTTTTGGATATTTTTTACTTTTTTTGACACTCTTGCCTAGATCTGAGTTTTTGCCGTGTGATTTTGATGTTTGCAAGTATATTCACAATCGCTGATGTCCTTCTAGATTTCATATACTGAGTACCCCTGATCCAGCTGTACTCTCAGTCTGTCTGAGATGCTTTTAGTGCTCCTGCCTCTTTAAGGCCCACTGTCCCACATGGGTCCAAGTCCCCCTGCATTTTTCGACTGGTCTGCTCTATGGCAATTGGTCAGATCAGCGCTCCTTGACTTTTTTCTTCAAGGGCCCCAAATGGAAAAACACATGTCTGGGCCACTGTTCCATATCTCATTTTCAGTGAGAGTTGAAGATTTGAGGTTGGCCAATCAGGTATCAGGTGGCTCCGCTTGACTTTAAGTTCCCCTATCTGCCCAAGGTCAGGATTGGAATGAGAAAAAATGCTCTGTGCAACAGGGAGGGGAGACAATGAAAGCACATCCTCATGTTTAAGGGCCCGTTTACATGACAACGTTGTCACCAGAAACTGAAAGGTTTTTCTTTTGTGTGTGCTCTGCATTGACACAGAGACGGTGTGACAATGATGGGCATTCACACGGATCCACGAGAACGACTGAAAACACGGTAGCTTGCATGCCAGGCCAGTAGTTGGCAATGTAAGTTTGTAGTGTCCTTGGCGAATACAACAAATGCGTCTCTGCTGGTCAGAGTATTGACACAGCAAATCCACATTTATAGGTGGAGGAGCGATAACAAACCTAGCACAGTTAGCAGCACAAATGTTGCTCGTTAGTCGGCCATAGCTATTGTTGTTGTTATTCCCAGGTGTGCGCGCAACCTTAATCTGAAAGAGTACTGCGCATGCACCTTGCATCCCTGTTTTCCCTTGCTATGGCAATTCCTGATTACACTGAGACAACAACGAAAATGTTTTCAAAAGTTTGCTGATTCAGGCCATTTTTATTGTTGTGTAAACTGAACCTAAGGCACAAAGTAAGAGCAAAGTGCATGAGGCTGCTAAACTTTGAAGGACTGTTGGTGCTTGAAGATGGTTAGCACTTTACACTCTGTATATTGGACCTTGGGAGGCACTGACTGAGCATAATGAGCACTATTTCTGCAATTTACTGACAATATACTGTTTTCTTTATTTATCAGTCTTGATCCAATATGGGCCAAATTTAATTTTACCATAAATGACTCCTGGGCCGCAGTTAGCCTTCGGGCTATAGTTTGGACACCCCTGGTCAATACTCTGTTTCTGCGAGCCAATGGGCTTAAATGACTAATAGTTTAAGCTCATAAACTTACCCTACAATGGTAACATGTCTTACTGGAAGTGGTGTTCAGAAGGGGCAGGAGAATGAGTTGTTTTAGGCAGCTACTGTTGCTGTAAACAGGGGGAGAGGAGCTGGCATTAGTTGAAGATTAAATACATATATAAATATCCTTATTACTTGCCTCTTAACAAAAACACTCTCAGAATACAGTCCTCTAGAAGAGCTGATACTGATATTTAAATTCCACACATAGCTTTGGAACTTTATATACAGTTTAATGGGTGTCCAGTCCTCCCTGCACTGATCCCTCATTGTATGTAGACTCCTCTGTTTGTCGGTCACGTTTGTTTTTCTGCTCCCTCAGTCGGCCTATGAGCTGACCTCCTCCAGTGTGTGTTTTGAGAGCAGCAGGGGTTGAGAGCATATGGGTCATATACACACCAACACACACTGGAGGGGTCTGTTTTTTAAAGGTGTTAAGTTTGAGAGTAGAGATGAGTGAAGAGAGAGGTCCTCAGTGTCTGTATGTCAGCTAACAGCTGGATTTTGTATTTGTTATGTGACATTATTTAAAGGATTACTGCACCCTGGTGTCGGGCTGCCTCCTGCGTCTCTTATCATGAACATAAACAGTGATGTGCTCATAAACACATTCCACACACATCACAGAGCTGAGTGTCATCCAGAGCTGTTTACAATAAATCTGAACAGTTGTATGTTACATTTAGCACTGCAGTGAGAGCCACTGCGTTGTAACACAATGAGGTGTGTAGCTCCTCCTATAGACAGCCAACAAGGAGGAAGAAAAATAGCCAATGTCACAGCGTTTGACTATTAGTTTGACAAATGTTGGAGAGAAAGTTGTAAGATTTTCTTTTTTATACAAAACCTACTTTGGATTCAGAGTTTGGATGTCAAATGTTGAAGCTGTGCAACATAAAAGTGTGAAAGAGGAAGCACTTACAGTAAACTTAAATTAGCTGGTTAGACATTAGAAAACATTGACATTAAGTGTTTCATATATTTCTAATATTTTAGCTACACTGAGAGTTCAGTTATTTCTTTGCCCTGCATATTTTTACTGTAAACTTTGGATTTTTTACTCATACATTTCCTATACTTTACGATCACTGTATGAACTGTGCTGCTCTATTTCTTCCACAACTTCACTAGCTTCTATGTTTTCTGTTTGTCCATCAGTCCATTCCTGCATCTGTCTGAGCCTTTTTTACGAACTCCATTTCTAAAGAACGCTTTGAGGGGTTTTCTTCAAACTGGAGGTTGTAGATCAAAGGTCTAGATCAGGGGTGGGTTAGTGGAGGGGCATATGTAACTCTGCTATTTCCTAAATGCAGCTCACTTGACAGTTTCACTGAATAAAAAATTGTACTTGACAAAACTAAGCCTTTAATACGCCTGACCAAGCTGTGCTGTCTCTGTATTTTAAGTCACACCATTGTGATGGTTCCCCTTCACTATGAACGATCTGGAGATGCAGTTGGTGGATACTCTTCTTTTTCTAGTGACTGCGCCAAAGTCTGATGGTGCACTTGGTTGGTAATTGGAAGGTTGCAGGTTTGAGCCCAGCTCTGGCTGTCACATGGCGATGTGTCCTTGGGCAAGACACTAAAACCAAAGTTGCTCCCACTGCTGCATCAGTGGTGTGTAAATGAGTATGAGAGGGTGTGAATGTGTTAGTTTAATCTGATGGACAACTGACAGAGAAACTCCAACCAGCAACCAGCAACCATTAACAGTACCAAAATGATAAAGAAAAAAGAAATAGTGAAGCCAGTTACTGTTTCCTAACTGGGAGATAAACATTCTGTCACTGTGCCACCCAACTCTGTCTCAGTCAAATTATATTTTAATGGATAGTTGATCCTAAATGGTACTAGTCTATATTATTTTGTATTGAGGTAACTGTTATATTTGTTGTATAATCTTTAATAAGATAGATTTCACAGAAAAAAAGAAACTCCAACCATCAGTGAGTGAATGTGAGAGTGAATGGGTGTAAATGGGTACATGTGACCTGAGGTGGAAAGTTGCTTTAAGTAGTCAAAGACACTAAAAAAAACAACCTAACGCTGCAATTAATCTTTTCTAACTCAAGTCAGGTTTGGGAGCACATACTGGGTTGGCACTTCGCCATTTATAATTCATGACTCATCTGCTCCACCAACAACGTTAACTCTACCTGTAAGTGTTTTATTGTAATTCAGTTTAAGGGTGCAAATCCTGCGCCCTGAGGCAAATATCACCAACCCTTTCACCTGCATTGCCAACTGCCGTAACCTGTGGCAGTGCCAACTTACAAGTGCATTTCGATTGAGACTTGAACTGACCACCCTCCCCAGCCCTTATGGACTGAGCTACACCACCACCAGTTTCCACATTTATTGCAGTTTCTACTGCATGTAAATTAACTGACTGAGTAGAAGTGAACACCTTTTTACTGACTAGAAGAGCTAGTCAAAAGGCCTCCCTCCCCCAACCCCAGGAACAGAGACCAGGACCCACCAGATACTGTATCCGTCTTCTTTTGAGGATGAAACCATGAAACCATCCTCAACAGGGGAGGCAGGAAGATAAACCAATGACAGAAGCAGGGAGAAGTATCTCTGTCTTTGGTTTGACTCCTATGCTGTGAGGGTAAAGAGGGATATAGGAAAATAACACGTGTACAGCATTATATGTATGTGTGGGTCTTTGTCCATGTGTGCACATCCGTCACTAAGTGCTGCAGGGTCACACAGGCAGGTATGACAGCCCAGCACTTCTCCACCTCCTCCATCCTCAGCTCTCTCTGTCAGGAGCCAAACCCAAAAACCACAGCCTCATTAAACCTTACATAACAGCTCAACAGATGCTCACTGTCACAGTCCTTTTACCGCGCTCTGCTGCTCCTCTAATGGACACTGATGGATGTCCCTGGAACGGCACCATCCTATGATCCCTCATGATCGGGCACATGTGGGGAATTCTCCTCAAACCTGGCAACGTGCAAAGGTTTTCGTGTTTTTTACCTTGGCAGCTTTCATGCAAACAAATGAGGCTGCTGGTTTGAATACCAGGGGATTACAATGACTGAAGTTTATACCAAGAATAATTATCAGATGGCCAAAAGTGACTGGAACCTGATCCCTGCCTGCCACGTTGAGGGAAATGAACCTTTTGTGTGAGTCTGCATCACAGGGCAGGTTAAGTAAGTGGAGGGTGTTCCTTTAATTTTGGGTTTGCACATCTGCACGTGTAACTAAAATGAAGACAAATTTGGATTTTTTTAATCCAATGACTTAATGACTTTCTATAGTTGAAAGAGTTCCTGCAGCTGTTAAAACAAAATGCAGCCACCAACTAAAGTCAATCTGGAGGTTTCTGTTTCTCTAAATTCTAATAAAGTTGGTTCAAGGAGGACTGCACTGAAGCCGTTTGGAGTAACCATCTGGCATTTCCAGAAAACATCAGGATGGCTGGTCCTCAAAGCTGGTAGTAAATCCACCTGCAGTGTTCAGAGCTGTGAGGAAATCATGGATCAGCTGGTCATGGCCCATTAGATTTGGGAGCAGCCCATCTGATTGGAGGTTCAAAGGTCAGATTTTGTTTTTCTAAGTCAATTCCACAGACGCACATTGACTGAGTAAAACACGTGATCAAACGTGGCTGTGGAAGGAAAAAAATGGAGGATGATTAACCTCATCAAGTGGTTGTCCTGGTGTACCTTCTGTTTTGTGGACAAAGTAAAAGGAAAAAGGAAATAATGAAAAAAGGTTCAGTTTTTTTAGGCAAAGGAAAAACACATGGTGTTTGAGAGCCTTAACCTTGACTTTTAAAAAGCGTGACACTGTATAATTGTCCGATCCCTGCCCGTCACTGTACTTTCACTGTCTGCAGCTTTAAACCTCAGCGGTATTAGGCCACCACACATAAAAAGTCACTAAAACAGGTCACTAAAAATACATATTTTGGAAAACTCCGGCCGAAGTGAAGACTTTGTGAATGCCTTAGTGAACGCCATTTTGGGTGTCTCCATGTGGAAAGGGAAAACAGCGTTTGGGGCCTAAAACATCCCACTCTGTGCCAACCTCTCCCCAAGGTGACATCACTCTAGCAGACGTTGTTAAACTGTCGGTGTCTTAAAGTGTTGGTAACTGAACTACTAACATGCCAACACAGACCTTCTGTCGCTCCTTCGCTATGATCCATCCATTATCTTTACCGCTTGTCCATTTCGGGGTCGCAGTGGCAGGAGCCTATCCGAGCTGACATTGGGCGAGAGGCGGGGGACACCCTGAACAGGTCGCCAGCCGATCACAGGGCCACATAGAGAGACAGACAACCATTCACACTGACATTCTTACCTGAGGGCAATTTGTCACCAATTAACCTAATTAGTATGTTTTTAGTCTGTGGGAGGAAGCCAGAGTGCCTGATGAGAACCCACCCATGAAACTCCACACAGAAAGCCCCTGACCAACGCAGGTTTTGAACCAGCAACCTTCTTTCTGTGAGGCACGTGCGCTGCCTGCTGTGCCACCGTGCAGCTCCTTCACTATGATCCTGGATTAAATACACTGACGATACAAACGCTGCAGATGTTTTGGAAAAGCCCCGGTGATATTGTTTCCCAAGTGCCCATGAAACATTTTAATAAAAGGACCAGGTGGAAACCAGTTAAAGCCCCACTATGTAAGATTCCGGCTTTCAGCTCTTTAGTGGCTTCTGTGGCCGTTGAGTGTAACTGCACTGTAGTAAAACAGAGTGCCTCACACCAACATGCATTTGTGGACATACAGAGGGAGGAGAAGCGAGCCGACAGGATGCCCCTAGAGACAAATAAACCATGTGGACTGATAAGGTACAGTCTGATCATGTTTCTTTTCGAATAAATCATCATGTACTTAGAAGTCCAACAATAACAGTGCAAAATCAGCATCGGTCGGACATCCCTCCTCGTCTTTCAGCTCAGCGAGTGAATGCCGGGCCAGTGTTTATCCCTGTTCGGGCATTTAGCCTGTTACTCTCCCGCTTTCTTTTTTTCATCTCCTAAAACTGTTCATTTCTTCGGGTTTTTTTGCTGCTTCTGCCATGATAACAACTCTACATTTAACTTTTTCTTCCTCTTCTTCTTGTTTAACGGTGGATGGCATCCAGCGTCAGAGGAGCATTACCGCCACCAACTATGCAGGAGTGTGAGCCAGAGGTCCCTATTTCCATTAGGAAAATAAGTGCGTATTTACTTTAAACTAAATTCTGTTCATTAAATTTGTTTTAAAAATTCAAAAAGCTGCTTTATATTCTCCTTTTCCCAGCGTTTAGCTTTCGCCTCGAGGGGGAAGTGGCGTATGCCGTAAAGCAGTCAAGGCAGCAAAAATTTGTAGTTTTTTAGTGTGGAAGTGTTCCTACCATCCACATCGGAGTTACATTGTGCCAGTGAAGGCGATACAGACCCTCTCAGACCATGACAGAGGTTTCATTCAACCTGTACCATCACAGTGGCTTTAGAAATATTATATTAGGGTGGAAAAACTACATAGTGTTTGGTTTAACGTAGCCACAATTTAAACTGCAACACCAGTCAGACCTGGCGTAAAAGATAGGAAAATAAAACTACTTTTGCATAGAAACTGAAAAAAGTGCATGCCATGGATGTAGTTACAAGGTCATAAACAGCATTTTACTCTGCAATAATGGAATAATAATGTCGTTTAATAATGTTTTCCTGCCACCACACGTCTGCTGCAACCTCACTGTGACATCTTCTCCTCACTCACCTACACTTTGTATTTCCTGGGCACTAAACCTGTACTTTATGTTGACTATATAGTCAAGATGTCATCTCCAGAGCTTCTACCAGAGTCCCACAGTAGCAGTGGGCTTGTCCATATGACCATGTGTGTCTGGGTGAGCATACATGTGCGCTGCATGTGATCTCTGCAGCAACACAGGTGGATAATGTTCATTCTTGGAAGGATATAAATGTGCAGGAAAAGGTAGATTTGACCACAAGGTCACCAGACGGGCCTTTTTCTCTAAGGAGACCCGGTGCAGCTTGCAAAAAGAAACATGCAGTAGCCGCCCCCCCCCCCGTTCCTGCAGCCCTGGAGCATATCTGGTGGTAAAGGAGGGGCGGTGACGGGGTATGCGAGCGAGTATCGGACCATAGCTGGCTGAGCAGTGCAGACAGAGAGGGGCATTGTACAGTGGGACTCACACACACACCACCCGACACCCTCCAGCCCCCCCCCAGTACTGTACCTCAGCGTCTCGCCTGTCTCCATTACACAAGATAACTTTAATTCAATATTAAATAAACGTGGAAATGAGGCTGTTTGAAGCTTTTTCACTGTCTCCCTTCTCCACTTTCCCTTATATTCAACTCCTACATTCAACAAACCAATGCCTCCTGTATTTAATGTACTCTTTACGTTCTCTGTCTGTCAGTATTACTTAACTCACCCCTCTCCCCGTTTAAATAATCATCCCCCAGACCACTGACCCGTCTGTGTGACACCACGCTTCGACTGTAACCAATCACTTTAATTGCTTCTGGAGAGATTTCCTTTCCTGTTTTGGAACACCTAAGTGGACAGGGAGAGCAAGTGAAGGAAAACGGAGCTCTTTACCTATTTTGTTCATTTTCATCAGGGAGCCGTCGCTCCATAAAACTTTGATCCCTCGCAATTCAATATCCAGAATTCACTGAGCGCTTGGGTTTCAAAAAGACAGCATGCCGGGGGAATTTACACACAGAAGCGTCTCTGCCAGATGATGCAAGATGGTAACCACGAGCTGTTGACAAAACCGCCTGGCTGATCCTGACTAGATTACATCACGCTGCTTGGCAATACTGACAACCAGCTCGTGATGCACGGGGAGTCAAAAGGCTGTGACTCTGATGCTTATTGTAGAGCTCTGAGGCAGGTCTTTCCAAGTATTAGTCTACTAATTCAATCAGTAGTGACGCTAATACATGAACTTGTCTTTTGCTATTTTCTGTCACATCAATTTTTTGATGATAAAACACCCATCGTGTGTCTTTCAAGGTTTTGGATTACAAACAAAAAAAGAAGAAAAAATTCAATCATCTGTTGTGATGCAGTGAGATTATGATTATAAAGTATATATTTTATGTTCTCATCATAGCTTTGACCATTTATTGCAAATGGATCTGCAGTTTTGCTTGGCGCAACCCAGGTCACAAAATGTTTTCAGAATGTTAAAGCTAAAATGTTCTCTTACTTGGTGTCCTAACTGAAAAAGAGCATTGGATGTCACTGCACATCACACAGCATCGCACGCCTGTTGTCCACACTTCATCCATCAAAAATGTTCACCCAACATTTCTCTTTTCTAACAGAAAATTAAGTGACATAACTTTGCAGGTGAGAACAAATGTGTAGTGAGTCAAACAAAGTGAAAGTAAAACATTTCACCCACTGCAACAGATGAATTCTCTGCTATCTCCACCATGTTAAACAGATTAATAATCTCTTCTGAGCAAGATAAGTCAAAGAAAACCCAAAAAATCCCTTGCTCCTTGCCAGGTTGATGCAAGCGTCGGACAGGAAAATGGAGATGGAGCATCAAGGCCAAAACATTTTGCAGTGGAGCCCAGCATTGTGCCACGTTGCTCACCGGCAGTCAGGACACTAATTTTGATTCTGAGTAACTAGCCTGATTTTGTCGCCTGTTCTTGCCCGTGTCGCATTCAGTTAGGTCAGGATGTTACTGATAATTCTGATTACGTAGATATTTCCTATCAAAAATCAATATATTCTGTCAAAGTGATGACTGTAGATATATGTTTAATTTTTTACTCAATTTGTTGTAAAATAAGTTTTATGAATTACCCAAATATCAGGTGATATAGAAACAAGTTTAACCTCTAATTTAGTTAAATTTTAAGAGAATGTTGGTCATGGAACAAGGAAGATTGATCTGATTTTGGTGGTGATCTAAATCTGGATGCAGATCCAGGAATATTTGAATGATTTGTTAACAATGCGAGATAAACCAGTTTCCACATTTTCACTTATAACTCAACAAGTTCCCAACAGATTTTCATAACATTTTCAAGGAATGTTGGTCATGGTGCAAGGAAGAAGTGATACAGTTTTGGTGGTGATCCAAATCCAGATGTAACCTGGAACCCCTGATAGACCGTTCAATATATTTCACTAGTCCATCTGGGAAAGAGCCCATAGAAAGTTTTTGGGGAGGGCTGATCCTTTCAGAAGCATATCCGTCAGGTGATTGGATGATCATTCCATCAATCAGCATTTATTACTGGCCAATCAGATAATGCAGTTGGCGGGAGCTACTGAGCGACAGAAGGTGAGCCACTTCGTAAAACAAACTCATCAAAACATGTCAGAAGTGGGGTGAAAATATCCTTACTATAGAGAAGTGTGTAGTGTTGATATTTGTTTTTTATTTAATAAAGAAATGTCATGACCTGATAAAACTGCGACTGAAGCTGTTAGCATCTATGCTAATCCCTGTACATGCAGTCACGTCCTGCTGTCGTCTCGCTCGTTGCTTGTTCATCTTTTTCTGTTTTTAGAGGACTCTGATTGGGCCATCCCGCTTTGGGCCGCTCACAGTAGATTGGAGGTTGGCAAGCTGAAGCTGCCTGATTAAAGACATTGAATCAGGCAGATCCAGCTGCTGTGCAAGGTTAATCAGGGTGTGGATTAGGGCTGAACGATATGGACAAAATTTCATATCTTGATATTCATGCCAGATATCTTGATATCGATACAATACAATATGACTACAGGTTCGGTGAAAACCAAGCATTTTTTAGAAAAATAAAAACGGATTGAAAATAAAAAAGGTTTGTGGTTGGTTGGCCTTAGCGGTGCATTCAAGGGCACTCGTAAAAATGAAATTTGTTGTGACTTCCAGAGCTGTACATGCAGGGTGAGCACGGGGGAAATCTATTTTGTTTATACCTTTGCTTTTTCGATATTAATATCTTGAATGTTCATATCTCGATATAGATACGATAAGGATATATCTTTCAGCCCTAATGTGGATCCAGGATTTTTTCAAGGATCTGTCAACAGTGTGAAATAAGGTAGTTCTCCAAATTTTTTACAATATAGAATATTTTTTACAATATCTTTCTATTTCAGTGTTGGAGATGCCTTGGTGGAGGTCTGTGCTCATGGAGTGCTTGTGGTTTCTTAGTGCAACAGTGATCAGGAATATTATGTTGCCTTTCTCAAACCATAGTTCATGTCATTGCCTTGCCCTTCATATCTAAGACCCATGTTGATACACATATTGCTCTTATTTTGCTCCTGTTACAAAGGTAAAAATGATCAAAACCATGTTTGATCTGAAGGTCAGGAGTCTTGGAGATGGATGAAGTTTCTCTTGTCACAGCAGGATTTTGGTTTAATGCAGGGAAACATAAAGAATGAACAGCAATGGCTGACATCAATTGAAAGAATCCTTCAAGAATCTTAAAGCACTTTTAGTCAGACATCTGGAGTCACTTAGTGAACAGAAAGATACATAGACTATATAGTAGATTACATAAAGACACCGACATCCATATATAATGATATGAACATCCTGTCTATTCATAGAAGCAGTGATCTATTTTCATACTTTGGTGTTTCTGTGATCCGACCACCATGACTCAGCCCAACAATCGCCTCTCACATTCCCTCCTGAAACACCAACTGTGAACATCTTCTGTAAACTTTTAAGTTGATGGAGTGAAATTTTTCAGTATTTTCCACAGTTTTTCCATTTATTTGCTCCGCTGTGCCCTCACACTGGTTTGGGGGGTGGCTTTCTGGACTGAAACAAGCTGTGGGATTCAGAGAGGAGGAATGCCTCGGACGCCTTCCCAGCAGCCTCTCTGATGCCTTTTCCATTAGCATAAAACAATATTTGAACCACAAATATCAAATTAAGCATATGAATGATGCATGTTGAATCACACTAAATGGTCTTTTTATGATGTTGCTAATTTATAACCAAATTTTGCTAAAGGAGGTCAAATTAAGTGATTGGGTAAAGGGTTATGTAATGTGCAGTCACCAAATACAGCAGTGTGTTTGATATACTGCTGTATTGATTGATAAGTGTAGAACAAATCTAAATTAAACTTTGACTATGTAACAATAAAAACAAGTTTTTATTCCTGCTTCTCACACAAATGTTAAAAAAATAACATTTCCATCTCAAACCATGAGGAAATCACCTTTTCAAGTCAAATAAAAAGTGCAGCCCTAATGATGGATGATGACTGTGGCTGGATTGGTTGCAAACATGGACTGTCTATGAATTAAGATTTAAAAAAAAAAATGTTGTAAGATGCACTAGAGCTACAACATGGTGGGTATTCTGCCTTTCGAAGTTTATATTCTCAGAGAGTGAGAGTACAGTGATGGGTCACTTGGCATTTGACCTTGTCCCTCCAAAATCTTACCAGTCTGGTGCTGAGTTAATGTTTGCGCAAAATTTGGAGAATATCCATGATTGCATTTTGAGACGCTGCGTTAACAAGCAGTTAGTACACATGATGCACATTAACCTTTGACCTCTGAAATATGATCAGCTCATCTGTCATTGTGAGAAGACAAATGTGCAAAGTTTTATTGAAATTCTTATACATTTCTGAGATGCATTCACAGGTAAAGGATGAGCAGAAAACTCTTCTCCTTTGACTTATAACCTCCAAATTCTAGTTGACTTTTGGACATGATGAATGTTCAAGAAAAGTCTGATGGTGGTTTTCTCAAGCTGGTTTCATGGAGCCCATGTTATGCTTATTCAGTTTTATATGCCCTTTAGTGTTTCAGGTGTGTCCTCCGCATGGTGGAGCTCTTCTAAGCACAGGCTTTAGGACTTCTCCCTCCCCATGTTTATGGTGCCAGAAGCTGCCTAAAATGTCGTGTTCCCCTGGCCCCTTGAACAGACCTACCAGTGTGACATCCTACCATTGTCTCTTCAGCAGTAAAAGCCCATTAGCTCGGGGTAGCAGGGCCAGTGCAGAGCAGTGATATTACAATGAAATTAAAGTTGTTGACAATATGAAGCCAAGCAATGAACTGACCAAATACCACAGAGTGGACATGTGAACCAATTGGAATGGTCTTTAAGAAGTCTTTATTTAAAGGATAAGTTCGGTTTTTTGACACCTGGACCTTATTTTTAGGATTAAATACATTCGTAGACTCACCCAGACAATTTTGGCGGAGCTCAGAGCCGTTTTCGAGCAATTTAGATCTATCCAATGGCGTTTTTTCTCATGCCATAGTAGCAGACGGGGCCTGAAAACATATTTTGGGGGGCATCAATACGTGTTTCCTCTGGTCTCAAGTCCCACTCTGAGCAGCAAAGGCACTCCTCCTCTGTTGTGTTTGCCGTGCAATGTCCACAACATCACCACCAGTTAGCCCCCATTCGTGGACGCGCAGTGGTTGCTTGTTCTCTGGCCAGCTGTTCGGCTCTTTCCCTCTGGATCCTCCTTTCAAATAGCTCCTCGTCGATATATTCTGGCTCAAAACGATACAGGCATCCATTATACTCAAAGTCGTCGTCAGACACTTCTACATCGGATAAATATTCCGCCATGTTGCACAAAAATAGCCATGTAGCCGTGTAGCCTAGCAACAACTGCGGCTGTACTCAGCTGCGCTCTTGTCTATGACGTCACCAAAAGTTACCCGTCCTTGTAAAGCCCCAAATGACCATAACAACAAAGTTGAGCTGACATGGTGATAACACTGGCCATTCATTTATGAAATGTAGCTGAAATGAGCGAGTTTCGCAGCAGATAATGTCTAATTTAGGGGCTTCGATATCTGGCCCCGTCTGCTACTATGGCATGAGAAAAAATGCCTTTGGATAGATCTAAATTGCTCGAAAACGGCTCCGAGCTCCGCCAAAATTGTCTGGGTGAGTCTACGAGCGTATTTAATTCTAAAAATAAGGTCCAGGTGTCAAAAAACCGAACTTATCCTTTAAGACAGTTGACTTTCTGCTTTCAACGTGATCGTCCATTTGAATAAAGGATAGATGTAAAACAAGAAAAGCAACATTCAACTCTTGAAAAATGAAACTCTTGATTTTAAATGCACCCATACAGTGATGATAAGGTTAAACAAATATTTGTGTATTTTGCCAATATCACGGCCAAAATAAAAAGGATGTATATGGCTGATGTGTTTCGGCTATAAATATCGGCAAAAATTTCAATATCAGCCCTAACTGACTGTGATTTTTTTGGGCCAATATCTGCCCATACATCATGCCAAAAATGTCATGCTTCCTTAAACATCTTATGAGCTCACTACAGTGTCATGAAGGACATCCGTGCAGTTTGAAGAAAACCCCCCAAAATGTTCTTGTATTTACCTCTGCGAAGGAGGTTATGTTTTTGACGGTGTATATTTGTTTGTTTGTCTGTTTGTTTGTTAGCAAGATTTAGCAAAAACTGCTAGACAGATTTTGTTGAAATTTTCAGGAGATGTAGGAAATGGCCCAACTTTAAAACAATTACATTTTGGTGGTGATCCAGATAACCACCATTAACAAAGTATAGTTTTTGCCCAATAACTGTCTAACTAATAATGATATCAACATGATTCTGAGTGCTAGGTGTGGGTTTTCAGGGTCAAGGAATCATATTATGATGGTAACTTTATCATGGAACTATTGCTTATAGATGTTACAGCGATATGTGAGCTACCTAGGCAGAGGTTTGTGATCTCCTAGTGCTTTCTAGTTTTACTTACAGATGCCTCAGTTTTTCCTTAATGACACTTTATTCTGTTAATTTTATTTTTATTTCAATAATTGTAAATACCTCTACTTATTCTATTTTGATTTTTCACTATTTGTACAGTTTATTAATCTACAAAAATTATATTATAAGTTATTTTATTTTATTGACCTTTATTGCATGCTACTTTTCCCCTCTGGGAAATATCCAGTTGTTTATATCCAGTTGGAGCATCAGCAAAGCCAAGATACCTCTGCCAGAGAAGGAAGATGCAAAATTTATGTAAATACCAAAGATTACTGAGGTCATTTGGAGGTCAGAGACTCAGATTGTTTTTCCTCAGGGAGAATATCAATATTCCTCGATGCAGCACTGTAGGCCTCGTACCTTCAGCATTTAGGTGGCTCCATCAGTCCACCACCTTCACATTCCCAACATCACATGTCATCCGTACCGTCACTGTCGTCACTTACATCATCTTTAATCATAAAAAAGGTCGACCTTTCATCGGCTTCTGGTCAGGAGTTGATAACATGTACAGTACGCTGCATTCCTGTGAGCCTTACCTGGGTAATGTGATCCCAAGACTCCAGAGACCACGGCTCCATGAATGTCACTGATTAAGTCATGTGTGTGTTTTCCACCCAAAGGCTCACGGAGGCAAGAGTTACATGAGATCTGCCTGCCGATTAGAGCCTCGATAACTCCCTCTGAGGTTATCAGGAGAAACATGTTGTGAAGAGCAGGACAGTGATTGGATTGCTGCTGCTGTGATGTTTGTTCAGGAGGGATAACCAGTGACTCTGCACCTTCGACAGCCAAAATCAAGTGCACTCTGTTCACCCATAGGATCGTCTGCTCAGGACAGTTTTGGGAAGGCAGTAGCTAAAAAAGTTTGTACATGATTTTCTTTAAGCACTGCACAAATGTCCCCTCAAACTTCAGGATAAACTGATGAGGTCTTGGTGGTGATAAGTCAAAGGTCAGTGGGCCACATGCTCACCCAGTCCAGTCCGACTCGGGGATGCACCAGTTTGATTTTGGAGGTCATAGGTTAAAGGTCAAGGTAGCTGAGCCTCATAAACCTTTTTTGCTTTTTGTCATGATGTTTGCAGAATGCTTTGAGGGATTTTCTTTAAATTTTGCAAGTTTTGCGAGTTTTGCAAGTTTATTCTCTTTCTAAGGGATGAGGTGATTAGATTTTGGAGGCCAAACATCAAAGGGTAAAGGTCAGTTAAACCCATGTTAATCTTTTGCTTGTTAAAGTGACAAGAATGCCGTGACTATGGTTACTATGATTAAAGAGACTCACAAATAAACATACATGGATTCAGCCAACAAGAACAAACTCTCAAACCTTTTTACTCGATACTTCAGACACCAAAAGGCAGAAATTAAGAGCTGGGGTCACAGGAATCAAATTTCTTCACTGTCTTTGGGTAAAACATTCATATATATTATCAAAATCTACATAATTTTTGATAAAAATAAGATGAAAACCTCAGGAAACACTTGAGGGATACCTAATACATTCTATAAACCACAAATGACTCCTATGATTACATAAATATGGATTGTCCACTTGTATTAATACCCAGTTTGTCTGAACACACCACAAAGAATTCCATCATGCTGCAGGAAACCGTTCCCATTGACATATATGATTCTCCAGGAGCCTGTAAAACCACAGGGCAGCCACTGTAACCTTTCAGCGAGCCTACGATTGGATGTCCATTCTTCTCATGCCTAGGATAGCTCCATAATTCATGGCATTAATGGACACAACCTGACGAGGGGGGCACAGAGGGGGGGTCCAGGGGGCAGGAATTTGCTGGTGTTAAAGTCTCATGACCTGAGATACTCTTGCAATAATAACAGAGCGAAGGGCTTAGTGACTAATCAGAGCCAGCAGGAATGTAGGACAGCTAAAGTGAGAAAAAAGAGGGAGAGAGAGGAGAGGATTCTCTCCAGGATGACATGTCGGTATTTTTTTCTCAAGGTGGTGGGAGATAGGGCTGAACGATGCCAAGTAGTTATAATACTGTAATAGTTTTTCCTTGTGATTATGAGTTGTGGCTATTAAACAATGAGACTTATGAGGATAAACTACGTTGTTCAGTTACTGAGTTTTATATATTAAAGGTTGGGTGTTCTCGCACAACTGCTGTAAGTTTACAACAAGTGATGTCTCTAGTTCACTGGTAGCTACTGATTGAAGTGCATGTGTTTTTGCAGAGGAATCAGAAAATGATTACAATGACTTAGACTTTGACGGACTTTACTGTCATTCAGTATGCAGCAGGTGTATACAGAACGAGACTTCATTTGCATAGGCTTCAGTTTACAGATTCAAGTACAGGGCAGAAATACAAAGATCAGGAACAGAGAGGAGGCGAAACGGCTTCAAGAATCAGAATCAGTCCGTTTGCCACTTTGAACAGCGCTGGATAACCATGAGCTGGATTACTGAGATCCCACACAGACTTAAAGAAAACAGCACACTTGGCGGTGCTAATGGTGCATTCCATTTGGCTTGGACCTCAGGCGTGGGAAGTTGGACTTCAATCAATCAGTCTTTATTTGTATGGCGCCAGTTCATGACAACTGTTATTTAAGGCACTTTACAATAGAGCAGGATGAAGCCAGACTCTTCATTTTATAGCACATATATGCATATATACAAACACATATAATAAATATATATGTATATACACATACATACATCCAGAGATGTATCCATTCAGGCAGAGATATAAGAACTAAAATCACATTTGTTTGTGCTGAATATAGACTCATATAGATTCAATCAATCAATCTTTATTTGTATAGCACCATAGTTGTTGAATATAAAATTATTAAAGGTAAGGCCCTTGAGATGTGGCATCTCATTTTCAAGAGGGGCCTCATGTCTACTTACATCACATCTAAGTCAGACACGTTCCAGTAATGAGCTGTAAAGTCGTTGAAGATCGTCCTACTTCCTGGTTGAAAACTCCAACCAAAGGGGGCGTTCCCAGTGACACATCTAATTTGCAACTTAGACATCCAACTTCCAATATTAAATGGAAAGCACCCTAAGATGCTTAATTGAGCAGAGAACTACAGCATTTCGTTGCTGCCCGGCACAAACCTCCTATCTCCATTTTTCATATTTTTCTTTTTTTTTCATAAAACAGTGCTATTGGTCATCTTCCATGTTGTTGATTGCATTTTATTAACTTTTACCATTATTAGAATACTAAATAATTATTTGTAGTCATGACAATACGACATGGGCAGCACAGTGATGCAGCAGGTAGTGAGCATGCCTCACAGCAAGAAGGCTGCTTGTTCAAACCTCGTGACAGTCAGGGCCTTTCTGTGTGGAGTTTCCATGTTTTCCTTGTACATGTGTGGGTTCTCTCTGGGCACTCCGGCTTCCTCCCACAGACTAAAAGCATGCTCATTAGGTGAATAAAAGTTGCTCTGAGGTGTGGGAGTGAGCGTGAATGGTTGTCCGTCTCTCTATGTGGCCCTGCGATTGGCTGGCAACTGGTTCAGGGTGTACCCCACCTCTCGCCCAATGTCAGCCGGGATAGGCTACAACCCTCTGAAACCCCAAAGGGGGTTGCAGGGGGTTGGAGGGGGTACATATAATGAATGGATGGAAAATACAATATTCATTCAGTAGGAAGCCTTTTTATTTTATGTAAAGAAGCAGTTTTGAAGATCTGGTACCCAACAGCAATGATTTGGTGACCAGTCTCTTGATTATGGATGAAGTCCTGAAATGTTTAAGTTCAAATCATGAGCTGTTGCCATGTCAAACTTATGCTTGGTCTCATCAGTGCGTTATGTAGCTCTTAAGGCAAAGTGACTGAGACAGACTGAATGTACACTTCCTGTAGGTGGTCTGTTTAGCTCCTCGTGTTTCTGGTCTTAAAGATTAACTTGTGACACGGTTCAGAGAGTCGCATGTTTGTTATTCCACACTGGGTCACCAACAGTGTCAAAACATGTCCCACTAACTGGACGTGACAGAGTCTTTACTTACATAAGTCCCTCTGCGGGGCAGTCGACATCAAATAGCAGCTGATTTTATTACTTTACGAGAGTTTTTCATCGGCCACCACCTGAACTTCTAATAGAGGTAATTCCATCCAAGAGCCATTATGTGTTTATTAGCTAATGTCCTGGAATCACTTCTCTTCTCTTCTCTCTTCTCTTCTGGGTTTGTCCCATGTTGTGCAACAGTCAGCTTGAAAACAAGTCCTATTATAAACAAACACAGACACTGAAATCTTATCCTACAGATGTGAGCAGACATCAGAAAACAAAATGTTTCCACAGATGAATGTGATGATGCAGCAGGAAGGCAGCAGAATTTCCCTCATACCATAGTTTGTTTCTAAAGAGCTGCAGCCTGTTCTTACTCTACATTGTGATATGAAACGCTACACTTTATGCAAAGAATCTATCAGGTGTATGTTTTATACATGTACACATTTCTCTAAAAACAGTTGTCCAATAAAAGGTAGTTGTGAAATGATGCAGGTTTTTTTCAGTCATTGAAACGTTCAAGCAATGAATTTATTTCCTAGAGGCTCCAGGGCCTTCACAAGAGAGGAGTGATGCTTTGTTGTTGTTTTTTATGAAAGATAAAAACACATGCTGTTTTCAAAACTGCATACTATAGTAACATTACATACTGATTTTGCCAAAATGTAGAATGCAGTATGCCAAAAATACCTTGATGTCAAACTACTTGAAAAAAAAAAGTAGCAGTATATGCATTGGACTCGAGATCTTTTCACACATGCAACCCTGATTTTATCGGGATAATGTCCAGGTATAGGTATAAGTAGCCTGCCTGGGTAATTCACTGACATGATCATTCACACTTGCTCCAGCAGAATGTTGTCCCTGCTTGGACGGTGGGAGAAGTAGGGAAGGGGGGTTGGAGGGGTCACTGATAGGCAGCATCCGAAGTCCAACATATGCAGCGGAAGTCAGTGTTCATAATATGGCGGCAGATGAGCAATTTATATCCTAACTTCAGTGTTACATGATACAAAGAGTGACAATAACATTGATCACAGAACTGAGAGTTTGTGTTACTTTCCTTACAATCAATCAAACTCCTCCCACTACAGCGGTTGTTTTCCTCCATCCTGACAAGTCTCCCTTTTCCAGTTTAGCACAGGATGATGCCATCAGCCCTCCCCACCAGCCTCAGTGAATTACTTGTGCTATTCACTGCTGCGTTCAGACACCAGCTACTCTGACTTTACGCAGGTAAAATACTAGGGGGGGTGCGGTAATTACAAGGGTAAAGTCCAAGTGAAAAACTCTGCTGTTTGCGTACACACATATGGTTCACCCACATAGAGTTCGGATAATTTCAGGGTTTTTTTGCAACAGTGTTGATGCCCTCTAATGGACGCTGCTATACTGCGCGTGCTATCTCAACTGAACTTTAGCTCAACCTCCTCGCAGACAGAAAGGCCGTGTTGACACAGGACTTGAGGATATCTGACTAATAGCAACGCAACATTTCCAAAATTGGAAATCTCCAATAAATTCTCAATAAAACAAAAACAGGCATGATATAAAAAAATCCCCCCTCCTCACAGTGAGAGCGCATAGATGTGTTACAGTTAAAGACTGAGGCCGTTTTTGAGCCAAGCTGTAAAGATGTGTATGAAGGCTGGGAAAACCGTCTTATTCTTTCATACAATCATAAAGGTGTCTTTTTTTTACAGCCAGCCCCATGTGGACACTTGGGGTACTACAGTGTTTGGTACTTCTGCACAGGCCTCCGTTTGCAGCCCTGGATGTTTCTGTCTGATTGGGCTAGTCTACCTCGAATACTGTTACCCACAAAGGAAAGTGCAAACAGGTCAGGGGTTAAAATGGCAAACAGCCAGCCTTAGCATTATAAGCATTAGCATTATTATGTTACATATGTGAATCCAACTTGTTAGATTAACATTTTCAAGTAGTTACATGAATATTACACATTTCTTATGTGTGTTTATTGTTGAAAATGTCCAGTCTAGTATGTGCACTCTTTAACCACACTGTTGTAACAAGTGCAGAATGTGTCTCGGCATTGTCTTGTTGAAACAAGCAGAGACAGCCTTTAAAAAGATGTTGCTTGAATGGCAGCATATGTTGCTCCTAAACCTGTATGTACCTTTCAGCAGTAATGGTGCCTTTACAGATGCGCAGGTTACCCATGCCATGGGCACTAACACACCCCCATACCATCACAGATGCTGGCTTTTGAATTTTGCACTGATAACAATCTGGATGGTGTTTTTCCTCCTCAACCCGGTAGATTGACGTCCATGATTTGTAAAAACAATTTGAAATCTGGACTCTTCAGACCAAACTACACTTTTCCACTTTGCATCAGTTCATCTCAGATAAGCTCAGGCCCAGAGGAGTTGGCAGCATTTCTATGTGTTGTTGATATATGGAAAGGAGGTCACAGGCATTCAGTGTTGTTTTCTGGCCTTGCTGTTTACATGCAGAGGTTTTCCAGATTCTCTGAATCTTTTGATGATATTAAGGACTGTAGATGATGAAATCCCCAAATTTCTAACACTTATATGTTGAGAAACATTGTGCTTAAACTGTTGGACTATTTGCTCATGCAGTTGTTCACAGAGTGGTGAACCTCGCCCCTGTCCTTGCTCATGAATGCCCGAGCCTTTCAGGGTTGCTCCTTTTATACCCAATCATGACACTCACATTTGAGTATTCCTCAACTTTCCCCATCTTTTGATAACCCTTTTGTTGTTTTATATTTGCAAAAAAAACATGAAGTTTATTGTTTCAAACATTAAATATCTCTGTAGCATATTCAACTGCATATAGATTGAACATAGTTTGCAAATCATTGTACAGTGGTCCCCCTCCATCAAAGGGGTTAGGTTCCATCCAGACCCACCCGCGATAAGTGAAAATCTGCTAAATAGAAATACCTATTTAAATATACCCTAGGCATGTTTTTATAACTTTTACGGTACTTTTAAAAGAATTTTAAGGTGCACAAAACACTAAAGTTATGCAGAACACCGATCACTGTAGAGAGAGACACAGAACTGAGAGAGAACACAGCAAGTATCTCTCTTCACTGCGAGATGCGAAGCCACGTGATACACAACAGCCAATCAGTGGCCAAGAAAAAAATAGCGTCACTCTGACTGGCTGAATCAGAACGTAGGGGCATTATATTGTGACAGTCTTACAGAAAAAAATGCAAAATACCAGGACCACTAAAACTGAACCGCAATATCACAAGGGTTTACTGTACTCTGTTTTTATTTACATCTTACACAATGTCCCAATTTAACTACATTTGAGGTTTGTAAAAAAACCCTTTAACATGAGCATCAGCTCATTTATACAGTGTCCTGTGTATGTTCTGTCTAACATGGCACAATAAAAAGAGAGGAAATAAGTCATCAACATCAGAGTTTGTCCCTTCACATACCCTTTTCTTAAAATAAAAGTCACAGCTAATTACCGGCCCGGCATGCAAGCTGCACTGTTTGTAGTTATTTTTGCAGATCCATGTACACACCAGTTGTTGTTTAAAAGTTGTCAGAATTCGGGACTTTTAAAATGACAAATTATCAGTGTTGCAGCATTGCTGTCCTCCTGAAAGAAACTGTGCCACCCTTGAAGAATAATTCACCTTCTGCTGCTTGGTTTCATGCTTGTAAGCTCACATAACTGCTGTGCTTTTGTCCTCAAAGGTCATGGGACCAGGAGGACACATCAATAAAAGTCTGGATATAAAAAAAAATCAGACTGCTTTTACTACCTCAGTCTGACTCTCTCTCAGCTGAACTTTCTTCTCGGTGGGACAGGAGCTCGGCATGCTGCGGAGAACGTGACCAGCCGGTGTTTTTTTTCTCTCCTCCTGCTTCACATGGCCATGTGTTGATGTGCAGAGTGTTATTCCAGCGGCGCAGAGAGCCGCGGGCGGGTTTCTCACATCTGCTCAGCACGTTGCAGTATGTTCACTTCCAGCAGGAGGCTTGGCTGTCCTCGGACCGGTAGCTGCTGCAGCTCAGAGACGAACCTGTTTAATGGGTTGGCGACCGACAGGATAGGACAGAGAGCTGGGCCACACATGTTTCAATTCTTCCATTTTTCATCAACACATCCCGCTAACATACAATCTGACTAAAGCGATGCGGCAGTCTGGGTCTGATGTTTGTGCGTGGGTCACTGAGAGAGCTGTTTAGTTCTGTGCGGGAAGTTTGAGCTGCTTGTTAATTTCTGGCTTCCCATCAGCTGTTTGTTCCCTTTATCTGTTCTTTTCGGTTCAAATTGTAGACAAATATTTTTTGGTTAAGTGGTCCGTGCCACATGCTCTCCCCAGGTGTGTTCAATTACTCCTCATTGAGAATGAAAGGGTGAGTGAGAGAGCAGTGGAAAACGTGTTCTAGTCCAGGTGGTTTGGTGGTAGGAGTGCACAGCGGAGAGGAGGAGGAAGCAGGATGCAGGAATGTTTGTTGGTTGTCATCCATCAAACTAATGAGGAGCCTAAAACAGCTCACATATACCCACAGGGTTAGAATAAGTGCAAAGAATCAGTGAACTCTATCAGAATTTGTGTGTTTTTGTATGACAAAGGGATGTTTAGATGTTGATGGCATTTTCTTGTTTGCCTATAATATTATCTTTCTTCTATATGTTTTTCCCTGTGTTTGTTTGTGTGTTTGTTTGTCTGTGAGCAAGATAACTCAAAAAGTTTCTGTACCACATTAGATAACATTTTCATGGATTGGTGGTCATGGCACAATAGAGAAATGAATGGATTTGGTGATTATTCGAGTATAGACGTGACCTTTCAGGGCAGCTGGATCAACCTGATTTAGTGTCTGTAATCAGACAGGTCCATCTTGCCAAGCTCCCAACTACAACGACTATGAGCAGCCCAAGGGAGCGTGGCCCAATAAGAGTCCTTTGGAGCAGGAAGAGGTGGGAGCTACGAGCAAGACAACAGCAGGAATTCACTGTTCGCACTGAGATTAGCTTAGATGCTAACAGCTTCAGTTGCAATTTAATCATATCTGGATGCATTTCTGTATTGTCACTTATCTATAGAAAGGATATTTTTGCTTGACTTACAAAATGTTTTGGCAAGAGTTTGTTTTACAAAGTAGCTCACATTCTGTCCTTTACAACGCAGCAGTTACGCATGCCTAATACATTATTTGATTGGCCTTTGATAAATGTGATTGATGGAACGATCATCCAATCACCTGCCAGGTATGCTTTGAAAGGTTCCGTCTATTCCCAAACACTTTCAATGAGCTCTTTCCCAGAAGGACTAGTCAAATATATTGAAAACTCTGACATGTCAGGTTGGTACAGATGTGGATTCAGGAATTTTCTGTAAAAGGATTTTTTTTTAACATTACAAGATAGGGCAGTTAACTATATTTTTGCTAATAACTCAAAAAGTTTAAAACAGATAACATTTATAAACCTTTAATTTCCAAACCAAGAAATACATTTGCAACAAATTATTTGTTAATGTTTTCCTTCCTCTTCATTTAGCAACATTTCAGTTTTTATCTTTCAGATTACCCAATGGGGAAGCAGATATGCAAGTCAACCTGCTGGTTGGCTTGCCTGTTAAGGGTTATCTTGGGTGTGAATGGATTTATTTTATTTCTGCAACAAAATTTGTGTTTTTTCATATGAAAACATTACAGAGAACAAAATTTAGATATATAGTGTTTGACCAGTTATTTGAGGAATCATAGATACATTTTTTATTGCCAAATTTATTTCCTTCAACTAAATTATGATTGTTAGAGGATCTGGAAATATGTCAAAAGATTTTTTCTTACTCCGATGTATGCTCTTACTGTTAGATTTTTGAGGAGCGAAGCAGCAACGACTCACTTCCAAATTTTTCTAGTTTTCAAACGATTATATTCATGTACAGCAGCGCCACCCAGTGGATAAATATTGGTGTCACAAATGCTATTCAGAGAGGTTAAAAAGGACAAACAGACAAAGATGGACTTTCAGAGTTTTACAGTGGTATGGCAGCAAAAAGTCAACCACACGGTTACAATGCCAGTCAAAGGGCTGAGCAATTTTGGTCATCGCAAAAGACAGAGCTGATTGGATTTTGGTAGTGATTCAAATACGGATATGGTAATTGACAGATTTAGTGTTAAATGTCATGTAAAGAAGTTAGCATTTGCTGATTTCTTCAGTAATCAACATAATTTGATTGTTTTTTTTTTTGTTTTTATTCCATTCAACCTTGTTATGGTCTGACAGATTAATTTAACAATGCAAATAAAACATTAAATGATAATGAGACTTTTTTGCTTTGCTCAAAATAAATGATTTTGCAGGACATGGGACGTCTAAGATTGAAACATTTGAGTGTTTGGAGTAAGAACGTGTGTGACTCCCCTGTGGAAAATTCAGAGGTGTCAGTAAAGGGAAGTTTTTCTTTTATCAAGTACATGGACTTGGAAAATTTCTCAACACCACATCTTGAAGGTATAAAACAGTTTTTGATATTCCCAAGGCCCTTAAACACTACCTTGTTCCTCATGAGTAAGTAAGCTGATAATGACTGATAGAGTAACATTAGATATACTCCTCTGTTTTCCTGTGCTGTGAAGTGATTTACCATCCAGCTGAAGAGTTGACAGACCATTTTCCCGAGTGGCAGGTCATTATATCATCCTTCACTGATTCTTGTGTGAACTTTGGTGTTTTTATACCCGTGCAGATTGAGACTAAACGCAGCCAAAGAGATTATCACATGAACCTGCAGATGGTTTCTCCCTCCAGAGACCTGGTGAGGCTGTCAGACAAGGCACGAACCATTAGTGAGGAGATATCCAGAAAGTCACCAAACAGAAGCCGTTTCCAAGTGGTTTGCAGAGTTTTGTAATGTATAAACTAGATGGGATTGAGGTGAGACCCATTGTGGGAACAGACACTGCTCAAAAGTATCAAGAATTTCAGACTGTCTTTGTTATTACTTTAAAACACATCCTCTTACAGCACATTAGTCATCTGTACATGTATGATATGTAATTTAGAAGATGTGGTAGTTGTTTTTGTGGTGGAATTGTACGCCTTTGAGAAAACTACCACCCCTGATGCTGTAGGTTTGTTGAATGATAATTAGACTTGAGCTTGTATAGAGTGGTGCAGGAATAACCAAAAATCCAATAATCAATACCAATAATCCAAAAACACAGAAGTGAGTTGGTGTGTAGTGCTTCCTGGTTCCCAAGGCTGAAAGTATTTGGGATTTCAAATATTTTTTTCAGATAAATGCCTGAAATAACACACAAGATTTTAAAGTTTAATCCAAAAAAAAAAAAAAATACATCTAATATTGCTGGCTTTTGAATTTTAAAGTTTTGTATGTTTTAAAGGACAGTTGCTAATGAACCACTAACAAGGACTACAAAAATTGCCAAGGACCCTGATGCAAGCATTTCTGATTGTTTTTTAGTGATCAATAATTCACACCATTGACACCATCATGAGGACCAGCTTGACCAGATCACTTGATTATATAAAAAAATCTCAAACAAGAGGTTACTTTGTTTTGTGATACATTGGAAATATTGTAACTGCTTCTAAAGTTGCTTTCATACTGGCTATGTACTCTAGCCTCCCGCCACAGTTGATTTTTTATCATAAAAAATGTCTCCAGATTTAGAAAATCCTTCTGTGTTTATCCCCGCATTATTCATGTTGTTAATCAAGCACTGGTATCTATTTGTTATCACATGATTGTAGGCTACTCTCACAGCTTCCCTCTCATAAATACAGGAAGAGCCCGTGTGTTTTGTGTACTGTATGGAGTGTACACAGTTTGGGAACAGTGTGTGCAATCGCCCCTTTGGTTTGTTGAAACCCTGAATCCTGAATTTTGGAGTTTTAATCCAATTTGACAGACAAGACCATTCCCATTCTCTCTCTGCTACAGTTTTGCATGCATGTGTTGGGGAATTCTATGTCTGGTTACATCAGGATGTAATGATTGTCCAAAACCACATTCAAAGAGGAGAGTCCTGACTGGCAAATCAACAACAACCATCAGTGTCAGTGCACAGTCCAACACCCTCTTCTCATGCTGATCTTCAAATTATAGACTGTTTAGTGTAGCCAGTGGTGCAAATCAGCCTTCAGAGAGCACCAGAAATGTTTACTCATCAGCACATACAATCTTAGTGTATAGTAATGGAACATTAACTTCATCTCAGAGTGGGACAATTAAGCTTCTGTATGCTTCCACTCTTGCATGTCTTCTTTGGCCTGAAGGTTAGGGTGGTTGGATTCTGGGGCCACCAAGACTGACAGCTGACAGGGAGCCATGAGAGATGAGGTTAAGATGGAAATAACACTTGTCTTGTTTGCTGCTGTAGAGCCTGAGGCAGAAAGTTGATCCCTGGTGGAAACAAGTTGCATGTCCTGCTCACCTCTGAGCGTCTGTAACGACGTATCCCCTTCATGCTTTAGGTTTACAAGCAGATTGAAAGACACAATGTGCAACAATGATTATATCATCCTCTCAGGGGCATTTCTAGACACTTTGGGGGCCCAAGGCAAGAGGGACGATGGAGGCCCTCCCGGTCCAGCAACACCAATAGAATAATTCAATCCAGAAATCTTTCATTTGAAATTACAAAAGCGCAAAATTACATTTTGTGCTTTCAGTGATATCCAGGCAAACATGATCAGTTATTGCTCCTCACTTAACCCTCAGGGTATAAGTGGTTTTTGCTGCAGTTGAAGATTTGCTTTGTTTGCTACTAAACAAAAGATTGTCAATCCCTAATCAATATTAAAAAGCTGTGTATATATACAGTGGTTCCTTTATTTCAGAGGTGGCTGCTATGTGCTGCGAAACATAACACAGCTTAGCTCAATCTAAAGCAACGTTAAAATAAAGTGCTCAAACTGCAGGGTCAAACAAAAGTGCCCTCTCCACACATTCCCATCCGAGAGGAGCAGCACATAGATGCATCTATTTCCTGCCAGTTTCATGCTCAGAGCTCTGAATGACCAACATAAAGAACATTTCCAAAGACCCCAAGCCAAAACATACATTCTACAAACTCAATCTATAAATCTCTGGCTGAAAAAGTGCAAATATAAAGCAAGAAGCTCAGTGTAGACACATGTTCCATAAGTGCAAAGTAATGTGTTTAGCAGCCTTCAGCATGAGAGCACTTTATCTTCATTTGGTGCGTGCACATGTCATGAAGGCACATGGGTGTGTTTTTACTGGCTCGGCCTGAGTTTTACATCCTGAATTGAAATGGTTATTGTGACTAATGTATCCCTTTCATGGTGTTATACTCCCCTTTCATGGTGTTAAACTCCCCTGGAGCACTCAGCAGAGCTCTTGAAATAAGAAATATTAAAGTAGCATAACAAGCTGGGAAGGTGGAACGGTAGAAGCTGCTCTTCACAGTAGCGGTTTTGGTGATTTGAAAGCCCCAGACGAAGAAAAATTTGAAGCTCAGGTCCATAATGTACTTGCTGTCAACTATGGCGCCAGCCACCAGCTGTAGCACACTAGTGAGCGGTAGGATCAGTGCCGAGGCAGAGGGATGTGACAGAATCAAATCAGCAGCAAGAACATTTCAAGACAAGCTGATAGATCAAGTCCACAGTAATCAACATCTAAATGATGTGTTATGAAGACTGCACAGACACATCTGTGATGGTATGAAGGTGTGTTAGTGCCCATGGCATGGGTAACTTGCAAATCTGTGAAGGCACAATTAATGCTGAAAAGTACGTACAGGTTTTGGACTTTTTTTTCTGATTAATTCAGCAAGACAGTGCCAAGCCACATTCTTCACTTGTTACAACAGCTTAAGTCTGCTCTGGAGTAAAAATGTGTGGGTACGAGACTGGCCTGCCTACAGTCCAGACCTGCCTCTCATTAAAAATGTTTGAAGCACAAAATACAACAATGGAGACCCCGGACTGTCGAGTATCTAAAGTTATAAATCAAGCAAGAATGGGGAAGAATTCCACCTACAAAGCTTCAACAAGTAGTGAGTGAGTGAAAATTTGCTAAACAAATCAATTAATAAACTCTGAAAAACTTTAACATATTATTTGTGCAATATATGCAATACAAAGTGATTTCTTTGTTGACAGATAATATACTTTTAATAAATTTGCCCTGATAGGTTCTAAAATTACACAAAAGAGCAGGGCAAAGACTACAATTATCAGCCTGATTTTTGGCCCAAATCCCCTCTTCTGACCAAAGCCAGCAAAGACCCGATTACCTGTTGGTGTGCTGGTTGTCATAAAGATTATCTGGCATGATTATCCTGTGGTGAGGTGTATTAAGGGTGCTTTTAGCCTCCCTTATCGCCTCAGGAGAGGATCCCAGTTAGAGATTATAAATATTTTCAATATTTTTGACATTTCTGATAAGTGTATACTGTTATGGAGGCCATTTCTAAGTTATGACCTTTTCTTGTGCCTTTTTAAGAAAGGGTGATTTTTATATGCTTGGTTTAAGTAGGGTTTTTATAGTTTCATTACTATTTGTACCTAATTAGGCTTTTGATTGTTTTTTACTAAACAGTGCAAGCAAGTCTCCTGACACTTAATTTCTAAAAGATAAGTTGTCACTTGGGTGAAACTGACTCTGCTCCTTGACATTCCCACCCACCTATTCAAACATTACCAACCTTGATCAATTGTGCCGTACATTTAAAAATACACGTCATGTAGTGTAATTTTTGATCGTGTATCTAATATTTCATGTTTTAAGTGACCACATCTTGACCACCCCAGCACAAAATCCCTTGCAAAAGTCATCCTTTGCCTGATGGCTAAAGCATCTCTGGCCCTAAAAATATGGACCTTGAGAGTGAAGAGGAGGCTTGAATGACAGGCCAGGGTCAAGTGCCATGTGAAGAGGGCAGCTTGGATTCAAGGTTACTGTGTGAGAGTCAGCATAGCTGCGAGGGTCTGACGCAGGTTGAGCTTTAGTTGTCCCTCATAAAGGAGCTGAGTCGTGTCATGCTTTGACGCCGTTATGATTTTGGGTAATTGAATTTCTGAGAGCTTTGACCTTTGCTCAGGTTGTAAATAATGATGGCGTATGACCACACGCTGCAGCACTTTTCACACATGCCACATTAGCAGCTTCCATGTGCTGAAGGATGCAAACAATTCCCTCACAGTTTTTATTTATTCCTTGTTCAGTGCTTCACTAATAAGCCTTAATCAGTCAATAACATGGCAGCAATTCAGTTAATTCAGGAATGTAGACATGGTCAAATTGCCCAACTTCTGTGTGGAGTTTGCATGGTCTTCTGTGTATGTGTGAGTTCTCTCCTGGCACTCCGGCTCCTTCCTACAAACCAAAAAATGTGCTTGTTAGGTTAATTTTTACTCTAAAGTGCCCTTAGGTATGACTGTGAGCATGAATGTTTGGCCCTGCGATCGCCTGGTGGCTGCTACAGGCCTAGGTAGGTATAGATAACGGATGGATGGATGGAATAAACCACTTATAATTTGAAGAGAGATTACTGGCCCTGAGAATATTCATAACAAACAAAAACATTTCTGACTCGGATATAACAATTTTACCCCAAAACAGTTGAAGCACAAAAGGCAAAGAAACAAATACGAGAAAGCCCAAAATGTTAAAAGCAGATCTTCAGAATAATTAAATGTTTCTAATTATCTAGTGGATCTTTTGTTCTTTAGCACAGCATAAGAAATGTATAAAAACATCCACTTTTTTACTTGAAATGAGGAAGACCAAATCTTAGTGAAACAAGTCAGTGACATAAAAAATAAAAAATAAAAAATAATTGCAAAAACTGCATTTTCTTTCTCAGACCTCAGATTTATGCAGGTTTCAGCTTATCATACCACATAACAGAATGTGTAAAAAAAAAAAGACTTAAAATAAAGAAGAACTCGAGAAGAACCTCCACCAAGCCATTTCAGACACTATCGCCCTGCATCACAATGTAAACAAATCCTTAAAAAAAACTATTCCTGGATCCACATCCGGATTCAGATCACCACCAAAATCTAATCACTTCATCCTTGTACCATGAAAATCTTCTCCTGGAAATGTCATCAAAATTTGTTAAAAACTGTGTGTGTGCCAACACTGTCCCCAAACTTCTGACTCCTGATAAAAAAAAGCAAATTTGTGAAGACATTTTGGAAAAAAATGGAATGAAACTTTTTTTTTTTTTGAGGAGAGTTACGCGCAATAAAAAGTGGATCCTTTAATAGGATCCTGAGACAAAACAGCAGTCAGCTGGGAAACACCATTGTCACGAAGGACAAAATCAAGTCTAAACTCAAGGTTGATTGTTGTCTTTGACATTGAGGGGATCATTTTAGAGAAGTGGGTTCCAGAAGGGTCAACAGTGAATCAACATTACAGCAAACGGGTTCTCGAAAAACTGTAAGAAAAAGTCTGAAGAAACACCACAAATGTGATAAAAAGGTTTCATTCTTCAAGACAGCATGCCAGCTCACACTGCGCTCTCGGTAAAGCAGTTTTTGGCCCAAAAACAAATTGACAAGCTTGATCACACCCTATCCACCTGATGTAGCACAATGTGACTTTTTCCTTTCTCCTAAGATCAAAACTGTTTCAGAAGTTAAGACTTTCTGAGACAACTGTCCGAGGAGGACCTGCTGCACTGCTTTGATCAGTGAAGACCTGAATGTAGAGATGTGTTGACGCAGAAGGGGGAGAGACTGAAGGAGAAAGACAATGAAATATTGTATTAGAAGAATATTCTTGTTTTTGGTTAGCCACGCCTTATAAACTCACCAAGGAGGCTCATAGCAAACTCTGAGACTAATATTCTGTCACATAAACCATTCACAACATCACACCTCTCTGGATGAAAAGCATGGAAGCAGAAAGTGATACATTTCTTACTTTTGACAACATCACAGTGCAAGTACATCATAGTAGGTTGGCCTTTGCCCACTGAGGTTCTTGGACTTAAGCAGAGGTATATTTAAACCTCATAAAGACTCCAAAGGGCCCATGAGAGAGCCAGCCCCCCTGTTCCTCTGCCATGTGTTGTGATGCAGTGAGTCTCCTCTTCCTCTCTGCTCTGTGACTTTTCATTGCATAAACCTTGTGACCTCTTTTGGATAAAGACTCTGGCATCCCTGTGACTGTGTTAAAATCTTTGTGAGTCTCTCTGAGCTGGACTCAGTAGTTGGATCACACAGCAGCTGGCATCAAACTCCTCTGTCTAGACACCCAGGTAGACGTCTTCTGCTGTGGACTCACACTGCCATCTAGTGGTGGCCCCTGGCCTTGGGAGCCCTTACTTCAGCATCTGTTTGCTGTAAAGGGCCACCTACATGGAGATATGTATGTCCTGAATCAGTACAACAAAGCGATCTGCCACTCATCCGAACGTGACTCCCCCGGTTGCAGCCGAGGCTTAAATAAATCAGCCCCTCGGACTGAAACTGCAAACAAACTTGGCAGGAAGCAGATCCAGGCAGGCTGGAATGCAGTTCAGACTTACAGCATGAAATAAACAAAAGGACCTGTACTTTGTGACCTTGTTACAGTTGTTTTGAAACTGAGGGATCATTGCATACACTTACCAGCCACAATATAAGGTGCACCCATTTAACTGCTTAAAATTAATCAGTCAATCACATGGCAGCAACTCAGTTAATGTAGGAATGTGTTCACATGGACAACTTGCCGAAGTTCAAACTGAGCTTCAGAATGGAGAAGAAAGGTGATGTAAGTGACTTTTAACATGTTGATGCCACACAGGCTTGCCTGAGTATTTCAGAAACTACTAAAACTAAATCATCTCTAGGGCTTAAGGAGAATGGTCCAAAAAAGACAAAATATCCAGAGAGCTGCAGATCATTGTGTGAAAATGCCTGGTTGATGCCACAGGTCAAATGTGAATGGCCAGAGTGATTCTAGATGACAAAAAGGCAACAGTAGCTTAAATAATCAGTCATTACAAGGTCCTCAGGATACATGTCAAATCTTAAAGCATGGTGCCACTCCTGTCAGCTAAGAACAGGAGACTTTGTGAGCCTTGAAGAGGCAGGAGCTCCAACAAGGTGTCTCAGAAAGAGAGGGAAAAGAGCTGGATCAAGGGTACGCTGTATGTGAAAGCTCGTTTTTCCTAAAAAACCCAAGAAGTCATCAAAAGTGAATACATTAACCAGATTTAAAGGTCCAAAGTCCTCCAAAATCAATTTTCTTTGCTTTTAATGATGTTAGAGGGGGCTTGGAGAGCAGAGGAACATGAAACACTTAACTAAACTATCAGTTCATGAAGAAATGCCCTAAACTTCTTTAAAGAAAATGTCCCTTAAAACATTCTGTTTTCACTTTCTGGGGTTTATGATGTCATAGCTATACAGCCTCCATCTACATGTGTGTTTTCTGCTGGTCAAAGGCAGGCGCCATGACTGTTCTGAAAGTCTGCTCCGTGACCATCAGGCATAATTTGGGCAGGCATCAGCACATAGCTCATTATCACAGCCTCCCTGCACCCCCAGATCAGAGTGTTACCAAAGAGGAGGGGAAAAGAGCTGCTGATCCTCTACAGAGATGAAATTTGTCATTTTTTTATTCAACTGAAATCAGATCCTTGCAGACACCTGAGACATAACGCAAACAGTCAAACACACTAGAACATGAGACTTTTGAGGCAAAATGTGACCGAGTTAAGGTAACCTTCTCTCACCTTGCACCAACACACATGCTTGCACAGGATTTCTGCCACTTTTGTTTGAAGGGAAGGAAGACCATGCTCAGTAAATGCATAACAAGAGAATTCTGCTGTGTAAAGTGTGTGAGATAAAATCTAAAGCCAAACGTCAGAGGAACGATTCGCTGTAGGTTTTGATTATACGACAATGCATGGGAACATTCCTGCAGTCAGCTGTACAGATGATTTCTGTTAGCTGTCATTACTGCAATAAAATTGCATCAGTATGTCTCCTGCTGGTCCATATGAGGAAGGCCCAGGAGAAGAAATACAAAGTATCTCAGATAAAGCAGTCTGTGGAGGATGAGGCAAATACAGACTCCCACAGAGGTTCCATTTTATTAGTTTGAAGGCTTTTTCCACCAGGACTTTAACCCCAGTACTGATGACTTTGAAACACTCGCCTGGTTTGAGAAATCCTGGGCATCTGTCCCTGAATCATTTAACAGGAATGCTCACACCTCTCCCTTCCTGAGATCTCTGCCATCCCTTTGATTTTATTTGCTCTGTGGTCTGTGGATGAGGACCCAGAATCATTCATCGTGACGGAGAACAGACTCACTGTGTGTGAAGCACCTCTCAAAACAGTCTTACATAATGTCAACACAATTAGCAACATTAAGCTCTGGTAGCTACAAGTAAATTCAAGGGCAGCAGGCCAGAGCCATTTTCCACCTCTAATCAGGAGGCTTTTACTGAGGACTGCAGGGCAATGGGGACGGGAAAGACAGATTAGGCAGCAAAATTGATTTGTCTCAGCAAGTTCAGCACCGTGTCCACTCACTCTCAGATAAATGGAGGGAGCAGATTAGCTGTTAGCTTGTTTGTTGGCGGCCCCTAAGGAAAGAGTTTTGTGCTTTAAGTTGATACTGGCTCTCACTCAGCACTGTAAAGTTTGCCTCAGGTCATGAACTGGGCTGTAGTGGCCTCTAAACAAAGCACAGGTAAGCCTTACAATTTGAAAATTATCATGAATAAACTACAACGACCGAACGGTGGTTTTATGCCTGTGTTCACAAGCAAACGATGAGTATCATAAGCTTGACCTTTGATCCAGCTAACACATCCACACCCTCTCATACACAAGAACGATGCCCACAGTGTCTGAATCCGCTAACTTTTGAAACCAGGGTCCAGAGTGAAATGTTTAGAAAACGTTTTCGTATCCATATCCATGTAAACAGGAATTCTGTGTTTCCCCTGTTAACTCATGCACGCTACAGCGATTTCAGTCATTCTTGCGTCTCCGTGTGAACGCGGAGTGCATTTGAAAATGCAAAGGAAAAAACATTCAGGTTGTGGTGACAACGACAGCTAGAGCCAGGCTTGTACCCGCAAGCCTGATCCAGCCATATTCTCTCTCTGTCTGGGACACTCTGTTGGAGCCCCTGCCTCTTTAAGGCCCATAAAACTGCAGCTCTCTGGATAAATCTCTCTTTTTTGCATCATTCTCTGTAAATCCCAATACATGGTTGTGTGTAAAAATCCCAATAGATCAGCAGTTTTTGAAATAGACCAGCCCATGTGGTGCCAGCAACCACACCACGTTCAAATACACTTGATTCACTTGTCTCCCTGTTCTGTTTTATTGTATTTGTTTTTCACTTTGGTTAACTTCATTGTTTTAAAAAAGTGCTGTATAAATGAGGTGGATAGGATTGGATAAAACTCAGTTTGAAATTCAGCAGGTCATCTGGACCATGTCTGCATGTCCAAATGCATGAGTTGCTGCCATGTGATTGATGAACTTAAAGTAGCCGGTAAGTGTATTCTGGTATGTTTTCATATGCTAGGTTTATTTAGTTTCAAGTCTGTTCTTTGTAATTTACTGGGCAAATAAACTTTTTTGTCTGATCAGTTAAACAAATCTAATTCCAGCTCATGTCCACTCTAACTGTTACATAATGAAAATTCATTAAAGATTCTGATTATTTCCAATTTTCACACTTCCTTGATAATTGTATCTATTCACTACCGTGTTGGCAAGAACTCTTAATATTCATGCCAGACCCTCTCAGAGCTGGACTGGCTTTTAAATTGGATTGAAATTAAGCCATGGAATTGGCTTAATTTCATCCATAATCTTTTAAAATAACTTTCCAGCACTAAAACAGAGCTCTATTCACTGCAAACCAAAAAAACAACTTAGCCATTACAAGTCATGCAAGTTATCTCTTTGGCAAGTGCCACTTCCTACTTGGAGAGATTAAGCTGTTCATGAATAGGGAGAGAATTTTTTTCACCAGCTCTAGATCCATTTTTCAACTCTCCTTCACTCAAACCAGCACCTTCTCTGCAGGAAACTTAGTCATAAAAATACTTGCTCACAAATGTTAATCTACTTATACTATCACAGACTGTGTGGTCGCTTTTGTGTGAGAAAATCAGGTTTAAAGATTCATGTTTATGTCTCACTTGCTTTGCTTTTTTTCTCAATGGGGGTAAGGTAACAAGGGTATATGGGACTGAAATAAAAGAAAACTTGATCTAGAAAGACTTAATCCGTCCAATTACAGTCATTCTTATTGCAAAATTTCACAACTTTGACAACTTAAATGGTTGTTGAATAATGCATTTATAATGGACCATAGATCTTTCTAGTCCTCTAAATGTGCATCCAAGTTCACCTGTGTTCTGTGTGTTTATAGACCCTTACCCTTTTTTTTATTTTTCATAAAGGTTTTGATACTCTTAAGTATAAAAGTCACTTCTTTCTACCTTTCTTTGGGTTAAACTGAAATTAAATCACTCACTTACAGTGATTGAATCAGTCTTGTTTTGAAGCCTAAACATCTTTATGCTAATTAGTTTCAAAGCAGAATGATGCACTCTGTAATGACTAACATGTGCCGAGGAGCATTGAGGCCCTGCTTCAAGTTACAGAGCCAACACTCTGAGGTACACAAGAGCTGGAAACAACATCATGAACACCTGAAAATGTTTTATAAAACTGTATTAAGAGTGTTGTGTTTCACTGTATTTGAGGCTTAGAGTTATACATACATTTGAATCATTAAGGTTGTTGAAGATGTTACTAACAGGTGGAAGTGTTGTAGCTGTTAGCCAGAGAGCTTCAGACTACCTGAGCTCCTTCTCCTTGCCTCTTTTCTGTTGACCCACAGTTATAATCAACATTTCCCATATGGTGATCCACATCGTCAGTGGCAGATTAAGGTGCTCAAGGACCTCTTCTGCTATTATTTTGTTGGACCCTCCTTACTCATTATGTTTCTAGAAGAAGGCCACTATGCAAAAACAGGAGCAAGGTGACAGCACAAACTTGGTTCATTGGTCTGATCTTGCACTTGGTCAGTAATTGGAAGGTTGCAGGATCGAGCCCAGTTCTGGCTGTCACATAGCAATGTGTCCTTGGGCAAGACTTAACCCCAAGTTGCTCTCACTGCTACGTCGGTGGCGTGTACGTGGGTATGAAAGGGTGTGAATGTGTTAGTTGATACTGATGAATAACTAACATAGAAACTCCAACCATCAGTGAGTGAATGTGAGAGTAAATGAGTGTGAATGGGCAGATGTGACCTGCGGTGTAGAACTGCTTAGAGTAGTTCAAGAGACTAGAAAAGTGCTGCATAAGCTCAAGTTCATTTACACATTTATATAAACAGCACTACTGTAGAAAAAAGTAATGCAAGGTGCATCTCCATGCTAATTGCCACCTTTAGCTGAGATATGTTCTCTCTTTTTACAATGTGGGAATGATGGGATCTGATCATTTATTGGACTGATAATTTTAAGTGTTTTTTTAATTGTCTTTTATCAAATCAGAATATTCATAAATCACTTTATTTATATCAGGGTTCAGCCTTAGCCCTTGTTTTTTTTCTTAGTTTCATCTGTTGTCTGTACTGTATGTTACTGAGGTTTATTTCTATTTCGAACAACAAATGCCCCAAGACGGATTAATAAAGTTGTTTAAATTGAATTAAAAAAAATTTAAAGCTTAATGGACTGGATGGGCACGGCCACAAGAGGCCAGCTGATGGTTTGGTGGCTGAATGTGAACCACTAGATCAAACCAACTAAGTTCTTACAGACGAATGGGGTCTTCCCTTTGTACCAAAGGAACTTTAACTTATTAATGGTTTGGCAAATCAAGAAGCACATGTGGGGCTCTTTGGCTGCAACCTAAGTCAGCCTTGTTGTTGTCCATTGTTGAGCTACACAGCACCTCCTCAGAAACCAATGGGTGATGCAACAGAGGCCATGTCCACATGGGGATAGGTATTACAAACAAATAATAACTATATGTGCATTTTGACCTTCTGTACACATGCTGACGGGGCTTTAGGTCACTGGAAATGCACATTTTTAAGACTCCTGACAGGGTGAAGATTTTCAGGAACTTGCAATGCTATGTTGAAACAGACAGAATTGTGTTTAGGCCTTCAGAGGAAAAGTATAGTAGCTGACCTTGCCCGATGTTGAGTAATCATCCAAATTTTGGTGAAGTATGTTCCCAAGGTCATTTACGTTGTGTTCAATGCAGGTCGGCGAATCTAAAGCTGAGAGAAACGTTCTGCTGGTGGAGTACGATGTTTCCAACAGACTCAGACATGCCTCAGACTAATTGTAGACAAATTCAAACAGTTGCCAATGTAGATGTTACACAATGCTACTGGTGCTCAACGTAGGAGAACTTTGGGCTAACATAGTTTGGCACGCACATTGTAACGTCACTCAGTGAACACCATTTAAACATATAGGACATACGGGCCATTTCACGACATGCAGCTGCAGCTGGTCTCAGCGTTCTGACACCATACCTAGAGGACAAAAGACAGTTGTCCCCAAAGGGAGCCTCAACACAACAGGAGTCCAGTCCTGAGGAGGAAGCAGCTAGAGCCGACAGGGCTGAGGAACATCAGTGAACACAGCTGTACCTGAGGGTTGCAATGGTAGGCAGAGCATGAGTAAAATTTTTCTACATACCTGTCAAACATCAGCGTTGCCCTACTGATGTTAACTTACTTCTACATGGCCTGACATAGCTGGATGAAGCTTGATGTTTCCCTCTACATCCACACCCTCTCATACCTATTTACACACCACTGACAGCAGTCGAAGTAACTTGGGGTTCAGACCCCGTTTACACGACTACGAAAACGGCCAAAAAAGTGGAAAACAAGAAAGACGCACTGCAGGCTGTAACACATTGTGTCAGGCATACTGTAGTGCCTCTTGTCCTGCTATTTCATTGTTCATTTAACCATCCGATTATTACGTAAACGTTCACAGCTTTTGATGGTGGCTTAAATGATTCGTTTTATTGTCACTGCACAACACCAAATGTTAACCAGAATCTAATTATGTGTCCAGACAGGAACACTGAGTCTGGATGTTGTTCACACACAAACAGAAGGATCATTTTCATTTCAGATACTCTCATTTCTACCCACAGGAAGTGCTTTGTTAGCTTTGGTGCATGCCGTAGCCCGTACATTCTTGGACACGATTAATAAATAACAGACATTTTCATTTCTGTGGTCGTCTGGGGAAACAGGCCTACAAGGTTTAACAAAGTAATTAGCGGTACCCGCCAAAATAAAGGAACATTAGTTCTTTCATTATGATGTTGGAGCACAATGAGTGCCTTCACTCTGCCTTGGCGAGAATTCTGCAGATTACACAAATTAGTGCTAATATACTCCTCTGGAAATCTACATCTTCAGAGTTTATGTACAGTTGTTAACAATGCTATTTCCATTTCCACACCAAGAAGCTGAATTATACTGAAAGGTGGTGACAGCTCCAGCCTCAGTGATAGAAGATCTTTGTTTTCATGTTTTTACAGCCTTTCAGTGACCAATCAGGAGATTCCACTTCCATCAGATCAGAGAAGCTTCACCATAAAGTGATGAGAGGGGATCACTCAAAGTCTTATTGTGTGTTTTGCCATTTAGGTTTTTCTGTGGATAGTTTTGTTAAGACAACCCAGGAAGTTTCCTCCCTCATAAAGAAGACAGCAGCCAGAGACACTCACTCAGCTGAGTGGAATCAAAGATATTATGTAAGAGGTCTTCAAAGACAAAACGTTGGATTGAAGACACGCAGTAGCCATCTGTAGTGAGAGCATCTACTCCTCAAGAACTTCATATGAAATGAAATGAGAGTATCTGTCAGAAGGAGCTGTGGTCAATCCTTCTTCTTAGCTCAGACATGTTAAAAGTGTCAGCCCAAAACCTGTTATTTTAAGTTGTTGGAAAATACGCTTATCTAAATTGTGTCCACAAGTACATCAACATTTTCCTCCTCCATTTTAAAAATAATTCTGTCCACAATTGTTTTTATGTTCATTTGGTCTGCTGATGGTGTCTTTTTCCTAGTGTTGTTGAAGCTTATTTGATGTATATTTATTTATTTTGTGTGTGTTTTCTATTGTCTTGCTTATTGTTGTTATGGTCTTTTCCATTAGAGCTTTCTTTTCTTAATGCTCATTGCTATCTTAAATATTGATATTGATGAATAGAACTGTACTCATACTCAGGCTCGTGATGGTGTGATAATGTGAAAGATATGTTTTAACACACTTTGGGCCTTACACTAAACATCGCTTAAACACCACAATTTACCTGAGTACTTTTATTGACCATGCCCATGACCTTATGACCATAGTGTGCCCATCTTCTAATGGCTACTTCCAATAAGATAATTCACCATATCACAAAGCTCAAATCAACATGACTATGAGTTCACTGTACTCCAGTGGCCTCCACAGTCAGGGAAGCTGCCAGAAATGTTGGGCCCCAGGAAATAAATCGAATTAGTCAGTTACTCAAACCAACCATCTTAAATGCAAATTGATAAATAGATTCATTAAATTTACATTTGTCTTGCTCTATAACCTGTTTTTTGCTAAAGACCCAAACATTTTAACATGCTGTTTGTTGCAGCAAAAGCATAAACAAAACTAATATCCTTTAAGAAATAGTCAAAAGGTGACTCTTTTTTATATAAATGTTATTTTAACACAGTTAACTGATGGAAAGATGAATGAATTTTTGTAATAAAAACCAAGAAAGCTTGATACTTTTTGTCTAAGGACCTGTGGTAAAAAGTTAATAAGATGATATGTATAAAATACTGAAAATAAAATCATTTTTAGGGGCCCCTGTCAATAATGGCCTCTTAGTATCTTCCTAGAATCTTCATTTCACTCGCTGTTTGCTGGAGCTGCCGAAGGTGACCATCAGTAATGTCAGAAGAATATGGAGGTGCAATAAAACATCTCAGAGCAACGTCAAGAAGGGTTTCAAGCTTTAAGAGTCTTTGTACCTTTGGACTTGTTCTGTGTTTATTGTGACCTCATACTGCCCTAAACCGTTATTTCAGTCTGGTTCATTCCAGTGGCCTCTCAAAGGAATTACATACTTAGGAATACTTATTCCCAGACAATTTAGTGATATAGTGAAATGTAATTTGGATCCACTCCTAGAAAAAATCAACAGGTATGGATAGGTGGTCTCCACTTTATGTCTCTTTGTGGGGCAAGGTTAATGTTATCAAGATGAACTGTGCTCCCAAAATAAATTATATTCTTCAGTCTCTTCCCCTGAATATCCCTACCAAGTACTTTAAACAATTCCATTTACTTTGCAAGAGTTTTTTGGGAATGGCAAAAAAACAAGAATGCGTCTAGGAAAACTACAAAAACCAATAGTAAAAGGAGGTTTGGGCCTCCCAAATATGCTGTTTTATTATCATGCATTTGAGACACCTGGCACACTGGGCACTTCCCCCAGAAAGAGCTCCCCCATGGTACACGATAGCACAATCACTCTGTACCTCATTTCCCCCATTGCTGTTCTTGTCTGCCAGAATGCCACCAAATGCTTGATCCCATCCCATCATTTCTCATTTACAGGAAATTTGGAGGAAAGTGGCCTGTACTACTAAAATAAACCCATATTTAAGTAAGTCTTCAGGATTATGGGACAATCCTAAACTCCTAATTGGCAAATCCCCAGTAATATGGAAAGAGTGGGTGAATAAAGGGATCCATGCCCTGGATCAGTTATATGAAGGAGACGTACTCAAGTCTTGCAGCAGCCTGGCTGAGCAGTTTGATTTGGCTAACAATAAATTTTGGCGATACCTTCAACTAAGACACCTTCTGGTTAGCATCTTTGGCTCTCCACAGGCCTCTCCCCAGGGTCAGGACCTTTTGAAAGAGATTTTACATACTGCAGAGGCAGGACATGAGGCTTCCCACTGTTATTATATGCTTATAAATAATTTTGGCCATAATAACACCACAGCCCTGAAAGCAACGTGGGAAAAAGATTTGGGCATTTCTATTGAAGAACAAGATTGGGTTAAAATCATTGGTATTATTAAACATGTCTCCAGAGACATCAGAATAAGACTAACACAGTTCAAGATTCTCCATCGATATTACTGGTACCCTAGCAGGTTATTTAGATTAGGGCTGAAAGACACCCCAGAATGTTGGAGATGTAGCAGGGTGGTAGGGGATCTAGTACATGGTCATGTCCAAAGGTACAGGCCTTCTGGACCAGGATTCATAATTATATCTCAGAGATTGCAGGGATAGACTACAAACTCTGTCCTGAACTATACATACTAAAGAACCCTAAAGCCATCAACCACATGGTAAAACCTTTAGCTAACTGGGTCCAGACAAGCATCATGATTGGCAAACAGATAATAATGAGAAAGTGGAAAGATGTGGTGGGCCCATTATTTCAGGAATGGGTCTTGGAACTGCGTAAAGTGGCAGCATTTGAGAAAATATCATACAGCTTGATGAATGAGGTAGAGAAGTATAATGATAAATGGGGAACATTTCTGCAATTTCACTCATTACACAGGACGTGACAGACTCAGGTCCAGTTTTTTTCTCTTTAATATTATTGTTATTGTAATTATTATTATCTTCCTACTTCTCTTTCATCAGTTTTTATCCTATTCATCTGTCAACCTATGTTTCAAAGAATCATCTGTACTTTTTATGATTTTTTGATGTAGGGGGGATGATTTGGTGATGGCGCTTTATAAGTGAGCACACAGACATTATAATGTGGACATTATTTCTTTGTTTAAGGACTTTGATTGTTCATGCAACAGCAGTACAGTGGAAATTGGACAAACCTTGATACTGAAGTTTTTACTTCAGTCACACCAACACTGCCTTGGGCCCCTTGTTTTGTTTTGTTGTACTTGTGTTTCTGTTGGGTCATCGTGCCCACTGCTCTTTGTTTGTTAACAGTTGGAGGGGTTATTTTTGTATTGTAAAAACAAAATTGAAATATAAACTTAAGTCATAAAAAAGGCAACTCTGAAAGTTGTAAATGCAGGCCAACTTAAAACGTAATAATATTATAACTTTACAAGTAAAAACTCATTGAAGAAAGGCATAGATTTGAATCATAATATATTATTATTTCAGTCAAGTTGTCTTTTCATTTTTGCTTTTACACCTGCAGTGAGGCATACAAAAACAGAAGCTTCAAGGTCATAACTCACATAAAAGCAGGTTAAAAAATAGTCTCTCTTTGTCTCATTCTAGTTTTTTTTTTTTTCAAATCCATCTCATTCAATTGTTAGTTAGAACAACATTCAGCAAAGGTTATGGGAGTCAAGAGAAGAGTATAGGAGCTATTCAAAGTACTGTTACTGATGAGTAAAAATTAAATTAAAAGATTTTCAGGTCTCCAACTATTTTTCTAAGAGTGGAGGGAAAAGGGTCAAAGACAAGGAGGTTTCTGCTTTTACAGTATTTGTTTACATGGAAGTGTTTTTGAAGCATAAAGTCTGAACCTGAACCAACTTCAACAGGTAAATTCCGTTGATTTTATATTAAACATAGACATAACAATACAGCCATGAACCTTGTGCGACATGAGACTTCTATAGCAGCCAAAAAACTCAAAGAAGTCAAGAGATGTGACTTTTATTTCCTCTAATTTTGTCAGATTTATGTGTTCAAGGGCAACCAGGGTTAGTAACAAAGGAAGGAATAAGGTGCACCACCTAGTCTTCTTCATTTACTCACGAGGATAATATTGACATTTTTACTATATAAACATTCACCACTTTTCAGGGTACACCAGATCAATTGCTAGTTAAAGCACATCCAAGATCCTGTTAATAAGCATCCAACATCTTTGGCAAAGAGCTTTAGTAAAGCTTTATATGTGTTTATGAGAAGGAACTGATGCTGTTGCTGTGCTGAGGAGTTTGTCTGGATGGAGTAAACCTACAGGTCATATAGAAACATCACGTTAGCATAGAGATATATTCTACAATATATCTGATATGCAGTTTGGTTGTAAACTTTGTCTATTGATTTCTACTTATAAAGTTTATTATAGAATTTAAGTTTGGAAGTCTTGGTGGGTATGACGACCCCTCACATCCTTGCTGCATGATTGTTTCTCAGCCCTGTCTCTTTTTTTCCCAGGTGTCTGAACTCAGCACTTTAGTTAGAGTTTTTTTCTTGCTGCCATGATGGAGTGATTCATGATTGGCTAAATGGATTCATTTTGGGTCTTGGATGAATGTATTTGTATATATATATGTATGTGTGCAGTTTTATATGTGCATATGTGTATCCATAAAATTGTCCTCTAATTCTGTTTTCTGTCAGAATTTCCTTTCTATGGAAATTATAGACATAACACATATTTGGCCATCTCATTCCAGTTCATAATCATTATAGCTGTTAATGTAGATATTAGCATGATCTTTCTATCCATGGTTGATACATCTATAGTAACTATCTCTAGCTCTACATGGACATGAGATCCCTCTTGAAAATGAGGTGTCACATCTCAAGAGGTCTACCATTAATACATTTATACTTAACGGAGACAAATATGGTAGGGATGCACTTGTGGTCTGGGCACCCATGAGTTTGTCACTACCATAAATTCTTATTTTCAGTAAGACTTTTATTGATTATACTTCTATAAAATTATCACCACAACCATACAGACATGAGGACCCTCCTGAAAACAAGTTGTAGCATCCCAAGAGGCTAACCTCTAATAAATTTGTTTCCAGCAGAAACAAATTTGACGACGACAGGTCTATGATTGGTCCATTGATCTGTCACTAGCTTTAGTTCTTACTTTAGTCCACTTGTCTCCACTTACCTCCCTCCCTTTGCCCACACACCCAACACAGCATCGTGTGGATTTGCTGTTCATCATGAGACTGGGGTCCACATTCAAGATTTCCTGCTGCTTAACAGAAGGTTTTTTCTTGCCGCCATGATGGAGGGATTCATGATTGGCTATATGGATTCATGTTGGGTGTTGGATGTATATATTTGTATATATATGTATATGTGTATTTTATATATGTATATATGTATCTATGCATATATGTGTATCCATAATATGAAGAGCTTTGTGCTCTATTGTAAAGTGTCTTGAGATGACACTTGTTATGAATTGGCACTATACAAATAAAGATTGATTGATTGATTGATTGATTGATTGATTGATTGATTGATTGATTGATTGATTGATATGTCTTTGTGTGTTTGAGTAAGTGAGTGTGCGTGTGTTGCATGTGGATTGCAATGGTGGGTGGAGTCTTATATTTTCATTGTATGCAATTTTCTGCTTTTTATTTCATTTATTGTTATTTTATTTTATGTTATGTTTTATGTAAAGCATTTTGTGCTACAAAATCTTGTATGAAAAGTGCTATACAAATAAAGTTTGATTGAATGATTGATTGATTGAATTGTCCTTTTATGAGATAAGTATCTCTAAGATAAAAAATACACATCAGCTTATTGATTGCTTCTACAGCTAAAATATCAGTGTAAACTACCTGTGATGGACGTTTTTGAAGTTATTTGAAGTTTTCTGTTTGTCGCGAATTAGCGACAACAGGCCATAATGGTTCTGTTGATACGGCTACTGAAAGCCAAACACACACACACACACACACACAGTTCAAATTGCAATGTTCAAAGTGCAATGTTCATGAATGAGACTGCAAAGACAGCTGAACTGTTTGTTGTTTGTTGCAAAAAAACGCAATGAATCATATACTTGAGATGGGAAAATGTGTTATTACTATCCTACTATCTGCTCTCTAATGCCTGTTGTCGTTAATTTGCATCATACCTAAATTTAAATCTACTCTGCTAGACTCAAATTAACAATCTCCACTTAATTTAGCATCTGCTTGAAAGCAAAAACACAAATTATTTATTTTTTTAATATAATTGTATACAATTTCAGGCGTCAAGATAGATTTATGACTTCATTCTCTTAACTTTCTGACTTTATTGTCGTAACATTACTTCTTTTAAAGGCCCTAATCCTCCAATCTAGTATTTAAATAATAATAATAATGAAAATAATGATAATAATAATAATAATAATAATAATAATAATAATAATAACTGACTCGTCATTGCTATCTGCAGTACAGCCTTCAGGCCGCTTGGTGGCGCCAGAGCACTGCAGAACCTGAACGTGTTTCGTCATGTCCAGCAGTCGTCGCTAAATCTCCAGCAGCCCCCTGAGCCAAAATCTATCCCACAATCCCCGCACACCGGCGGTGTATTCATTTGAATGGTCCAACCGTGGGACGCTAACAGAGTTGTTCCTGTTGAGTTCAACCAGTTTTTCACGTTCCGGACTAACGCACCTGTAGCGGCATCAGGAGGCTCCCCAGATGGACTCGGTTTGTGTCTCCTTCACTGTCTAACAGAGTCAAAGTGAGTGCGGACCTCAGTTTTTGGAGCCATATGTTCCTCAGCTGCACAGCTAACGCGCTAGCCTGTTAGCTTAGCTGGCGGCCCAGATAGTTACTTTGAACGTCTCCGTGTATCCTACTTAGTTAGGCTAACAGTCGAAGCTAACGGAGTTTGGTGATAGCCTGGGACATTAGCCGACTTTAAGAGGAGGAATGTCGGATATGTTATTTGAATAAAGGACGTAAAAGTACCGTCTTACTTCTAACCCCTGCTGAGTAACATTTCTGACTTCTGGTGAACCTCATAACTTGGCTAAAGCTCATGTTGTGGAGCTAAAGCCAACGCCTCTGAAACTGCAGTGAAGGGTTTGTTTGTCTAAAGGTTTTATTAGTCTGGTCACATTGACCTTCTAAATGTTGAGACGTACCTGTGTCACAAGTGAACCTGTAGTGAAGTTAGGCTGAATTAGTTTGATACTTTTGACACTTGTGGACTCCACAAAACAAGGCACTCATCATCCAGTGAAGACGGTATGGAAAAGTACTAAAGCTTATATCAATGCTGTAAACAGGTGCTAAGGAGAGGAACAAGTCCATCCAAAGTTTATTACAATCACAATCACACAATATACTTGCTCAAATTCGTCAGTAAAGTCTCCGTATCACTAACTTGCCAACTCATTGCCTCCGTTGGGGATCAATATCAAACCTTTGACATTAATTAATCACCTAATAAGCGATATCTAGTGTAAGAGCAGGATGGTGTGGATCAAATGTAGGGATGTGTATCGAAGTAGGGATGATTCACAGGTGCAGGTCCAGGTAGAAGGGGTTATAATTGAAAGGGTTCACGAAATTAAATTTCTAGGTGTTGTAATAGATGAAAGGATCAACTGGAAACCACATATAAAACGTACAGAAAAAATATCAAGAAGCATCTCAGTATTAAACATACCAAAGCATGTACGTGACTACAAATCACTATATTTTCTTTACCTACCATGTATAAGCTACTGTGTAGAAGTACGGGGTAACAACTGTAAAAATTCACTGCACCCACTGATCATTCTACAAAAAAAGCAATAAGAATCACATTCAAGGTCAAATATCTAGAACATACCAATTCACTATTTTTAAGGTCAAAACCAGTAAAATTCATGGATATTGTTGAACTGTAGACAGCAAAAACAATGTACTTTTTAGAGATCAAGATGGGGATTATAATTTAAGGAGAAATTTTAATTTTAAAATTCATAGGTCACACACAAGAATTTAAAAATTTAGTGTTTCACGATGTCGTGTTAGGTTATGGAGTGGGTTACAACAGGATCTAAAGCAATGCTAAAACCTGATGGAATTTTAAATAATGTATAAAAATATAATTTTCCGTAGATGCATGGATAAAACAGGAGGTATCACACTAAATTGAAGGATGACTACTTTGTTTTGTTGGCTGTTTGTTATTCATTTGCCTTTGATTTGTTTTTTGTTTTGTTAGATCACTAAACTATTGTGAAGAAACTTTTTTTGTAAAATATGGAAGCATTTATGTTTGGTAAACTGATGAAGAAGGGGTGGGACTTCATAAGTTTTACTTCCTCCCACACCTTTTTGAATATATTGTTTGTAATGACTACACTACATTCTTTCTTATATTTCTGTTTTTATCTTTCTTTTGAATATATTCGAAATAAATAAGTTTCGATTCAATTAAAAAAACAGTTCCAGTTAAAAATCTATAACAACTCGCTTAAGGAATCAATATCATCAGCCTTTTTGCTTATAAATTTCCTTATTGATTCCTCCCACTTTGTTCTGCATACTTTGCAAATCAAAGACCTCAGACTTTCATCACAGTCAGCATTAATGTTTGCAAAAAATTACTGCAGAAGGGGGCAAATTTTCTCTAATATTTGGGCTAGAAAGATGCACATGGCACAACTTCCTGCAAGAGGAAACACCAACAACCTGCAGATATATTTATGCAGCACAGCATTTGATATCAGGAGTGTAATGTGTTTGACATTGTTGCAGATGAAAAACCTTTGTACGTCAACTTTTTCGACAGAACATCAGCAAGAATCGATAAAGGAATCGTTAAAGAACCGCATTGATAAGCAGAATCCTTTATGCATTGGTATCAGTAAAGTCTTACCAGTTCACATCTCTAATCAAATATGTATTTATATTGTTATGTTTGAAAGCATACATGCTAAAGGGTGGAAAGTAACAAATTTCTAGGGATGCACATTATTGAATTTTTGACGATATTTCCAAACTCATCATCACCAATACCTATATTGATACCAACATTTTTTTTTTGAGAGTGCAAAGCCTCCACTTAACTAAAACTGACCTGTTCCTTCTGTAGTGACCGTTGGAAACAGATGTGAAGCAAGAAAAACATTATTTTCTCTAATAAATGACACTTTTGAATTATAAAAGTTATCATTCAGTGGTTATGAGGTAGAACATTATTAGGGATGCATGATATTAGATTTTTGCAGATACAGATATTTTTTCCATCAAGAGCAAAAAGTCTTTACTTTAAGAAAACTGACTTGTTGCTTTCAATGTGTCAGTCTGAACAGATATAAAACAAGAAAAACAACATTTCACTCTTGAAAAAACAAAACTCTTAATTTTTAAATGTACCCATGCAGTGATGATGAGGTGAAGCATTATGTTATAATTTCTATTTTGTCAATATTAATGCCGATATATGGCTGATATCTATGGCCTGTATATCAGCCGTAAATATTTGTCAAAAATTCGATATCAGCCAATACCAGCAGTTAACTTTTTAGGCTGGTATCTACTGATAGTGATATCATACCAATACTTTTGTGCATCCCTAACCATTATAGCATATTTGTACATTCTGCCAGTATAACTGCCAATATGTGGGATATTTAAGGCCAAAACCTGTGGCTAAAATGTTCATAACAATACCGATAATCACCTTTTTAGGCAATTATCTGACATAACCAATATTATTCTGATAATATTGTACATCCCTACTTATTACACTTATTAAAGTTTCTGTAATTATGCTGCATTTTGTACTTTTCTGAGTGTTTTTTTAAACCAGTGCTTTAACTTTAACTCTGGTATATTCTGGGGATTTATTGTACTGAGTTACATTTTTCATAGCATTTTAGCACTGAGTGAAAAAAAGAAAAGCTTGACTTTCAAGTATTTTCTGCTGAAGGCAAACCATAAATCTAGCTCAAATCTGAAGGCACATCATATTCATAATAATCAGCCTCTTCAAATGTGTTGCTTTATCTTATTGGGCTGTACAAGTTTATTCATGTCTGTGTGCCAAACTTGGTTTGAAAGTTATATAAGAAAATATGTACATGCAGTGCTTAAGAAATTTATTAGAACACCGCCAAATGCAAGGTTGAGGCCACACCACAATTGCCCTAAATTAACAGTATTGGTACCAAAATCATTTTTTGTTTCTATGATGATTAATACACCAGAATGTAGAAGCTATTTAACTGGAAAAAAAAATTACCGCTAAAATGTGATTCATTGTTTCTTTAAAATACAGGAAAAATAGTAAAGCACATTATTATTTCTTGATTAAGATGTCAAATTATAATTATTTGCTTCCATTCCCGATCAGAAAAATTAGTTTATTGGTTGAGTGTTATGCCTGATCAGTTTCTGACTTCTCAGAAGCTCAGTGGACGCCATAAATGTGTGTATAAAGAGGTGAATTCAGTCTGAAAGTTCTCATTTCTGTTCAAAATGTTTGTCTAATAACATTTTCAGCTTTAAATGGGTTTTGAGATATGAGATATTTCAAATAAATGTTTTCTCATTTTTTTATGACAGGTGGTCTAATACATTTGTAAAGCACTGTATTTGTCTAATGCCTCATAAAATCACAGAAAACTATTACCTTTGAAATATTTATTTAGAAATATGCATACATTTTCACTGAAACTTGGTAAAATTTCCAACATTCAGCGACACACAGCTGAAAAATTTAGACAATTGGGAGCGCTTGTATAGGAGAGAGAGATGATGAATTAGACTCATCAAACTCCAACTGTTGTCCTGTTTATAAGGCAGCGGGACATGTCGACAAACTTCTTAAAGTATACTTCAGGTAGAGTGCTTTTGAGCTTGATTTGAGTTGATTTAGAGAGTGTTTCTTTGTGTTCTTTTATAAAATTCTGTTGAGGTAACTGTACTTTTACTTGAGTATGATATTTGTGTGTCATTCCACCCCTGCAAGTGTTTGTCGTGACATCAAAATTATACGGAGAAGGAGTCAAAACTCTAGATAAATAATTCTAATGTCTGAGATTCAGCCAAGACAAATAGAAGTGCAGAAGAACTGATGAGTGAAAAAATGGCAGACAAACTCCTACACTTGTCTCAATTGTTAAAAAAAAAAAAAAAAAACATTGACAGTGCTGCTAATGTCATTGTCATGTCATGTTAATGTAAGGGCTCCTTAGTTCAACTAAACAGGAAAATAATTATTTCACGTTGACAAAAGATGTCAAGCCGAACATTTTTGTTTGTAAATGTATCACTTGTTGTTCTTACTGTAAACAGTCAATCATTAAAATCAGGAAGGCCAGTCAAGTCAGAAGAAATCATTTTGAGTGTTAATATCTCAGTCAGTTTAAATGCTAATTCTATGACACTTGGATTGGAAACTAAGATTTGATGCAGTGAAAGTAAAAAATATGTATGTATATTTATATATTTTTATTACACTTTTATGAAAGGAACCATTTTGGTACATGAAGGGTTTAAGTGTAAGTTTTTTGAGAAAACTCTAATCGCTCAACAACAAAAAAAAATAATGGATCAAAATAAATGTTGCTATCAATTATTGACCTAGTCATGGCTGTGATAACCTCATCCCAAATACTCCACTTTGTACCTAATTTTTGCTAAACATTGCATATTTTATGATTTTTCCACATTGAAAAAATCAAGGGTTATTGTAACATAAAGGGCATAAAACATATAAAGTATTTAAAAAAAGGTAAAAACTTTATATCTGTGGTTAGGTCTGGAGCTGTTGAAAAGATCTGTTGCAGTGAAAATAAAAAAGTATTTATATTTTACATTTTTATTACACTTTTATGAGAGGAACTGTTTTGGTACATGAAGTATGAATTTTTGGGTGCCTCAAGGGTTAACATTGACTCACCTTTGTATCTCTTTAGAAAATGTGATTGTATATCTTTAAACCTCTATGTATTATCCAGCCCTTATGACTTCTGTTTTTGTTGCTGGTACGTAAAAACAATGATTAGTTTTGTTTGATTGTTCTCCCGGTTTATTTGTTTAAAATTCTAATACTGTGATGACTGTGCAGCCGTTTTGAAGTGCCTCATAATGTGACATTTTCTTTTTTGAGTGATACACTGACAATCATTTTACAATTGTTTGTCAAACAGGGCCGTGAACCGCTGTAGCTGGTAATCATGAACTGGGAAGCATGTCCGGCTACGGGAAGTCTTTGAAGTTAACCAGGGTAAATCCAATGGCTTTCTGCGGTCCTGCCAGCATCTGTCTGCTGCGAAGAACATGAAGCCGGTATGAAAGTAAATACCAGGGTCTGTTGTGTCAATAACAGCCCAGTTGTGTGTTAAACTGTGGTGACTGTAGTGCAGTTCAGTGGTAGATTTGTAGTAGTGGCCTCATCCCCTATCCTTTTGTTTTAGGTGGATATTGTAAATAATGAAGAATTAGATAAAGAAAGGTGAGTCTCTGATCCACATCTGTGGGTTTAATCAAATTTTAATCACCCTCTCACAACCTGTGTCCCACAGATCATCTCACTCCGTCACTGGATCATAAACGGTGCTTTTCCGCTAAGTGGTTAGGTGCAGTAAAGTTTCATGTGGTGAACACTGATGTGGCTTACATGATCATAACTTAATCAAAACTTCAATCAATCAAACTTTATTTATAAAGCACTTTTCATACTCAAATGTAACACAAAGTGCTGTACATTTAAAAAAAAAAAAAAAAAAGATCATAATAGGCTGGTGTGTAAACTGGATAACCGTGTCAGCTACATCAAAGTAGTGCCCAAAAAATGTATGATGCAAGGTTTATACCACAGTTGTCTGAATTAACAGCATTGATACTTACTAAAATCATTTGTTATGTTTCTGTAATGGTTAATACACCAGTATGTAGAAGCTTTTTAATCAAAACATTAGCAAAGCTCCTTATTATTTCATGATTAGATGTTAAATGATGGTTTTTTACTTGCATTCAACAGAAAAGAATAGTTTTAGTGGTTAAATGTTTTGCTTTAATTTCTGATTTCTCTGAGAAGCTCAGGGAGCAGCTCAAAATTTTGTATAAAAAGGTGGATTCACTTTTTACGCTCATCCATGATATCTTTGGTGGCACAGGAGTCAATGATTCATTTGACTTTAGGGCTGCATCGGTGCACTTGTTGCCATATAAGCAGGACAGTGTTGGTAGGTTATTTCAGTACCTTTATAACTTTTGGCAGTGGAAATGGAAATAATTGCATATTGTACCAAACTGAACTTGACCACTTAGTGGAAATGCAGCACAAGACACTTCTCCATCACCATTATCACCATGTCTGTGGTTTAGAATCCTAAGATTTTCCAGCTAAAGATGGTCCACTTTCCCTTTCGGCAGATTTCAAGTCCATTACAAATCTCACAGCCCAGGCAGAGCGAAGCACCAACAGCCGTCTTTCAAGAGGAAGGGGTGTCCAGTGGAGGAGGCGGGCTTGAAGTTGCGCCGCAAGACATCCAATGTAGGCTGTGCCCGTGACCGCGGCATGGCCAACAAAGAAAATGAGCTGACGTGCTCCGACGAGGTGCGGGGCATGCACTACTATGACAACTGCGGGCTCCCTGTGAACTCTGCTGAGGCCTCCAAGATGGCAGGGGCCAGCTCCAAGTACAGCGACTTCACTGAGGTCAGAGTCACTGTGAAATGAAGACCATCTCATTGTGTTAACATGTCAAGTCTTTCACTGTGAAAACTGGAGGATTGATTTTCTTGTTTTTAACATACAGCTGACTAAAGACCATGAAGCTATGACTCACGTCCTCTTTGGAAGGAACCTGCGACTAAAAGTTGCTCAAACACTTTGGCGAAAAAACGCCAGCGAGTTAGTGGCCTACCTAATCAGGTAAAAAAACTGGCATCTTTTGAGATGCTTGAAAATGTTTTATTCATTCTTATCCCATGAAATACTTCATCTTTAATGTTTTCTGCTTTTACAGAATTCAAGACACAGGGGTGCTACTTGACTGTTTACCCATCTTAACAAACAAGTAAGTCTTATGTAGATGCTTTGTTAAAAATAGTTTCATCTGTTATGACTTCATGATCTTGCAAATTAATTTGATTATGTGATTATGATTTCAAGTATCAAGTTGTCAGTTCATTATTTTGCATCTTGTGAAAGATCAGAAAGTGGCCTCAAAGTGTAAGGTATGAAAAGAACTTTTTTAATCATGAACTGATGGAAATGTGAATCTATCAGATTTGCATTGACAAAAATAAGAGTTTAAAATGATCTCCTTTTAAGAAGCTATACCCATCAAATATGACACTTTTGAAATTGATAGACCCACAAAAAATATATAGATTAAATCTGCTTTACAGAGTGTAAATACATCACAAAACAGCCATTTCATAGTCAGGAAGGTTAAATATCAAGTACAGAACACATTTAACAAATGTTTCAAATGCCCTCAAACACCCAGTGATAGTTTATTTCCAGGGCACACAACAACTGAATAAACAAACTGCTGAGGGCACTGATTTATTTCTTTCCTTTTATTAAGATATCTGTATGCTAGTTTTAACATCATATCTTTATTTTCTGTTCTGTGTCCTTTTTCCCTCTATAAACAATTCTACTTAAGTACATACAATGCATCGCACTGTCTGACCAGTCAAACATGAAGCTACAAAAGTTTTAGTCCATGAACAGTAAAATATTAGTCACAGACATGACGTGTCTTCTTTATGTTTCCAATTTGTCAAGCATTTATGTTCAACAGCTAACTCTGTGTTTTTCTGTTGTCATCAGCCTTCAGACTGAAGAACCATGTTTGTCAATTGGCTGCTGCGTTGACCTCATGCCCCAACTCAAAGTGATTCTTGCCAGTAAATACGAAGGGTAAGTTTCACTGTTTGGTAACAGCTTTTACAAATGATCTGTACTTAAGATTATCTTCTGTCATTAAGATCACTTTCTACTCATCGGACAGTTTAATAAATGCTGTAAAATCCAGTGGATATGCCCCAAATTAAAGGTATTCTTGGAGGAAGTGTTTGTAACACTTAAGAAGTATTTGGTAGAAATATTACAGTGCAACCAGCGTTGCCTTTTTCCTGATGGAAGTAGTCAATAGTTCATGGGCACACTGTGGCCATAAAGGGATGGGCATGATCAGCAGCAATACTCAGTTAGATTGTGGCAATAAAACAATGCACCCTTGGTACTAAAAGGTCCAAATAAGGTCAGAATATCTCACTCTCCATCACACCACAGCAGCCTGAGCTGATCATGTAAAGCAGGATGGATTCATGCTTTCATGTGGTTATGCCACATTCTGACCCTACCATCTGAACGCTGAAGCAGAAATCCAGACTCTTCAGACCATGTGGCATTTTTCTAACCTTCTGTGGTCTAACAGTGGTGAGCCTGTGTTACTTGTATCCTGTTTCCTGTTCTTAGCTGACAGGAGTGGCACATCATGTGGCCCTCTGTTGCTGTAGCCCATCTGCTTCAAGATTCATGCATTCAGAAATGGTCTTCTGCCACCTTCTGACCATTCACCTCTAGTCTGACATCATCAGGGAGTTTTGGCCCAGGGAGCTGCTGCTTGCTGAATAATTTCTGTATTTTGGACCATTCTCTGCAAACCCTAGAGATGGTTGTGTTTAAATATCTTTGGCCTTCAGCAGGGCGTCTTTACCGTGTTTGCTTGCTTAAATGCTTTGAGTTGCTGCCACGTGATTGGCAGATAAGCTATTTGCGAGAATGATTAACTAATATCAGTAACTAATCAGTAACTAACAACATGGCTGGTGAGTTTGATTATGCATTTGAATTGACTGCTGGTATATTGTAAAGTAACTGCGTTGTGTGAGAGCCTTTATAGTTTTATGGGACTCCTCAATGGAGACAATAAGTGGCAGTAGGGCGCCTCTCTCAGGCTGTTTGTACAACCCCACTCCCTCTCCAGCTGGCTGAGGGCACCAACAGTTCATCTACCAGATATTTAGCAAAACATATGACAAAAGCTAGAAGAACTGCATGTTGTGAGCTTAAACAGGGTTCCCACGCATCCTGGGAAGTCTGGAAAACCTGGAAAACGACTGACCAATTTTCCAGTCATGGAAAACATATGGAGGAAATAAGGAAAAAAGTAAAATGTTCTGGAAAAGCTTGAATTGTCCTGGAAAATCATTTAGCTTCTTTCTGCCTTGTAAGTGAACAAAAATCAAACATAGGAAATTAAGTAAAAATGTGCTTGATAACTAGTTCACACTTAGCCATGAAATATGAGTAGCTATAATGATGCAAGTTAAGGAATAAAATACAAAAGAAATAATAAAAAATGGTAAAATAAAATGTAGGCTACTTAAACAGTAAATCAATAAAATATAATCATAAAAAAGAAGAGTAAATAAAGATAAAAATAAGTAGAAACCATAAATTTATAATAGTGAGACACTATTTAAAAGCCAGACTAATAAGGTGGCTCGCAGACAATGTTCATGCCCGATAGAAATAAATACATTTTAAGTTCAATATGATTTGGTGGAGCTAGAGAGATATTGTTCATCAACCTTTAATCCTGTTTTTTAGAAGGCTAGATTAACCTGAGAATTGTTCACACCAGTATTGTAACTTCAGTTGGTAATGTGACACTGGAATCTGTGGGTGTCATTGCACTATTCTATGATAAATTTGTCATAATTTCACAGAATGTCAGAGAATGTGTGATATTTCATAGATTTGTTACAGTCATAGACTGCACATCTTGTAAATCAGACCTCCGGGGTGGGAGAGGCATAAACATAGCAATCTGGGTAAATTTATAAAATGTAGGGTACAACAGTAGAAAAGACTCTGCAAGGGAGAGAGGGGCGTCCTGGAAAAGTCCGGGAAAATGATTTCTAGAAAAGACTAGGGAACTCTGATAAATGAACGCAGTATAAGTCATTGAACAGAGTCAAACGCTATCTTCTGGAAGCCTCCTACAAACTGGCTGTGGTTCATCTACTTGTACAACTTTATACTGGATTTTTCAGTAGCTTACAAAGTGATGATTAGAATTGTAAAAAACTGCTTGTTGAACAATCTGACATTAATCTGTTTTCCTCCTCTGCAGACACATCATGGTTGGTTTACACTGGGTTCAGTCCGTCATCAGGAAGTGGTGGCCAGAACTTTCTAAAAATGAGAAGAGACTGCAGGACAGTTGTTCAGAGGACAGGTGAGCCGCCTCCACTCAACCCAACGATTACCAAGAATTTGAGTGTCCTTTCACAGCTGGATTGTTTGAGAGTTGGTCAGACACAAGTATGAGCCCTGCAGTACTCTGCAGTATGAACATTAAGCAGATTACAGAGAAACTTTAGTATTGTGTAATTTTATAAAGTAAACAGGCTTCAGGTGTGAAAGTCACCAAAAGTAATGAACCTTTGCTTTCCCTAATGTTAGCATTAGCCATCATATTAACAAGTGCTAAAACAGAGAATGTGTAGGGATTTATACAGCATCTTATTCTTCACTCTCTGCTGTACAGTGAATAGAAATATACAACATTTCTGTTTATTACAGGAACATAGAGGTCATGAAGCAGCGGCTAAAGGACTTGTGGAAAGAAGGAGCCCGGTTATGTCTGGTTCCTGGATCTACGGGAGAACTGGCAAAGGTGAGGAGGCTGCGATTATTACAAGGCTTAATCGGGGATTTAATTTTCTGATGCTGTTGCCTTAAAAGATTTGTCAGGACTTGAGAAGTTACCGATAATAGTTTTCAAATTGAATTAATCTGAACTTCACAATGAGGATTAGTTAAATCTTCCAGTCTTATGTGATCCACCCCCTTAAGGTTTTTCTGAAGGGAGAATGCCCGTGGCGTTTTCCTCAATTTAAGCTCTCAGGGTTTCTTTTTACAGGGAGGTTAACATCTTTGCTGCTGGGGAAAGTGCAAAGTAGTAGACTTATCTGTGAAGACTTTGGAATAAAAATGATGTCTCTTTTATTTTAACAGAGACACAGGTCCCTCTGCTTGTTTCCACTCTCTGTTGATTTTATCTGGACAGTCAACCACTCCCAGAAAACCCTTCACAGTATGAGCACTTGAAACATGAGTTGTGTCTGGATTGTGGTTCCTTTTTTACATCGTCTCATCCTGTTACAAAGTTAACAGCATCTAAGAGTGACTTTAAAACAAGCTGGCCTATCTAACAGAGAAAGAAAGAGGAACAAACTTGGAATGGGAAAACTTAAACCATCTATTGAATTTAGTTTTATAGCTTGTTTCTTGTTGCTTAATCATTACTTTAAATGTTTGATTGTGTTTTATAAATGTTTGCCCAGGCACAACCTTATTTAAGATAAGATAATCCTTTATTGATCTCCAAAGGGGAAATTCTGAAATGATTACTATAAATATATTAAAGTGCAGTCCAGTGTCATATTGCATATTTATTCAATCATCCTCGTTGATTTTAATAATTACATTCACAATAAGTGGGAAAAAAAAACATTGAGAAAAAAGAGCTTAGGACACAGTTTTCTAATGTCATACTTAAGTGTCAACATCCAGGGCTTAAAAGTAAAAACAAGAAAACCATCCAACATCATGAATAGGGATGGGAATCAAAAACCAATTCCACTTGAGAATCGAAACAGGCTGAGAATCTTGGATGTCACACTGTTATGAGAGGAAGTCATGATAACAAAGAATTCAGAATCATGGTTAAAATGTTGGCTAATTTTTGAGCCAAAAAGATGTTTATGGCACAACTGTCTGCAAGTGTAAACACCAGCAACCTGAATAAGCATTTATCTATGCAGCATGGCGTTGAATATCAGGATCATCATGTGTTTGACATCGTTGCCACCAGAAACCCAACGTAGGCCTACTTTCTCCACATAGAAAATCAGCAGAAATTAATAAGGGAATCCTCAAAAACTTGATCTATAAGCAATAATGGAATCAGGGGTTGGGAGGTCGAGAACCAGTTCAGTTTAGAGCTTTTTTGTCCCTCCAGGTATAACACATCCAACAAGAACAACTACAAACAAATAAACATTGACACAAAACAACATTGCGATGTACAGCACAACCAAACTACACATGAACAACCCCAGTGAAGTAAAAATAGAGGTATCAAAAGAGTTTAAATGAGTATAACAGAAGTGAAGAAGTGGGTGAAACCTGTCGTCAATTACAATAAGGATTTAAATAGTGCTCTAAGGTCCCACTATGAGACGTTAGACGCTAGACGTATGCCTAAAAAATTAATGCAGCAATATATTGATAACTGCTTGCTGATGCATGTCTTAATACAGGTTTTAGAGAGTCAGTATGGCCTCAAACATTTTAGCAGCACTTTCTAAATATTTATAAATATGTTTAATAAATTTGAAGGCAATTTGCATTTAAGAATGCCTCACAAGCGAACGGCTCACTACAACTGCTTATCGGTTTTCATCGTTCGCTAAAAGAGCCGTTCAAAAGACTCAACTCGTTGGCGAACGTCACATGTCGAGTGCAAACAACCGTGGAAGTAGGTCAACACAACAAAGCCTCTGTTTAGGAGTAGAAGAAGATAATATGATGATAGTAACATAACACAGAAAAAAAAAAGAGTCAACAAGCACACAGGACCGTTTAGAGCTGTTGAATAGTTTATCTGATGACTGTAGGCAGAGGCAGGCTAACGCTACCCATTGACTCCCAGTGTTTGTGCTAAGCTAATTATTTGTGGGCGAGCTCTGTCTGTCTCTTCCTTGTTACTTCATGCACAGTCGAAAGAATGGTATCAATGTGGTTGTCATGGACTCAGGAGTGAGGCAAGACATGGAAAGAGAAAAAAGTTGATGTATCCCTTTAAGCACATTGTGATTCAGGTTTTATTTTGGCCTCTGTATCAGGAAATGTTTTGTGTTGTAAGGTTGCTGGAAAATACCCAGCTTTAGAGGTCACTCAGTAAGGTGTGTGTAGTTTTAAAAGAGTTTCATGTTTTCAAGAACCTTTTGTCACCTTCTATTGAGAGAGTTTTTTTTTTTTAACCAGATAATTTTCTATCATTTGAAACCTCCAGATCTTCCTGTTAAATATTCAAGCTGTTGTCTAATATGTGTTTCTGTTTGTAATTCTAAAAATAGTTCTTATCTCATACCAAAAACACATCTGAATTGTGATTTTTCTCAAAGCATTTGTCACGGAGTACATACTGTTAAGCTGGCTGAGAAAACTACTAACATGTTATCTGCTGTTCATGTTTCAGGCTATTGAGGCTTATCTGTCCCAGCTGCCCTGACAGCTCTCGGTGCAGCACTCCGAGGATGTGACCACTACTGCCAGATCATGGCTGTGTTTTGAACTGATAATGATTTCACACAAACAGACTGGTTAACACTTGAACCTCTTCCTGGGACTGAACTGAAGAATTCAGACAACTCTCAGTTAAAGCTGGAGACCAAGTAGGAAGGTGGAGAGAGAGCCTCTCTACAAAACAATAAAAACACAGCAAATGAGTGCTTCACATTGAAGTGGACCATCTTGTGAGGGGGCAGATCTCCTGTACCTCTGTGAGATGGGGTGTTACGTCGCTCTATGAAGTGCCAAGCTCTTAGTCTGTCACTACATCACTCTGCCATTGAATGCAAATGCACTTGTTGATGTTATGAATGCTCCGTTGTCTTCATGTTTTTTTTGTACCTGGGCCCCCTGGAATCAGGAACTTGAATCTGCGATGGTCTTAAGTTATTAGAGCTCCTCTTGTTTTCATTCCACCTCTTTATTTGACAATTGATTATGTCAAGTGTAAAAACAGGTGATTCTTTTAATCTGCTCTTAAATAAATTTGATAAATCAAACAGAAGTCTTTGAATGCCTCACGAGGTCGACAACAGTAGCCCCATTAAGCTGCTGTTTTAAGCCACAATATCTCCACCCCTGTAATGGTTTGCCTTTACTATGAACTCTGAGGAGCTGGAATGGGGGAATTGGGGGGGATTGACTTCGCTATTATCTTTGTCTCCAGAGATATTCAGAGGTGTAATACTTGTAGGAGGGGAGCACAAGGACTTTGCAGGGGAGAATAGCTTTGTAAGTAAGTATGATTGCCATTGTGTGCATGTGAAACAGCAGTCATGTCACATTTCTCCAGAGCCGTGCTTCACAGTGAACTGACACAAATGTCAAATTCTGGTGAAATGAATTTGAATGTCTCCTGGTGCAGTGATGACAGAGTTGTATTGCAGCTCTTTTGTGTAAATGCTCCATGAAAAGACTCATTATGCATTTGGAGTCACGTACACGTGAGGGAGGAGGAAACACGAAAACCAGTGGAGTGACAAATAGCAGTGAAGAAACCAATACATTACATTTGTACACTAAATCAGACAAATTTAACTCCTGTGTATGTGTTAAAAATCATAATTCTGCAGGATAAAGTCTGAAACTTTTTTTTTTTGGATTGTTTCCATTCTTCAATATACAAAAAAACTAAACAAACTTTAAGATCTGATGATCTAGAGAAAGCCCAAAATAGATGTTAAAATGAATGTAGAGCTGTTGACAACAGAGTTGACATGTGAACCGATCAGACTGACTGAGAATGCACTACTATCAGGAGGACTTGGTTTATTAATATTCTGTTTTTCTAACATTAAAGAACATAATCTAGCCGTCCTCAGAAATCAACGTGAACCTGATTTAATGCAAACATGATCTCTTTAATAAATAGTCTAGTGTTTTATCATCATGTCCACAAAATCTGGGTATTATCCATACTATACACTGAAGATTAAAGAAATGAAGTGGTATATTTGGGGTCCTTGCCCAACGGCCAAAGGGCATGGACCCTATTGTTCATCTGTTTCTTTCTTTTTTATTATTATTTGCTTGGCAGCACTTAAAACCTTAATTTTACCCCCTAAACCCTCTAAAAAAAAATACCAAATTGAGACACACCCAGATCCGGTGAAAATTTTGATTAAAAAAAAAAAAAATTAACCCACAAATGTCAAAACGGACTGTCCAGTTTATTATCTCAGCCAAGGGGGTTATGTTTTTGTCTCGTTTGTTTGTTAGCAAGATAATGCAAAAACTACTGGACGGATTTTGTTGAAATTTTCAGGAGATGCTGGTAATGGCCTAACTTAAAAATGATTAGATTTTAACCGCCATTAGCTTACTATGATTTTTGTTCAATAACTTTCTAACTAATAATGATATCAACATGATTCTGAGTGCTAGATGTATGTTTTCAGGGTCAAGTACTTATATTATGATGCTAACTTTATCATGGAACTATTGCTTATAGATGTAACAGCAATATGTGAGCTACCTCGGTGTAGGTTTGCACTGTGAGTGCTTTCTAGTTATTATTTGCTTGACAGCACTTCAAACCTTAATTTGACCTCCTAAACAGGCTAAAAACCACACCAAACTGGCACACACCCCAGATCCGGAGAAAAATTTAATAAAATGAAAAAATTAACCACCAAAATGCCAAAACGTGCTGTCTAGTTTATTCTGAATTCTGAAATTTGCCTAATGTTTACATCAGGCTCATCGCCGGAAGTGTCAACGCTCGTTTGAACAATAAAGTTTTTGCAGTGACGTCATTTTCCGCAGAGACAGCTGATGGTCCGAGTCTTCCGCTTCTCCTCCAAACCGCTCCTGGGTACATGCTGACGGACAAACATCTTTACACTTCTTTAGCTGAATAAAAACAGGGTGAGAATGTCACAGGGGGACAGAGCAGCGCTGTCGTGGGCCGTCCTGCAGGCCGTGCTCGTCGTGGCCTGCTGCTTCACCGACATGGAGACGGGGCCTGCTGCCGGTGGAGCGACGCAGCCCAACGGAGACCGCTTCAAAATCGAGGGCAGAGCCATAGTCCCGGGGATTAAAACACAGGACTGGGTGTCCTCAGCCAGAGTCCTGGTCGAAGGGGAGGAATACATTGGATTTTTGAGGTAGGAAGCAGCTACAGTGGTAATTGTTTTTTAGCTAGCCTGTTAGCGAGGCTATTAGCATTAGCATGGAGCCAAGCGGTGTTGCTGTCGGCAGATGGCAGGTCCTCACTGTCCCAACTCAGCCACAGCTCAGGAACCGCAGAGGTAACTCATGCCAACTAGGCCAACAGCGTAATGTTTTCATGATCAGTTCCCTGTTAGAGGACACAGTTGTTAATGTGTTTATGAGCTCTGTCGGGGCGTCTAGTGTCATAGAGCTTGTTTCCAAAACAAACCCGATGTCAAGAGATTTGATGGTTGTCACTGAGGCAGCAGCTACAGTCAGTTTGTCAATCAGTCTTTAACAGTCAATCTTTATTTGTACAGCAATAAATTAAAACAGATGATAACTACAGGCACCCTACAAAAGAGTAGGCCGATGCCACATAGTCCTTTATAATCATTTAGGGATGCAAGATATTGGATTTTTGCTGATTTCCGATATGCTGATATTTCTGAACTCAACGATTTTTTTAAGAGCACAAAGTTTTTACATTATGATAATTGACTTGTTGCTTTCAATGTGTCCGCCTATTTATGTAAAGAACAGATGAATTACAAGAAAAAAAACATTTAACTTTTGAAAAAATGAAACTCTTGATTTTAAAATGTAAACATAAGGTGAAGATTCATGGCAGATTTGTTAGTTTTGCCGATGCATCTGCTATAAATATCGGCAAAAATGTCAATATCTGCACATAATATTATTTAACATTCTAGGTCAATATCTTCCATTACTGATATCATACTGACGTTATTGTGTATCCCAATGATAATTCATTTTTTTCAGAGATTACGATATTATTGCTCCATTAAAATTTTTGCAGATATTTATAGCCGATATATCGGCAAATTACACAAATGCACAATATTGATGCACTTTCTCATCACTGCGTGGGTATATTTAAAAATCAAGGTTTCATTTTTGTAAGAGTTAAATACTGTTTTTCTTGTTCTACATCTGTTCCCAGCAAAAATATACTGTAACACTGAAAGAAACAAGTCCATTTTTGTTGAGGACAGGGCTTGTGCTCCTGACCAGAAATATCGGTATCAGCGATAATGAATTTAAAAATTATCGGCATATCGGATATCTGCAAAAATCCAATATCGTGCATCCCTAATTTTATTGTCTGTCAGTCCATTCATCATCTGTACTGCCTATCCCTTTCAGGTCGCAGGGGGCTGGAGCCTTTTACTGTATTATTTCCTGTGTTATTTCTGTCCAGGTATAATCCAACAGAGCTCAACTTGAAGCTCTTAAATCAAACTAAACTGATCCTGGGTTAAATGTTAGATAAAACATTGATCACAGGCCTTGGATTTTAAATATTTTTTGTTCTTTTAAACATTTCGCACATTTGCTTCCCTCATCAACAAGATACACAATTTCTGTAATATCCATCCGATTTATCCATTACAGCCCTTTCAGGGTCCAAAGGGGGCTGGAGCCTGTCCCACCTGACATTGGGCAAGAGTCAGGGTAAACCTTAAATGGGTCTCCAGCCAATCACAGGGCCACATAGAGAGGCAGACAACCATTCACACTCACTCTCATACCAAAGGGTGATTTTTCCTACTGTCCAACTGCTGCATATGTCTGTGAAGAGCTGCAGTTATGAAGACAACAGTCTGTGCATAGGACACACAGACATAATCACATGTGCCTGTGCCATGATAGATGGCTGACATTTTAACATTGTGTAGCTAGGTGTCAACAAAAGAGGAGAAAAATATAGACACATAGAGGTGTTAGAGGTGTCCAAAAAACTGTTTTACATTTGAACCAAATTATATTCATTACAAGATTTCTATCAAATAAAAACACAAATGAATTGATTTTAATACACCTATTCCAGTGGCTCAGCTGCTGTCTTTCCTCTGTGAAGGAATATTAATGTAAATATTTAATGATGTGTGTACCTCATTTTGTTAAGGTGAAAAACACATTATTGTATAATTGGGTGAAAACAGTAATGGCGATGATCATCTTAATTGATAGTTATTTGTTTAATGGTTCATTATGAATGGGTCATTTGACAGTTTAATGTGACTTGCCTGAATCACACAAAGAGCTGATGATAATTTAATTCTTAACTTTAACACTAGAAATTTTAAACAGTATGTAATAATATGAATGTTATTATCTGAAACTTTTTTGACATGTTTGTTTGTTTTTCTTCTTTTGACATGGCTCCTCTTCCCTGTCTTGTTTCAGGACTGATGGAAGTTTTGCAGTGAACGACGTCCCCTCAGGATCCTACGTTGTGGAAGTTATCAGCCCAAACTACAGATTTGAGCCAGTACGTGTGGACATCACAACCAAGGGCAAAATGAGGTATGGTCAATTTAGAAGGAGAAGCCAATAAACCCAGTATGCAGGGTTTGGATAGCTCTCATCTCATCATATAAACCAAAGACAGTTTTGTTCCTCAATGAAACTTTGTGTCATTTCATAGGGCACGTCTTGTGAACTACATCAAGACTTCAGAAGTGATCCGTCAGCCGTATCCTTTGCAAATCAGAGCCAGTGGTCCTCACAGCTACTTCATGAAGAGAGAAACCTGGGGCTGGACCGACTTCCTCATGAACCCAATGGTAAATTTTAGAGAAATATGATAGGTCTGATATGATTTAACTAAAAAAGTTTAGGGTCTTCTGAACTGAAAATGCAGGAGTGAAAATATAGATGCTGTTTCTAACGTGATCTTACACGAAAATCAACCCCATTTTAAGATTTTGATGTAATAGACATTACCCCTTATCCATTAAACAGTCACCACAATAATGATAATGATTACTTTATTTATGGAGTACTTTTAAAAACAACAAACATAAACAGACATAAGAAAAAAAGCACAGAGAAACAAACCAAGGAAACTAAAAACTCAAATTATGACCCAAAGTAACAGGGATAACTCAAACACGACAAGTAGGCGATACAACGTAGAACACCTGAGAACACCAGACAAATGCAAGACCCAAGCAACATAAAATGAGACCCAGAGGACGCATGATAAAAGAAGATAAAAGCAATGAATAAGTAAAAAAAATAATAATAATACAATAAAATAAAAACATAAAACAATGAAAAGGGGTAAAAGCCAAAGAATGAAAAAGAGGGTTGAAAAGAGTTGGACCTGAGAAAATAAAAGGAATAAAATGATATAGTGACAAAATATGAAATTGTGCAATTTATAAGCTATTAAATAATATGCATTTTATATGCCGTACTCGTGATGAAAACCAACTTCCTTTGCTTCTTTTGATCATCATCAAAAGTTTTGCAGCTGTGAGACCAGCTGCATTTTCTAGTTGCATTCTTGAAATTAAATGTTCATCTACATCAGGGGTGTTCAACAGGCGGCCCAGGGATCACATGTGCTGCTCTTCCTTCCTCGATGTGGTCCACCATTCAGTTAAGATGCTGACAAAGTGGCTACTGTTAAATGAAAATTTAGCCATGAAGTATTTTAGTCTAATTTGCCACTATGGCACCATGTACATCAGCAAAATGCATTACAACATGCAAAATGGAGAAAATATATTCAACAGTCTTAAGAAATTGTTTTATTTTATTCTTTACATGAAAGTAAAAAAAAATACTTTTTATAATGGTTTCTGTCAAGTTCTTTTATGGATATAATCAGTGCATTAAAGAAAAAAAATATGTTAGACATTTCCAAGATTTCTATATTCTTTTGTTAGAGAAATTATTATTCTCATTAGGACTTAACAGGTAAAATAGGGGTAAAAATATAAACAAATGAAAAAAAAATAAAAAAAATATATGGTAGTTCATTCCATTGAAAAAGCACCTTTAATTGGCTTTGATTTCATATGTAGTTTATCAAATTGAGCTGTACTGTTTGTTTTTGAGCGTAAATAGGAACATCGATAATGATAAAAGCTAGATATGTTTTTAAGTAATCTTACAGATATTTTTGATTGTTTCATTGATAGTATACTTTTATTTGGCACAATCCAGCCATCTAAAACTGAGGATAACAGTAATGTGGCCCTTATGGTGATAAAAGTTGCCCACCCTTGAGTTATTTATACTTCACAAAAACATTAAAAAAAACTCAATCTAGAAGTTTCACATTTTTGATCATTCTCTAATTGTTATGTTCATTAAAATAGAGTTCTTGCACTTTAGGCTCCTTTTTAAGTGTATCATCTGTTGTTCTTGCAGGTTATGATGATGGTTCTGCCGCTGCTCATCATTGTTCTGCTGCCCAAGGTCGTTAACACCAATGATCCAGAGATGAGAAAGGTAATAAATCCACAATAACTTGAAAAGTTTATTCATACATTTTCTGCTCACATTTTCTTAAGCAGAGCACACACTACAAGATAATGGGCCTGAGTTTTATCTCGGATCCCTGCTTCCAACCAATGTCAGCAAAGGCTTGATTATCTGGAGGTCTTAAAGATGATCTTACCTGATTTTCCTGTGACGTGAGATGTAAAGAGTTTTTTATCCTCTTGGAAGAAAATCAGGGCCACACCGACTTGAAATCTGTTCAACATGTTCAGCACTTACAATCAGAAACCCTGATGTCTGGAGAGCAAGCCGAAGACAGCCAAACACATCAGTGCAAAGACAATCAGGGAGCAATTTGGCTGAAGCGGGAAGCAAACATAGCAATGGCAATGAGAATAAAAAGCATAAAGTTAGGTGGACATCAGAATCGAAGGTCGATATCATTGATTTGTGGCAAAACATGAGTGTCTACACAACATAACCTGTAAATTATATATGACTAAGTGATAAGGAGAGACCCTGTAAATCACAACACAAGGATGTCACAGGAAACTAACTGTAGCCACATTTAGCTTCACTTCCTCCTGCCATTACCCACCATGTGTGTTTACACTAGTCATTTTACAAGATTTCAAGCTGTGAGAGTAGAGGCCCTGGTTTTTGGTGAGTGAGTCGGTTGGCGTGTGGTGTGCAAGAACAAATCTGTTAAATCTGTCTTCATGTGAGGAGTCTCCCATCATTTCAAAATTGGGTAGGATTTTTAAAAATGTTGTATGTGCCAGGTCTTAATCAGACAGTGTATGGTGCATGTGCACGTTTGTAATGTTGGTAGTCAAAGTAGGATATTTGAGTTAAAAAGCTGATATAATACTGTTAGGATTAAAGTGTTCAGAACTTTTTTCATTGTAATAGCAACAAAAATTAGAAGTTCTAGGCCCACAATGTTATTTCTTGTTTTTAATTACAAAAACAGCAGACAAACTCCTGCAGTGTTTTAATACATAAAAACATTTCTAACGCTTCAGTATCAGAATGAGATTTCATGCAGAGTATTCATTCATGGATTTCTTGCATACCAAATAGCTTTCCCAGAGTCTACTGAAAAGGCTTTAATCATTCCATCTCTTCAGCTCTTCACACATCTTTGCTTTCCTTTTCCAGGAAATGGAGCAGTCCATGAACATGCTGAACCCCAACCCCGAGCTTCCAGACGTCTCCGAGCTCATGACCAAGCTCTTCTCTGGCTCCAAGGGCTCCAGCAAGGCAGGAAGCAGCAGCAAGGGCACCAGGCCGGCTGCAAAGAGGAGGTAGTACTGTTCTCATCTCCTCAAACCTGCCTGAAGAAGCTCGAGTTCTGCCATGGAAGCAAGATTTTTAAGTGTCATTTTTCCCCTCTGGGTTTATTGTACAGTTTTTCTTTATTGATAGATGTTTTGAGCACATCTTGATTTCTAATATGCTGTTGGAAAGAAAAAAAAGAGATGTTTTTCATACTGCACTGATGGAAATTTCTTAAACCCTGAAAGAGCTGTTATCTTTCATTTTGCTCTATTTTTCTTTTCTATGTGGCTCTACTACTCATCAACCTTTCCTGTGCTAACCCTCCGGTGTACATTTCCCACTGCTGCTACTTCCACTACTTAAAAGAAAACATATATAAAGAGATTTCCTTGGTTCTTTTTGGTATCAGTAATATGACTGTGAATGAAGAGAAATTGAATTTTAAGACTGATGAATTCTTATTTAAGATCCTAGATGAATAAATTACAATGATATATAACAGTTGTTTTATGTCAGATCATCTTATTTGTTTGAGAGTGGATACATGGCCTTTTCATGTTCTGATTTATTGTAAGGCTGTGATTCACATACTGTACATTATGTGCCTAAGGTGTAAAAACTACAGTGGTAATCTTGGGCAGTTTAACAGATGAAAGAGCCGTGAGGTTGCTTTTAAGATCTGTAGAGTGGAACTGATTTAATTTTAATAAAGTGGACGATGAAGTCCTTATTGAAGTCTTATTACAATGTGTTTGTGATAAATGTTTTCAGTTGTAACTACTACAGTATGACAAGACCATACAACAAAGATCGGTGCTGATTTCAGCAGCTATTTGAGTCCAAATGAAATGTGTATTTAAGTACGGCCAGTCTTGTTCTTTAAGTTGGGTCTAGAGTAAGCGAACAATCTCTCATGAACAGTAACATCTATGTTTTAGTCAAAGAATTTCCCCCTTTTCGTCATTTTATTGAGGTAACATATTTTCTCATTTTAAAATACACCAGATGCTTCATTAGGATGAACGCTTTGGGATTGTGTGGAATTTGGGGGTTAAAATGGGGTTGATTTTAATTTGTGTAAGATCACCAAAATCTAATCATTTTTAAGAAGGACCATTACCAACATCTCCTGAAAATTCAGCAAAATCTGTCCAGTAGTTCTTGTGTAATCTTGCTAGCAAACAAACATATTATACATAACATAACCTCCTTGGCAGAGGCAACAAAGTGCTGGAAACATCCCTGACGTTTTGATCATCAGCATCACAAAGATGCTGCAGTTTTATTCGCTGCACTTCCATAATATGAAGGAGTCACCACATCCATTGGGACTGTCGGGAACACGGGTGCAGTGAACTCATTGTTATGTTCAAGAAACCAGTTTGAGATGATCCGAGCTTTGTGATGTGGAGCTTTATCCTGCTGGAAGTAGCCTTCAGAAGACTGGTACACTGTGGTCACAAAGGGATGGACTTGGTCAGCAACAATACTCCCCCAGGGTGTGGCGTTTAAGGATGCTCAGGTGGTGCCAAAGGGCCTACACCATCACTCCATTACCAGCAGTCAGCGCTGTAAGAAAAATCAGGAACGATCCATGCTCTTGTGTTTGTGCCAGATTCTGATCTACCATCCTACTGTTGCAGCAGAATTTGAGATTTATCAGACCAGGCAACATTTTTCCAATCTTCTTTTGCCTAATTTTAGTGAGCTCATGTGAATTGTGGCCTCATTTTCCTGTTCTCAGCTGACAGGAGTGACACCCACTGTGCTGCTCTTCTGCTGTTGTGACACATCTGCTTCAAGAGTCAATATGATGTGTGATGTGTACTAAGAAATGTTCTTCAAACATATGGCCTGGAATGAAAGCTGTGGCTTCACTCACGCAGGAAAATGCTTGTGAACAAAATGCTTCTAGTGTGAAACGGGTGTAAGTTGTATCAAGAGTTCTTGTTGCCTCTCTATCACTGAATATATTCTCTTTTTCAGACCATTCTCTGCAAACCCTTGAGATGGTTGTGTGAATATCCCATTATCAGCAGTTTCTGAAATACGTAGACCAGGATCTGGCACCAACATGCCACATTTGAAGCACATTAAATCACCTTTCCTCTCCATTCAGATGCTTGGTTCGAACTTCATCATGTCAGCTTAATCATGTCTACTTGCCTAAATATACTGAGCTGCTGCCATGTGATTGGCTGATTAGCTACTTGCATTAACAAGCAGTTGAATGGGTGTGGAGACAAATGTGACAAGGACAGATTCATGATCTGGGCATCCATGGGTTTGTCACGATCATAAATTCTTATTTTTTTAGACCCTTTGTCTCTGTCTGGATGGATACATCTCTTTATGTATGTATTTGTATATACAAATATATTTATTTATATGTATTTGTATATATGCATATAGGTGTATCTATAAAATGAAGAGTATGGCTTCAGCCTGCTTTATTGTAAAGTGCCTTGAGATAACACTTGTTATGAAATGGCACTATACAAATAAAGATTGATTAGATAAATAGATAGATAGACTTTATTTCAGACTCAAATAGGTCCATAAAAAAGACATACAAAAGAGACACAAACAAACAACAATACAGAGATTGATTGATTGATATCTTTTATTTATTTACAGAGAAAGTTAACCTGATTAGGATTGAGTCATACCATGCAGTAACAATCAAAGCACTTATGCACAATTTAAACCAATTAGACAGTAAAATATGTTGCAGTTCTCCGTTACATACCAGCAGATGGTGCTGTTTGCTCATGGTTTCCCTTGTCTGATGTCAGTATTTGTTGAAGAGACCCATCTCTGACACTTCTAATGGAAAAAGTGAAAATATGTGTGTAACATCTTTAATCTTGAATCTAGAGTCAGATAATTCAAATAACAGTGTCATATTCTTTGACGATTTCAGTCTTATTTTTTGATTAAACATTAGAAAATGGTGCTAAAATCTGAAAGTAAACCCAGTGCCATGACCTGTTCCTTGCCTTCTTTTTCAGGGTATTGGTATGTCCTTAGTTTAAACAAAATAATCCCAACCTAAGCTCCACTAATAAGGTTTACCGGCCCCCCTTAGCCCAGTAGTTCAGTCTCTATCAGTAATAGGCTTTTGCACAGTTGTTATGGAAACCTGTCTATTGATTGTGCACTCAGTGCTGTCATGATTTTCTCCTCAGATGTCTGAAAGTGCTTTTGATAAGATCATAAGGCATCAATCTCTGCGATGGCAGCTACAACTCCATCTGCTGATGAAGGCTGTATTTTAATCTTCAGTGGTGAGAAACAGACTTTGATGCTTCAAGGCAATATTTTTTTTAGCCTCGTGTGTGAGGACCACCATCAATAAACCCGAGTTGTTTCAGGATGATTAGAAAACTGACAACTTCAGAAAATATCTCAACTGTTCAATCCTTCAAAAAACATCTTTCAAACAATCTCTGAGAGATAAGGTTTGGCTTAAACTGCTTTGGTGTGATTTTTTTTTTCTAAACCACAATCAATCACTCACCTTGTCCATCGGTAAATTAGAATTTTTTGCTCCATTATTTGGATTTGAAAACGTTTGCAAAGAATTCTGGTTGATTAGTCAGTCTTCATTTGTATAGTGCCAAATCATAACAAATTTTATCTTGAGAAAAAAAAGTAAGTCGAATGTATACTCTTCTTTTTCTTTTTTTATTAGATTTTAATTAGACTATTTTTTTTGCTTTATAGCATTTTCAATGGATGGTACAGTGGCGTAGTGTTGAGTTTGCATTTTCTCCCCATGCATACACTGGTTTTTTCCAGGTACTCCATCTTCCTCCAACAGACCAAAAAACCTGCTTTGAAGGTTAATCGGTGACTCTCAATTGCCCTCAATTGTGGGTTTGTGTGTGAATGGTGTCTGTCTCTCTATGTGGCCCTGCAATTGTCTGGAAACTTGGTCAGGGTGTACCCCGCCTCTCACCCAATGTCAGCTGGGATAGGCTCCAGCCCCCCTGTGACCCTGAAGGGATAAGCTGTATAGGTAATGGATGGATGGATGGATTTAAATAGACTTTTTTTTATTATGCTATAAATCCAGACCAAGCGTATGGAGTCAGAACAGTTTCAATAAACACAAATGTGCACAGAGGGACTCACAAATCCACAAACAAATTCCCAATTTCACAAATGCACACAGAAGGACTCACATATTCATTTCAATGCACACACAATTGCATATCTGCTCATATAAATGTAAAAAGTTCACAAATAAAACGAGATTCACACACAAGTAGCACTTATGCGAACCGTCTGTTGTTTGTGAACCTCGCTGCATTTGTGTGTGGATTTTCAGACTCCCATGACGTGCTCCGACTCACAAATGCATTTGTTTCAACAGGGAAATGTCTGTAGCCAATCAGATGTCTCGCTCCTGTTCAGCCAATCACAGTCGCTTAGATTCAAGGGTATGTTTTAATGTGATCACTTAGCGTTGATCTGCGCATACAGAAATACTAATAACAGCAGGGAAATCACAACCTAAAGCGATCCATAGGCTTTATAATTTTTTTAGACACATTGAGATCATTCAATAGTATGATATGGGTGCCGGGAAAGGCGGATCAGACTCGAATAAAGCTAGCCGTAACACCGATCTCCGTGGTCAAATAAGCCGCACCTTAATTTCGAGTGTAGAAGTATTCACAGCATTATGGTAAATGTGGAAAAACAGCGTGTTTACTTCCGGTTTTCAAAAAACAGGTATTAAAAACTGTAAGCTACATATCGAACCTACAATTAAAATAAAATATGATACATTAAAGTGTTTCATGCGCCCATGATGAATAAAAAAACACTTCATATAATTTTAATATCTTTTTTACAGCACCAATGTGGTGCAGTAGAGCGTGGAGTGACGTAGACCGATAATCCCACAGGGTGGCGGACTAAACCGGAAACAGAAACCCTCTCTGTTTGTAACCCTACGTCACTTCTCCTCCTGCCTCGTCTTTGGCGGCAGCGACATTTCGAATTTCGATCCACCTTTGTCGGGATAAAACATGGCTAAACTGAGCAAAGACACCAAGCAGCGCCTCCAGCAGCGGTTCCAGTGTGGACAGTTTGTCGTCCGATGGGGCTTCATCCCCACCGTGCTGCATCTCGGTCAGTATCTGAAAACAAAGAGTTAAAGACAGAAAGCATGCTCAGCTAGCTTTAGCCTGCTAGCTTGGCACCAGCGTTAGCATCGACATGTTGGGTCGTTGTAGCTTTAGATGAGTAAATCAAAACTGTGAAGGTGACATCGTAAGTCTTGAGTGAATATCTATTTAGGCATTGAACTTTACGCCTGTTTTCTTAGCTTTTACTCAACGCTTGTGTTTGTCTGTGTGGGATTCAGTGACTGTCCCACGCTGCTAAAGTGAAGAGTGCTGTCGTCTGTCTACTTGTTGGCTTGCCTCACACTGTTTTTTGTTGAAGTTAAACGGAAAAAATTAAAACAAATGATGTGTCTATCTAAGCTGAACAAAAACACTTCCTGATACAGCGATAGTTTTTTTGATACCGTGGTTTCCCACGTATCTACAGTAAAGCATTTAATGCACAAGTGCTGAGAGTAAAACACATACTGCCTTATAATAGATAACTAACTAATTCTTTGGACGAAATTCCCAAAGGTGCGCTGTTGGTTTCTTATAAATAATATAAGACAAATTATGTCCTAAGACCAAATTAAAATCTGCCCTATTTCACCCTCAGATTGCCACAATCGCAGTGTCCGTGTAGCTGATCTATGTTGGTGTGACACAGCACACAGGTTTTAGGGTTGAAAAGGGACTGTGTTGTTAGTTGTTTGACTGTAGTTCAGTGTATGTTACAGCAAATATCAAAAAGCCCACTTCTCTGAACAGGTTGAGGTGTTTGGCACACATGTCAGAAGCAGCACTTGATCTCAGCTGGTATTGGTAGAAGACCAGGTTAAGTGCCCTTGTGCATCTTGCCAACATCCGAACATCTCCTGGTTGAGACCCATGAAGTTGTTGGTAGAATTGCGCTCACGAGTGTTTAGTCAGGGCCAAAGTGGCTGGGGACTCGCTCAGGGCCGAGCCAAAGTCTCGCCTGACGCCACAAAGCAGTTTGATCACTTCCTCACCTGTCAGTGTCTGCCCTCAGCTTGGTTTCTCTAAGTGTGGTCATTTCTGTTATTAATTGATATTTTTTATTCCTTCTTTTCTTGTCCCCCCCCCCCCCCCCCCTTGGTTTGTCTAACTTCTTTTCCCTTGTACATGTTGCTTACACTTTGGTTCGTTTTGTTTGCTTTGAGTTCATGGGGACACATTTTTTGGGTTAAATTTTTTACCATGCATAACATTTGAGTTATTTTATATCTCCTTAAACCTTTTTTCCCCTTCTTTAATTGGTTAATTATTCTTTCTTTGGTTTAATTTGTATGTTCTTGATTAGTTAAGAACATTTTGTTATTCAAGTATAGGTCTTGATTTATTCTTTTTGGTTTACCGAAGGATTTGGTTGGTTTGGCAGCTTTTGTTTTGATTTATTAATTTAATTGGTGGCTGCCACCCATATTGCTTAGTGTAATTTGCTATTATTTTGGGTTTGTATTGTAGTTATTTTCTTTTGAGTGTGACCCACTAATCCCCTTTTTCTTTGTCCATTTCAGTTGCTAAGAGCCGACAGTCGTGGTCCCTGTTGTCCTAATGGTGGTTCCCTCTTACTGTGTGTCGTGTAACTCCTGGTCCTTAGTTATCTCACTGTGTGAGTGTGATTGGGGTGCTTTTCTTCCCTGGGATCCCCATACCCTATTCCTCGACCCTTGCACCATTGGTAAGCCTCAGCTCCTGAAAATGGTCTCCCCTTCCCTTGTATGTTTGTGGCAGTTTTATTGATTGTTTTTGTGTTTAATAAAGTGATTGTTTTGTAACTTTTGAACCACGTCTCCTGCTCTTTAAACGGTAAATGAGCCTGAATGCCTTATAATAGATAACTAACTAATTCTTTGGGCGAAATTCCCAAAGTGGCGTTGTTGTTTCTTAAAAATAATATAAGACCAATTATCTCCTAAGACCAAATTAAAATCTGCCCTATTTCACCCTCAGATTGCCACAATCGCAGTGTCCGTGTAGCTGATCTATGTTGGTGTGACACAGCACACAGGTTTTAGGAGTGAAAAGGGACTGTGTTGTTAGTTGTTTGACTGTAGTTCAGTGTCTGTAACAGCAATTATCAAACAGCCCACTTCTCTGAACAGGTTGAGGTGTTTGGCACACATGTCAGAAGCAGCACTTGATCACTGCTGGTATTGGTAGAAGACCAGGTTAAGTGCCCTTGTGCATCTTGCCAACATCCGAACATCTTCTGGTTGAGACCCATGATGTTGTTGGTAGAATTGTGCTCACAAGTGTATGTTTAGTCAGGGCAAAGGTGGCTACACTGAGGCCTGGCTAGGGACACGCTCAGGGCCAAGCCAAAGTCTCGCCTGATGCCACAAAGCAGTTTGATCACTTCCTCACCTGTCAGTGTCTGCCCTCAGCTTGGTTTCTGTAAGTGTGGTCATTTTTGTTGTTCATTTATATGAATGTTGAAACATTGAAAAATGTTTGATATCAAGTACAGGTGTAGTGTTGGATGAGTAGAAGCCAAATATACCACCCATAGCCAGGAATTATTGATCAAAGTGTTTTTACAGTAAGTCAAATGTGCAATCTCCAAGTATAAACATGAGACTTTGTTGTTGAATTTCTCCACATTGGTACAGTAAAAATGTGTGATATCAAGTACAGATGTAGTGTTGGATGAGCAGAAGCCAAACATACCTACCATAGCCAGGAATTATTGATCAAAGTGTTTTTACAGTGAGTCTCATATGGTCAAATATGCAATCTCCAGGTATAAACATGAGACTTTGTTGTTGAATTACTTTAATGTAACGTATGTTATTTTGAATGTAGGTTCGATTTATAGCTAACTGTTTTGAATCCCTTTATTTTGAAAAACGGAAGTAAATATGTTGTTTCTCTGCATCTACCATAATGCTGTTAATACTTGTGCACTCGAAATTTAAGTGGGGCTCATCTGACCACAGATGTCGAAAGTGCGGCTGGCTTGACCGCAGTAAAAAAAAAAAATGCAAGCAGCTCAATGCAATTTTAACAGAGTTAACCTTTAATGATTACAAAACTATGCAGTAAAATCTGCTTAAAATTTCCAGGATGACAGTCAGGGACCAGGAGTACTGGAATCCAGTGTAAGATCGTTGTCACCTATCACTGATTTGTTTTTTTTAATTCATAAACATGAAAAAAATAAATAAATAAATATCAAAGCTGTCATTGATATTTGACCACTTTTAAAGTTAAAATATGTTCAAAACTTCTTAGACTACTGTTTTGTTTCACCTTCGTGTCATATTTAATAATTTTCGAAATACGGGGCAACATTCATTCTTTTGGTTGCTCCAAGCGTCCATACCATAATGCGCCGTCTAAATGCGCATCGTTTTTCAAGTGGTGGCTGGCTTGACCTCAGTTGATTCAGTGGCTCGCGGAAGTGCTGCTCGGAGGAATGCGTGACGCGAGTTGGTTAGCTCCAGATACACTTTATATTTCCGAAAAGTTAATGCACTTAAAAGCATTTCTAGGTAGCGTACTCCTAAACTGTGGTCTTATTTTTTGATAGGAGTTCTTGTAGGCAGCGAAAGTACCCTCTGTACTTGGTGCATTACTTCCCTGTTTGCGGCTATATCTGCGTAACAGACTCTTACAGACTGCGGCTTACTGAGGGAGAGGAGAGAACGCGCTACTGCATCTAATGTACTTAGTGGCCGTATGGAGCTCATACAAACCCATTTCAAAAATACTGAACTTTCCCTTTATTCGCATCTGATCCGCCTGTCCTGGCACTCATATCATACAATTGAATAATCTCAATGTGTCTAAAAAAATTAGAAAGCCTATGGATCGCTTTAGGTTGTGATTTCCCTGCTGTTATTAGTATTTCTGTATGCACAGATCAATGCTAAGTGATCACATTAAAACATACCCTCGAATCTAAGTGACTGTGATTGGCTGAACAGGAGCGAGACATCTGATTGGCTACAGACATTTCCCTGTTGAAACAAATGCATTTGTGAATCGGAGCACGTCATGGGAGTCTGAAAAATCCACACACAAATGCAGCGAGGTCCACAAACAACAGAGGGTTTGCAAATGTGCTATTTGTGTGTGAATCTCGTTTCACTTATATGTGAATTTTTTTACAGTAATATGAGTTGATATGCATTTGTGTGTGCATTGAAATGAATATGTGAGCCCTTCTGTGTGCATTTGTGAATTTGTGTGCGCATTTGTGAGTCCATCTGTGTGCATTTGTGAATTTGTGTGTGCATTTGTGAGTCCTGTGAAAATTTGTGTTTACTGAGACTGTTCTGACTCCATACAAAAGTGAATCCACCATGAGCACAGCACTGTGCTGCATTAAGCAACAGTTGCTCTGGCAGGCAGGAGATTGTTAGCAGATCCAGACTCATGTTGAACAGCCATCTGGGGGTGTGAGTGGATAGAGTGGGATGTAGAAAGATAGAGGCAGGCAGAGACAAAGGAACAAAAATTAACATTCATGATGGTAATATATTTATGGATGTCCAGACCCATAATGCTGTCCTTCTCATATTTCTCTCTGTTGAATATAGATGTATTTAAGGTTAGCTGAAGCTACACAGCAGGAAGTGGCTGCTCGTACAGAGAGTAGCATAGATGCTAACAGCTTTAGTAGCAGTTTTATCAGATCAGGACTGCATTTCTTTATTAAATGAAAAAGAAATAACAACACTGAAGGGATATTTTCGCTGCATTTCTAACATGTTTTGCCAAGAGTTCATTTTAAAAAGTGGCTTACATTCTGTCCTTTATCCTGCCCCAGTTGTGCCCGCCTGCTACATTATCTGACTGGCCCGTAATGAATGTGATTGAACAATCTTCCAATCAGCTGCCAGATATTATTCGACAGGTTCTGGCCATTCCCAAACACTTTCCCAGATCCTAGATGGACTAATGAAATATACTGAACAGTCCTTCTGGCGTGTCAGGTTACCAATGTGCTGCAAAATGTAGCTTTAGCTTCTGTAGTAACTATTTCTGTACATGAGCAGAGCTGATCTCTGTCACTGTGGATAATTAGCAGACTAGACCTATTACTGCATGCAATCACTCTTTTAATTCCCAAACTATCACTTTAAGAACACTGTAAAGGATTTTCTTCAACTTTTGCACTTATGTCCATTCTGACTCAAATATGAACCGATTCAGTTTCGGAGGTCAAAGGTCAAGGCTATTGTATCCAGGTTTGTCCACTGATCAGCATAAGATTGCATTTTTTTCCCCAAACATTGTGGAAGGGTCTACTCTGACTGGAATTTGAAGTTCAAAGTCAAAGGTCAAGGTTGTTTGGCTTGATGAGCACCCCTGGCTTGTAAACACAATATCGTAAAAGACCTTTAAATACATGAAGAGGACTGAGACAAAAGGAAAAGCATGATTCATTCAGAAGTTTCAAGGCCAAGGCTCCTCTAACCCAGGGGTGGGCAACTGGCGGCCCGGGGGCCACATGCAACCCTTCGCCTCACTCAATGCGGCCCACCAATCATTTCCAAAAAAAAAAAAAAGATTATGTTTATTTCTTGGATAGAATATATCTATTAACCTTAGATTGCTAGTACATGTTTTGTCTGTTACAAGTCATTAAAGAAATCACTTTGCTGTAATTCTATCTCTAAATATCTTTTATGAGGCATTAAAGTATGATATATAGTGTTAGTAAGACTCAGTTTGGAAACAATGATAAAGGTTATATATTTGTGATTTAAAAATTGGTAAACATTTATTTTTTATTGCATCAAAAAGAAGCTTAAATTGGCTTTAGTTATGTGCCATGCTCATTAAATTGAACACTTAATTTTGTTTGAGATACAGTATATTAATGTTGGTATAATACTTTTTTGAAGCTTTATATTTTCTATTTTTTGGTTTGTATGTATTTTTTTCTTTTTCCTCATTGATAGTGCCTGACAATATGTAACAGTACGGCCCTCAGGCACGGAAAAAAATGTATGGGACACTCTTGGTAAACTTAGTTGCCCACCCCAGCTCTAACCTCTGAGACATGAGAAAACTTTTATTCACAGAGAATCAGTCAGGCATCATTTGTATGTTTTCATGGTGTATTCATTTAATATTCAACTGTTAAACCTCAACGGTTTGCAATGTTTGAACAAAATACAGCAAAATCCAACTGAGCAGGCTGAATGTTAAAAACGTTCATGTTGAGTTTGTGTTTCACTGGTTCGAATCAGCTCACTCGGACTCTCGCTGAGGTGCACAGACAGACGATCAGCACGGATTCACCCACAAAGCAGTTTGAGCCTCTGAGCAGAACAGAAGGCACAGAGTTTAGAGCAGTAACATCTGACATTACACCATCTCAAAGACAAAGAAGTGCAAAAATTTACAACAGCAGCACTCATCCATCGAAAAAGTCACTTCAAACATCATGTTGTCCAAGTTTTGTGAGTTTTTCAAAGAGTTCAAGAGAGAGACGAAAACAATCTCATCTGTCAACTGTGGAACTAATGCAACTGAAACGTACAGAGAAGCCCTTGAACACAACATCAACTCTGATTGCTAAGAGCCATAGAGAACATTCACTGCACACTGATAACACTAAGAAATTTACATGTACACTTTGTGATATGTAAAATGTCAGTTTCTGTGAAAAGTTTCTTCAAACTGTAAAACACCTCTTGATGGAAATGCCTTCAATACTTCCTTTGTATATATACAGTGCATGTGAGGAATAGAATAAAGAATACAAGAGGTTTGAAAGTTTTTTACTACATAACTTTACACTTTGTAAGCATTATTTAACCCTAAATTAAAACCTGAAGTTTCTTCTTAAAGATGCTGCACAGAGGAACAAACACACAATCCTTGTTACTATCAAAGAGTACTGAGGCAGTCTCCTGAAATGAGCTGTAACAGCCGGGGTGAAGTTGGTTCAGTCTTTGTTTTTTTGTCCTGTTGTAAAACTGTTTTTACATAAATACATGAGGTGCTTGTGTAGAAGTGCTGATGATTCTGCTCGCCATCGCCCAGCGGTGAACAAAGTACTCAACTCAATTACTTGAGTGAAAGTATAGATACTCCTGGTCAAATATTACAATACAAGTGAAAGTTGTTCAGTCAAATTTTTACTTAAGTTAAAGCACTTGAGTACCTGCTTTTGAAAATACTTAAGTATTAAAGTACAGTTTCGTTTTAATGTCAATGTGTTATTGTATTGTGGCCACAGTGAATTTACAGAACCTACTGACTGAAACAACCTATGCATTGACCTGCTTATAGAACCTGTGGAATAAAAAGCTTGTAAAATATGCTACGAAACCTATAGAAATACCTACTGAAACACGATTGAATCGGACTTCAGATATGGCCATGGGTGCTCTGGTGTGGAGTCGTCACCTGTATCTGCCGTAACCATCATTACTGCTAAGAAGAACCGTTATCTGAGCAGCGTTACTTCAACACTTACCTGCCTGATTTGAGTAGCGCATGTGCAAGGTACAGGTATGGAATCACCACTTAAACAAATCACACGCAGATCGCATTTCAGAAGAGAAATGAAATTTCATCCATTGACTTCAAAGCTATCCTTAAATGTAACAAGTAACGAGACCCCTCATAGAAATGTAATGGAGTTAAAGTGTAATACTTGTCTTTCAAATGTGGTGAAGTATAAGTCATGAGGTTCCAAAAAAAAAAAAAGATACTCAAGTAAAGTACAGATACTCAAAAAATGTACTTAAGTACAGTACTCAAGTAAATCTACTTAGTAACTGTCAACCCCTGACATTGCCTGACATAATTTTGAATCATTTGCTGCTTGATTTGTAATTTATGGTTATTAAAGGTATGTCTATTAAATGATTAGACTGCACTTAGGAGGATAAAACCGCGTGTTTCACAGTCACATTGAATGTTAAATATTAAAGGTTGTGTATTCACGCACAACTGCTGTAAGTTTACAATAAGTGATGTCTTTAGTTCACTGCTAGCTTTTGACTGAAGTGCACATGGTTTTGTTAGGACATCAGAAAATGATTAGCATAAAAGTTGAGCAACACGTTAATATGAAAATTTTGGTGAAAAACGGCGGAAGAGTCTTTTTGCACATTAACTGAGGTATATGGGGAACACTGCGTGACACGTGTGTTTAAAATGTGGTGCAACGTACCTTTGGAGCTGGTTTTGAACTTAGATGAGAGCCGCTTTTAGCTGCTCTTCTTCTTCTGAGAAGTTGAAACATAATGATCGTCAGTGTACTCAGAGAGGATGTCCAAGACGATGTACTGCCAACAAACTGAACAAATCATTAAAAATGATTGACTAATTAAAGGAATGAGAGCAAAAATGGCCTTCACTGGTAAAATGACAGTTCAACAGATTTTGCTGAAAAATTTGATCATGACAAAACTGTGTGCCGTAGTTTTGATAACAGTGTGACATGATAACAGCATGTTAGTCTTCCACTCAGAGCTCATCCTGCTGAACAGGAACATGGACACTGTTGCAGTGGGAGGTGGCCTGTTATAAAGTTTCTACATGTTAAGAAATGAGCAGTACAGCCAAAAGGGTTTTATGCTAAGCTGTTAACATGTTTAACTCTACTCTGGGCAGCATGGTGGCGCAGCAGGTAGTGCACGTGCCTTACTGCAAGGAAGTTGCAGGTATTGGCGACGGGTTCAGGGTGTACCCCACCCCTCCCCTAATCACGGCTGGGATAGGCTCCAGCCCCCCCATGACCCCGAAAGGGATAAGTGATGTAGAAAATGAATTAATGAATGTGCTGCTAAAATGGAAATCTTAAATGAAGATCCCTTGAGTTCAAAACCTCAGATGAACTTCAGCGTTTTGTACTTGACTATTTAACACCAGGGTCACAGTTTGTGACTCTTAACACCTTTTCATGACTTGTAAAACGTACAAAATATTTTTTCTTAAAGATAAACCTGAAAAAATCTGCACCCATTTTTTTTCAAAGTTATTATGCACAACAACATCCTAGATTTTTGTTTCTGAATCCAGAGTGGGTGTCTAAGTGCTGCTTTAGTCTCAGCTCATTTTCCACCAACATGTATCAACACAGCAAAATTACATGCGGCTCTTCATGCTGAAGATGACCATTTACTACAGTGTAAACATCAAGAAAATATGCCCATGAGGAAAAATTAATCAGACCAAAATGCCCTAATGTGGCAGATCAAGTCATTTTGTTGTTGACATTTGCGTTCTGTCCACACCAGTACAGCTTGTCTTCGCCTCTCCGCCGCCTCCTCCACTGGCAGAGCAGCAGCATGCGGAAAGTCTTCTGGAAGGTCTTGTTGCAGAGAGCATAGCACATGGGGTTGATGGTGCTGTTGACGTAGCACAGCCAGTAACCCAGGTGCCACAAGGAGGTTGGGATGCACTCAGTGCAGAAGGTGGAGATGAGCACCATGATGTTGTAAGGCGTCCACGTGAGGATGAAGGCCAGCAGGATGGCGCTGAGAGTCTGGGCTGCCTTCTTCTCCTTTATTAACACGTTCCTTTTCCTCTTGGTGATCTGGTTCTTCAGGTTTGGATCCATGGGTTTGGAGGTGGTGGAGGAGGCAGGAGAAGCGGTTTTTGGAGGCGGTTCCTCGATAGGTGGGCAACGTGGAGGCGCAGCAGTTACGGGTTTTCCGTTTTTTCCTTTGGAGCTAGCTCTGAACTTATACGAGAGCCGCTTTTTGCTGCTCTTCTTCTTCTGAGGAGAGGAAAAATAATGATCGTCAGAGTACTCAGTCGCCTGCCCATTCTTATTATTCTGTCCCATAGGTTGCTCCTTGAAAGACCCCTGTGGCGTGTCCATGGAAACATGCTGCTCCTCCTCTTCGGAGGAGGTGTAGCTATTGAAGGAGGTGACTTGATCTGCTTTCTCCCACCCCTCGTCTGATCTAGTCGTGGTTTTCGTGACGTTACTTTGATTCGATGAGGACCATGAGGCCTGACTGCGCTCCTTCCTCTCTCTGTTGAAGTGAAAGCATGAATGAATGAGAGTTTTTTGTGGTTTTATGCCCTCTGGAACACTTTCCGTGGCGAGACCTTGCAGTTCTGCCAGATCTTTGGTCCGTTTCTGTGTCTCTTTGTAGATGCGACAGTACAGGATCGTCATGACAGAGACGGGGATGTAGAAAGCAGCGATGGCCGTCCCGAATGTGATCACAGGCTCTGTTAGAAACTGAATCTGGCACTGGTCAGGTGGCACTTTCCTCTCTCCCACAAAGTACTGCCAGCACAGAATAGGCGGTGCCCACAAGATGAAAGACACGAGCCAGGCCAGGCCGATCATGATGGCCGCTCTTTTTGGAGTCCTTTTAGCTCTGTATGTTAGCGGCCTTGTAATGGAGAAGTACCGATCAAAGCTTATGACGAGTAAGTTCATAACAGAAGCATTGCTGGCTACATAATCCACCGCCAACCAGAGGTCACATGCAAGGTTACCTAAAGACCAGTAACCCATCAAGATGTAAGTGGTGTACAAGTTCATGGACAAAACTCCAATGATGAGGTCAGCGAAGGCCAAACTCAGCAGGTAGTAGTTGTTTACAGTCTTAAGCTGGCTGTTGACTTTGAAGGACAACAACACCAACACATTACCAACGATGGTTATCAAGCTGACGATGGCTGACACTGTGGCGATGGCTATGGCCTCCCAAAGGCTGTGTGGAGAAACATGGACATGGGTTGTGTTGGCAGAGGTGCTATTTAAAAGATCTACATCCATGATGCTAATATGTGGTTGTTAGACGTGTAAGATCAGAAAGAAGTGCTGTTTTGCAGCTCCATTACAGATTCCTGAAAGAAAAACAGATAGAAAAAAGAAGGTTTAGTGCAAGGGTCACATATAAAATACACTTCCTATCTTTTATGCAAAAATATGTGTCTATGTTTACGCCCCTGTCCCCCACAAAAACACAAAAAACTCCACCCCAAACTCATCTCCCCCAGATAAGGGGGTATTTGTAAATCCAGAGTTAGATCCAGTGAAAGAAAATGCCATGGTATGTCTGTGCAGTCACAGTAAACATTAAAGCACAGCATTGTAAAGTGGATGCAACATCTTCTTCTTCAAAAGGAAGAAGTCAAAAATTTGTTTTAGTCAGGGATGCACAACATTATTAGATAAATCTGAAAGAAGTTGCTTTTTTATTATAAGCCAAATCCTGGAATTCAATACAGTGCTGCTCCAATGAAATTAAATCATACATTTGTTTATTAAAATAAAATATGCTCGTTTTTGAGTCTGCAATCAACTAATGTTTGATAAAAAGTTATACAGGTTGTGGAGGTCCCTAAGAGCACATCCATCCTTATATGTTTCTTGCTAAATTTTCTTAAAATAAAAACTTTTAAATAATTTCCTTAAGAGCTAGAGGTCACAAAATATATACTGATAATATGATAGCACTGTGATTATCAGTAATTAGCATTATGTAGGTCCTCATCCAACATGTTTTTAGTCTGAATAATTACAAGTCAACTTCAGGTATTTAAAACAGTGCTGTTCTCTTGCTGCCAACTTTGATTGATGAAATAAATTATATGTGGATTTGGGAGTGTAATAAACATAATTATATACATTTATATTTATATGTATATATGTACGTATTTTTTTTTTATCATAGATACACCAAACGCTTTATTTTTAAATGACAAAGTAATTTAAAATCCCAAATATAGTAAAAAAAAAAGAGTAAAAACAGTTACACATGTGTTTATCTTGGTATAACGCAGCTTAGTAAAATACAATGCATATATAAATGTCCACTTGAGGCTTCCACAGCAAACAAAATCTGTTATTTATTGTTACTCTTTGTGATTTCTGTTAATAGGACTGCAAAAGTTTAATCCTGCTCTGGAATATCAACAATAAATCCTCTAAATCACACATCAAGCTGATCAAGACAAAAGTCATGCTTTTGTTACATTTTAGTTCAGCTTTTTACACAAAACCCCGAGGAGATATTTCTATTATGGTTTGTATGATTTTTTTAATCTGTAAAAAATAATCTTAATAAAAGAATTCATATCTTATAATTATAATATAATTGGGACGTTGATATATTATTTATGAATTCGACCATTTATGAGCCTTATGTAGAGACAATTTTATCATTAGTTAACCTGCTTCAAAATCCGATGAAGGAAGTACGTTTCCTTTTTTTTTTTTTTTTATTTGCCACACACCGGGTACAGAGAAGACCCGGAACCAGCGAACGCCATTTTTCGTAGGGCCAGTTTAAATGTTACACTGTTCGAACTCTGTAGTGTCACACCCTAAACTGTCCGGCCACTGTTGACACACAGCAATGGAGGACAGACCGAGCAGAGGCAGGGGAGGCGGCTGGAGAAGAGGCGGCCGGGGTGGGAGCGACAGCGACAGTCACGGCGGTGAACACCGGGGCAGAGGGAGAGGAGGCCACCACCGCGGCCGGGGAAGAAGGGACCACTACCGGGGTCGAGGACGCGGGGGAGGCGCCCATTCTGCGGAGTGCCATCACCGGGTGAGAGAGCATGGAGGCAGCGCTGTGCTGGCGGGTCTGCTGTCCCGCTGCACCAAAGCCCCTTCAGAAAAGGGAACATTTTGTATCTGCGTCATGGAAAAAACACTGCCACGGCTTTGACGACAGCGTATAACTACTTCATATCAAGCTCTTCAATTCGGCCTGCATTGCACATTCTTTGTAAAGCCGTCAGTGCCTTAACAAACAGTTTTTTTACACCTAACATTTCATTACAGACAAGCTCTTCGTGCATGACACTGAGAGTGAAAACAATTCCACACGTGTACAGATGCTTCAGCTGTCGTGAGCAAACTCACTCAAGAGACTGTTTACAGCATTTACACTCTTACATCAAACGCAGTATATGGGTTATTCAGTTTGTTGGAACACATTTTGGTAATCAAACTTCTAAAAAATTGACCATTTGTTTAACACATTTTTGACATTTATTCAAAAACGTGGGTAATAAACCATCAAATCAGGTAAATCATCGAGCTCAGGCATCTAAGATAAAGGCTTTAGTCAAATTTTTATTGGTGCCTTTTTATTGATACTCAGGTACTTGAAACAAGCATATTTTAAAGATATCAAATACTTGAGCATTACATAAAGAAGTTTCGTTTGCATTCATGGTAATTTAATTACCAGAAAAGACCTAACTTTTATCAATATAAGACACTTTAAAGGCCTATATTGCCAAACACATAATTTTTCATTATCTTTTCTTGTATTAGTATATATTTTAAATATCTTCTTAAAAATCTAGGGATGCACAACTCTGGATTTTGGGTGATATCTGATATGCTGATATTTCTGAACTCATCACGGCTGATACCAATATTTTTGATCAAAAATTGACATTTTTTCTTTTAACGTGACAGTGTACTTCTGTAAGGAATAGATGTAAAACAAGAAAAAAAAAAACGATATGTAACTCTTGAATAAAATGAAACTTGATTTTAAATGCACCCATGCAGTAATGATAAGGTGCAGCAATATGGTATATTTGTGTATTTTGCTGATATTCCAGTTGAAATATGGCTGATATGTATAGCCAATAAATCTGCTGTAAATATCAGCTAGAATTTCAATATCGGCCAATACTAGTATTAAATTTTTGGGTTGATATCAGCTGACATCGATATCATACTGATAGTATTGTATATCCCTATAAATACCATCATGCACATAATTGTTCAAACTATTTAAAAAGCGATGTAGGTTAAGGAAATTATTTAGATTATTTTTTGAAAATATTATTGTAACAGGGTTGAAATTAAAGTGACAGGGTTGCAGGTTCATTTTTTTCTCAGTAATTAATAGTAGGTCTGTTAGCAACTGTGTAGGCTGGAAAAATACAATAATAGTTACATGAATAAAAATGTAAAACTTTGTTATTCCTCTTATTTATTCTAATAAAACTAGTTACAAGGTTATGTTGGTAGAGTGATGCACTCAAGAAGGCTGAAATCTTTTTCTGAATAGATCAAACTGCTTTGATAACAGGATTGTATGTAAGTTGTGGGATGCAACTTTGCACTCAAATAACTTTAGTTTCAAATATGTTCATGTTAAACAGTTATTTCAAATACAAGAGACATAATTTAACAAAATCATACATCAAAAAGAAAACTGAAAACTCATTTGAATATTATTAGTGCTAAGTAAACAGGTGAGTCTGGATAAATCAAAAAGTTGTGAACAGAATTTGGTGACACATTTTCAGGGAATGTTGTTAATGGCACAAGGAAGAAGTGATCAGATTTTGGTGTTGATCGGAATACGGATGCAGATCCTGGATTATTTTATAATGGATTTATTAACATTGTAAAGTAGGGCAGTTTTTCCACATTTTCACTAATAATTCAGTAACTTCTCAACAGGTTTTGATGACATTTTCAGGGAACTTTGGTTGTAGCACAAAATGAGAAGTGGTCTGATTTGGGTGGTGAAATGACTTCAGATGTGGTTCCAGGAATTTCTTTGTGGTTTGTTTCTTTGTGGTTTGTGGTCTCAGACTGCTAGTTTAAATTTTTACTTTTGTGGCGAGGAAGATCAGTGGGGAGGGCCAAACCACAGTTGAGAGAATTAGCCAAAGTAGTGCCTTGATCATACATGTAAGGGTATCAACAACTATATTGATACAAACAACACTGTCTAAACTTGTGTGTTGTGTTGAAAATGTGTCGTTATTTTTCAAAAACTCAATGTTTCTCATAGCCCAGGCCGATCCCAGTAATGGGTGATCCATGATCGGTATAGGCACAAAAAACAATTATTGGGGCATCCCTAGTTTGATGTTTAAATAAGTACAAATTCTTCTATCCAAACTTTCCACACAGGTCTTTTTTTTTTATAACGGTTTGTGTTGTCAAGTTTAGAGAGGTGCTTGTGTGCAAACTAAAACAACACTTCCTATTGCACATGCTCAGAGCATCTAATGAGATGTTGTGAGTATGTGTAGAATTAATCATAGGGGGATCAAGTGTTTTTTAAGTTGCAAATGATAAAAACCCATTCAGAATGTATCCAAATGCACTTAAACATTATCGTAAATGATGGAGGCCTTGGTTATGACACTAGAGACTGAAGCTTCATTTCTGCGGGGCTGTTATGTCACTCGATGCTCCTGCCATGGTAACTGCTGAATGAGAAGGAAAACAATAGGAGTCCTGTGATTGCAATCATACAAATCTCCTTTGGTACATAGAGGCTCATTGATTGCAATCATAAAAATCTCCCTTGGTGCATCCATTGCTACCATGAGATTGTTGATGATTATTATGTTTTCTGTGCTCGACTTCTGACAGAGCATCAGATGAACTGAGCCAAAGAGGCACACTCTGTGACTTATGACACAAGACATGACGCAGACTTCCATGACAACTTTGTCGAAGGACTGTGCAGCGAAGTGATGGAAGTTGAGGGAAACGAGGTATGACTCGGACTAATTTAACGAGTTAGGTCATACAGCGTGCTGCACCATTTATCTTGACTCGTGTTTTTCAGGCTCAGTCACTGTCACATAGTTTGTGTTAATGATCACAAAATGTTCTTTGAACTGGCTGAAATTTTTGCTTCAGAAGTTGTCGCATGGAGACCGTCTTCATCTCATTTTGATGAACAACACATCTTTTTTATGAGGCATGAGGTTTTTCATATGATCAAGAAGAACTTTAACAGTGCTGTCACGATATCAGATTTTCACCTCAGGATTATCATCACCAAAAGCGACATTATTGATGTATTCACAGATAACTTGGAAAAATCAATATTTTAAAGCATATTAATCTAAAACCTTATGTTTTGTCTCTGCTTTGGCAAAATACTCTTAAAATGATGCTTAGGGATGTGGAGAGACTGCCTGCGATCATGACTAGGTGAAAAAATGCACTCGATGATAATAAAAACGTATAACATCACAAACTAAAAGAGATTTTGTCTCTAAAAATGCATTTTAGGAGTAACATCCTCTTCTTACCACTAAAAACAAGCTCATGAATTCAAAAACAACTTATAGTCATGGAAAATTCAGAGTGAGAGATTTTTATTAGCCTCTGATTTCTGTCATAGTCTGTTGTAGGGCTGCACATTTTTAGCATAAATTAAGATCAAGATCATTTTTATTTATACTGACATCATGATTATTGAGCTTGATCACTCATTGATTTTACCTTAACTGCTTTACATGCATTTGTCTGACTTAAACACACTTAATACTTTGACTTTAGCAGATTTCGGAACACAAGCAGTAAGTAAAAGTAAACACGGAGAAATAAACATAAATGTATTATATCAAATATAATATCAGTTAATGAATAGAAATAATTAAATCTGTGTTTGAGGTAGCAGTGATTAACGCCTGAAGCCAGAACATAACAACTAACACTGAAACATTTACCGCACATGACAAAACATGGACAACAGCACAACATGGTATGTGGCACATTAATTGTTTTATCTCGATTATCTTGTTTTCTTAATTGTGGAAAGCCATCATTGTTATTTAAACTGAAAGTTGATTAATTGCCCTGCCCTAGTCCGTTGTACCTGTAACTGATTTAGTGTTTGTCTTATCTCCTGAGTCTTGTGAAGCTGTTGTTTGAAAACACACAACATCCTTTTTCGGTTGTTCAGATGCTTTCAAAATCAAGAAATTCACCCAGAACTCAAACATTTTTCTACAGATTTTGATGAAATTTTCAGGGAATGTTGGTCATGGGGTGGCACAGCGGGTAGTGCACGTGCCTCACAGCAAGAAGGTTGCTGGTTTGACCCTCATGCATGCATGGGTTTCCTCCGGTTTCCTCTCACAGACCAAAAACATGTTCATTATGTTAATTACTGACTCAGAATTGCCCTTAGGTATGATTGTGAACAAGAATGGTTGTCTGTTGCTCTGTGTGGCCCTGTCATTGGCTGGTGAATTGTTCTGGGATGTACCTTGCTTCTCTCCAAATGTCAGCTGGGATAGGCTCCAGTCCCGGATGGGAAACTTTGTTAGTGATCTTAATCCAGATTTGGGTTCAGGATTCTTCTGAGGAAGATTTGTTTACATTGTGCAATAAGGCAGGTTTCCCCATATTGGATAATAATGTTAAGAATGTCAGAAATACTTTTTTTAAGTTCCTCATCAAGGACAACATCATATAAGTATAAAACACCTAGTGTTTAAAATGTTCTTGGAATTGAATAACTGGTTTATTTCATATGTGTTTGCGTAATTTATAAGGATGGAGGTAAAAAATTTGAACCTCCAGTTTTTCACAGAAGCAAATGTTTACAGTGGGCCAAGTGTGATATTTATTGCACACACTGTTAACTTTATGTTAAGCCATGTATTGAATCTTGTGAAAATATCACTTCTTAGCCTAAAGCTCTTTAACACATTGATTAAATAAATTCAACATCTATCTATTTGTCCCTTATGGGATTAGCCTTTTCCAAAAGGCTAGTGCCTAAAAATAACCCAACACTGAGTGCACACTGCTGTTTTGTTGACCTGATGCACTCACTAACCTCTCACCAGACCCACTGATCTGATTACTTATATCAACACTTCATAGACACACAGCAGATTATAAAAATTCAAACTTGTGCTTACCTTTTTAATTGGCCTGAACAGCACACAGAACAGATCTATCACTCTAACTCCTTTAAATATCTGAACTCTTGCCGTCCTCTCTTTACATCTTCTGAGTCTGACTGAACCACTGGTTTTATACATAAAAATCATTAAAGCTGATCATCCTCACCTTTCACTCCTTTCGTGTACTGAATCAAATTGCAGACAGTAGCCCAAACTTTGCTGTTGTGAAGTGCACAGGTGTCACCATGAGCGTTATCTCACCTTTTGCTCTCTCTGCCTCGTTTTTAAATGGAACAGTCCACTTTAACTACTGAGGTGATTTACTCGCGCACACACTTAAAGAATGGTCAAAACAATATACAATATTTTCAGCATCACTTAGCTGAATAATGGCAAGTTGATTTTTATTCTAGTAGAGGCTGTGAGCCCTGGTTTATTTGGATTAAAAGTGAAAAAGAAAGTAAAATTTGTCATTTTTATCCCTATGCATCGCTGGAATGTAGTGATCTGTGTTTGTTTGATCAGGGGGACTCGCTGTGAACAAGGCTCTGTTTAAGAAAAAGTTAGTTATGAGTATGCGGTCACCCCAAAACAGCCAAAATCCAGAGTCGCAATATATTTTTTTATGTGAAAACACTGTATTTTTTGCTCTCCATAAGGTAGGTAATAAAAATTTTAAAGGTATGTGACTATGGATGGTTGAGAATTGATAACAACCCCCTAAAGAATTTGATTTCATCAGTCGTTTGGGTTGTTAATTCCCATATCAATTTCTTTGACTGACAGGGGTCAGAAGTGGTCAAAATCGTGGCTTAATTGTCAATGAAGAGATGCTGACTGTACAACTTTCAGTAGGTGGAAAACCCAGCAGGGCCAGCTTCTGCCCACACAGAAAATCAACAGGAATCGATAAGAGAATCATTAAAGAATCGATCGAAAAGCAGAATCGTTAATGCCATTGGTATAAATAAAATCTTACCAGTTCCCTTCACTATAAAAATCCTCATGACATGATCCATCAATACATTAAAAAGCTTTTCGAAGAAGTAGATTTGACTTAAAAGTCCCATATTTAGGTTAAGCATGTTCCCAGATGTTCCCTGAAAGATATATTTGAAGTTTCTTGACTAAAATTCCACTCAGATGTTTGATTTTGGCATGCCTATAAACCCCTTCATTTCAGCCCTGCTCAGGACAGACTGTCTTAATGTTAATCCTCATGATCTTCGCCAAGTGGCTTTAGCTTTCTGGTGTCCTGCTCCCATTTTTACTGCACAAACATATTACTATTCAGGCTGGAGCTACCTGTGGGCTGAACAAACGCCTAGTCTAGGGTCTGTCTCCTATATGGGGGACTTGAATATCCTCTCTTATCCCCTCTAAGGAGCCATTTCAGGCAGCTACTGGCCGCAGACTTTGTCTTGCCCAAAGACGTGGTCCATCACACAGAGGACTGACATTGAACACTGAAATTCCTGACAGGAGGACCATCTTAAAAATGAGATGCCACATCTAAAGGGGCTAACTTCTAATAAATTTCAGTTCAATAGAGACAAATATGATGAGGACAGATTTATGGTCTGGGCGTCCATAAGTTTGTTGCTATCATTAATTTTTATTTTTGTCCCTTTGTCTGGCAGATAGAGGTTGTTGATTGATTGATTGGAAACAAATAAAATGGTCAATTAACAAATTAAAGTATGATATAAGCACTTTATACAACGACAAAACACAATAGCATATAGAGTGAAATGAATTAAAATAGCATTTTATACCACTTTACTCAGGGTTTGAGCATAAAGACTTTAAAGTAAGTCAAAATTCCTTCACCATGAATATAGCTGCTGATTGTTTTGCTGTTAATTTAGTAAATATTCTGTTGTCTCATTAAGAAAAACACAGTATTATTGGTTTTGATATCGGTATTGGCAGATAATATAGATAGATGAATAAAATACATTTTTATAATTCATGTTGTGGAACTTTGGTCAGTATCTGCAAATATGAAAAATTCTGCCAATATTTACAGCCGGTATATTGACCATACACATTCTCCACCTATATCCCTTATATTGGCTGAAATACAGGCAGAATGTCAACATTATCAGTTTTTTTGAGGAAAAAAAGTTTTTCTTGCTCCTTATTCTGTTTCCAATATAACATTTTTGACTTATATTTGTCCAAAAATATAAAGTATGAATATCGATATCGGCAACAATGGGTTCAAAAGGGCAAATTGGATATTGACAAAAATCCAATATTGTGCATCCCTAGTCTCATTATCTTCCTTTCTCTGCATCATCAATGTCCTTTAAAAAGTATATTTTTGCTAAATGTTCTAGAAGTGAAACTTTTCTTGTTTATTAGCTTGCTTTTATTGCAGTCGAATCCAGATTTGTTCATTCATTAGCTCCCTGGATTCAAGATGAAGGCCACAGTAAAAACTTCGACTTTTTTCCCACTTCAGGACAGAGATGAAGGGGAAGACGTGCAGGAGGGAGCAGACAACACAGAGGTTTTCTCCAGGAGGAAACTGGAGTCAAACTGGGACCGATACGCTGAGTCAGAGAGACAGGAGCCTGAGGACGACACGCCCACTCATAGAGGAGCAGACTATCACGTCCTGCTGGAGTCAGCAGGTAAGACGCGTCCAATTAAACCTCAGAGAAGTTGTGATTTACCAAACACACTCACCGTGCACATTCAGCAGTAAGAGAGAGGAGCTGTGGATCTGAGCTTTCAAAAACAAGAAAATAGTCTTTCTTTGGCTGTGGTTTGAGGAGCTGGCATATGAATCAGAAGAAATTTTTGGATTCTTTCTGTCAGTTTCTTGGATTTTGGTTCAGTTAGCGTGACAAATAAAGCAGATTTATCTCCAAGAACTCTAGTGACAAATTCTCAGTTCTGTGCCCACATTTTTACTCGCTGCTCCAGCACTTTGGTTACGAAGAAATGTTGGCTCATTTTAATCATTAACGGATTGAAGGAATGGTTTCATTGTATTACTTCTTTTGGTTTTTGGCAGTTTCCTCTGCATATTCTGACTCCAACCTGTTATTTGTGGAAGATTAAAATGAAACTTGATTGACTGTCACGATCCGTCTTCATTGTAATCGAACAGTGTGAGCTACACCTTAGGATTGTTAAGTTGGAGAGTTTTAGCTGATATTCTACAAACCTCAATTCCAATGAAATTGGGACATTGTGTAAAACATACATAAAAACTAAATACAACGATCTCAAAATCTTTTTCAATCTTTTCAATTTAATACACTATAAAGACAAGATATTTAAGTTCGAACTAGAACTTTCTTTTGCAAATATTCACTCATTTTGATTTGATGCCTACAACACATTTAAAAAAAAAAAGCTGGGACAGGGGCATTTTTACCACTGTGTTTCATCATCTTTCCTTTTAACAACACTCAGTAAGCATTTGTGAACTGAGGACACTAATTCTTGAAGCTTTTTAGGTGAAATTCTTTCCCCTTCTTGCTTGATGTTCTTCATTGATGTCATATTTTGCGCTTCATAATTGCCACACATTTGGACTGCAGTAGGCCAGTCTAGTACCTGCAGTCTTTACCACGAAGCCATACTGTTGTATCACATGCAGAATGTGGTTTGGCACTGCTTTGCTAAAATGAACAGGGCCGTCCCTGAGAAAGTTGTTGCTTGGATGGCAGCATATGTTGCTCCAAAACCTGCATGTGCCTTTCATCATTAATGGTGCCTTTACAGATGCGCAGGCGACCCATGCCATGGGTACCAACACACACCCATACCATCACTGATACTGGCTTTTGTACTACGAATCACAGTCTGGATGGTCCTTTTTCTCTTTAGCCCATGTTTAGCCTCGTCAGACCACAGCAGACTTTTCCACTTTGGGTCAGTTCATCTCGGATGAGCTTCAGCTAGAGAAGCATCAGACAGTATATGTCTGAATATTCACACATTCAGCGTCTATATAGAAGAAGGTGAGTTTAGGGGAGAAAAACTGTGTTGTGTTTTGTTGCTGCATTCTTCCTTATATAGGTGGAGGTATTGTTTCATCAGACCACCCAGTATGAGATTTGCTGAATATCTACACAGCTACTTGAATCACAGCTGTGTGATGTTGCATAAATGTTCCATTGATCACAGAATTGTATACTTAAGTTGTCTCAAGGTCCTAATTAGCTGAAAAGAAGACTCTTAATACTTAAAGTGCTTGGTTTGGACACTTCTGTCAAACGGCACTAAAGCAGATCTTTGTTTCTCTTTGTTAGCTGATCTCAGTGCTTTAGCTGTCTGTGTACTGTGATCCCCTGAGCTCAGAGAAAACTCTTTCTCATTACATTTGATATGTTTTATCTCACCCCGAGGGAGGATGGTAGCAAAGCTCAGTGTTAGAGATTTATGTCTACTTTGAGCCCATTAATTATTATAATGCAGGGCTGCCACATTTAAATGCCTTACTTTTGGTTTCCTTTAGTGATTTTCTTTTCTTGTTAGATGTTGAATTTGAAACAACAAAAAAGGATGTCATGATTGTCAAAAGCCTAATTCTATTTCTTAAATTTGTTTTGCCAAAAAACAAAATCCTATGTCACCACTGATAACAATATTGACAGGGGGCAAATCTTCCAAAAGTTTAGGATTTGATTTTGATTCTGGGGTCATGATTTGATTCAAAATCGTTTTTCAGTTCAGACAGATTCATGATTCACTAAACAATTGTGTTTGTTATAAATAGTGTTGATTCAGGATCTGCTTCTGCTTGCTGTGCACTAAGAGGCTGGGTAATGTGACTTGACTCAAAAAAGTACAATAAAATGTTTAAGATGTACAACCCATGAAGCTGTAATATTTATGTCAGCTTATTTCATCAGTAAAGATCAGGGATGGGCAACTTTTGTCACCAAGAAGGCCACATCAAAAGTTTTCCTAATTGCTTTAGGACCAAATTTTTATAATTTGAGGGGTGCTAAAACAGACACATGTATATCACTTTCTTAATAAGTTACCTTATCAACATGTAATTATAACAAAACTTGAATGCAGTTAGCTATTAGCCAAAACACAGAATTTTATTCCAGTCTCTGCCACTTCTTTGGTGCAGGTCACAGAGTATTTACAGGTTATTAAAGCATGTTTTACTTATATTTTTATTTCTGTTTTACGAAATGCAAAAAATTTAAAGCATTACAGCCAGTTATAGCTATTGTTTTGGGGAAGTAATGCGATTTATATTGCTGTCATTGCAGTTTTCTCAGATTTTACTTTAAGCTGACTGGTGGACCATCTTAGGGAAGTTAGAGGGCCGCATATGGCCCCATGCCGCCAGTTTCCCACCCCTGATATAGAAACACTGCAATATGAAGCATGTCTCAAAATGGGAGCATAAAAATGGGTTTTGGATTCTGTATTTATTCTGGACCTTTTCATTGATGTGTTTTGATTCAAATACAAAACATTTTTTGGACATCTCTTGTAATTAATTTCAGTTTTCAGCTCATCTGAAACTAAGCTGCAGGCTCAAGAGCACAGCCTTCTGCTTTATTTAATCAATTTAATTCTATTCATCTCTATTAAATGGTAAAGTCTGCCTTCATGCAGACAAATAAATGGAGGACCAGGCAGCAATGAAGACTGATGTTTCCTCGCTGCCTTTATTTTACAGAGCCTGGTGATTCATATTTTTATATCAATGTGAGTTTTCACAGTTTTTGCTTTGGTTGATTAATATTAAAAAGTAGCACCACACCATAACAGGCTGCATTGTTAGTGACTGGATATAGTATGTGTCTGATGGTGCTTGTTTGGGTTATAAATTTTAGCTATGATTCTCTAACCTTGCAGTGCAGCTGGATCTTCCTGATTCCGTGCCTGTAATGAGGTAGATCCATCTCGCAAAGCTCTAAGCCAGAACAACTGAGCCAACGTCCTTTGAGGAGACAGAGGCGGGAGCTTCAAGTGTGAAGACCACAAGAAGCTGCTTTAAGCCTGTAAACAATTGCTGCTGGCTTATTGCACAGTAGTTGCCTATGAGTTTTCTGGCCACATTTAGACCTATACAGTTTAGCTAGTTTGTTTCACAAAACAAATACATTGATGTCAGGCAACCCGTGGAGCTTTTGGAGTATATGTGTATGGACTGGATGGTTGTATGTTTCAATGTCAGCCCTGTGATTGACTGGCGACAGACCCAGGGCATACCTTGCCTCTCACCTATTATCAGCTTGGATAGGATCCAGCCCCTCTGTGACTCACTGTAATATTGAATTGACTCAAATCTTTGGCATGATGTCAGGGCTCAATTTGAAAAAAGATGCTTTTTCTCATCTGAGGTTATTCTACAAAATTCATGATTCAAACAACTCATCACTGCTGGAGTTTCATGGCATGTTTTCATGAACTTTATTTTTGACATAAATTTGCAAGTTAAACAGAAATTATCTGCTTTTTGCATGGAAAGTGGGCAATTTTCCTGTTCTGGGAACCATCATATTTCTGTTTCACTAAAAGCATAAAATGTAAAGCAATACAGCCAGTTATTGCTGATGTTTTGGGGAAGTGATACAGTTTTTATTGCTGTCATTGCAGTTTTCTCAGATTTTTTTTTAAGCTGACTGGTGGGCCATCTTATGGGAGTTGGAGGGCCACATGTGGCCCCGTGCCGCCAGTTTCCCACCCCTGATATAGATTGAAGTATGACCCATGTTTCAAAATGGGAGCATAAAAAAGGGGTTTTGGATTCTGTATTTATTTTGCATCTTTTCATTGATGAGTTTTGATTCAAATATGAAACATTTTTTGGACACCCCTTGTGATTAATTTCAGTTTTCAGCTCATCTGAAAATAAGCTGCAGGCTCAAGAGAAAGTGGACAGTTTTCCTTGTTAGGGAACCATCACAGCACTGATCATTGATGTCCTTTCAGATCAACTAATATAGATCACAGATCATTCAGCCTGAAGTCTTTGGATTCTCTTTTGTTGAATCCACTTGGCATGCACAATATTGGATATCTGCTGGTATCTGATATGCAGATATTTCCAAGCTCAATATAACACATACTGATATTGATAATAATATTAACCTTTTGGTTACAGTCTACTTGTGTTAGAGAGTGATGTGGAGCAAGAAAAAAGTTTATTTTTTAATAAATCATCCTTCTTGATTTATTAAAGTTATTGATGATAAATTTGTACATTCTGACAATATTACAGTCAATACATGGGAGATATATGGCCAATAGATACAGTTAAAGTATCAGCTGTAAATATTAGCAAAAGTCTTCCTATCTGCTGATATAATAAATATTTTTAGGCAGATATCTGCCAATAATGACATTGATTTGATAATATCATATATCCCTAGTGTCCAGCAATAACATGCATTTCATTCCGGCAAATGCTTAAATTAAAGCACTCCTGAGGCCAGCCGATGCAAATGCAAAACCAAGGACAAACAGCATCTATATCTGGGCCAAACGTGAATTCTAATCAGCCAAGAATAAATTTTGAATGGAAATCATGGGCTATCAATTGAGCAGGTTATCATAATTTCCATTTAGCTCTATTCTAACTGTTGATCTCTTTTTCAATTTCATGTTTCTGTTTTAATTTCCTTTCGAAGAACTGTTTCTGTTCATCGCAGCCCACTGCCTTTTATGAAATACTGTTGTGAAGAATTCATTAAACATCCTAACAAGGCCCTCCATAAGATAACATCCACCTTCTGCAGTGTCGTGCTGAAATAAAGTACGGGGTGAATTTGGTTTTGAACTTCAGAACAGGTCTGTTATTTCGCAGGAGTCATTATGGCTGCGATGCTTGTACATGTTGATGTAAAAACCTGGAGTCACAGAGTCGTCCCTTTCAGCCGGTCTGCTCTGCTCTCAGCGTGACTGAGTGGATTTCATAACACACTGCTGCGGAGAGGAAAGCACTTCACTGTGCTGAGTTTGAAAATGTGGAAATGTTTGGTTTCACAGCATCAAGTGTTGAGTTATTTTAGTAATATATGGAAACTCGATATGGTCTGAAGATTAAATTCACTCATCCAAAGCAAGGTAACACCTACATGTTGACCTTATATCAATGAACAAACTTCAAACTCAGACTTTAGTGTCTCGGTTTGATATAGAAGAACTCAAAGGCCTGCAAATTAAATTAAACTGCTGTAGAAAAGTTTGTAGTTGGTGTCTTGATTAGTTTTGATGAATAAGTTGCCCTCTATTCACCAGCCAGTGAAATGTTTTTCAGCTTTTGTTTGATTTAAAAACCTTCAATCTTTTGGCCAGGCGTTCATCATTTTTATTTTTGGCTGCAATGGGAAGCAAAGAAAAGCGCTCCAACAACCCACTGTGGCGTTCTTGTCCAGTACAAAATAACAGCCAAAATTAAAGGCTATCTACTGAGAGAGGCAGGTTCTTCCTCTAGAGTTTGATATCGGCCTAAGGTTGTTGGTTGGATGTTCACCACGTGGACTGATAAGTTCAACATTTACTTAACTGTCTGATACAATAAGATGTGCCTTTAAATTGTAAATGAATTAAACTATTCATTTAATCAACATCATAATATACGCTGCAGAAACCTTAAGCTGGGCCTCTCTGAGGTTTGCATGGTCTCCCTTGCATACATGGGTTTTGTCCAGATATTTTAGTTTCCACATACAGGCTTAGATATGCTTATTAGGATTGTTAATAACTCCCAATTTTCTCTCAAAGTATGGAGGAAAAGTGTGTTGTTTTTTTTTTTTTTTTTTCAGTGAGGCTTCAAAATAATGTTTTTTTCTGCATCCCGTCGTATTATGTCACTGAACTCAGCCTTTTTGAGCCTGAGAGTTTTCTAAAAGATGAGTATTACAAAGGGCTACTTATTTGTTTAATTGTTTCTTAGTAATATAATGTGTATAATTTACCCTCAAATAATTAATATTGCATATTTGATAGCCTACATATGACGCTTAATGTTTACTTTAATGATTCCTCATATTAACTATTACTATAAATTAATGAGTAATATCAGAGCGTTATACTTACATGCATCTTTAATAATTTATTAATCTGTTAAACTTCAGTGACATGTACAGCAGTCACACTTTGTGGGTTATTTTTTGTACAGTTTATACTGTAAGGGCTCTAGCTGTCACCGGTGGATTTTGATGACATTATCAGGGAATGTTGTTCATGGTACCAGAGAGATTTTGGTGGTTATCCAAATCTGTAATTTTTAAAAGTATTTGTTTACAGTGCGATATAGGGCAGTTTTCCACATTTTACTGGACAATGTTGTCAATGCATTGGCAGAGTTTTGAGCTTTTGGAGCACTCCTATATTTATATAATTCTAACATCCTTACTCTCTGTTGTACTTGTCGTCAAGATGAACAAATATAGTGTTTGTGTAAAAATTAACTAAATGTCCTCTCTAAATAGAATTCATGAAACAAACACAAACATGAAAAAGAAAAGGTCCTGGTTCGTCTGTCTACTGCACCTTCTTATGGCGTCATAAATAAATGATTGTAGTTGTAGTCCCGCCACAGCGAGGTCAAGTTAGATGATGACCACATTCTGCTTCCTATAAATTATTCACAATAGAAGTCTTTAGTTTGTAATTTGTCAGAAGACTTTAAAGATGCAACAGCCTAACAGGAAACATGGATTTACAGCAGCAGCAATTTAACACAACAGTCTCAACTCAGAGGAATAGACTTCAGACTCGGGTAAAACATGCTCATAACTTTGTAAACAGTGATTTATAATTATGTCTTTCTCTGGTCAGATGGTCTTCACACACTTTGACTTATATAAGTGTATTTCTCTGCTGTCATGCACACAAGTGGGAAATGCCTCAGACTTGAGGGGAGCGGGTTTATCATGAAATAAGTTGTAATCCACTTTTTAAGAGGAAAACTGTAGCTAAGGTAAGACAGAATGTAGGATCTATCGGTACTTTTTCAGATCTACATTTCGATGTGGAGTGCAATTATTTGTACTTTTACTGTGTTAAATTGGGAAAGGTATACTTTTATTATTTGGAGTGCCAAGCACATCTGTTGGAGCTAAAAACACTGTTGCCTACATAGTAAAGGTATCATTGGCTGTAAAAATACATGGAAGGTCACCAAACCATGCCAGACTGTATGAAACAAACCGAACAGCTTGGCGTAAACGCATCACTTCATCGTTCTCATCTGTTTTAAACCTTTTTAGCAACTGGTCCCAGGAGCTGACAGTCAAGATCTGTTCAGTATTTTAACTTGCACTTATATTTAGAGGAAGTGATGGAGCTGTGTTTATGAACCATCATGGGGTTGTTTAAACAGCTAACTGTATGTAAAGGAGTGATGTTTTTCCTCTCACGCCATTAGAGAGCTGCGGAGTGTTAGAGCGGCGGGTCTCTCTCCCTCCTGTTGTAGCGTAAATGCCAGAGGTTCTCCTGTAAGCTGTTTGACTCTCTCTGTGTTTTGCCCACATTGTCAGATTAGTCATGGCATACAGCAAGAGGCTGCCGCTCTCCAGAGGATATTTAATTGTACGTGGGAGGCAAAGCTTTCCAGAGTCGTTTTTTCTGGCCCAATTAAGGTAGCTGAGAAACCAGGAATCCATCGCAGAAGCCTCCCTGCTCCTGAAGGTTTAAGTTATTATGGAATACTTATTATATCACCGTCACTTTGTGTATTCAAGGTGTAGAAGTGCTGGATTAATGTGTTTGTTCTGTTGGCAGGACTGGGCAGGATGTACAGGTCAGATGTTGTGTATTTTTGGATAAAAATGGCCCGGAGCAGCGAGTCTTAGGAGACTCAAACTCCCTGAGCAGAAAGGCCGAGAGCGGAGTTTACCTGCAGTATGATGGAGGCGTTAGACGTGAGAGAGATTAGAATATGCTGATTTTAATACATTTTAATCAAAATAGTTTTGCGTTTTTACTTTGTGACGATGAAACAGGGGCTGATTCATTTACTACAAACCAATTTTCTTTATTAACAACAGTAATGAATGCCTTTGTTCACTGTTTTTGGAGCTGAGCTTTGAATAACCTAAGACAAAGCAGTATAAATATAAACCCGAGTGGGTGAGGATTGTTTTGTTTCTGACATCAGAGGGCAGAAAGCATCAAAAGTGTGTTTAAGTGAGACAAAGTAGCTTTTAAAGCTCTACAACTTAAGATAATATTTCGTTATCTATGCATCTTCACAATCACTAGACTGAAAAATTTGTCCATAAAATAAAAAAAATCTGAAATATGCTGAATAAAGTGTCACGAAGCACAAAGTAAGATCTTTAAAATGCTTTTAATTGCCAACCTAATTGTGATTGCTCCCCCTTCAAACACAGGAATTTACAAATATTAGGAAGGTGCTACCATCAGATGTTAAATTTCCCCATGAAACAAATGAAACCCCAGCCCTGACTGGTTGTAGTGCTGAGTGATGTGAGGTGAATAACATTTCATAGTAGTCTTTCTTCTTTGCAGTCACAATCCTATCACGGTATTACAAAATTTAAAGGGATTGTGCATTTAATTGCATTTTCCAGCACTTCAGATGGGCTCCAGGCTGGACCAAAACCCGAGCTGGCAGAAGCATACATGGGATATGCCTGGCTGCCCAGCACTTCTCCAAACCTGCACCCCAACAACTGATCTTTTGACCATAGTATTGGCCTTCAGCATCCCATGTGTTGGCTGAATGTACTCATTTATTAATGGTACTCTTAAATTGTTCATCACTTTTCGTTTTCTCTTCTTAACTCTCTTCACGAGGGATGGGAATCTAAACCAACTCCAGTAGAGAATCGGTCGCAGCTTCCACAAGGAATTGTTATCATTAGTCTTTTTAGTTGATAATTCCCTTTTCAATTCCACTTAGTCCTGCAAGCTTTGTAAATCAAGAAGATCAAGCTTCATCAGAGGGAGTCAGCAGAAACCGTAACAAAGAAGTTAAAAATACAATCACAGCACACAGGGGGCACAAGTGGTCGAAACTGAGGTCAACAAAAAGACGCATACAGCAAAAAAATGTAGGAGATGGAAACAACAACAACATAAAGGAGCATTTATCCATGCAGCATGGCATTAAATATCTGGAGTGTCATGTGTCTGACATTGTTGCCAACTTTTATTGGCCAGCTTCTGCCCACACATGAAATCCACAAGAATCATTAAGCAGAAATCGTTGAAATTTGCATCCTTTCCCATCCCTACTCTTAACAACAAAACAGAAGTTTTGGATCACAAACAACGAAACAATGTAACAAAAAAAACTTTAGAGTAGTTTTGTTGAAATAAATGTCTCCCTTTCTACCCCTCTGTCTGTCTGTCTTTGCATGCTCATTTTTTTCTTACCTGTTTGTTAGTAAGATCCATGTTTTCATGTCAAAGATATGAGCAACAGTGTTTTTCATTCATTTTACAGTCTGTAAAATTAGAATCTGTAATATATGTATATTTAATATATTATGATTTAGCTGATCACTTTGCCTTTAAACTTTCAGTCTTATTGCATCAATTAAAAATTGATTCCACACTTTTCATAAGAAAACACAAAATGATTTTCATAATTTGTTAGACAGCTGTAGTTGCCTCTCAATGATATGTGATTTGTTTAATCATTTAAAATGCTTGCATGGATTTAAAATCAATGAGTTATTGTTCTTTATGATTGTGATCTCAATATCAAGCAAAAATGTCCTGATTATTATTTTTCCCATAATTGAGATTCCTCACTTGTTAAGCTGCTGGTGAAGACATGAAGATTCCTGGTTTGGCTTTTCAAAATAAGCTCTCTACTGTATTTGCAGGTCAAGACTTTTATTGTGAAAAACTTGGTGGAACTCCCATGTTTATAGCAGATGGTGCTTTACATGCTGAAGTGACAGATGAGCTGACAAGGCTGTAGTATCTGTAGCTGCTTCTTTTACATGCTTACAGCCTCAGCTCGCTGTACTTAAAACAAGCCAGACGTGGATTTAAACACACATTTGTGCAGCCATTTCAACTGTTGTAATGACAAACACCACTGATCTATTTCAGCTTTGAGTCTGTGACTGAGCCGCAGACAGAGAGGCTCTGCTTAAAGAAAGCACACTCACTTTAAGCTTCATGCTTGTTTTCCCTTCTGCAGCCTGGACTCTTTGGCTATGCCGTGTACCAAAGCAGTGCCAAAATAAAGTGGCTTGGTAGGGGAAAAGTTAGTAGTTGTCCAGTATATTAGATATAGCATGCAGTTACCCAATGCAGTTTTCTTTGTTTGTTTTGTTTTCACCTAAAACTCTTTAAATTATGCAGAGAAGGTGAGCCTATGTGCAGCAATATTATAGCTCTAGCTTCTGTGCAGACAGATTCTTGTTCATGCACTATCATGTAATGAACACTGACTTCTGCCATGTATGTTTGACGTTGTGTGCTGCCATTTGGTCACCACCATCACCACCAGGAGTGAAGAGCCATGTCAGTGAATTATCCAGGTGGCCTGCCCTGGTATTATCCTGATATTATCAGGGTTGCATGTGTGAAAATGTCTTAAACCCCTGACGCCTCTCTAGTTAAGGAGGTGGGGAGGGTAGAGGGCGGATGGTGTCGTACTCCATTTCTCTTAATTAAAGTAGGCTCTTCTTTTATAAAATGACCCCCTCAACTGTGAAGTCCTGTGGAAAACACTGGTCTGGTTTAACCAGTGGTTTTTAAGGTTTAGCAGGAATAGGTAACACATACTGCACTATGACTCAAAATGCAGTCCTCACACGTAATTTTTGACCCTTGTGTTTTTCTTCAATCCTAAATAAGTGTCATGCATTAATGTATTGCCACTTCTGTCATAGTAGCTTCTGAACTGTGGCCTTTGTTGATAGCAGCAAGCAGAGCTGTTGTTCTTCCTGCTCTAATGAAGCTCCTTGTCGAGCCAATTGAACTCATGGACAAAAATCCAAAGTATAATGCTCCTTAAATGCCTTTTAATCCTTGACACATCTACAACCTCTTACCTTAGACCCTGGATTGAGATAAAGACTAATAATCTTAAAGTACTTTTCTACTGGACAAATTAAAACTGTCATGTTGAGGAAGTAAAGAGGACTTTATCCTCCATTTTAAACCTTAACAGTTTGGAAGTTAGGAGTGGTTGCTTGGCTGTATGGGTAATAAAAAAAATCCCAATCACAAGCCTTCTACCCACTCAAGAGAGTAAAAACATGCCTTTCAACACCTCTGATAATATCCTGGTCGAAAGCTTTGAATCACAGATTTTCTTAAGCGACTTTAGCTTGAGCATAATGTGGAAAAAAACAAGATAATTCAGTCTGATTATGACCTCTAAGTTCCTTTTGACTGGCACAGCGTTCTGTTGCTTCACAGCTTCAGTGCCAGCAAGAGCAGATGGAGAGAGGCAGATTTTCTGGCTGATCATACGGACAGGAATAACTTAAACCAAGACTGTTATTTATCAAGAATCAAGATTTCATGGTCAGAGGCAAATGTTTGTTAAATTCATTAATATCAGATTTGGACCTTGTTGAATCCAGTGATAGTTACATCTTTAGTCATGAGGTCATAATTAAAAAGGTTAAATGGCTTTCAGTAATTTTGACGGCTCACAAATGAAATAGACACTCAGGAATATATGAATTACATGATGAAAAATGTTCGAGAGTTTACACTTGTTGATTGGCTTTGTTCAAACATTTTCAGCATAAACTTTAAAGATTCTTATTATTGACGACTGTATGGTGGCCTTTTTGCTTTTTTACACTCGATTATCATAGCTATGTGAAGTATAAGCTTAGTTCAAAAACAACTTAATGAGTTTTGTGTTGACTCAAAAAAAAATCCCTCCAGGTGAAAAAACACCAACGAATGCAACTAAGTCTATAAATTTGAATAAACATGGCACCAATTCAGGTGCATTTTAGTCCAAGGTAGGGATGCATGACATTGGATTTTTGATGTTTTCCGATATGCTCATATTTTTGAGTTCATTATTGCCATACCAATATTGATTCCCATATTTTTGAACAACAGCACAAAGCCTCCAGTTTACTAAGATTGACCTGATGCTTTCACGCGACAGTCTAACTGTGTTAGAAACTTATTTGAAGTAAGAAAAACAAGTTATTATTTAATAGCTTTTTGATTTATAAGAGTGGACCTTCAGTGATGATGAGATAAACCATTATGGTAGATTTAAACATTCTGCTAATACTTCAGCCAATATATGCAACATATATGCTGCAAATATCAGCAAAAAAGTTCATACCCTTCAGTACAGATTATTAGCTTTTTAGGCAATGATCTGCTGATACCAATATTATTCTAATAATATTGTACATCTCTAGTCTACGCTTTCATCAGCACTTCAATCAGTCAATCTTTATTTGTATAGTGCCAATTCCAAGTGCCAAAGTGTTATCTCAAGACACTTTACAATAGAGCATAAAACTCTTGATTTTATGGATGCACATATATGCATGTTTACATATATAAAATACACAAATATACATATATATATAAATATATACATCCAACAACCAACATGAATCCGTATAGCCAATCATGAATCCCTCCGTCATGGTAGCAAGAAAATTGTTGCTAATACACATCCCTTGTGGGCTCTAGGTAAACTAGAACAGTGATTCTCAACTGGTGGGTCGTGGACCCTTTTTCAGGGGCTCACGAGCCTTTGCCTGGGCAAAAAAAATAAAATGTTTGGGAAAAAAATCCTGTGCTTTTATTTTGAAGGGGATTTTTTTTATGCAGTGGAGTGCTGTCTATTTACACTCCTTAACAATAGGCAGCGATAATACCCTGAATTACTAATTGGCACTTGTTTTAATAATAATTGTGTAACAGCCTCATAATCAACAGCTTATTTAGTGCCACTGATTGGATATTATTATAGGGCTGTTCAGCGTCCACTGATGCAGGGTTATCACAGCTACAGTAACATTTATAGACTTGAAACCTGGTGTCTCTGAGGTGCACTTTTTCATCATCAAACTTTTATTTTTGAGGTGGCATACTTTGATATTGTGTGCTTTCTCAGGTTCAAAGTGTGGCATCTTTTCGTTGTATAAATTTGAGAAGTTGAAATCTTTCCTCGATTTGGGTCGCAGCTTGTCATTGAAGGGGTGATTGTGGGTCCCAAAGTCAAACCAGTTGAGAACCACTGAACTAGAACATACTAAAGTTTCACTTTTTGAATAAATTACAGAAAAAATCCACATTATTGTTATTCTATGAGATGCATCTGTATTCAGTTTTCAGTGGCGTTTGCAGAGATACAGTGACTGACTCTCCTGCACAAACACTCCATTGATAGCTTCAATGAACTCGCCACTTGAAAGGCCTGTTTGGTTTGTAGTAAAGGTCATTTTAATTTCTGATGATTTGTGGTGTTTTGGATGATCATTGTGTGCTGCTTGTCCAAACACCCTGGTTGCTTTTATCATCCCTGATTAAAGCTTTATCAAACATGCAAAGATTAAAAGTCAGGGTGTCAGGAGGCGAGGATGCTGTGGACCTTTGATAGCTCAGGTTTTCAAGGATGAAATCTTTTGAAACTCAAAATATTCCAACACCAATGCATTTTAATAAAGCAGCTTTTGTGCACAAAGCTTTTCATCACCTTGGAAAATCAGTCTGTAAAGCAAAGAGGATTTGTGCTGAATGGCGGCTTTTATCGATTGAATTAAACACAAGTTGCCGTGAAACCTTGAAGAACGAAATGCTGGCGCCTCTCTTTTGTAACCTGAAGGTGTTTTTTATGTTTTCGGGAGGTTGCATTGTTGGGGGTTGATTGTACCGTTGCCATGGGTGAAGCACACGTCTCCTGTTCTTCATGTGTATTTGTGCGCGTATGAGTTGTGGAGAATAGCAGGGCAGTTATTTACATCCTAACGCGGTCATCTATCTGTACACATTAACCCAGGGATCAATCCTCGTCCCCCGCAGCCGTAGTTTAGCCAGGCAGCTAATGGGCACCTATCAAGCTTCAATCATAATGAGACAAAAGGAAATCACATTAGAGCCTCGCTGATTCCACTAATGAGATTGACAAACACAAGGACGTTTTCCTAACTGAGATGAATTGTCCCAATCACAGCATTTATTTATATGTTCCGGTGTCGTTATGGATACTTGATTAGCCGTGTGGACTGGAGGACAGTGGCGTCAAAGCAGAGGAATGAGGCCCCGTCTTGAGAGGAATTATAAGAATTATAGATGATCAGTTTGTTTGTTGGCCATGAAGAGGAAGAGGATGGTGGAAACAACATGCAGCTAAATAAAGCCACGGGTGGTTCAAGGACTCTTTACTGGCATCAGCTGTTTTAACACTTCCCCGATGCTGACCTTCAAATACCTCTGCTGTGTCCGTAAGTCTGTATGTTCGTTTATAAGGAGTAGTCTCTGGGATGCTGTTACCTTAAAAAATCCCATATTATGTTTTTTTTAAGTTTTATAAGCCCCTCAGTGAGTCTAACATGTCTCCTTTGCATGATACAAATATTCTATGACTGAGACAAATTCTAAGGGCTGGACGATATGGCCTAAAAATACAATCCAAGATTTTTTTCCATAACACTCGTTTACGTTTTTTTTATGATTTAAGTTTTGCCTTTATGTTATCAAAATATATTACAAAACTAAACAGAATTACCCTCATATATTTAAAGTGCCCCTCATAAAAAAACAAAGACAAGCCTAAACATGTGCCTGTGCAGAACATGACAGGGCCTACCGTCATGACAACTGTAAATTTTCAGTGCTTATATTTTCAAACATTGCAACAACTTAAAATTGGACTAAGTCAAGAAAAAAAATCTTTTTTTTTTTTTTTTTAAATCTTCTGCAGAAAATAATTAGATTTAATCGATATAATCAATATATTTCCCAGCCTTACAGCTTCTTTAGCATCAGAACTTCTCCCTCTTCCCATGTTTATGGTGCCATTAGCTGCCTTAAACAGCTGGTTCTCCTGCCTCCCTGAATAGACCTACCAGTGTGACGACCTAACATTGTTTTTTCATCAGTTTAAGCCCATTGGCTCACCGTGGATAACCCATTGCGGAGCGTAGATGTTGGAATGGATGCAGAGTTGTTCACAGCGTACTGCCAAGCAACGCTAAACTGAGAGTCTCGAGGGGGGCTGGTCAGCTTCAAGGATGGCAATCAAATAACAATTCCAGCTGAGAATCAATAACAACTCCCTCAAGGATCCAGTATCATTAGTCCTGTCAATTCCCTTATCATTTCCTTACAGTTTGTTCTGCATGTCTTGCAATCAAGAGAGTAGCGCTCTCATCTGAGGCGGTCAGCAGAAATAATGGCTAAATAGTCAAAGATGTGATCATAGCAGACAGGGCAGAAGTGGAAGTGATTGAAATTATGGTTTTTATGAAAAAGATGCTTATAACACATTGTTCAGTGGGTGGATTTATCAGTGACTTGTAGAGGATTTATCTATGCTGTTAAACAATCAGAATCGGATTGATAAGCAGTATCGTTATTGGCGTTAGTATCAATAAAGTCTTATCAATTCCCATCCCAAGTCTACTTTGAGGTTTCAAAATTAGTTTTATCCATATTTTAACTCAAACAATGATTTACACATTTAGCACCTACTGTCTTCTGCAATTTTTGCACATGAACATGTAAAGGTCCATTTTATTCTGATTTAGTGATGAAAAGAAAATTAAGAAACTGTTTAATGCAAAGCAACATTTTTTCACATAGGTTCAAGGGGAAAGGGTGGGGGTGGCACTCTTCTTAGGATGGGCTTTGAGGAATAAAAAGTTGGGAACCACATCAAAACTGAACATAGCACAAACCTCTGTCAAGGTATTTCCAACACTGTGGGGCAAGATATTGTCCAATATGTGGAAAACTGCCCAACCTTTACTGTTAAGAAACCCTTTAAAAAGTTCCTAGATTCACATCCAGGTTTGGATCACCACCAAAATCTTATCACTTCTTCCTTGTGCTATGACGAACATTCCCAGAAGATGTCATGAAAATCCATTGAGATTTTATTGAGTTATCAGTGAAAATGCAGAATAATGCCCTATCTCACAATGTTAACAAATCCTTAAAAAAATCCTGGATCCATATCCAGGTTTGGATCACCACCAAAATCTTATCACTTCTTCCTTGTGCCATGGCTAAAATTCCTCAAAAATGTAATCAAAATCAGTCAATAATTATCCCTCTTCTCCCTCTCTCACTTGATCCTCTTTAATAAATCTGCTTTGAGTTGCACCAGCTCTGCTTAAGTTCATACATCTACACTCTACTAACATTTGAGGTGTTGCACCTCCTGAGATAGTTTCAATGTTAGCTTAAGGTGTAACTTCAAATGTATAACTTCCTCTGAGTTGGTAAAAAGAGTCCTCTGTTAAACACAGTTCCCATGGTGTATCACTAACAAAGATGGGATCATTTGAAGGATGAGGAGGAGCAGAGGGTCTTGGAGGCTGTCTGATGTCAGCAGTGTGTGCTACGTGATAGTTAACATAACCTACTTTTGTTATCCATCAGTGGAGATAACTTCAGCCTTTCAGAAAAAAACATTGTTATATGATCTCACACTGTTGGCTATTTTACTACATGTTGTTACTGTTCTTATTCTAATTGTTGTAGATTAAGGCTGAGGCTAGATAAAAGGTGCAAACACTTACTGGAGTATTTGTCAGTGTAGAACAGCTACAAACATCAGGGGTGCCCTGTGTTTGATAATGTTGACCCTCAGAGCCTGTGTAGGCTGACTTTTTTTACATCAAGAATCCCCTGGAATCAATAATTGAATCTAAAGGGAGTTAGACTGATAGGCAGAATCACTGAAGGTCCCATGTCCTGAGAAATACATTTTCTTTGCTTTTAATGTTGTTTGGAGGAGCTTGGTAAGCAGAAGAACTTCACATTTTTTACTTAGCTCTGAGTTTACAAAATATGCGCCATGCCTCTTTTTTTTTTTTAATTATAAATATATATATTTTAAATACAAAAATGTACCACAATGCCCCTTAAAACCAATGTTTTCTGCTTCCTGGGCTTTGTTATGTCATGGCTATACAGTATCCACCTGCATGTGTATTTTTGCTCATCACAGGCAGACACCATGACTGTTTTGACAGTCTGCTCTGAGGCCTGTAACCCCTCATTCCCCCTCCAATCAGACATTTTTTGGGCAGGAAATCAGTGCAGAGCTCATTATCATAGCCTGTAGCATCTCCACCCCCTCGTTTCCAAAGAGGAGGGAAGAAGAGCTGCATCTGAACCTCTCCAGGGGCAAAGTTTTCAATTTCCCTGCTTGATAGACTCCCAAGACATGGTGTAAACACACCAGGACATGGGACCTTTAATGAAGTTGGTATCAATAAAATCTTATCAGTTCTCATCCCTATTTTTAAGTTATTATCATTAAATACAAGGTAGTAATTCAACATTGAAACTTTAAAGTCAAATGCTAGTCTATTTAATATATTTTTTCTATGAGATCAGCTGGAGTATGAGCGGTGATAGGGATGAAATACTTAATACAGTTTTCCTGTGTTTTTTGTCGATGAAGAATGATAAAGTTTCCAGTATCAGCTGCCAAGAAGTTTTTTTTTATTGCCATGGTATTGAAGCAGGTTTCACTATCAATAAACCTTTACTCGTATTGCATCAAAGTGCCAAAACTTAGGCATGATAAGCTGGACACTCAGAGATTTGCACTTCAAAAGAAAGACTTTCAAAGTAAAGTGCCACAAACTTGTGCTGCATGCACAGTGAAGCAGGCTGTCAGTTTTGTCCCGTATAAACTGTTATTGCTCTGCGATTTCACAAAGACACAAATAGTCAAGATGCACCTCATTGTTTCCCCGAGCTGAGGCTGAAGGCCCTCAATAGCTCAATTTATCGTCTGAATCCAATTATACCCAGTTAATTATAGAGCTGGAATAATTGTTCATTTCATTTGCTCACTCAATCAAATGAAAAATAATCTGCAACCATTGATAATCAATTAATAATTGTAGCAGACTCGTCACAGATATGCCGGCCATTGACAGTGACATCTTCTGCTTCTCTCAAATGAGATTTCACTGCCACTCAGGGTCCAACATGGAAGAAAACTTCAGTACAGACACAGGATATCTCCTGCTTTGATTATTTGTAGTGGTTTTGAAAAGTAGTTGTTTTAGAGAGTAATTTTCAGTGTTATCTGATGTTTTACATATCTGGTTTTATTTCCAACATGTGCATTGGGTTGTCATAATCTCAGAATTTTAAACTTTAGTAAAAATGAGAGTAAATCAGTGTTGGTTCCTACTTCAGTAACAAAGCAGAAAAGGGAAGTTTTTGTTCCCCAAAACTATGACATGTCTGTCTTTAAGGTACTAAAAACTGCAAACAAATCCCCAAGCACTGTCTAAATTGCATAACAAATTGTTACCAGTGTGTGTGATTGTTTGTGTCTGTCTCTGTGAGACATGAACAGAACTCTGCACTTCGATGAGACACCACATGGACTTGAAATTGTCCATATGTAATCTGATCTGCAAACGTTAAGCTCCAGAAGGATTGATTTCATGCAGCAGTTCAAAAACATCAATCTTTGTGTTTTTAACAAGCTCGAGCAAGTGAAGTTGAGGTATTTCTTATTTTACTGAGGGCTGGGCGATGTGGACCAAAACCCCAAAACAGACTAGCTTCATGTAATTTCTGTCATATAGAGATTTTTTCTTTGGGAGGAAAAAAAAAGACAATTAAAATCAGAAAGTCAGATTTGTAAGAAAGAATCGGGGGGTTTATTTTATGGTCATATCGTCTAGCCCTACCATAAGGTGATAAGAAGGCAAAGCATTATGGTACATTTTTGTATTTGCTAATATTACAGCTGATGTATAAGATATAAATAAGTGTATGGTCAATGTATGGGCTTCAAATATCAGCAGAAACTTTAATATCTGCTGATACAGATAATCAACTTTTTAGCCTATATCTGCCTTTACCAGCTTTGTACTGACAATATTATGCATCCCTACCATAGACATAATGTCAGAATACTTGTAGGTACAAATCTGGGGGCTGGTTATTTTTTCTTTTTTATAAATAAACTTAGAGAAAGGTTAGGTTTCATCATTGATTTGGTTCGAATGGACTTTAGCTGTACTGGACTGAGTCCAGTCAGACTGGATATAATGCAGGGGTGTGCAACTTTGGCCACTAAGAGGGGTGCATTAACACAATCCGCACTGCAAGGGATGCAAACATTTTTGCAATTTTCAAGGGCATATAATATGACAGGTTCATATAGCTGTCATAAAAGTTAGTTTGTCAACATTTACAAGTATTCAAACTCAAATGCAATCAGCAATACTTAATCTAATGAGCTAAACACAAGATTGAAGCCAGTTTCAGACATTTTTTGATGCGAGGAACAGATCATTTACTGGTTGTCAGAGCACATTTTGCTTACATTTTTATCCTTATTTTGGCAAATGCATAAAGGAAGTTTAACAGAAACATCCATCCACCATTAATGCCACTTATCCCTTTCAGGCTGGAGCCTGTCCCAGCTGACATTGGGCAAGAGATGGGTTGCACCGTGAACTGGTCGCTAGCCAGTCACAGGGCTACAAAGAGAGACAGACAACCATTCACTTGCTCCCCCTCACCAGTTAACCCAATGAGCATGTTTTTGGTCAGTGTTGGGAAGCTGGAGTGCCTGGTGAGAACACACTCATGCATAGGGAGAACATGAAAACTACACAGAAAGGCAGAAACAATTCCAGCCAGTTAATTTTTTGGAAATATAACTTTTTAATGATGCCATGGCAGATTTGTCAGGTTATCTTCATGCATACGTTTTTTTATTCCACACTGACTGGCTGGCCGCAGTAAGAGAGGAGGAGGGTCATATCTGGCCCCTGGACCATCAGTTTCCCTTCCCTTTCTTTTTAAATTTATTTTTTTATTTAGAATATTTTATTTTCAGTTTTCCAACTTAACTAGACATACATGAAAATACAAAAGCATAATTACAAACCCTTTTCCTAGCCCACCTATCTACTAACTAAAAAGAAAAAACAGAAAGAGGAAAAACAAACTGTACCTAGTACTGGTGACCAAAAGCTTGTTGATTCTAATCATCTTCCTCCATGCTGTCCACTATAGAAGTTGGCTGGGTATCTATGCTAAATAAGGCGTTTTAGATTGTTAATGGAGTTCAGATTAAATCGTCTAGCAAGGGAGGAACTCTCATCACCGTTGGTAGCTCACTGTACTGCCCGGCCTTAAAAGGTCACTCAAGAATTAAATATCTCAAAAGTTTGTCTTCCTCCCTTCCTTGATATCCGATAACTAAAACTACCTCCCCAGTTGTGCCTTAAATCAACCATAAACTATACTTTCTTGTTTTTATATGTCTGTATTTGGTCTGTCTGTACCTACTAATTATTATTTTATTTTATTTTCCTCTTTCTGTTGTCTTTCTTTTACCACTGTTAATGTTCTGTTTCACAAATTGCCTTGAATGGTGTTCTAGTATTTTACCTCATCCTCCATTTTTCAAAGTAGACGTAGATATTCAGAGATGAAACATGTTTTTCCCAAACATCGCAGTGCTTTTACATTTAAGATCACTGCTGTGTCTGATTGCCTGTGACGTTTCCTCTCATCTCCATGGTTTTTAATGATACCTTAAATTAAATCATCTCACTATTTTTACCTCCCACTTTGTCCTCACACACATGCACAGCAACCCCACACAAAAAAACAAAAACATATTGAAATGACTTTAAGATTCAGCCACAAATTGATGTAATTTGTGCTGAAAAGCATCTCTTTAAATCTACTTGTGCTGTAGAGCTCCAAGGGCGAGTTATAAAAGCTCTCCTGACAGCTGACGAACCCCAGCACTTGTTCCGTTATTCATTAATATGTGAACCCAGGCTTTTATAACTGCCTGATAATAAAAAATTTATAATGTCAGAATTTATAATACGACTTAACTGGAGAGTTGTTGGGGTCAGTTGACAGCTGCTCCCCTGAGCTGTTTAATTTTCATCCATAAGAGCCACATCAAACAGCATACATACTCACCGTTCACGGCTCTGACAAAAAACACGATCCCTGCTGCTGCTGCGGGCGTGCGTCCAGCTCTTTGATACTCTGTTTTTCCTTTACTCCTTCTTCAGTCCGGCACAGTTCTGTCACTTTCCTGCAGCTTCTCCACTCTCTCCCCCCGCTGGCTGGCTCCTCTCCCCCTGCGCTCTTCTCTCCAACGAGGTGAAAAACACACTTGTCAAATACAGGTAGGTCATCACAGCGTCTCTCATCCTCATCAGTTGCTAAGTACGAGGGGATGCAAACAAGTTTTTCGGCATCTTTCTGCACTGTATAGCTCCTGAGGTCTTCTTCTGCTGGGATGGAGAACGCAACAGCTGTTTAGTGTCAATGTCCATGTGACAGAAGGTGCTTCATTGGTCACCTTTTTGAGAAGTCTGTGGACAATTCCTGGAAGAAATCTCACCAAAGCTTCCTAATTTTCCACAGAAGATAATCAAGGAAATCAACACAAGCAGCAACAAGTTGTTCCTCTCTTCCTGCAGAGTTAGAGTGACTCCACTGGCAAGTAAAAAGCAGACTCTGATTCCTGAAGGCTGCACAGATTCACTGACCTTTTGTCCTGCCTCTTGGATCTTGTATGAACGTCCTCGCTAAGCTCACACATTCAACCCCGAGCCACCGTTCAAGAGAAATTCCCACATGGCCGGAAGAAGCCTCATCCTGCATCTGAGCTCCACACTGAGCAACATGTAAGAGGAAGAAGAGGTGAGGAGGTGGAGGAGTAGGATGAAGCAGAGAGGCGGAGGGGAGGAGCAGGGGGAGGGGGAGGTGGAGTCGATGTGGGTGTCAGCAGCAGCAGCGGTTCCAAAGAGGGACGATTTGTTTGCTTTTGCAGCGGCAGTGTTTCCAGCTCGTAAGTCTTCACTAGAGAGGAAACGTATTCACACAACCGCCGCCTCGCATGGCCCACTTCACGGTGACCTTGTTAATCCCTGATATGTTTGATTGTGCACCCTCTTTACAAGAAAGAGGCAGCGTGAGGGACAGTGGAAGTAGTCAGAAGTGATTGGCAGAGTTTTAAACCGCTTTGAGTCTGCAAAGAAAATCTGGCACTCTTCTATTGTGTGGTTCTGGTTGACCTTCTCCTTTCTGATAAGCCTCTCGCTGAAGAGCAGGCACACAGAATTGTATTTTTCACTTTTAAAGGAGGTGAACTGAGGTGAGGAATGTAGTCTGTTCGTGAGAATAGACAGAAAAAGGCACTGGCTGAAAGAAAATGTGCAGTTTTACCTGTGAAATGTTGAATTTTGAGGCATTTATTGCATTGATATTTATACTTATAAGAGTTTAATGAGTAGTGTGTGTATGGGGTAATTGAGTAAAGGGTTTACTGCTATGATGGTCAACATACTGTGCTCCTCAAAAAAAAGTTCTGACACATTATTTTTGTCAATTATTTCTCAACTTTAACCAGTTAGTAATGTTTTGTACGTTATTTGAAAGCCTGATTAGTCGCCTTTACGAGGGACAGCTTGTAAGGATTGAGCATTTGTGGAATTAGTAACAGCTAAACGTGTGGATAGCATTATTTGGTGTCAGCCCTGGTACCATTTCCAAACTTACAGTCAAGTACTGTGAGACTGGTAAAGTTAAAATCAGACTGGGAAGTGGACGTCCCAGGAAGACAACCCCCAAGAAGACTGGCTCCTCACCGTTGCGTCACTGTCGGCTTTCTTCCAGGGAAAGAGGGGACTTTGGCACGTCTTTTGGGCACTAATTTTATTCAGCTTAGAAATTCAAGGTGAGATCGTCTGCCTGGAACAAAGAGTGTAACTTTCATCAATAACAGACCATTTGAATAGACACTTAGTGCTGCGGTTGTGTAAGCCCTCCACTGGCTTTCCCACTGAAGGACATGATTTAGAATAAAAGTAAATTAAGACCAAAATAAAAGAAAACTAGTGTTGGTTGAAATTTAATCAGTGTACATAAAAATAAAGTTGGTCTTCACACTTACAGCGCGGTTGGTTGACTCTGATTCAGTTGAAGAAACAAAACTCTAAAATGTTGCATATTTCCCTTGGATCGTTTCATGTTCACACAGCAGTGTTTTAAAGTGAGCCAAGTCCCACAAAAGGCCTCAGCTGACCTTATACCATTACGCCACAGCCAGCATTGTTATGGCCGGGGTCGTGCTCTGCATCGTGGGAAAAAGTCCCGCAGGACAAGCTAGCCTAATATGACACTGAATAGGGAAGGCTAAATGTTCTATGCATTATTGTACAGATGAGAAATAATTATCATTGTGTTGCATGCCTTATGATAAGTGTAGATAAACTCTGCAGGAAAAAAGGGGCTACAGCGGGCTATAGAAGTCACCAGATAGCATGGTAACTTAATGCAATGTAACACCTGTAGAAGTGTCTGCACAGAAACAGTCACCAGTGCAAAAAAGTGGGGAGCCTTTGAAATAAACAGGTTTTTGGATCAGTCCATGTTGTAGAGTCCTGTGATGGTATTAGCCTGATTGCTGTAATGCAGTTGTTATTACTACAACTGCTGCTTGTAATACTACAGCAGTGTGATGAGTTAATCCGGTTGCTGGGTTTATTGTGTCCTCACTGCAAACAAATGGCTCCAGGGGTTGATTGTAAACAAGTCGAGACCCCTGTTTTGTGCTGAAACAGGGATTGATTGCTGTGTATATGTATATGGAAACCAACTATGCTGAACACAAAATGCTCATCGACTTGCTTCTGCCAGTCTGGGTACAAATCCAGCCTGTGACCAGTTTGCAGAGTGTCCTACCCCTACTATCTCTTGCCCCCTCTCACTAGCCTATTCACTGTTTCTCTCCTGTCAATCAAGGCCTAGGCCTTTTTTGAGAACAGTGGGAGGAAGCGAGGTGTAAACCCACGCATGCACCAGGGCCCAGAAAGGCCCCGTCCAGCAGCTCTCTGGCTGTGAGACATCAGCACTGCTGGTGATAATCAGAGGCATTAAATTTACACTGCCATCTATCATCAGGGTGGAGTTTCACTGAGCTATGCAGACACACTAACACCCAAACTAACCAGTACACAGCAGATTTCTACACATTAAAAAAAAAATCTTGCATATTTGTGTAGTTTTCATGTTTTGTATTAAACACAGTTGATATAATGTTGTATGTTATGTCTGCACCTGTCCTGTTTTTTTGTGTGAAAGGCAGTCTGAGATCATGTGATCATTTCATATGTTCCTATGTTTTGTTAATTGATCATATCGATACCCCCGCAAGCCGGAGTCAGATGTGCCTGTGAGACCTCTGAGCCTCCCTTAAGCTATGCAGCATATTTATTGACTTCCTAGTGTGAGTATTATTACAGGATGAATAGAAACACCACAAAGATCAATACAGACAGATTGATCTGTTATTGACAAAAATCCTGTGAAAGATAACAGCACCTTCACTTTCTTAACCCTGAGCCAAAGCGTTTTTCTTCAGCCAGACGTTTTTGTTTCATATCTGTCTGTTTTACATCTGCTGCTTGTTGATAAGCTCCTGAAAGACGCCTTCACTGCAGATGAGGACAGCTTCACGTATGCTGTTGACGCAATGAGACTAACACGTCATCACATGTTGTGGAACATGTCATCAGCATGATGCTCTTTAAGTGACATCAGGCCTGGTTCAGGTGGACACCACGGATGACTGAAGAGAGTCAAGGTTATTTATAAACCTAAGTGGACCACAAGGTTCCTCTGGGTCACTATTAGTCACATTAATTATCTAGTCAATCACAAGCTCTTTGTGTTTTTGAAACCGTAATTATACACAAACTGGTCTTGAGCTTTTTGTTCCTTCCTCTTCCTCTCTCTGTTATCCCAGATGGCTTTTCATCAGTTAGCCTTGTTCAGCTTGAAGTCTATTGTAAAGCTTCCCACCCACTGCCAAGTGGTTGTTTATTGTGAGTTGATGTTGGATACCACAAAATGAGATTTCAGATACTTAATCTGATCCTTATTTAAAGTGCTATAAGGTAAGGGATGGGAATTCATAAAATTTCACTGATGCCAGTGCCATTTTTAATTTTAACTGATTCTTTTTTGATCCCCTTATCTCTTCCTTTGGATTTTCTTTGTGTGAAAAAGTTGATCTTCAAGGACATTTTGTGTCAACAATGTCAAACACATGGCTCCCCTGATATATACTGGTGTGCTGCTTAGCCACAATTGAGCCACACTTTTGGCTGCTTTTGTCTACCAGGATCATATGTAAGGTCATTTTCACACAGATCATTTTGGAGACTTGTGGGCGTTCCCTGTTCGGCATGGTTTGTTTAAATATATATGAACGCAGCAATCGATGCATTGTTTTGATGTAAAAGATGCACTGAGCTTGCTTGAAGGAGGTAAAAAGATCCGATAAATTAATGAAATTGGAGAAATTGTTGCAGGCCGCGTAGCCCCAAAACAAGCCATGTCGCACTGGTTATGTCATCTTTCACGCCTTACTAGAAGGACCCAAGCCTGCCCCCATCTCTCTGCGAGACCAAAAGTGAACATGGCTTCACCAGTGTGGTTGTTTTTCTCTGAAGATAACAATAGAATTGCTGTTTGCACAACCTGTTCAGCGAGAATTCTGAGAGGAGGAAAGAGGACTTCAAGTTAACACAACAAATCTTATAGCTCACCTGAAAAGTCACCATCGCGGCGAAGCGGTATTGAAAAAAGATGAAGCAGCCACGGTAGCAGCTTGCGGTGCTAACAATACGGAGCGTGGATGTACCCATTCAACAGGCGTTTGAAAACTGGAAAAACTTTTTAAGAGACAGCGAAAAGGCTAAAGCCATTAACGATGGAGTTCATAGCGCTCGACGACCAGCCCTTTTCTGTCGTTGAGAGCCCGGGCTTTCGCAAGTTAATAGCACATTTGGAGCCACGTCACACCCTCCCAAGCTGTCGCTTCTTCTTGGATGTATCCCTCCAAGCCCTCTAAAATATCGTTGCCGCACACATCCATAACTTGATAACATAACACATAACAAGTACAGACTACACGTAAATTTTACCACAGACATGGACATCTCACGTTAGTTCTGGTCAGCATGCTAAGCTTCACGGCTCAGTGGTTGGATCAAGATTTCAACATGCAAAAAGAATAAATATAAAAATATGAACTTATCAGTTATTGGTATAGGCCATGAGAAGCAGGAAATTATCGGTTATCGGTATCGTTTGAAATTTTTCATATTTTGCATCACTAACAGGGAATCAGACCTAATTTCATGTAGAAAGTAGGGGCAAGTTAGGAATATATCCAATCACAGCTACTTTGGTTGTGTGTAAAGGTTGGATGAGTTAAGAGGGACATCCAATCACAGCTGCCTTAGCTTCATGGTGGCGGGATAAGTTAGGGAGCGAGCTACTCTCTTTATGAATTGATATATTCATGTGGAGCGGCTACAATGTTTGTTGTCAATTCTGGTATTGTAACTGAGATGCTCTGCCAGGTAGCCTAAATAAAGGTTAAAAGTTTCTGTTAATTTATAAATTCAGACTTTACTAGCTTTCAATAAAGGGTTATTAGATGTTTTATTTTATCCAAGTGTAAAACATGACTTCAAAAATTCAAAGAAACATAGAAAATGCCGTACACTTTACACTTCATATTTTAGTCGACTTAATTTGCAGATTTCATCGACTAAAATGTAAAAATTTCATCAACCAAAACTAGAATAAAACTAAAACAATTTAGATGAATAAATTATGACTAAAACTAAAATATATGTTAGGCAAAAAAACATAACTGCAACTGAATTAAAAAGTGCTGCTAAATTATCACTGGTGCATACATTGTGTGAATTATGTTGTAGTTCATCATGGTCATCATGTCCGCCCCTACCTATACGCTGAACATTGCATTTGCTCAACTGAGTTTTTTATTACCAAAGAATTAAACATGCAGCATTTCTAAAACATGGGCTTTAACTGAGTGTCACATTCAGGCATTTTAATGGTCTATATATTTATCAGTTTTCATGGAAATTATGAGATGCGTGATTTAGTAAACACATACTCGGGATAGTGGTTTGGCAACAACCAGGTACATCAGATTATGCTTTGGCCGACTCGGGTTCGATGCATGCCTGAGACCCATTTGCAGAGTGTCCTCCCATGCACCCTCACACCCCCTATCACAAGCCTATCCACTGTCTCTCCACAATCAAATAAAGGCTAGAAAATGACAAAAATAAATAAATCGACATGCACTCACTGCCCCTCACGCTGCATACACCAAGCAGCCTGTTAAATCATGTTCTTTTTAGACCCATCGTTTTTTAATCAACAACATATGCTGCTTTTTGTAAGCACAGTGATTTCACATTAAAATTAAATATATATTACCGGTACATGTATTACATAATTATTAAGTGTTGCACATGCTTTTGCTACACCATTTTGCAGTGGTGGGGGAAAAAAGAGAGCTGTTGAGCTTCAGCATTGTCTGATTATAGATCACTGTTAAGACGACACAGTGTTTAAAAGGATAAACAAAACCACCGGGGTTGGAACATCTCTGAAAACACCTTCCTCCATCCATCTGCCTCTTTAGAGATGTGTGACCCATGGTTCACCTAAGTTTGAAAGAGCCAGCAGCAGGAGTGCAGAGAAACAACCTGCAGCACAAATGTTTAAAACAGGAAGAAAGCTGACAGGGACATATGAAGCAGTGGAGCGTCCTCTCTCTCTCTGAGGAGAGGCAGCAGCGTACAGTTTCTGCACAAGGATGCTACTTGTGGCAATCTGGGGAGAAATACAGCGAAGGGAGACATTTACAGTTATTTAAAAAAAAAAAAAAAACAAGTGTACATGGACAACACTAAAACTAAATTAACTGAAATTTTCGTCAACAGATAAAAACTAGACTAAAATGTTTGACAAAGACTATATCCAATCAGACCTAATTTCATCATGTAGAAAGTAGGGACAGGTTAGGAATATATCCAGTCACAGCTATTTTGGTTGTGTGGAAAGGTTGGATGAGTTAAAAGGGACATCCAGTCACAACTGTCTTAGCTTCATGGTGGTGGGATCCAAGTGTAAAACATGACTTCAGAAATTCAAGGAAACATTAAAAAATATATTATTATATTATTATAATTTAGTCACTAAATTTACAGTAAATTTCATTGAAATGTTGTGAAATTTCATCAACTAAAACTAGACTAAAATTGAAACAATTTAGATTAATAAATTATGACTAAAACCAAAAGATATTTTAGGCAAAAGACTAAAACTAAATTAAAAAGTGCTGTCAAAATTAACACTGCATCAATTAAAATTATTATTAAAAACATGTCTATGTTTTTATCCAACAGAAAAGACAAGCAACACACATCAACTGCTCCAATCCTCTGATCCTGACACATCCCGAAGCATCCTGAAGTGTTTTCACAAAGTCAGACTGGTATTTCACCGAATTTGACAACTTCAGCTCAAAATTTATAGACCTGTCTCAGCAGGTAACCTGGATGTTCTCATTTCCTCCAGTCCCCATTGAGGTTTCAGCCATTTCTGATTCCAACCCTCCCTCTCCATCAGCAGACATTTCTTTTGTGTGTCCTCTCGTGAATACAAGTATCTCCATGTATCCAAACAGACGGCGGTCATAATCCCTGGAAACATCAACAAATTATCTTGATAGGCAGTTGTTATTTTTCCTCTTTTGAGCCTCCCTGTAAACAGCTGATCCACATGCTGTCTGACTGCTGTGCAGCAGGTATTTCAGTCCGGTCTACGCTCGCTTTTCTGTTTGTGAGTCCTCTTAAGGCGACCAGACTCATCTGACAGCTTCAGTGATCTATAAATGATACTTTCTGTTATTTTAGTGGCCCAAAAATGCATTTCTGCTGTACTTTGGGCTCAAATGTGTTCTAGTGTATTAACAACAGCTGTACTTACGCCGTCCACAGAAATGAGTGATGTCAAGTTAGTCACGCATCTGCAATTATCAGTAGCCTTCAGGTGATAGTTCTAGTTGTCCTTTTCTGTTGCAAAAGATCTGCTGCAAAGGTTGAAGATTGATGGCAGATAATTGGTTTTCATGTATAAAAAGGTACTCTTTAAAAAAAAAAAAAAAAAGTCTGAAATTAGCAGAAGATGATGCATTTGGCACGTGCCTCAATAATGCATGAAAATACCAAGGCTCATTCAGGATTCTCTTATTATCCTCTGTATTAATTATACTAATTTAACCATTTACATATTAAATGATACCTCCACATCCTCATGCCCTTGGATTCGTCATATTTCCCCTCTCTAAATGATAGAATTTGTGCACTGTTAAACTCTAGTCATGCATTAAGTCTTTTTGCCTCAACAAAGGTATTAGCTCTGAGACCTGTCACTGAATTATGCAGTTATTCTAATGGATTATTTGGTGTCAAGAGGACCTATTCAAGCACCAGTGTTTCTCCAGCTCCTTCAAGAATCACATCTCACCTGAAAGGAGTGCAGCTGTTTCATCCTCACTCTTGTGTGATTGAACCGTACCAGGAGTGAAGACCGAGCTTTGTGCATTTCTTTGAAGCAGTTTTTCTTTCATGCGAACGTATCAAGCATGTTTCCTCATACCGCGGGCCTATTATTGATTATCAGGAGAATGCAATAGAAAGGATATGAGACATGTCTAATGTATCCCTCAGGGAGTTAATGTAATGAGGCTCACAGTTACGCGCTGATTGCTCCATTTTCCTAGATTGGGCACATCCACCCACACAGTTGACCCCAGTGACACCAGCACTGTGTCATGCTGCTGTTAACCACCTCTATTGTTATGAATGAATGTTGCGAGAGACTCAAGAGACTTGGTGCGGGAACAGCACAGTAACCATCAATTACTTATTGACACATTAAGAGGGGCTCAGTTTCTTACAAGGTTGGATTGATTTAACTGCTAAAAAGTCACTTTTTAAATCAATTCTTAGAGATTATATGTTTTTTTTTTCTGAAGATTTAAGGAAAGAAAAAAAGAAAAGAATGATGCATTTGATGAGTTCTCATGGACTGGGACTAAGAGGAAAGGATTGGTTATCGGGGAATCGTGCTGTGTAGCCTTCCAAGGATTGAGAACGATGCTCTCTGTGCTACAAGTTGTGAAAAAGTGATCACAACAAATTTACTTAAGCACCATAACCTGTGTATAAGACCACATGACTTTTGGTCAGTTTGAGTCAGAAGTCCCATCTTTATGGAAAGCGTTGTAGTTTATTTTTGCTCAGCATTTATTTGGTCTGCCTATTTTCTGGAAGCACACATATACAAACTAAATGTTGCAAGACCATCAGAAATTGTTGGGTGCAGCTGAGACACATCGGGGAAAGTACAGGAAATCCAGAAAGAGGGAAGCAGGCAGGGATAGGGATTTATTGGATGTGGCTGGTGAGCGTTTGGTTGAGCCAAGTGACTCAACCAATGTTAACCTGACACATTAGATTGACTGGTCAATATATTTCACTAGTCCATCTGGGAAAGAGCCCAAAGAAAGTGTTTTGGGAGGGCTGAACCTCTCAGGAGCATATCCGGCAGGTGATTGGGTGATCGCTCCATCAATCACATTTATTACAGGCCAATCAGCTAATGTCGTAGGTGGGAGCCACTGTGTTACAGAACATGAGCCACTCTGTAGAACAAACGCTCATCGAAACATGTCAGAAGTGGAGCTAAAAAAAAATCTTATTATCGTTAATTTTGTAGTGCTGATATTTGTTTTTAATTTAATTTAGAAATATGGTCCAGATCGGATAAAAACTGCCAGTGAAGCTGTTAGCATCAAAGCTAATCTCCGCACGTGCAGCCACTTCCTGCTGTCTTCTTGCTTGTAGCTCCCACCTCTGCCTGCTCTAAAGGATGTTGATTGGGCCGTGTCGATTTGGGACATTTACCACCGCTGTAGGTCGGAGCTTGGCAAGACAGATCTGTCTGATTATAGACCAGATCCATCTGCTGCACAAGGTTAGAGAAGCCCAGTGAGTGCTTAAAATTTGGATATAAATAAGTGAATTCAGTTTGAAATTCCTCATTCCTGTTTAAAATGCCCAGTATTTTATTTGACTGAAGTCAGAAAAATTGACAAGGATAATGAATTCAAAGATCATATTTTTCATCCTTAATATTGAACAGTGTACTTGTAGGATTGTGCTGAGGCTAGCTATAATGTCACTAATGTGAAAGTGAATCAGAGGTGAAAGGGGAAGCAGTGGTGCTCAGATACAGTCTTAAAGAATCCAGCCTTATGTTAAGCTGCCCGAGACAGAGGGCTACAAGAAGAGCAATCACTTGCAGTCTAGCAGGAATGCATGCACCTGTCGGATGTTGGATTGTTATCTGTTAAAATTATTCAGAATTATTCATGATGCAATTATGGGCCTTAACCACTAAATTGGGGGACTGAAAACAAAATGATTATTTTTTCCCTGCCCAGTCTGCCCTGCTGGGCTCTTGAAGTGTCCGCCGCTCTGCTTTTTGCTTGAATAAAAACCAAATGACTGATCACCAGTGTTTCATTCGGCTGGTCTCTGCTAATGAGCAGCCTGACTTCATATTAAATGCAAAACAGTTGAGGCAGCGGGAGAATGACAACCAGAGGCTTTGTGAAGCCATGCATGTGGTGCAGAGCTTTATGTGCCATTATTACCATCACTGCTATTGTTATTTACTGAAAGACAAGCAGCAACACAGTGTGGGAGGCGTGAAGCACACAAAGCAATTACCTTTAATTGAGGCAGAGAATCACACCATTAAATGACTAATTTCATTTGTCTGTCTAAAAACCACACTCTCTGAAATAATTGGCTCAGCTTTTGTTAAAAAGTGTTGCTTGACAGTGTAGCTTTGCTGTGATACAGTTCCATGGCCACTGCATCTACACCTTAAAAGTGCAGAGACACGGTTAAGCAAGGTCTTCTTCAAACTTATAAGTCGAATGCTCAAGTGTGTTGGACTATTTACTTCATGCCTTGGTTGTCTGAGCGAGGTTTTAAGTTGAAAGAAAAAATGAAACATTTCCTCCCTGTTTGAGTGCAGATGCCGCTCTTTTTCCCCCTTCCTTTGAAATCGCTCAGATCTGACGGGCAGGGATGCTACGGGAGGTTATGATAATGAGCAGGGGGGGGATTGGTTACCGTCTGCAGAGTGGACTTTAGTGGACATAATGATGACATATCAACTAGGGCTAGACGATTTATCATTTTTGGACCGAAATTGCAATTTCAGACAACTCAATCATGTGATTGCCAAAGCTGCAATTTTTGCAGCCCTCCTGACTGTCCCAGGATCTGTTGTGTCAACTATTTTACAAATTTTAAGGCAATTTGCATTTACGGAAGTGCTGGTAAGCAGGTCAACAATACAAAGCCTCTGTTTAGGAGTGGAAGTTGGAGTATCCCTTAGATAATGAAAACAGATTATTTATCATCAATATTAGATGATGCATAATGTGCTATGTGCTTTTGATCATTGATTTCCTTACTGTTGTCTATGCTAGGGCTGAACAATATATCGTTATCGTATCGATATCGAGATATGAACATTCAAGATATTAATATCGAAAAGCAACAATATAAACGATATAGATTTCCCCTGCGCTAAAACTGCACTTGGATTTCACCAAACCCATAGTCATATCATATCGTATCGATATCGAGATATCTGGCATGAATATCGAGATATGAAATTTTGTCCATATCATTCAGCCCTACTCTATACTCTAAACATAGTGAATATTGCACTGAAACTTGATTTGAAGAAAATTGTGAATCGAATTGAAATTGCAATGTCTGCCATGAAAAATTGCAATAAGATATTTTCCTAAAATCATTCAGCCCTAGTGGACTTCCATATCAGCCATGGGGGCTGTGACGAGCAGAACAAATAGAAATGAACTTTCATTTTGAAAGCTCATACATCAAATAAAATTTACCTCCTCTTAATAACTAAGTAGTTTGCAGGGTGATTCTTCAATTCAGACCTTAAACTTCAGTTTAAAGTTAAACCAATGAGACTGAAAAAGAAATATTCTTGGCATGACAAAGCCTCAAAAAAACAAAGCCTCTTTTTATGAGTAGAAGAAGATAATATGAAGATAGTAGAAAGATAACATAACATAACGGGGTAAAAAAAAAATCACAAGCACACAGGACCATTTAGAGTTACTGAAGAGTTTATCTGATGACTGTAGGCAAAGGCAGACTAACACTACCCACTGACTCCCAGCGTTTGAGCTAACCTAATTATTGGTGGGCGAGCTCTGCCTGTCTCTTTGTTGTTACTGCACGCACAGTCAAAAGAATGGAGTCTATCTGCTTGTCCTGGACTCGGTAGTGAGGCAAGACACAAAAAAAAGTTGGGGTATCCCTTTAACAAAACTTAAATTACATGATGAATTTACTGTTTCTTATTTAATTTGATCAAATTCTGTCATATTTTTCTTTTTAGCTGTAAATGGAGACAATAAAGGGTCGCAATATATGGCAGTGTTAAGTATTGCAATACCTAGCATATTGTAAAATATTAAGAACTGCTCTAAAATTGGATCAGGACTGTGGTATCAGGTAGGGATGCATGATATTGGATTTTTTGCCAATATTTTTTAATTCATTATCGCCGATACCAATATTTCTGGTCATGGGTACAAGCTCTGTACTAAAGAAAAATGGACGTATTTCTTTCAGTGTTACATTATATTTTTGTGCAGAAAGATGTAAAACAAGAAAAACAGCATTGAACTCTTGCAAAAATGAAACCCTTGATTTTTTTAATGTACCCATGCAGTGACGAGAAGGTGCATCAATATTGTACATTTGTGTAGTTTTCTGATATTCCAGCCGATGTGTGGCCGATATATTAGCTGTAAATATCTGCTAAAATTTCAATATCGTCCAGTTCTGATACTCAGTTTTTTAGGCTGATGTTGGCCGATACTGATATCAAACCGGTAATATCGTGCATCCCTAGTTTCAGGATAATATTGTATCATGGGGCCACTTTGATTCCCACCCCTCACATTTAGAGAGTTTGCAGGTACCAAAATGTTTCCATCCTCACTGTGCATTTCAGATAAGTGGAGGATTTTGTCTCTTCAGTAAATCTTTACCTCTGCTGTGCGTCTGTCTGATGAGATAGATGCAGATTTTTGGACCGTGCAGATCAAACATAAGAATTAGAATTTCAAAGCAGTAAAGCAATTCAGACAAGCCTTTAGCAAACAGTGTTTTTGTGTCTCATGAACATTCTTGCTTTTTTCCCTTTTTGTCTTCTTTTCCACTGACATTAAACAACAAACATCCAGTTAATTGGACCTTTCCTGTGGTTTTAGTTAATCCTCCAGAGCCAGTGATCAGATAGTTGTCAGTGTGGTCCTCCTATCTGCGGTTGTTTTTCCTTCTAAACAGAGAACTAGTTCCCTGAATGTCGTAATTGACCCATCAGAATCAAGTATTCATCTATTCTGTGTAATTAATGCACATAACTTACATTAGTGGACTTATATGCACAGGATCAATATCATTAGAGGGACATATTGGCCTCTTTAAATCAGTCGGGCTACTTGTGTTCCCTTAATAAGAGACTGCCTTTGGATTTGAATGTGACCTCGCTCTGAAATTGGGAGAACCAAGATGAACGGAAGTCATTAGAGGCTCCCAGTCAAACACAAGCGGAGTTGACCGGCGGGCATCGGTGCCTCGCAGCATCTTACAGAGACAGACAGGGGGAAACACATCATTAAATGAAAAGCAGCAGCCATTTCAGAGTATTGATCTCTCTGTGGGGTTTTTTTTAACCAAATGAAAGTCTTAAATTCCAGAGAAAAGAGCAAAGAAGTCTTGAATAATAAGTCTTGTTATGCAATGAGTATGGTGGATAAGTGCTGTTTACGTGGACGGTTATTAATCATCTAGACCATAGGCCCTCAATAGGCAGCCCTCGGGCCACATCCAGCCCTCCAGTCGCCTGTTTGTGGCCCCTGAACTGTTATTCCTTCAGTATGTGTTTTGATTGGGTCAGCTCCTGCATACCGGGACTTGTCTCCATGCCAACGATACACAGACGGCCTGTTACTGCGTCACTCAGGGTTATCTACTGCAAGCACAATTTAACTTTCACTTTTTGCAGCTGTTCGCATATTGACACTTTGCCAGCTGTAGGACAATTGATTGCACGAGAATGGCGGGTTTCAAGTTCGCTGCTAAAAGAAAAGTGGACAGTGAAAACAGGAGACTATAGCTGTGATGAAGATTTCCAATTTGAAACGTCATTATGAGGCAAGCGTAGGAATTTTAAGGAGACATTTCCTCAAAATTCAGAGGTAAGAGCAACACAAATAAATGCACTGAAATCGTCATATCGAGCTGCAAGCAGGATTCTTGTCCCATCTATGACACAAAAACACAAAAAGCAACATTTAAACATTTTGTTAAAAAGTAAAACTGTTCTTAAACCTCTCCTGATATATTTGTTTTCGATTCATGACAGGGGCCATGTTTTGTTTTATTCAGCTATTTATTTTAATTAATGTCAAAATGGAAATTACATTTTATTTTAGTTTGTGTTTTTGTTGTTGTTTTGAGCAAAAAGGACATTTTTTTTTAATATTACAGTATTATCACATGTGGCCTGACTGACCTCAATAAATGGACCTTTGACTTGTTGAAAAAAACTTTTGCAGCCCTTTAAAATTTGTTTTTAAGTATCCCTGATCTAGATCTTTTGACCCTTAAATGGCAGCTTTTTGATTGTTAGTGAATAATGATCTGATGCCTCTAACTCTCTCCAAAATGGTTGCTAACAATGGCATTTAATGATTTTGAAAAAAACAGTCATTGTCATCCTGTTATTAGGGATGCATAATATTATTGGACCACTATCGGTATCAACAGATATTTTCACAAAAAAATGATTATTGGTATTGGCAGATATGGCATTTTTATGCAGATATTTACAGCCGATGTCTTGACCATAAAAATTGGCCATAATTATTCCATATCCATCACCTCAGAGAGCCACCACCACCACCCTGCTCTCACATGTAAAGACCCCAGACACCAATATCATGTACAATGTGCAATAAATCTGTCACTGTCTCTGCTGCTGCTCTGCTCTAAATACTTCCTCAATATTTATTCATCCAGTGCAATTAAATCATCCTGTGATATAAACATATGTGATGTAAATATTCAACCATCCTGTGCAATACATTTCCATATTTTTTTAATATTCTTAATATTTATCCTTTTTTATCATAGAGTCGATTGCACTGTCCTGTAGGATTTTATCTTGTATATATTTTGTACTTATACTTTACTTAAAACTATTTTATACTTTACTTTTAACTATTTTCACTTGAAAAAGAGAAGCTCTCCAGTCTCGTATATTTGGTATAATGACATTAAAGGGCATTCTGGTCTGTTCTGTTCTATGGCTTCTATAATGGCAAAATGTACAAATGTCCCTTCATGGATTACCTCTTCATCACTGAATGTCCACATTAATAGTTCAAAAGTATAATTTATTAGAGAATAAGATGATGTTTTTCTTGCTTCACATCTGTTTCTAAAACAAATGAACTGTTACCATGAAAGGAACACATATATTTTAGTGAAGTAGAGACTTTATGCTCTTGACGCAAAATATCGGTATTGGTGATAATGAGTTTGAAAAAAATCTGCAAAAATCCAGTGTCATGCATCTCTGCTTTTAATGGTCTTAATATAGTCTCTTTAAAAATATAAATACCATGTATTTGCACCAAAAATCATCTCTCTCTGGTCCGATAACAAGTCTGTTTATCCTGAAATGCTCCCTCCCTGCTGATGTAGTATCTTAAAGAGGTCAGTTTTCTCAACTTCTTTAACCCAGAATTATTAAAATTGGAATATTGGGCAACCATTTTGAACAGTAATGAGGATTTTCAAACTGAATTCACCTTTGTAAACCCAAATATGAGCCTCACTGGGCTTTACTGATAAGTCAGAAATTAATCAAGCAGAACATTCAACCACTAAAACTAATTTTCGTGTTCAGGAATCTGAGTAAATAACTGTTTTGATAGCTAAATTAAGAAATAATAAGGAGCTTTACTTTTTCTGTTTTCATGTAAAACAGTAAACTTGAAAATTCATGGATAACAATAATAATTATATTTTAGCATTAAAAATATCAGTTCCGTTATAGAGCTTCGACATACTGTACTGGTGTATTAACCAGTACAGAAACATAAAAATGATTTTGGTAATCATCAATGCTGTTTAATTAGAGCAACTGTGGCATAAACCTTACATTTGGTGGTGGTCAAATAAATCTGTCAGGCACTGTACCTCATACAACCCCCACTTTAAAATTATGAACATGTGCCCAAGTACAAGTCAACATTACACAATCAACAGAATGAATTCAGAATTTTGGTGAAATAATTTTTCTTGAAGAACTTAAAGAGACGAAAAGTATATTGCCGCTGTCAAGCACAAACCTCATATCTCCAAAATTGCTCTTTTTTAGGAAATAAAAAAACCTCTCCACTGCTGAATGAATGGTTGGTTAAAAGTAGAAAACCCTGTTTCCACCCTGAATAAAGCAGGGTTCCTACGCGTCCTGGAAAAACTGGAAAACCTGGAAAATTATAGACCATTTTTCCAGTCGTGGAAAACATATGGAAAATGAGGAAAGAGGTAAAATGTCCTCGAAAAGCTTGAATGGTCCTGGAAAACGATTTATCTTCCTTCTACGTTGTTAGTAAGCAAAAATCAAGCACAGGAAATGAAGTAAAAATAAATTTTGTAACTAATGCACACTTAGCCATAAAATATGAGTAGATGAAATAATGCAAGTTAAGGAATAAAATATAAAAACTCAAAACAATGTTGACAAAAAGAAATACTAAAAAATGGCAAAATAAAATTTAGGCTACTATAAAAAAGAAGAGTAAAAAAAGGTAAAAAAAAAAAAATATATATATATAAATCATACATTTATAATAGTGAGACACTACATAAAGGCCAGACTAAAAAGATAGCTAGCAGACAATGTTCATGCCCAGTAGTTAGAAATAAATACATTTTAAGTTCAATATGATTTGGTGGAGCTAGCTAGAGATATTAGTCATCAACCTTAAATTTTGATTTTTAGAGGCTAGATTAACCTGAGAATTGCCCACACCAATATTGTAACTTCAGTTGGTTATGTGACACTGGAATCTGTGGGTGTCATTTTGGGCTATTGTGTGATAAATTTGTCATAATATCTAAGCATGTCAGAGAACGTATGATTTTTCACAGATTTATTACAGCCATAGACTGCACATCTTGTAAATCAGATCTCTGGGGCGGAAGAGGGATAAACATAGCAAAGTCCTAGAAAAATCCTGGAAAATGATTTCTTGAAGAGTGGAAAGGCTGCAGATCTTCATAAGAAGATCAACTGCCGACTGAAGGAACATTTTGCACCAATATTTTATTCAACTAGGAAAAAAAACCTGGAGAAGGGAACTCACTTGCCATCTCTGTAGCCATGAGCAGAATGAACAGCCATCTTAAGTGAATTTGTCTTGTGTTAAGTGTCCTTACAGAGAGCACAGCTGTCCAATTGTTTGTTTTTGAGTCTGTAGCGTCATAATTCAGTCAGACTCAGACAGTTACGATCGTTGTAGGATGAATAAATGTGGAGAAAAGAGGAACTCTAGTTTTCTGCAGTGATCAGTCAGTCCTGGTGGCAGCTTGGTCTCTTTTTGTGGATTTTTTATTGCTGCGGCTTCTGTCGTAATTCATCTCGGCCAAGTCTTCAAAGGATTTTGTTGGGTTTTGTGGCAGCTCAGCTTTTTCTAAGGTGGTCTGCAGGTCTTCATTTGGTAGGTGGGGTGTTCCTAGCTTGCTGCAAACTTTTTAATGAAGAGAAAAATTCTAATGACGAGGGTTTTCAATCGAAGACAACAAATTTGTCTTTTCTGTGAAATTAGTAAAAAAACGCATTAGTTTACAGGCTTTTGCACGTTCCCCCAGTCCTTCAGTCGATGGGGGCATTGTTTTTAAGTTATTTATCCATTCATCCATCTTTTTTCTGTGATATCTTCAGAGCATAGATAGAATGTTAAGCTCTGCACCAATGTCCTCTCAAAATTTTTTAGTTACATACATACTCAGAGGCCACTTTATTAGGTACACGTAGATGCCCCGTGTAGACATTCTGCAGAAGTTCAAATCGAGCATCAGAATAGGGAAGAAAGGGGATTTGAGTGACTTTGAAAGGGGCATGGTTATGTCTGCCAGACAGGCTGGTCTTTCAGAAACCTTGAATCTTGAGGCAGATGCACTACAGTAGCCGAAGATCACACCAGGTACCACTCCTGTTAGCTAGGAACTGATGCTAACATGTCAATATAGACCAAACCCTCTGAGGAGTGTTTCCAGCCTCTTGTTGACACTGGGGAGGCTGTAATACACGGGTACATGAGGACATCAGTCTGAGTTTCGCCCTTGTTTTAATAAAACTGAAGTGACATAATGAATATGCTGAAATATGTTCATTATTAAATGTTTTAGAATATGTTCCTTTTTTTTCTATTTGGATGTGAATGTATCTAAGAAAATGTTATAAATCATAGTATATCGCCATGTTAAGTATCGCCATACTCAGCACATTGTAAAATATCAAGAATCGCATTAAAATCAAATCAGGACTCAAGTATCGTATGATAGGGGAACTGGGGATTCCCACCCCTACAATATATTGCTGCTGTCAGGCACAAACCTTTTTTCTCCATATGTTATGGTTTCCATTTTATTCATTAAACAGTGCAATCAGTCAGCTTTCATGTTGGAGAGTTGGTTTTCTTAACTTTTGACCAAATCAAAGTTCAAAAAAATAGTTTGTAGTCAAGACAATACAATATTTATTAATTCAATAGTGGGGCGTTTTTTTAATTTCCTGAAAAGTAGCAATTTTGTAGATTAGAGGTTTGTGCCCGGCATCAATTTGACACTTAAGTAGCTCTGTCATCCACTGTTCATCACAAAACATCCACCTACCTCATTAAAGAAATGACATTTTTACCAGTCGCACTACAACAAATAAACACCCAAGCCATTGTCTTTGACCTGCTGTGTTACTGTCAATGTCCGTCCGTCTTTCCAGGCAGTTGCTCTTTTTCTGCATTACATGGACAATAACATGGACAACCTACATCTACACAGTAAACCCTAACAGATTTAGATTCATCAGTTTGGCCTGTTTTTGTCACTAAACTGATCCCCGTGTATCCCTGCCCTGATCAGTAAAAGCTGTTCACTCTTCCTCTCACTAATCCAATCGCCAAAGGCTCCTTGCATCTTAATAATGAGGGACCCAGATGTCCCAGCATTCTCACATCGATGTGTTTTCTCAGCCTCAGGGACAACAGGAGAGGATGTTACATGTGAGACTTCAGCGCACACTCATTCTCACCTGGTGTGCCCTCTGTGGGGCCTCTTTACTGTCTGTTTAACGGGATCGTAGGAAAGCAGGACGAGCTGCTGTTAAAGTTTAAAGTTATTGATTCTGTTCAAATATGTGAATGTCACCGTAAAACACTGGGGGAATCTTTGGTCAATACAGCCAGCCAATCAATGTTGTATTAGGTAACATGTCATACAAATCAGTGGGCGTCTGTCACTGAAATTAGTCGTCATAGAGGTCATTTCCAATTTTTACACCCCACTGCTCTCCTGATTTCATGGGAATGAAGCTGTTGAAGCTTTAAAGACAAAATATGAGAGAAACCGAGTCATCTTCACAGCTTAAACAACAGAAAACATCCATCCATCCATTATCTATACCACTTATTTTTGGGGAGGTTGCAGCCCGAAACATAAATAAATTGTAACTTTGAAGAAAAATTAACAACTTCTAAATATGATTAGTCATGAGTTACCAGTACAACAAAATGCACAAATTAAGACAGGTATAGATTGCTGCTGATACATGTTTTGTTTTTTTGCAAGTCATTAAAATACTTACTTTGCTATGATTGTGTCTCTAAATATCGTTCATAAAGCATTAAAATGTAATATATTGTGTTGGTAAAAACTTTATTTGAAAACGATGGTAGAGTTAATATATTTTTGCTTTAAAAACTAGTCAACACTCATTCTTTTATTGCATTAGAAAGAAGCTTAAGTTGGCTTCAGTTATGTGTCATTAAATCATGAATTTTTAATTGTGTTTGAGTTAAACAATCAATCAATACAATCAATCGTTATTTCAGACTCGAATTGTTCCAAATGAAATATCCTACAAGGGACACAGAGCAACAGGAAGAGGGAAGAAAAGAAGATTAAAAAAAAAAACATGAAAATGTCCATGTCTAAAAGACATATAAACACTCTCTCCAGTGCCTCCAAAACCTGGAGAAGTACATGGTACTGCTCTCATTAGGCATGGCTAGAGCCAAAAGAATTTCATTTTTAGAGTTCTTCAGCCAGATCATAAAACTATACATCAAATTTCTAAGAAGATCATCTAAGGTGGGAACGCCACTACACATGAACAACCTGCTGTGACTCAGAATTCTGAGTGCTAAAATATATTAAAGTTGGAATAATGATTTTTTTAAGCTTTATATGTGCTATTTTTTGTTTATTTATTTATGTTTTTTCCTCAGTGTGATTGCCTGACAGTATGTAGCAGAGTGGCCCTCAGGCACTGAAAAAAATGTTATGTGGCCCTCTTGGTCACCAAAGTTTCCCACCCCTGATCTGACCCATATCTCTCAGTTTTTGCTTTTTACACCAGGACATAATGATGACATATCAACTAGAGTTGAAAGATTTATCATTTTCGGATCGAAATCGCAATTTCAGACAACGCAATCATGTTATCGCCAAAGCTGCAATTTTTTTTGCAGCGCTCCTGACTGACCCAGGATCTGTTGTGTCAACTAATTTACACATACTACTTTACAAATTTGCAGGCAGTTTGCATTTAAGAATTGCTCACAAATGAACAGTTTACTCACAACTGCGAATTGGTTCTCATTGTTCACCTGAAAGAAGAGTTGAAAGAGTCGACTAGTTCTCGAACGTCACATCTCCACCGTGAAAGTGCTGGTAAGCAGGTCAACAACACAAAGCCTCTGTTTAGGAGTAGAAGTTGGAGTATCACTTAGATAATGAAAACTGATTATTTATCATCAATAATAGATGATGAATAATGTGTTATGTGCCTTTAATCATTGATTTCCTTACTGTTGTCTATACCGTAAACATAGTGAATATTGCACTGAAGCTTGATTTGAAGAAAATTGTGAATCGAATTGAAATCGCAATATCTGCCAGAAAAAACGCAATTAGGTCTTTTCCTAAAATCTTTCAGCCCAAGTATCAACCATCCTCTATGTTAATTTTTTTGTTTAAGTCACATTTGATCACAAGAGCTTCTGTGAGATCTTGTGTATGCTGGATCTCCAGTTACATTATGTTAAAAATCTGTTTAAGCTGTTCTCATGTGTGTGTATTGTCCCAATATTTTTTTTATTCTGTTGGGATTGGTGTATTTTCCAATGTGTTCCCAGCCTTAGTTGAATTTCTCTATTTAGACCCCCCTTTCAGGATCATTAGGTCCCCCACATAATTCTCTTTGATACTATTCTTATAATGAAAATGATAATAACACCTTTTTGTCAGGTAAAGACATCACCAAGGAAGTCCTAATGAGCAGTAACAGTTGAAACCTGTGTTGGATGATTGATTAGATTACCTGGTTTGTGACTCGAGCCGCAGCCCTTTACCCCCCGACAAGCTCCTTGCAAATAAAACGAAGGCCTAATGAGAGCGAGGCCTCGGGTGGTTTGGAGCTCCTCTGATATGACTTTGACATAAACACAGTGGTGCACAATCACCATTAAAAGTTAAGAGTAAATAGCTTCAGCCTTCTTCATTGTCTCGCCTGGTTTGCTCAGGATTTTAATTGCAATTAGAGCAGACAGTGATTTATCGACTCGCGGTGGGTTTCAGCACCGCACCGTGTTAGGCTAATTGGTTTGGGTAAAAAGGCGTGACAGAGAGCATGTTAGAGCTACTGTAGCTCTCACAGAGACAATCGCAACAACAACAAGAAGCATCAACAGCCTTTATGCAACGCTTCCTCAAGTCTGTGTTCTTTCTGTCATGCTGTTTCCATCTTAACCCATATTCTAGTGCTGTTAGAGGGAGACATGGGTGAAATGATTACACTTTAACAGCACTGATGAAGCTCCAGTTAGCAAACAGTGACCCTTGAAACAACAGAATGATCTTTGAAGGCCACAGAAGAGCAGAGTTTGTCCATCTATCTATCCATTCATCATCTAAACTTCTTTATCTTCTTTGTGGGAGGAGAAGCCTACCCCAGCTGACATTGAGGTGGGGGAACACTCTGGACTAGTCACATGTGATCACAGGGCTGACACAAATAGGTCCCTAACCACTGGACTTTAGACCAGTATCAGACTGTAGATCATTTGGTACCAGGTCGAAGAGAAATTAAAATAATGAATGACTGAAAAGAAGAGGGGGGCACAGTGGTAAAGCAGGTAGTGCACATGCCTCACAGCAAGAAGTTTTCTGGTTTGATCCCGGGTTGGTCAGGGCTTTTCTGTGTGGAGTTAGCATGTTCTCCCCATGCATGTGTGGTTTCTCTCCAGACACTCAGGCTTCCTCCCACAGATCAACAAAACATGCTCATAAGGTTAGTTGGTGACACTAAATGGACCTTAGCAATGAGTGTGAGCATGAATCATGTTGACGACTGGTTGAGCGTTTACCCTGCCTTTTGCCCAATGTCAGCTTGGGTAGTTTCCAGCCCTCCATGACCCCAAAAGAGATAAGCAGTAAAGATGATGGATGATGGATGGTTGGATGAAACAGAAGAGTGTTATAAAATGAGAGGATGACTAGATTCTCACAAATCCTTCTCTGTAGATGACTGCACAAACTTAAACTCAGGCTCTCTTTCTTTGTCACAGCTGTGATAAATGAAAAAGTACAACCAGGGATAAACTCACTGTTATAGCTTGTGCTCATGTGCTCTTCCGTTTCTGGTTTGGATGTAGTTGCAACATTATCTGACTCTGCTCAGAGTGTGAACCTGGAGGACAGTCAAGACACACGAGAGTTCTCAATTTCCTGAAGTAAAAGGAGATAATTCAGAGAATACGCCATCAGCATCATATGCACATGTTTTAACTGCATTTTCCTCTGTGCTCATAAGGTGTGGTGGTGTAATTAGTTAGCATCTTACAGCTGACTTCCAGCTAACTGGGTTTTCTTAATGTCATTTATCAGCTGATAAAAACAAAGCGAGTACTTGTGGTGTCGTTTTATTTAGAGTTTTGAAACAAGCCCATGGCTCCCTGTGATCCTGATAATGATTTACTTTCCGAAGAACATAGATGTGTATTGATATATCGATAGGCTGATCAATTAAAAGGAAAAATATTGATTTAAACTGTTGTCTGCATGACTCAACTTTAATTTGAAATTCCCACTGTACGCCTGTGTGGCAGTTTCTGCCCACTTTATCCTTTTTCCCTCAAGTTAAAACGAGATGATGGCTGTAAATGGAGACACCAAGTGCCAAAAGCTGTAGTACCCCAAGTGTCCACTTGAGGCTGGCTGCAGGAACCTGACATCTTGATGATTGTATGCGAGTAAAAGAAGTTTTTTAGGGCCTTAATACACATCTTTACAGCCTGGTCAAAAAACAGCCTCAGTTTAAATAAATATTCATCTATGTGCTCTCATTTATAGGAGGGAGATTTTTTTGTATCACACCTGTTTTTCTTTAACCTCTTCAGCCCCATAGGACCCAATTTTGGGTCTGCTGGGGCTCAGGAGAAAAGCTCCTCCAAACGACAGCTCAAGCAGTGAATTGTGCCTTTAAGACTATAGTCATGTCTGCTTTTATTTGACAAATACATATATTTTGACTTTTGGCTAAATATGCACTGTTTTTCAAAATCCTTGCCTGACCTTATTGTTATCAAACTTCTTTAATTTTTCTCTGCATCACTTTATAACAATAGTCCTTCACAGAGATGATGTGAACATATTTTATTATTCTTTTTAGAGTTTCACAGCCACTCCAGCATCATTTCTAAGAGAGATATTCACAATAAAAAAATTGTTTCTGTTTTAGGCAAGGATGAGATTTTCAAATTATTCTGACTTCTATCTTCATTTACTCTGTCCCAGTAACACATATACTGATAATTACACATCTGGACAAATCTCTCAAGCGTTACTTTTATGATGACACCCAAAATTATTCAAATAGATCTTGTGGTTGCAGAGATACACTCTTCTCTTTATGGCTATGGGTTTCGAGCAGGAGGCTTAAAAAAGGGGCTCGGGCTGAACAGGTTAATGGAGGATTAATTGAGGATGTCCAGTTTTGAAAGCAGATATTATATGTGTATCATTACTCAGTGTTTGTTTCTTAAACATTTATCACATTTCAGGACAGTTTAATCCCATGTCCAATATTTTGCTTGTATAAAGGCGGCCTACTGTCAATTATTTGTCAGTGTTGATGACCTCCTTTCTTCTAGGTCTCCTCTTAAGTAACAGAGGATGCTCCATGTCAGCTTGTTTAAAGGAGAAGTGATAGCTCAGTGATCATTTATTACTCCCTAAAATGGTTTAGGTTGAAAAAAAGGGCACAGAAAATGTATCCTTTTCTCTAACAGATGGATGAAATATCAAATATAGACAAATAATTAGGTGATATTTTATCTTATAAATTGTCCTTCCTGTTTCTGTTAAACAGTCAGAGCTCTGAAAGTATTTTCACCAGCGTCCTGCAGCGTCATACATCATGTGGACTTAGCGTGTCAGGTGTATGCTGAGGGTGTGGTCCTGTCAACACGGGTGTGGATCTGTGATGTTTGGAGTAAGCATGTTTCTATGTGCACTGCCACCAGCAGGGACTCAGCTGCATGACATAATAGACAGGATTAAATGTATCTGCAGGGACACAACCCTGGATGCTTACCTGGAGATTATTTCTGTTGTACATTATGTAAAATATAAGCTCTGCTCACTTGTTGTCAGAGTAAATACACACAGGGAGAAATTATGGACATTACAAACCAAAGAACAGGTAAGCTTGGTCTGAAATACTCAAACAAATAAAGATCAAAATGAACTTTGGGCTCCATACGTGATAGATTATCCCCTCTATCTTCCATTATCTTAATTCTGAAAAACATCACTGAGGATCGTCTCTGAAACCACTTACTGTACTTTTTATTGAGCTACAGAAGTTTTGCAGTAAATGAAACAGTAGTTCTAATGAATATGACCTTAACATTTCAAATCAGTTGAAAGATAAAGTTGTCTTTTCCAACAGAAGCACGTTTGTTTTTTGTTTGGTTTTTGAGTTTGACTCTTAAAAAGTGCAGTTCTCCATCTTCATTTTGAAAACACAAGATGCAAGTTGGTCAACTGGTGCAACTTCCTGAAGAACAATCTCGATAAAACCGAGAAAAGTCAAATTTCAAGTGTCAACAAAAGGCTTGATTTTCCCCTAATTTCTTTGATATTTATACTTGTATGATATATAACAAGACGGACTCAAAATAGCAGAAAATGGCTTGAAGTTGCAATGGTTAACACTGATAGTAAACTATTTGGGTGTATACTCCAGGCTATCATGTATAAGTCCAATGCCTTTAAATCCTTTAATAATGGGTATATATTCATAATTGTAGTCCTGTTAGAAAGAGCATGACCAGAGCTACTCAAGCATATACACTTTTTTGGGTCTCTCACCTTTATTTCTCCTCCTAACAGCACATTTAGAAGATCTGGAACCTCAAATGTTGAGTTTCCTTGCATGTCTTAATATTAATCAAAAGTAATCACGTAATACATGGAAGCAGTAAATAAAGTCATCCAGGGATATGTTGTGATCGATTGTATCCCGTATGTCAAGCGTAGGGTTTAAGCTTGTCATTTATGCTATCGACGTTGGGCAGACTAACACATTTATTTTACCCCTGTCCTTACCTTCTTGAGACCAAATAAAGACACATTACTCCATTTTACCTGGAACTCTGTCCTAATTATGAGCCAAAATCGAATATTTGTGTCATTTACGTGATTTGTCGAAGCAGCGCAGCAGCAAATCTACCCGAACGTCATTGCAACTCCTTCCTGTCAAGGTGAGGTGTTTTGTACTCTCTCCGGGGAGCCTCCTCCTCCTTTCAGAAGCTCCAAAAGGCTTGTTTGTGTCAGGACATTGTTGAAAACAAAATCTGAAGTACGTTTTATGTTATCTTTTTTTTTACCTTTATCAGTATAAACCCTCTTATAAAAGTGTAAAACATGTATCAGGGAATCAACTGAATGAAGATCTGACATTTCTCTGTTGTATATTGATGATTTTTCAGAAACACAAAGTTTTATTTTGGTTGTGAATTTTTCAAATATGTCTACTGAAAACATGGAGGTTCAAGGAATAAATGACACTCGGTAAAGTAATTTACATATTATTTTCAAAAACCCGTTGGGCCTTGGGTGTAAAGCTGAACTTTTATGTTGATATGATACGCCTGAGTAGCTCTGATCATGCTCTGTCAAAAAGGACTATAATTATGAATATGTCCTCATTATTGAAGGCATTGGACACATAGATGATAGCCTGGAGCAGTTTCATGAGCCTCATCCATATATGAAAGGGCATAAAATGACTTAAATCACATTTCATTTGCAGTAAAGCCACACGTTGATGAAAGAAATGAAACTGTAAGAAATGATATAATTTTCTGGTTTGTGTGCTGCACGTTAAGTAAAATAAAGCCCCCAACCTCTGTTTCACAAATGACACGTCTCTAAGCAACAGGCCAAATTTCAAGGACGTTTAAAGTAAAAATGCTCCAAAACAGATAAAGGCTGAAAACACTCACTCAGGAGACGCATGAATAAGCACATATTCAACATTAATACTTAAAAAACGTATCAAAATGAGTGAGCGTTCATCCACTAAGTTTCACGCTAATTTCCTGCCAATCCAGTAGATGTTTGTGTAAATTACTGGAGCATTATTGAAGCAATATGAGAGCTTTGTCTTTACACATGATGCTTAAGTAAAAGCTACAAAATGAGCATGTTGCTGTAAAGAAACAAAGATGTCACAGTTTCTGGTCTTTCCATCAGCCTCAGTATATTCACAGCAGAGTGGCACAGATCCAGTGTGACTCACTGTGAGAACACGACAGTCTCACCGTGCTGAATGAGGGGAGAGAAGGGTGAAGATGAACAGCGATGTTGAGAAGAGAAGCTGAGCGGGACACAAAGGCAGAAGAAAAAAGCCCAAACACATCTCAAATGTAAAATCTGAGAGCAGGACTCAGAGTCAGAGGACTATAGATAGCTCAGCAGAGCCAGGGTTACAAGCAGAAAGCCGTGTTTTGTTAACATGTCGTTCAGCCGGTGAGATGTCAAGAGGGAGGAGAACTACATTATACAGGAGTTACACAATGTATGAATAACGGACTGTATTGTGGAAGATCTGACAGAGGACTGAGGAGCAAACTGCTGCTGATGCACCAGCACAGCCAGCTGAACATCAGTTTATGGGTGTTAACTGAGAGGTCAGAGGATTAACGGGGAGGAGGAATAATCAGCAGAATGATATAAAACATCATTGCATACAGAGCAAGAGAAACATCAAGTTAGGCCGAGTGTTTCCAGGTGAACGAAGATTCTCTGACTCTGAAATCAGGACCTAGAGAGGGGTGTACAAACTTTTTCATCGAGGGCTAAATGCAGAAATATACACGCATGACAGGTCTGGAAAGCCGTTTGGGCGTATAATTGATATTGATGATATTACCCATACATCAGCTCTACTGGTACTCGAATTTGGAGTACATGTACTCAATTTTGGCTTACTAGTGCGTGAGTAGACTTTACTAGTAAAGCAAAAAGTGTCACTATTAGTACTAGTAGATCAAAAAATGTTTACTAGTACTATGAGTAGACTGTTTTGGGTCTGCAAGTACCACCAGTAGACTTTAAAATGTTCACTAGTCATACTAGGAAGCCTTATATGCTAATAAGGGGGCAGGAAAAGGCAAATTCAGGCCTCCCATTGGCTTGTGAAAAATATTACAACCAATCAGGATGCTGGATTTGGTTATAACCCCTCCTACGTGATATGCATCCGGTCTACTAGTACTACTAGTGCATCTTTTGGCTTTACTAGTACTACCAGTAGACTTAAACAGTCTACTAGTACCACTATTGAGCTATTTTGAGTTTACTAGCAGTACTGTTATTTTCGCTGAACTTCCTGCTTCTTTTTCTTTAGTTTGCTCTACAAAGTTTTTCTTGTTTTGTACTCTACACCAGTGTTTTTCAACCTTTTTTTAAACCATTGTACTTTTTTTTTTTTATTGAAAAAAAATCACAGGCACACCACCAACCAAAAATGTTACAAAATGACACTTTGTAGCCCCTAATACAGTATTTACAATGACTATATAGTCTCTCAATTTATGTGTACTCACTCAGTGTGAAACCTGGGGCTGTACAATGGCATATCATTTGAAGGTAATAAGTTATTCTTTTGCAAAAAGAAATTTTAGACCACTTAAGTAATTAATGTCATTGACCAAAGTCAGTGAACGAACTTGCTCTGCATTTAGAGAACTATACTTTTGTTAGTCTTCTATGATGTGATGAATGATGTATCAGCTTGATGATAAATCCAAGCCATCACTCATTAAGGTGCTTCTGCTGTTTTTCTTCATCATTTCTCCATATCGTAAAGAAAGAGATGTTGTTTTTCCAGGGCTTGACAGACTTTGTCTGGTGGCTCTCAAGGCATCGACATCATTTTGTTTATGTCCATTGGACATGTAGAGCTCTCAGTGCTCTTATTGGTCAACGTCTCAAAAATCAAACATTTGAGACATGGAGGTGTGAGGCGCCCCAGCCTGGTCTTCTGTTGTTGGTCATTGTGACACACAACATGACACGAAACAACCATTTTTCATGTCTGATGGGTCCCATAATTGAGCATAAGTTGAAAGGTCTGACCTCGGCGTAATATGGGCACAGACTTCTTGGGGTTGTGTAGTTGTATATCCCTCTGACATATGTACTCAGGGCTTGTGAAGATATCAGCATTGTACTTATGAATCTCACTTAGTACCTCCACCAAGGAGGTTATGTTTTTACTGGCATTTGTCCGTTTGTCTGTGAGCAAGATAACTTGAAAACAACAAATGGATTTTGCTGAATTTTTTTTAGGGAATGTTGGATAAAGAAGAACTGGATACTCATCCTTTTTTTTGAGGGTTTGTTTGCATTGTGAGATTGAGCAGTTTTCCACATTTTTGCTAATAACTCGACAAGTTAAGAATGGATTTTGATGACATTTTCAGGGAGTGTTGGTCATGGCACAAGGAAGAAGTGATTATATTTTGATGGTGATCTGGATCTGGATATGGATCCTGATTTTTTTTTTTTCAAGGATTTTCTAACAGTCTGAGAAGATTTTCCACATTTTTGACACATTCTTTGATAATATTATCATGTTTTTTAGTGTCTAGTGGACAGTAATGCAGTCAGATTAAAAGGACAGCTTTAACCTGTGTGCTCTTTTCACGGCACATCTTCAGCTGCAGGTCTGACTTTGTGCTTGGACCAGAGCAAAGACTTCAGTCTGTTTGGATGAACATGAATGAAGCGTCTGCCTCGCTTATTTGTCATTTTTCATTCTCTTCATTCCCTTCACACTTGCTCACTTCTCTTTCTTCTTCCTTTGCACATCAGCCCTCCTCCAGCTCGTCCTTCAGTCCTCTCTCTTTCTCTTCTTCTCTCTGTCTTCTTGAGGTTTGACAGAAGTTTGTCTCATCCTCTCTGGCAGCCGTTGCCATGGCTGTGTCTAAACTACCTGCGCTGGTATTTCCATGGACACAGATCAGGATGGCACCGAGCTCTGAAGTGTAGGAGGGAGGCAGTTCACTGGTGTCAGCAGTTCTCTGTGTTGGAGACGGACAGACGGAGGAACAACGAGGAGGGGGAGGATGTGTGTTCAGAAAAAAGAATGAAAGGCTTCAGTGTAGAGACGGATTAGAGTAATTTTTCAAAACTCAGATTTCCATTTTTGCCTCTCATGATGGACTCCGTTAATTCAAATCAGGAACCAAAGACTGGAGCAGCAGTGAGTGAGCTGAAGTGTTCCTCAGGGAAGTCCAGCTCTGAGTTTTGGAGCTGTTCCATTAACACTGAAGTGAACACCAGAACAGACAAAAACATGATTATTCAGTTTCTCCTGCACTTCACGATGAGTCACAGTTTATGACTTAATCAAAAAGTGACTTCCTAATACTTCTCCTGGTTTCATGAGACGCTGAAACGAGTTTTCTTACACAGCCATCTCAAGGGTTTACAGAGATGGTCGGCAAAAGAAAAAATATCCAGTGACTGCAGTTATCTGGGCTAAAATACCCTGTTGATGCCAGAGGTCAAGGGGAATGGTGATAGAGGTTTGTGATGATAGAAAGGCAACAGAAACTCGAATGACTGCTTATTACAACCACACAGGGCTGGATGAAATGGCCTAAAAATAAAATCCAAGGTTTTTTTTTTCCACAATACTCAATTTACGATTTTAATCGATCGCCAAGTGACACAGAATTTACATGAGTTAAGTTTTGCCTTTATGTTATCAGAATCCAAACCAAATGGAATTACCCTCATATAGTTAAAGTGTGCTATAAAATGTTCATTATGTAGTTCAAACATATGCAGGTTTGTATACATCAACACTGAAAGCTGAGCTGTTTTTACAGTTTATTAACATGGAACTCTCTAAACAGTATTTAATCTTATTTAAAAAACAAATACAAGCCTAAACATGTGCTTGTGCAGAGCCTGACAGGGCCTACCATCATGTGAACTGTACATTTTCAGTAATATATTTTCAAACATTGCAACTACTTAAAATCAGAATAAGTCAAGAAAAAAAACCCTTTATTTTCTATTTTTATATCTTCTGCAGAAAATAATTTGAATTAATCGATATATTGCCCAACCCTACAACCACAGTCTGTAGAATATCATCTCTGAACACAAAAGTCGTCAGACCTTGGAGCAGATGGGCATCAGCAGCTGAGGACCAACAGGTACTTCTCACACCTTGATTGTTTGGGAGAGGTGTTTTCATACAAGGGGCGTTCCTTGTTTGGTTTGTTTGAATATATATGAATATCGCAATCGATCCCTCTTTCAGTACAGACTGTTGCACCAAGCTCGCCTGAAAGAGGTGGTCTCAGCTTGCTTCCAATCGACCCATGAAGCGGCTCATTTGCATTGAGAACACAATAGACCTATCTACGACACAAACAGGGTGACGAGTTCACTTATCACACTGCCGTAGTAGAATAAGCAGCAATGGTTGTAATAATACCGTAATTTTCATACTATTGAGCGCACCTGAATATAAGCCACTAAATTTAAAAAGAAAAAAAGTGTACATATCTAGGCCACAGCTGTCTATAAGCTGCAGGTGTCCAGTGAGCGGAGCTGATTGGAAACGCGAGGGGAGCACGAGGGGAAGGACTTTGGCCAGAGCACTGAGCTTTTTTTTTTTTCTAAAAAGCTGGAGCGTCACCTTAACTTTTGCTCCTTTCTGCTCCAATTTCGCTCTGGTACCGCTCACACCATGCGTCTGAAGGGTTGAAATTTGAGTGAAAGGTAGAGGGATAATTAGCGGAGTGGTGTGCATCCCCTCTGAGTGGACAAGCGGGTGCAAGAACAGCTCTGTGCGCGAGGAGTGGGAAATTTTATCGCTCCACTCCCCTTACATGCTCTGGCACTGTCCACGTTGTAACACGAGATATTAACACAGATACATGTTACACATAAAAAATTTTTAACTTCAAATTAAATCTGGTGTGACGAGGCCAAATGTAATGTAAAAAGCCCTTAAATTAGCCGCATCATTGTTTAAGCTGCAGGGTTCAAAGCGTGGGAAAAAAGTAGCGGCTTATAGTCCGTAAATTACGGTAATTACATTACAGCTACCAGGCAACCAGGCTGATGGCAAAGTGCTTCTAAATAATAATGTTTTGGATCACAAAACAAGCCACTGTGGACGTGCTTTGTTTTGTTGACTTACTTACAAGCAATTCTGGGTTGGTTTGCACATGAGCCCTGCGGTTTAGTTTCATATGAATTTCTTTGAAAATTACATATAGTGCTAGTCTTTGTCTAAAAATAGATTACGTAGCATAGCGTGGTAAAAAAAAAGAGTCACAGCAAGCACACAGGACCATTTAGAGTTGCTGAAGAGTTTATCTGATGATTGTAGGCAGAGGCAGGCTAACAATACCCATTGACTCCCTGTGTTTGAGCTAAGCTGATTAGCAGTGGGCAAGCTTTGCTGGTCACTTTCTTATTATGCATGCACAGTCGAAAGAGTGGTGACTATCTGCCTGTCATGGACTCTGGAGTGAGGCAAGAAACGAATAAAAAAAAAAAAATGGCATATCCCTTTAAACTAGATTCTCAATATGTCTGTCATTGCTCCTGATTGGACTCTTCACTGATAAATGGTTCCCTGGTTTGTATTTGAAGGCCGTTTGCTCTGAGTGGTGTGAACAGATCAGGTTTGAGTCACCAGCACTCATATAAAACAGCTCTAAGATTTCTATGTCCACTAAATCCAGGATTTTACGCCAGTATCTTGAGCGGTGGTGGAGAAAATCAGTCTATCTGACTGATCAAAGATACTCAACATAAAGCCCCCTCCTCAGCCGTCACATAAAGCTGACATTTCCATTCCCGTCTTTGTAACGAGGATAATGCTTCTCTTTCTAAACCATCTCTTCTCTGCCTGGCTGACAGCAGGGGCTCGACCCCCTGATAAGAAGACCTTCTGCAGCCTCTCCTTCTTGACCCCCCTCACTTCCCACAGAGCCAAGCAATCAAGGACATCTGCAGATGGTGCTGAGCGTTTCTAGTAAATAATGTAGAGTGGGGACTAAATGAGAGGCTGTGACTGACTGCAGCTTCTCTGTCTGGACTCCCACTGAGCAAACATCTGCGTGTGACACTGACCAAGGCTGCTGCTTGTGCCTCGGTGCTGAAACACCTGTGGAGCAGTCAGAGTGTCACACCCTCACCTTTCTGAACTGACCTGGGTGGGATCCTCTGTGGTCTTCTGCTGTAGTAGGCAATCTGCCCATCAATTTGTGTTACTGTTGACTTTCCTTCATACTGAACCTGGCATCAACAGGCATTTCAGCCCAGAAAACTGCTTCTCACTGGATATTTATTTAGTTTGTTTATTTAGTTTGCACAATAAGTGATGACATAAAATCAAATTGGATATGTTTAAAAAAGAAATGTGTCAGGAGAGGTCAAGAAGCCATTAGGCTTATGCAAGGGACCTCACCTTTCTATGATATTCTATATTTCCTTTTTTTCTGACCACTCTGTAAACTGTAGAGATGGTTCTGTGTTAAAATCCCAGTAGATCAGCAGTTTCTGAAATACACAGACCAGCCCATCTGGTACCAACAACCATGTCATGTTCAAAGTCACTTAGATCACCTTTCTTCTAGGCATGCAGGATATTGCATCTTTGCCGATATGCTGATATTTTTTAATCCATTATCGCCCATACCAATCTGATATCTCTGGTCAAGAGCACAAGCTCTGTTAAAATTGACTTGTTTTTTTCAGTGTTACAGTATATTTTTGTGAGGAACAGTTGTAAAACAAGAAAAAAAGCATTTAACTCTTTCAAAAATGAAACCCTTGATTTTTAAATGTCCCCATGCAGTGATGAGAAGTCGCATCAATATTGTACATTTGTGTAATTTTCTGATATTCCAGACGATTTATGGACGATATGTGTGGTCGATATATCGGCTGTAAATATCTGCAAAAATTTCCAATACCGATACTTTACGTTTTAGGCTGATATTGACTGATACCAGTATAAAACCGATAATATTGTACATCCCTACTTTCTTCTCTGGTGCTTGGCTTGAACTTCCGCAGATCGTCTTGACTAATGGTTCCCAACCCTTTTTCCCTGGAGCGCCCCCAAACTTGACCCCCCCATGGGACCTACGCATAAACAAAGATAGTTGTAAATGTAAATGCAAATGTTCTTTATTTATGCAGCCCTTTACAACAACACTTTTGGTGAAAAAAAGTGCTTTATAATAGATAGTAAATAAAAAGGAATAAATAAAAACAACAAAAAGCCATATAAACAATAAAATACAATAAAATAAAGTTAAAGTGTCAACACGCTACTGGGTATAAAAAGCCATCCTAAATACGAGAGAATAGTTCAAAGATAGAAGAAGTTTTCATGGATAATATCAAAATAAATTGGCCTTCACATACTAATTGTGCAACAAACCTTTTATAAAGACATTCTCTTGGTGGTGATAAATATTAACCACATTTTTACAACCTCAAAGCCGACAAAGCCTTCGTCAGCCCCCAGAGACCCTCTGGTGCCTTCCTGAGGTTCCAGAACCCAGGTTGGGAACCAAGGATTTTGGACCATGTCTACATGCCCAAATGTATTAAATTTCTGCCATGTGAGCTAACAACAGGGAACAGTGGCAAAAATTTGCATAGGCTCACCAAAACAGGAGTCGGGCCCACTGAGGTGTGCGTGGGGCGTGCCTGGTCAGTTGCCACTCCGACAAACATACACACGCATCCTTTGACCATTTTGTCTTCAGCCTTGAGCTGTGATTGGAGGAATAGCTGTCGGCTTTAACAAGCACTTAAGCAGGTGAGCCTGATAAAGTGACAAGTGCAAATGAACATTAGAGCTGTTTTCCTGAAAGTTATTTTTTGTTTTTTGTTTTCTGCTTGGCCAAGGAGGATATGGTTTTGTTGGTATTTGTTGTTGTTTAACTATGAGCATGAAAACTCAAAAGATTCTTGACTGATTCTGATGAAACTTGGTATCTTGGTCATGGCACAGGGAGGTCGTCAGAAGGTTTTAACGGAGATCCAAAAATGGGTTTGAATTAGGGCTGAAAGATTTATCGTTTTCGGATCAAAATCGCCATTTCAGACAACGCAATCATGTGATCGTCAAAGCTGCAATTTTTTGCAGTGCTCCTGACTGACCCAGTATCTGTTGTGTCAACTATTTTACACATGCTATTTTAGACATTTGCAGGAAGTTTGCATTTATGGAAATGCTGGCAAGCAGGTCAACAACACAAAGCCTTTGTTTAGGAGTAGAAATTGGAGTGTCCCTTAAATTATGAAAAACGATTATTTATCGTCAATATTAGATGATGACTAATGTGTTATGTTGATCATTGATTTCCTTACTGTTGTCTATACTGTAAACATAGTGAACACTACACTGATGCTTGATTTGAAGAAAATAATGAATCGAATTGAAATTGCAACATCAAAATTAGATCTTTTCCTAACATCGTTCAGCCTTAGTTTGCACCCAGGAATTTAAAAAGAATTTGTCAACATTGCGAGCTAACTTTAAAACTTCTCTATGGATTTTGATAACATTATTGTGAGGATGTTGAGGATTATTGTGAAACACTTAAGGTTTAGTGATTCTTTAAGGAATGATGCCAAAGTTGTCTTTTGTGGAGAATCATGGCTGTGCTGTCATCCAGGTAAATCCACTTTGACCCCTCACCCCTTTTATTCAGCTTTCATGCAGATTTTTCCATCTTCCTCTGGACAATAAGACCTTCCTCTCCTTCATCTAAAATTATTCTGGCCCTTTGTTATTCCATGATGACGCACTCCTGCTGTTCTGTAATGAAAACACGTCCACATGATGAGTGGTTTTAATAGTGGTACTCCACTGCTGACCGCAGGCATCCTCTCTGAGGCGTCGTGTTTTGACTCAGCTCTCCTCGTACTCTGTTTCCTCTGCTGTCCTTCTCTTATCTAACTCATGATTGGCTTTGAATGATTTATTGTTTGTTCAAATTAATCCATTTTTTCTTCATAATCTCTAAACTAATGTTAACATATGGAGTCATAACCCGGATCTGAGGCTCTGCTGATGTTAAAAACACAAACGAAGTGCCTTTGTGGGGTGAGAGCCCTCAGTCAGGGGATGTTTTCAAAGCAAAGTGGCGTGACATGCTCGCCCTGCTTCAGCTCCCACTCTGACCCACAGTTTACACAGAGATTTCAGCCGCTGTCCAGACAAACACGGTTTGAACATTTCAGACATTTTTAGGTGTCGTGGCTGCTCTCAGAGGCTGGTTGGTTAAGCTCAGAGCTCTTTGTGTGCTGAAAGGAAATGAATGTCGTTTTGAGCTGAGTGCAAACAGTCCAGAGGAAAGATGACTGCAGTGGCTTTATGTCAAACCGTCTCTCTGTTTCTCTCTCAGGGGATTCATTCACTCAGTTCCGGTTCTCTGAAGAAAAAGACTGGGAGATGGACTCATCTGCAGCCAACCAGGTAAATCTATAGTTCTCCAGCAGCACTTATGTACGTTTCTGACTTTATTGACTGAAGCTGATCCCCAAATGAGATGATACATCTGTGTTGGAATGTAAAGTGACATCCTTTTGTTCCTGACATTCAATCATTCTTTATTTGTAAAGTCCCATTTCGTAACAAGTGTTATCTCAAGGCACTTTACAATAGAGCAGGCTGAAGACAAACTTTTATAGATACACATGTATGCATATATACAAATACTTATATACAGTTTATACTCCTTTCCAAGTTCAGGACCAACAGACTGAGAAACTCTTTTGTCACTCAGGCCATCAGACTGTACAACTCCTCACTCAGGGGGGAGAGGAGTAACAGGAGGACTGAGCAGTAGGAAGGAGCAGTAGCCTGTAGCTGTATTTTTATATTTTATATATATTTTTATATTTGCAAATTGATTTTTATTTTTTTACTATTCTGATACCTGTGTGCTTTTGTTACCCTGTGTGCTTGCTGATGGGATCCTGATTTCCCGAGGGAGACTTCCCACAGGGCATTAAAAAGCATTAATATTCATTAAATAGATTTTTGCGAAAATTAAGGCCATAAATGGCATTAAAAATCATTCAGTTTGATTCTCGGTGGCAATAAAAATAATTTCTGTTGTTTTCAAGAAAAATATTTAATAATATATGATGATAATAAAATAATAATATATAATTGTTGTTGTTATTATGTGCTGTCTTGTGTGGTTGTTGATGTTTGATCCAAATCCCTGATTGGAAAATCAAAGACGCAGTATGCAGTACGTTTTTCTGGTCTAGCCCCCAGCTGTCTTTCCCAGGACATCCCGTGTCACACTGAATGTGTTTTACTTGCATGACTTCAGCAGTGTGTGCCTGTTTTTATCTGGGCAAGCATGTTATCGAGTCAGAGCTCTCAGGCTGGAAGTGTGAGCTGCACATCTCAGGCGCCCAAAATCTTGAGAATAGGAGGCTGGCATGTTTTTCCAAGAGCCATATTTACTTAATCCAGCTGGTATGTGAGTCCACAGCCGTAACTGACCATAACTTTCACTGTACTTAAGAGAGTAAAAAAAAATTTGGTGAGGAAACTTAATTCTACATAAATTTTGAAAATGTGATTTCAAAAATTTTAAAAGGTCAAAAATACTTTGTGGGCAAATTTACTACCCTTTCGTTGTGTTTTGGCTGTTTAAAACCACAAACTTTAGCTGCTGTAAAAACAAATCAGATAATTTTTTTTGTCAAACTTTTTTTTCTTTATCAAGCTCAGTCCTGATCAATATTACTGTTTTTTTGTTTTTAAATTACAGATTTTAACCCTTTAAATGCCAATTTCATAGGTGATTTCACTGCAGTGTCATGGCTGCATTTCAAAAATGTAGTTATAATGGGAGCCAATGGGGAGTAAAACTTAAAATCTGATGCTGCGCAAAAAATAATAACGCACCAAAGCCAATGTTTTTACTAATCTTTGGTATATCTAAGAATGTGATAGCATGTAAAAAATATCCAGCCTCCGATCATTTTTTATATTGAAAATCTGTCATTTTGTGTGTTTTTTTCACCAGATCAGTGGCATCACCTATGGAATTGGCATTTAAAGGGTTAAAATCCATAATTAAAAAAAGATTATATAGTTTTGATTAGGGCTGAGACTGACGAAGAGATCTGAGAAAAAAAAATGAAAAAAAATATTTGTGTCATGTTTTTACAGCAGCTTAAGTTATGGTTTTAAAAAGCCAAAACAGGACTAAAGGATGTGTTTTAACACAGTATCCAAGGGTTAAAGCCAAATCTATGAATGGACGGCATGGCAGCAGAAATGAGTGGCTGTATGTCTCAGTTGCTCTCATGTGGCTGGCAGCAGTGTAGGTGACAGGGACTGATCTCTGTTAAAAACACTCTGGAAAATCAAAACAAAGAATCAGTGCCACAAAATATTCATAATATGGGCGGCACGGTGGCGCAGCAGGTAGTGCACGTGCCTCACAGCAAGAAGGTCACCGGTTTGATCCCCAGGTCGGGCAGGGCCTTCCTGTGTGAAGTTTGCATGTTCTTCCCGTGCATGCGTTATCTCTCTGGGCACTCCGGCTTCCTCCCACAGACTGAAAACATGCTCAGTAGGATGTATGGTGACTCTAAATTGCCCTTAATGAATGTAAGCTTGAATGGTTGTCTGTCTCTCTGTGTGGCCCTGCGATTGGCTAGCAACCGATTCAGGGTGTACCACGCCTCTCGCCCAATGACAGCTGGGATACTCTCCAGCCCCCCGCAACCCGGAAAGGGGAAAATGAATGAACATTCATGATATTTCTATGTATTTAAAAATCATCTTCAACAGTGTTGGACGAAACAAAGCGCGGCCCCCTCGTACAAACATAGGTGATGGTTCCTGCTCTTTGGGGCTGTTGAAACATTCCCTCATTATTCAATGAAAACGAACCCTGAAGGCAAAGACAGGAGTTACTGAGCTTCTCCATCAGCTTTGGGTAGTTTTTTTTAGCATTTAAGCTTGTGTGGTGCCTCCACCATGAAGCAGGTCAGGGAACCTTCAGCCTCTGCATCATTATTATCAAAAAGGGGCTAATCCTGCTCCAGGTCTGTCCTGTCCAGTGTTTGGTCCCAGTCTGCAGGTCGCGCTCCGGTCTGGTTTGTGACAGCAGCTCTGGCCTGAGGCAGACTGAGCAGTCATCATGTGTGTGCTTCTCTGAGGCTTACTGGGCTTACCCTCTGTTTGGTTTTGGCTCGACTTGATTTGACTCTTCAGACATTTTATTTTTTCCATCCAGAGATCGTACCAAAAACCTGGCACAGTTTTTGTAAACAGTGTTGAGCTGAGATTAAAATATGACGTCAATACTCCTCTGAATGGTCAATGTGTCACCAACATGTAGGTCATTCAAGGACCAAACATTGATATGTGGTCTAATGAATTTGTTGAGCATGTATATCTTATCCTTGTTCCCTTCACTGGCTTTCTGTCCATTTTAGAATTGATTTTAAGTTTTAACTGATCACTTTTACAGCACGTAAAGGTTCTTGCCCTTAATTACATATCTGAATTGTTGACCCCTCATGAGCCAAAACCAAAGATGATCAGGTTTTCTCCATCAGAGCTCCTCGACTTTGGAACGACCTGCCCGTGCAGAATCAGTGACATCTTCTAAATCACTTCCTAAAACTCATTTCTATGGTCCTGCTTTTACATGATTTACAGATTTTATTCAATGGAGTTCTTGTTTAATTATTCACTAGATAGCTAGTTTTCTTATCATTTTATTCACTTGTTTTTCCATCCCATATTTATGTTTTAACTTTTCTTAGCCTTGTATATGTCCTCTGATGTGATGTTGCCTTCTTTTGTATTTTGTCTCATTTTATTTCTTCCTAATTGCACATCATTTCTTGTCATGATGTTTTATTGGTCTTAGTCATAATCGTAGAATTGATATCCATGAAGTGTCCCGGCTGTCTCTGGAGAGCCTGTAATCACCTTCATTCCCTTTGTCTGATTTATTCTTCGCTCTCGTTTTTTTTTTTTTTTTTGCCAGTATTTGTCTTATTATTCTTTTTCATTAACTGTCGAAGCACTTTGTAAACATCTGTTTTAAGAGGAGATATCTACATGAAAATATTATTATTATACATGTATATGAAGGTAAGAACATCTTGATCTTTTGAAAGGTTGGTGTTTCAGTAACAGCTAACAAGTGACTATCAGCCACAATTTCTATCAACTTTCTAAAATACAAGAACTTTTAATTTTCAACACAATTTTTTTTTGAATCGGCCATCATGTAACTGACTCTAAAAGCATCTGTCTGTCTGCAGGTCCAAAGCAGATCCTAAAAAAACAGATTATGTAACACTTCCTGAATCTTTCTGCTTCTTCAGATGTTATGTTTTGTTGTTCTTATGTGTAAGAACAAAAGAGTACTGACCCGCGCTGAGAGGCTTCTTATATTGATTATGAAAATATTTTAAGATGTTTTCTCTGAACACTTCTCACATTTCGAGCACAGAATAGATCCAAAACTAGATCTGAAATACTGTTATTTGATATCCTGATGAGTGCTTCCTCCTTAAATTTTAGGAGCTGAGGTTGATTGCTGCTTGAATTAATTGTTCTCCTTTTATTCTGCAGATATCTGCAGTGTTTGTGGACCTCCCCGCTCTCGCTCAGAGTCTTCAACAGCTTCCCCTCCATCAGAGACTCAACCTGGAGGCCGAGCTGCTCCAGGTAGCTGCTCCTGTTTGTCTGCACTGCTTACTTAAGTAAAAACGACCAAAGCTAATTTCATTACCTTTGTTGTGGGGACTTGTTTCCTCTGATCCTCATCCCAGGTCTCGACACCAGTGGAGCTGCCCGCTGTGGCCCTCACACAGAAGCAGGACACCCCCAAACCGGCCACCTTCACTCCTCCGTCTGCAGCTTTAAAAGTCCCAAACACAAACCAGAAAGCGACTGTGGCTGCAAACCAAACACCCGGCTCAAAGGTTTCCTCCAAGGCTGCAGAGTCTGTGCCGGAGGATGATGTTGATGGAGAGCTGGATGAGCTGCTCAGTTTACAGAAACCCGTCCAGGTCATCCCAGGAAACCAGACTATTAATGAAGCAGAGGAGGAGAGAGCAGCTCCGGAAAAAGGTGAGAGCATTCAGCAAAGGTTATTTGAGTTTTTGCTCTTTTTTTCATCTCTGAAGGATCACTCTGAAACATCAGGAGAGAAGCTCAGTCACTTGTACATCTGTACTCACACAAATATGAAGCTGTTTTCGAGAAACAAGGGGGGAACAAGGATGACTCTACTAAAAGGAAACAATATTTACAAATGAGCATCTTCATTCTTGTTTTTAACTGATCAAAACCTTGAGGGTCTGAATTATTTTGTCTTTCAGAGGAGTTCCCAGGTTCCTGTTAGTCAGGCTCATAAACCCACGCAAACAGTGAATTTATAATTTTTGGTTTCAGGAGCATTTTTCTCTTTTTTTTTTTTTTTTTTTACAAGCAGAGATCATTTTAGGAAAACACCACCACTGAAATATAGCTGATCTCGGATCTGTGGTCACAGTGCTGGCTGCAAATAAAACACAGAGCTGTAGTCATTTTTAGACTGTTGTGTTTTTTATGATGATTAATGATCCTAATATGATGTTATGTTTTGAGGCAATTGTTGTTTTTCTGGCGCTTAGAGCCATACCTGACATTCCTGAAGTGGTTTAATTTAAAAACTGAATATTTTACAGCCTAACCATGGACAAGGCTTACAAGTAAGCAACAGCCACAAACTCTAAGTGCAGCACTTCAGTGGCAAGTCTTATACTGAGACTTGGGATGGAAATTGAAAACTAAGTCAAGTTCAATAACAAATTAATCTGACACACAAGGTTGCAGTGTTTATTTTGTTGACTAATTATTTTCTTCGTAGTTTTCGTCAACAACCTGTTTTCCCCTGACAAAAACTAGACTATAACTAAAAAAAACAAGTGCACATGGACAAAATCTAAAACTAAATTCACTGACTTTTTCGTCAACAGATAAAAACTAGGCTAAAATTTTTGACAGAGACTTAATCCAATCAGACCTAATGCCATCATGTAGAAAGTAGAGACAAGTTAGGAATATATCCATCACAGCTACTTTGGTTGTGTGGAAAGGTTGGATGAGTTAAGAGGGACATCCAGTCACAACTGCCTTAGCTTCATGGTGGCGGGATACAAGTGTAAAACATGACCTCAGAAATTGAAGGAAACATAAAAAATGTCTTACACTTTACATCTCATATTTTAGTCGACTAAAGCTACAGTAGATTTGTTGTGAGATTTCATCAACTAAAACTAGACTAAAATTAAAACAATTTAGATGACTAAATTATGACTAAAACAAAAAAATATTTTAGGCAAAAGACTAAAACAAAATTTAAAAGTGCTGTCAAAATTAACACTGCAAGATGGAGCGTTGAATTCATCTCACTCGTCCATCTGAGCAACAGCCCATAGAAAGTGTCTGGAAACTGATTGGACGATCATTTCATCAATCACATTCATTACGAGCCAATTAGATAATGTAGTAGGCGGGCGTTACTGCTGTGATGTAAAGGACAGAACGTGAGCCCCATCGTAGAACAAACTCTCGGCAAAAATTCAGAAGTGGAGCGAAAAAATCCTTCCTACAGAGGAGTTTGTAGTGCTGCTGAAGCCGTTAGCATCTATGCTAATCATTGTACAAACAGTCACTTCCTGCTGTCGTCTGGCTCGTATCTCCACCTCTCTCTGCTCTAAAGGATGCTGACTGGGCCGTGCTGCTTTGGGCCGAGCACAGTTATTGTAGATTGGAGCTTGGCAAGACGAGTCTGTCTGATCCAGCTGCACTGCACAGTTAATGACAAATTGCTACAGGAGTTGATGTCCTTACTCTTTTGCTTAACAACTCCCCTAACAATTCCTTCCACAGAATTTTGCACACCTTGCATATCGAGAACTTCACACTCTCATCAGTGGCAGTCAGCAGAAATGATGATGAAGTCAAAGATGTAAACACGGCAGACAGGAAACAGAGGCAGTCAGAATGTTCTACAAAGTGTGAAGCTGACTGCACAACGTTCAGCGTCTGTGATTTTAAAAACACCAGCAAATCACTGAAGCATTTGTCCGCACAGAACAGCGTTAAATATCAGGAGTCCTGTGTGTTTGATTTTGTTGAAGCTGAAAACGTTAGTTGGTCTGCTTAGAGTATATGAACGATACATTCTCAATGAAAGTAACCGAAACGCCAGAAGCAAACCTCCTTCAGGGTAGCTCTGATATTGCTGTTACATCTATAAGCAATAGTTCCATGATAAAGTTACCATCATAATATGATTCCTCGACCCTGAAAACCCACACCTAGCACTCAGAATCATGTTGATATCACGATTAGTTAGACAGTTATTGAGCAAAAATGATCGTTCCCTAATGGTGGTTATCTGGATCATAACCAAAATCTGATCATTTTTAAGTTGGGCCATTACCAACATCTCCTGAAGATTTCAGCAAAATCCGTCCAGTAGTTTTTGTGTAATCTTGTTAACAAACAAACAGACAAACGCCAGCAAAAACATAACCTCCTTCACGCGGAGGTTATAAGAAACTTTGGTGTTTCTTTACACAACGAGAAAAACTGTTCTCCATCTATGATCTTCATGTAAAAACATCATCAGTTTGAATATAAATCAGCCTCAATGTGTCTAAGTTATGTTTTTTCTCTGTTTCCTGTTCTGTGACCTGCAGTATGTGAAGAAGTGATGGAGGTGGTCCCAGATGTGAATGAAGAGAAGATGGAGGAGGTGAAAACCAAAGATGTCACACCTCCAAAGTCTGCTCCCATCAGGCAGGAGGTGACGGAGGAGGACCTGGAGGACTGGCTGGACAGCATGATCTCCTGATGAAAGACTCGATTAGAAAAACAGGAAGTGCTAAAACAAACTCTTCACTTGAATTCAAAGGTCTCTGCATTAACATTTCAAACTCGAGGTGGTGTGTTGAGTTTACATGGTGGACGGACTGGAGGTTGTTTTTTGTCACTTTGCTGATGAAAAAGCAGCCGTCACGTAACCTGTTTGTCTGGATTTTAGGGTGTTGGAGGTGGGACAGTACGTCTTGAACGCTTTCTGAGAATGTCATCATGTTCCCTCTTCACTTCATGCTTCTGCGGATTATCCTCTGCTCCTTGTGATGGCTGTGAAAGTTACACACCGCAGGAGTGTCGCCTTGATGTCAAAGGGACGGACAACACGTTTGGTTTATTGCGTCAATTACTTTATTCATTTCCTCCCTTTTGTCAAAAGAAATGCAGGGTTGTTTTTTTAATAACCAAAGCTACTACATACATACAAATGGCCATACAATAGCAGTTTGTCGCCAATAAATCCTCAAACCAACTTTTTACTCTTTCAGCTTCGTCTTTCTTGGGGTTCTTCTGTGGAGAGAAATGCAGGCGGACGGGACACCACAGCTCAGAAACAAAACCAAACTAAGCAACATTTACACAAAGATCATGTAGATTTTATACAACAAATGTTTTCTCTCTCTCTCTCTTTGTCAAATTGTTTTATGTAAAAGCCACAAAACTAGCTCGAGCTAAATCTGCTTGTAACTAAACCAGATCTAGAGCACTGCTTGTGTCAGGAGGAACAAAAAGGATTCAGTTTTATCTCTTGCATAGTTTCTCATAAGGCACGTCGGCACTTTAAAACACCTAAAGTGAATCATCTGGAAGAATCAACATTTCATTAGACAGGTTTGAAAGGCAGATCAGGTCTCACTCGTGTCGTTTTGACGGATCAATCGTGATCAAAACCAGCAGCACACACACATCCGTTTGTTTGGTTTGGTAAGAAGTGACGCTATCATCCTGGCGTTAAACTTATAAATTGTGCATATTCAGACATTCAGTCGTCACGCTGTAACCCTTCACTTGTATCAAATGTCTACACACTGCAAATTGTGCAACAGGTTGGGGTTAAGCAGGTGAAAAGGCAATGTGAATCAGAATAAAAGAAGAGTTTGCATAAAAGGCGGCGTCGTGGCAGGTGAGCGTAAACCCAAAACGTCCAATCAGAGTCGTTTGTTTGGTGTAAAATCGAGTCCTTCAGAATGACTTTGAATCAAAATGAATGATTTTGTTTTTTTCTTCGAGTTTTCGACACCATGGCAGCAGAGAAAGTCCAACGAGTGTTCAGGTTGTTGAAGTCTAGTTCGGAGTCTTTCAGAAAGAAGGAAAGTAGAGAGAGGAGCTCCAGAGTGAGGCTGACCTCTCTAACCCAGCTGGTCCTCGTATTGCTTGCGGAAGCAGTCTCCGGTGGGGAAGAAGTCCCAGCATCTCTCCTGGTACATCTTCCACACGTACGACTCCTGGAGCAGTGAAGAGAAAAAGATCTTGAGTTAGAGTTCAGCTTCAGGCAGTATTAGGACGTGACGACGGCTCTACCTGACATGTTTCCTGTGGATCGTGTTTACACAGCGGCGTGTTAAAACTGTCCGAGTCAAACTAAAGGACAGAGCTAGCCTCATGTCATTACGTCACAGCTTTGGTATGACCATGCTCTGCGATATGGGAGTGGTAAGCCAACTTTTTTTCCTTTTCATGTCTTGCCTCACTCCCAAGTCCATGACAAGCAAATAGACACCATTCTTTTGACTGTGCTGCAGTAACAAGGAAGAGACGGGCAGAGCTCGCCCACCGCTAATTAGCTTAGTTCAAACACTGGGAGTCATTGGGTAGCGTTAGCCTGCCTTTGCCTACAGTCATCAGATAAACTCTTTAGCAAATCTAAATGGTCCTGTGTGCTTATGACTTTTTTCCTGGGTGGTTTGCGCATGCACCCTGCAGTTTAGTTTGTATGTATTTCTTTTTAAAATTACATAAAGTGCTAATCTTGGTCTAAAAATGGATAACCAAACATAACACAGTAAAAAACACAAGACACATCAAGCATACAGGACCGTTTGGAGTGACTGCAGGCAGAGGCAGGCCAACAATACCCATTGACTCCCAGTGTTTGAGCTAAGCTAAGTAGCGGTAGGCGAGCTCAGCCCGTCTCATTACTGCACGCACAGTCAAAGGAATGGTGTCTACCTGCTTGTCATGGTCTCTGGTGTGAGGCAGAACATGAAATGAAAAGTGTTAGCATATCCATTTAAAAAGGTTCAACTCTCCTGCTTGAATGAGCTGGACTTTGGGAATTCGGGCTCCAAAACAAGTTTTTGAATCAGCTGATGTTGTCGAGCTCTGTAATGAGACAGTATGCTGTAGAGATGGTGAGTTTTGTTAATCTGTTGCTGTTTTCATGCTTATGCACAAAATATTGGATCTGTGGGATCAAAACATTATTAAATAGCACTTTGTTATCAGCCTGGTTGCCTGGTAGCCATTCTGCAAGTATTTTGCTACCAATGCTGCTTATACAACTACTGCGGTCTGATCACCGTGCTTGTCTCGGTTGCTGGGTAGATTATATCCTCACTGAAAAATGGATTGCTCCAGGCTGATTAGAGGAAGGCAAAACCAGCTTTTTTTCCAGCTAGCACGGTTGTTTGTACAGAAACAGCGATCGATTGTTGTGTTTATATATTTTCAAACAAACTATGCCAAACAGGGAACGCTCACTTGTATCAGAAAAACTCTCCCAATCGATCTGTGTGAACAATATCATTTTTTCCTGCCTTTTTCCTGCTTTTAGACTCCCTGTGAAGGCTCTAAATTGTACATTGTTTTACTTTACTGATGTTTCAATTCAAGTAGAGCTGACAGCATTGATGTGTTCATCAGGATGAAATTAACACATTAAGACGTTTTTGTAGCAACAGTCACTTGCAGTTTTACTGTTCAGTCTCACCGCAGTGGAGCAGCAGGTGGACGACACAACAGCCTCTCTCTGCTTTTACTGTGATGGAAAATGAGGACACTGACTTTTATCCACTTTTATGACCATTTTTTATTTTGTTTATTTTTTGATTCTGTTGTAAAATTATAAGTTAAATTATAAAGTAATTTTTATTCTGACTAGAAGTAAGTAAGCTTAAAGGTGGAGTGTGTAGAATTTGGCAGCATTTCGCCGAACAGAAACGGTGAATATAGGATATAATGTTTCTATTCGTATGTAAAGTCCGTCAAACTAGGAGTACAATCATCCCCATAAAACGTTTGTTTTATTTTTATTCAGTTAGAAAAAGCTTCAAAAAAATTTACATTACCGCGGGCCGCGTTCATGTAGGCCGATATAACGATCCGCCATGTTGTCTACGGGTGGATTTTAGGGACAAAGAATGAAACGCAAATCTGTCCGCCGGTTCTGAAATCTACCTGGAATGCAGGCGAAGAAGAGGAGAGAGGACGGCGGTGGATGTAGAGACAGTTGTTACTCTGCTATACGGATTTAACCTGAACCCAAACCTTGTCACTTTAGTAAATGATGCCATGTTCACGATCCCTTTTGGTCGTCACAGGTTGTTGCTCAGCGATGTGACGTTTTGGTTACGGTTGGACTCATTCTAGAATCTGAACAATAGATGTTGCTCAAATGCCAAATTCTACACACTGCACCTTTAAGACGGTAAAATTACAAAATAAAAGCATAGATGAAGCAGTTCCTCGTGAAATGATTTGATCTTAATAGTCAACCTCAACTGTGTTAGTTCACAGAAAATCAGCTGAGTGTCAGTGCAGACCTAAATTCACTGTTCCTATGAGATTCTATTTGTTGAAATCACTTTGTTTACGTCTGTGCTTGAGTTCAGCCTGGCAGGGCCATTAATTGGAGCTACTAGTGGTGCGTCTGGCCAACGCATTAAGTGTTTTCAGAATTAGTTCACCTGATTTGTAATTCTCGTGCCAACTACCGAGGGATCTGACTTCACTCATTTGCCTTCTAATTTTCTTGTTGTGGATGTGTTGTATTCCTGGCCTGTGATGAAAACTGAGTTTCCTCTTGAGGAATGAATAAGAACGCAGTGATAAGCCTGCTTATAAAAGGAACCTGGTCTGAGAATAAACACCTCATAATGGGCCGAGAGACTGCAGAGCACTGTGGGGAGTGTTAAGTACGAATGAGTCAGCTGTTTGTTCGAATCAATGAAGGTTGTAGCAGCTTTTTCTACATTTAACTCTTGATAAATAGTAATCACTAACTATACTTCTGCAACAAGATTTCACCATCTGTTTTCAAAAATAATGACTGGTATTTTTGCACAAGTATTTTGTGCTATACTCCTGTAAAACCAACGTGATACATGCTGTTTTCCTTATTCCTGGCCTCAACATTACCCACAATGCAATCTGAATATTTACAGTTTAGTCAAAGATTAAATGTGTGAAGCTAATTTTCAGACACAAAGACAAAAACATGTATTAGACAAACATAAAAGAATACACTGCTTGATTTGTTTTGCAAATCCATGACCTTCAAAATAAACATATTCAGCACACACTATATCTTATGTGTCATTATTGTATACTTCACCCTCTGCACAGTAATGGTAGAAAACAAAGGACACTGTTTTCTTTAACTTGTGAGATTCATTTTGTATGCTTTTCTTCACAAATATTCAGATGCAGTGAGTGATGTCACATGACAAACTGCAGCCATTTTATGTGCATAGGGATAAAAGAGATGTGATCAATAATTAACACAATAAGTTTCTGCAGACATGGTAAAAAAAAAAAAAAAACAGATTTCAGGAAACCAGTATTTTATTTTGGCCCTGAACCTTTGACTGTAGGTATGGACTTCTTAGTGATTTAACAATAGCACTTGAATGAGAACATTTGAATGAGAACACTACATCTGAGATCACAAAAGCATGGTTTAGTTTTCAGCAGAAACATCGCCAAACTGAAAATGAGACTCCTGATTGACCTCTTTTCTACAAACAGAAGATTTTTGTGCATTTAGCAGCCAGAAGGAGGTGCAGCAAAGTTATATTTTGAGTTCTTTTTGCCAAATTTGTGACATAAGACCAGAGCCTGCACATCAGATGAAAAATAAACTTGGATGTCAGGTGCAGGACAATAGCAAGTTAATCTCTAAAAAGTCAAAGAGAGCCCACGCGTTGCTTCTTCCTCCTGCTTGGCTCGACTTATGCAACAAAACAAGTGGGCTGAAACGTTGCACAAGTAAACATCCTACTGAAGTTTCCTTTGCTGTCTTGAGATTGATCAGACATGAGAGAAACTGCAGCATCACTGAGGAAAATGTTAAATCGAGGTGGATTGAGGCTAAAATGTGATTTTTAAACTGCTCACATACCTGACCCGTGTGTTCAGTCTCATCCTTGTTAATCAGGTACATCAAGAAGAACCTGCAGCCAGAGGAACATCGGCGATGAGGTCAATGTAAAATTAGATGAAGATGCATTTTTAAAAGTTCAGTTTTATCAAACAAATAGAAAATCAACCTTTCGAGTGGTCAAAAACTTGAGACTTGATCACTTATAGACGTTTTCTGAGTCGTAGCTTTACTTACAGGTAGTTTGCGAGGTTGTGCTCTTGTAAGGTGTGGGTTTCAAACCCGTGAGGCGTCCGATCAAAGTAGTCATTTCCAATGCCGCAGATGAAGCATTTGGTCTGAAAGAAAAATGACAGGGTACAATTACGCTTCAATATAGACAATAATTAAACTATTAAAAAGTGCCCTTATTCCTGCTGTATTTAAATCACTTTACTGTTAATAATCTCATTAATTTGCCAAAAAACAGAGAAAAAAAATTCTTCACTGACTTCCAACAAAAAAAAATAAAACCTGATGGCTTCAAAGCCTCTGAGAACATGACTTTAACAGAATAACCAACTTTAATGTGTCATTAAGCATCTTTGAAAATTTGAGAGAAAACCAATGAATAGTTTGTTTTACAGTTGCGGTGATCTCTCGACTGTGTGGCGTGGTTGCTATGGCCTTGACGTGAAGAGGCTGACTGGGTGGGACTTGGTCTTTATTTTTTAATTGGCCGAGTTATTTATCACATCATTAAATATTATCTTAAGCCCACTTACTTTACATCCAGTTTCTTAGCACCTTCAAAAACTTAACTGCTGATATTTTAAAAAAATGTACTACATGTTTAGATATTTGATAGCTTGTATGCATGATCAGAAATACCTTATAAAGAAGGGTTTTGTTGGACTTTACCCTGGAGCTTTAAGACTTGAGGGTAAGTCACTAACTGGGCTGTTATTGTTATTAGTGTCATTCAAACTTCTCACCTGCTGAACCCCAACCTGTCGCACAAAAAGACCCAAGCAGTTCGTCGAACCAGGCAGAACATTTATTTATTCAGGCTTAAAAATCATCTTTCACCCGTGCACAACCATGTAAAGTCAGGAGTTTCTGCAACCAGTATTAAGCAGACACTTGAGGAACTGGAGTTTTGGCACTTTTTCCACGGCTTGGAGGTTGCTGCTTGTTACAGAGGTGGCAAGAATCGGATCAATGGAGCGTGTGTGTGTGTGTAGCTCTCGATGTGCTCTGCTCTTGTTTCCTCAAAATGCACTGTTAACTGACACCAATATTTGATCTTGGCAGAATCAATGTAAATGTCTTATGATGCAACATGGCAAATAAATAATAATTTCATGCTGGTAAAGAAAATCCCAACACTTCCACATTATTACCACATGTAGGAATAGACAGTCTGACTCAAGTGTCTCAGGAGCATTTTGACTTTAATGCCTCCTTTACAAACAAAGTTTGGCTTTAGAGTCTTACCTCCATGTCTTCCTTCACCTGCTCCTGCTGGTCTCTCAGCTCTCCAAAGGCATCAATGATCAAACCTGAGGGAGTTACAACACATCTATTAAGCTCTTATCATTACACAGCAAAACTTCTGCTCATGGCTGTAAATGAAGAAAGGTTTCATCTTATTTTGGTTACATTTATGCTTTAAGCTGCAGAGCATAGACACATGAAATCATAATTGACTTAAGGCAAAGATGGAGTACCCTGAATGATGGCCAGCAGGATGACAATGACAAAGAAGAAGAAGGTGATGTCAAAGAGGATACGGTAGAGCTCGTAAGGGTCTCCTGCTGGGTCCTCCAACTCATCACCAATACCACCTCCAGCTCTCACGCCCACGTACATGTGGAACAAATAGCACTGGAGAGGAAAAAAGAGGCAAAGTCAGTCATTTCACATGCTTTTTCTATTAAAAAAAATCATCATACCATGAAAGGCAGCTGCGTCATATTCAATGAAAGCTCAAGGTCAAGTATTTTTAGGCGTTTGGGAATAAGTGAGTGAAAATTTGCCTCCATCCGAAGCTACAGTGAAAGCCTGTGGAAGCAGAACATGTCTTGGAGGAAAAAATGGTAAAAACAACCTCTGGAGTTAAACACATTCATTTTCAAATCACAGTCGAGCACAACTTTGTCTAACAAACTCTTCACAAAGCTAATAGATTCAGACGCCGTCTCCTTTGTCAATGAGCTCAGCCTGCATTCACTCAGCAGCTTGATGACGGTTGTTGGTTAACTTTAGACCATTCACTCAGCCAGAGAGATCTTTTCCACTTCCTTCATGTCCTTGATAAAGCTGCGGACTTGTTTTTGTTCAAAAAAAGGAAAGAAATTAGACATTTGTCTCCTTTAATCATTGATTCGTAGATGTCAGGGTTGGTGTGCACAGTTATTCCGTTCACCACAAAAATGTGAAACAAAACACTCCTGCAGACAAAATCGCCCGAACCTCCTGAGTAAAGTCGCCTGAAAGGATGAATGTTGATTTTAACTGATTGCAATAAATGTTTTATTGACAGACACTAATATTTATTGTTCTCCTCTTTAATTGGAGTTTTGGTGTGAAATCTGCCATCCACTGAAGTTAGTATGAACACACTTTATTCTTTTATTGGCATTGCTCATTTCCAAATTGGTATATTTACACACCTGTGGCGTTATGCTGCTTTTTGAATTTCACAGAAGAATAATCAGGAGGGAAAAAGTGTGTTGGCTGTGATAGTTGAAAACACAGCTGCAGAGACAAGACAGGATCTGCAGCCTGTGGTTGTAAGTCGAGTTTGTACGTGTATGTGGAGCTCCCACTGTGCTGTTCACCTGCATAGTTCTTAAACACACAACTTACGGTTAATTAACAGACCGAGACACCAATATTTGGCTGATCAGGAACCAAAATTAATGTTGAAAGACTACGGATGCATTCAAAACCGCCTACTACACTAACAATTCGGAAATTGACTCGTTGCTTTCAGTGCGACAGAATATTTGTTTGAGGAAGAATAAACATTTAGCTCTTGGAAAAATTTAACTCTTGATTATTAAACGAACCTATGCTGTGATGATAAGGTGAAGCATTGTGGTAGATCTGTATATTTTGTTGATAATCCATTTTATATTAGATTAGATAGAACTAGAACTTGGGAAGACTCACTCAGGGAAATTAGGATTCCAGCAGCAAGCACACAGGGTTAAAAAAAGCACACAGGCATCAGAAAAGTAAAAACAATTTGCAATTATAAATAAATATAAATAAAATAAAAATATGGCTACTGGCTACTGCTCCTTCCCGTCCTCTGTCTTCCTGTTACTCCTCCTCCCCCGAGTGAGGAGTTGTACAGTATATATGAGGGCTATATATGGCTAATATATATGGCCAATATATCGGCTGTAAATATCTGCAAATTAATCAATATCTGCTGATACTGACATTCAACTTTTAGGCCAATATCTGTGCCAGATACTGATATCGCACATATAATATTGTGTATCCCTAAATGTGATTATTCACTGAAATGCATTGTAGTTTACAGTCAACATATTAGTCACGTGTAACAGCTGCTCTTTATGTCAGTACATATTTCTACATTTCTACACACTGTTTCCATCCTTCCTTGGTGGAACTTCTTTGTGTAAAACCAAATATCAAGCATACAAGGGGAGCTAAAGTGCCATGAGCCTGCTTTTGTCACATAGCAACATGAAGCGCCAGCGAGAAACACTCTGAAAATCAGGCCACGGCCAATAAAGAAGTCAGTGAATGAAGACCCTCACAGTTGTAACTAAAGTTAGAGTTCTTCAGACGGTTAGCCATTCATACTCACTGTCATCATGTCGTCACACTTCATGTCGGGCTCGTCTTCGTCCTCGCTCTTATTATAGAACTTTCTGAAGAAGTTGAAGGCCACCACAGTGTAGAGATAGACAACCACAGCCAGCAGACCCACAGTCAACACCAGCTGTAAGAAGGGAGAGAGAACAGAACATTTAACACACCATTAAAAAACAAAGGAAGACTCAGACTCTTTATTTCCCTCGATAAAGCAGGAGCACAAAAGATTCTGACTTTTCTCTTTTCAATGCTGATTTAATGGGTGTTTTTGAAAATCTGTTATCCAACAAGTGAATCAAAATGTCAATGTCAGCTCTATTCTTTCTGACAGATTAATAAGAGAATAATAGAACTGGTAGAATTTCGAGGTCTCACAGGTATTCAGACTTTTGGGATCATGACCCGCTCAGGAAATTAAATTCAGGAGTTGAAGCATTCGCCTATACCTTCTCACTGGCAGAAAGTTACAAATCAAGACTTTTGCTTACCACCATCTTTAATCTGCAGTGCACATGAAGGGACTCTGTTTAACCTGATGCTGCAAAATGTGATTATCTCGTACATTTTTGTCACTTCCTTTAAACAGACTCTCTCGTGGCCTTCCTCTAAAACTTTTAATTAAAATAACAAACATTGGCCCTTTGCTGTAGGTCAGAAAAGCACCATATGGGACTTTTGTTAATATCTAATATTTCTGAATTCATTATCATTAATACCAATATTTTTTTCAAGAGCGTGAAACCTCGTCATCACTTTAATTGGCATGTTCCTTTTATTGTTCGTGTTAGAACAAACAACAAGAAACAAATGAAACGACACTGTTGATTTCCAGAAGTACACAGTCAGTGACATAATGAGGTGAAGCATAATGGTACAGTCATATATATTACAGCCGATAATTGGGGCTATAATATTGGGGGTTTTATTTGGCTGATGTTTAAGACTGATACACTGGCTGCAATTATCAGCGGAAATGTTCATATTTGCCAATACCAATAATCAACTTTCTAAGCATCTATCTGCTAATACCAATTTTGTGCTAAAATATTGGACATCCCTACTTTAACTATCTTTGCAATGCTCATAGCTTTTTCAAACTTTAACCAGAAATATTATCAAATGCTGCTTTTGCTAATTCATTGGTTTACATGAGTCGTTATCAAAGTTTGGCAAATTACTCAAAAATACTTGTGAATAACTTGTTACTCATTACCTGCTAAAACAGTATCAAAATTATCAAACGTATTTTTTAGTATGGAAAGTGATTAATTGTCTGCTTTTATGTTACTTTTCCCTCCTCAAAAAATATATTTGAAGGGTTAAATCAAAGATAACATGAAAATATTCTTCACATTTCTCACAGATGCAAACTTAAAAATGAAAATAATGCTTCCAGCTGTTTCTCTCTTTTCTTCTCATCCAAACTCCATGTTCTCTCTCATGTGATCATAACAACAGCCCATCTAGAGCATAAAGTTATTGGTAACTTAGCATTACTTTGATTAGAAATTATTCCAAAATGTTATTATTAAAGAAATGTATTAAAATATATTTACTGCCCAGCACCGTTTTTCAGATGTATATCTACTGCCTAAAGTCTTCTCAAACTTTTAATTACTTCATTGTTGACCTTTTTTCTCTTTTTTTTCCCAAACTGAGCCTGACATTTTAGAAATGCTCTCTCTTCTTTTATCAACCTGCTGATTCTGATTATGAACTCTGAAGAAGATGCTCCCTCTGATCCTCTTTTGTATGACTGCACACATCTAAAGCTTACCTGAATACAACACTTAATGCATAATCTAGTGTAAAGAATTTTAGATTTTTAAGTCAGCACTAGGTTGTAGGTCCAGAACTCTGTAGGTTTTTATCTTTTTTTAAAGCATATTATTTGATGTCTGGACTATTATCTAAAGGCTCTGGGGAGCTTTTGGAAGTCATTTTTTCACACACAAAAAAAACAATTTACTTTGTGAATCACCAAATGGATTGATTGATTAATTGAAACTAACCTGTTTATTTAACTAGTTTTGACCCAACACTTTAAAAGGTTTTGCATTATGTTTACATCTAAATAATTTATCCATTTATTTTAGTCAGGAATGTTTCCTTGTTTGGCCATAACAACTAACCCTAACTTTAGTGCTTAACATCTCCTGCTGTGGGGGATTTCATTTTTCCATTAAATACTTAAATTTAGTTTTGTAGACTTCTCTGGATTCCTCTTCATGATAGAAGTCAGAGAAATATAATATTTCTGTTACAATTTGCAAAGTAAAACCCCAGGGAATAAGTCATATTCAACGGAAAAACACCAGTTATTTATGTTGGTCATCGCATGATCTTTGAGATTTATCCATCTTTGTTCATTTCATCTTGGCTTGGCTTTTAAACAAACATGGATTAATCCCCAAAATGGAAATGTTTCTTGTAGGAATGTTGGAAACTTCCATCTAAATCATTACTTCTGAAATTTTATTTCCAAATCATTTTGTTTTCTACGCCTCATGATTTTTAGTTTTGGTTGCTATGCGGTCTGGATGACTGGACTTCCTCTTAGTCATGCAGGATCACGTCTTGTTCCATTGGATTATTTGTTTATTAAATCATGTTGTTGATTAGTAGGAATCTCACTCGTCTTTTTTTCCCCACATTTCACAGTACCTTTTTGTTTCAGCCTAAAATATCTTTTTTAACAGACAGTAGAATCATATTTTTCTACCTCCTGCAAGACTCACAACGACAAAAATTGTGAGAAATTTTTTTAATTGAAGTTAAAGCTCAGAGAGAGGCTCTAGTTAAAGTAAGTAGTGATAAAGAGCAGCTGAAAAGCTACTTTGTGATGATTTGTGATTGTTTTATTCTGTCCTCTGGGTCCCTCTGCTGGTTGAACTCCTCACCTGCTTGCCGTTGTGAGTGACAGATGACAGGATGGTACGAAGGGTCTTGAAGCCCATGGCGATGTCCAGCAGATGAGCTGCAAAGAAGAAGTTGTTGAAGTGTCCAAAAATGGACATGGTGGTGTACCAGATCAGGTACAGGAAGTTCTGCAGATGGAGAAAAGACAAATAAAGGCTTTGGTTTTTATTTGAGTCTGTCTGTGAACTGATACACTTCTGTCAATAAACACTTTCTGATCATAGCTGTCAAGTCTCCCATTTTGGCCGGGAAACTACCGTATTTTACCCTTCTTTCCCGCCGTCCTCCCGTATTAGTATTCTCCTGTAAATCTCCCATGTTATAATATAATAATAATTAAAAAAAAAAACATTCCTCTGCCTCTCCAAGCTGAACTCTGTCACTAACCTCGCAGGAATGGGGCTGTAATGCAGTGGGTGACGGAAAATTTCCCTTATTTTCAAAGCCAAAGCTTGACAGGTATGATTCTGATGAACCTCTCCACTCTGTTACCTCACATGAGAAAGCTTTTGTTTATTTTTTCAGGAGCAATCTGAATCCAAAGCTTCCTTCTGTCAGGGCTCTGGTCTTTACTTCTAAAGATCTTTGTTAAAGCTACTATGGAATCTTTTAAGTGTTTTGGGACAGAAAATCAGTCAGGTCCAATTTAATAGTGAGACAACACGTGACAAAAAAATCTTGTATATATAAATAAAGTCTAACAAATCTTTTTTTTTTTTTTTGTTCTTTGTAGCTTTCCTATTTTTGTGATAAGCTCATTAGAAACTGTATACTCTTGACAGAGTCTCACACAGTGGTCATGTGAGAGATGAATACGCTTTTTTTTAACCATAATGCAAGTAAAGCAGATTTAAACTCTTTAAACCACAGTGTGTTTGATTTTTAATATTTCTTCAGTATATATTCTTCAGTATTTCATTTTATATAACCCACAACTGCAGCAAAAACTAAGAGCTTTTCATTTACTTTAATGTCAGACTATCTACAGACTGACAAAGGTCAAATCTGATACAGATTGAGAGCATTTCCACACTCATGTCAAGAACCCACTGCATCGCCAATATTTAATAGATTATTTGCAAAATAGCTGTTCTACCGACTTTTAGATACCATAAGTGAACGGTCTCGATCTGTAAGGTCTTGGTATCACTACCAAGTAATTCTGGTTTTTGTTTGGAGAATGTGTTGACCTTTAAACACATGCAGGGTTTTTCAGGAAAGAAACAATCTGAATCTGCATCCCACCACTTAATAGAGCAATTAAGAAAAAGTGTAATATCTCTACACACAGGATATGAACTAAAACACATTAAAGACTACAACACCCTTAGATGAACACAAAAATGAAACCAGCTTTAAAGTTTAATAAAGTTTAAGTACTTTTCAAACTTCTTAAAGGCCTTTATCTTACCTTAAAATGACTTACAGTAACAGTTACTGCAGACCCCCTCAGAGAGCCCATGTTATGCTTTTGTGTTTCATATGCCCTTAAGTGTGGTTTATGTGTCTGCTCAGCGTGATAGAGAACTTCTGTGCACAAGACAAAAAGTCCACAGGACCGGAATTTCTCCCTCTTCTGTTTACAGCACCAGTAGCAGATGACGACTGTAGCAGTCTTAAAAAATGAATGTATGACCCAGAGTTAAGGCAAAGTTTGTGCTCTTTAATGCTTACATTGTCAGTCAGGACCACTCCCAGCTTCCAGATGTGGTACTTTGTGTCAATGGAGCTCAGCCTGTCAGAGAAAAAGCAACAGGAGTCACAACAGCTGATGAAAACACATTCAGATATTTACTAAATCTACGGAAGAGAAATACGACCAAGTGTTTTCAGAAAGATCCTCCATCAGTGCTAGGCCACACATCTGTAAATACTGATGTGAATGTGTTTAAAGTTTGATGTTTTTGCAACTGAAACAAATCCCACAAAAATAAGAAAAAAAAAACACTTGCTGAAATTGAAGTTTTAGTAAAAGAAGCAGAAAAACAGTTGACTCTGACCAGGAGAGCAGTGAAGCCTCCTTCTCTACAGTCTCCACTGTGGGGTCGAAGTCCAGAGCGCTCTTATCGAGGCCTAACAGCTCGGCGATGCGTTCAGCTCCATACAGGTCTCCATATTTGTTGATCACCTGCATGCACATACACAGAGAAAGGTCAGAGGTCACTTACTTCAACAGTGTGGGGAAATGAGTCAGACTAAACAGACTCACTTTGCGCTTGATGAACTTGTCCCAGTAGTTGTTGGGGAAAGACCTGTGACGAAGAGAAGGATTGAGACACAGTGAGGCTGTTGAGTCAGACATGGTTTAAATAATCTTTAGGCAAAGTTTCATCTGGATACCGATTCAAATGATCTCAGGTAAAAGTGTGCTGCTCGAACTACAGTGTGGGATCTTCAAGAATCATTTTGACCTTGTGACCTTTAAATCTTTGCCAGTTCGTCATGAAAAGTCTGTTGAGCTTCATGATCGTGAACAGCCCGTCAGAGGAGCTAAAGGAGCTGAGATCAGAGATTTTTTATGCAACCTGAAAGTTTATTCAATCAACTTGACCTTCATATGGTACTTTAATATCTTATAGTTGTTATTGGTACTTGGTTTAATATTCATTGTTATTTTATTCTACTTTTTATTTTGCTTCTAAAAACGTAGTTGTATTTTTTTTATCTCCTTTTAGATGTTTCTGCTAATCTTCTATATTCTAAATAGTTTTTAATCTTTATGTGTTACCATTTCACAGTTATAGTTTGTTGCATCTTACTTCTTGTATCCTTTTTCTACAGTTCATCTTCACTTCATTCATGTTTTAATTCATACTGTTAGAAACATCTTACCTATTTGTCAGCACATTTTCTCCTGTGTTCTGAAGCACTTTAATCTGCAACTTAATTTGTTAGGAAGGTGCTTGACAAACTTTGATTGATCGATTTATTCTACTTTTTTTCCTTTTTTAAGTCAGCAAATGTATTGCTGCGTAAATATAAACGCCCTGTCCTTTGTCCTTTCATACATTGAAGGATATTTGATGCTCTCAATGTCAAAAAAGGAGCAATTTTTCATGCAATGCTTGATGCATCACAATTTTATCAAATCCCACAGTATTATTTTATTATTCAGCAGGGATGAATAATTTAAATGGAACAATATCAGTATCGTCATATACTGATGATTATTGGTTTCAATATATATAAAAAGTTCTGCTGATACTTGCAGCCAATATTTGAAAGTACATATTGGGCATATATAACCACTACTGGCTGTAATATTGAATATTTTCTTTACCTCATCATCACTGATTGCCATTGTTATAAATCAAAGTTGTCATTTATCGAAGAATAAAATGTTTTGCTTGCTTCACAAGTGTTTCTGACACAAATAGACCATCATCATGAAAGGAACTGTCAAATTTAGTAAAGTGGATCCTATTTGCTCTTAACAAAAAGTGTTGGTATCAGAGAAGATTAGTTCAGAAATAGGCATATCAAATACTGGCAAAGTTCTGATATTTTTGGAGTTGATGCATCTCAGAAAGGTGAAAGACAAATATAAATATTCTGTTTTAAATAAAATAAAAACTAGAGCGCAAAAAGGGAGAGAGCTCTGTTTTGGTGAGGAAAAATAAACAGATTTTTCGGGGTTGTAAGGAGAAAATATCTCCAGTAAAAGGTAAATTTGATTTTGGTTAAAGCTAAATGTGGGCAGTATTGTTGACTCACGGGGTGTTGATGACGAGTCGATCCCACTGGCCCTTGATGTCGTCATCAGATGGTTGTTCAGTGATGTACAGACCGTCAAACTCCAGCTTCCTGGCAATCTCTTTCTCCCTCTTAAACACCACCAAAGGAACCTGAGCGTGAAATATTAAGACCACTAATTAAACTAATGCAACCTTGCTGTCTGTAGAAAAATATCCTAAGCTCGATTGGCTACAGAATTCTGTCTTTTTGAGATTTTTATGGTGTTATGAAATGTTCCCTACCTTCAGATAGTAGTACCCGACCACACAGAGCAGTGAGATGACGGTGTGGAAAATAGCCAGGAAGCGTAGAGTTGGTAACATGTAGCCTGTGCTTTCCTGCAACACGAACTCGTCCATGTCGAAGAGCGTGTCCTCGTCATCCTCCTCATCACCACCCCAGCGGTTTTCCTCACTACCCTCTTCGTCACTTTCACCGGTGACCTGGAGAGCATAAAATAACAAAAACTATCTTAAAAATCTGTCAAAACTGAAAAGTCTTGGAACTCTTTCTTCCAACTTATCATTTCTAATCTTAGATTTAACGTTTGTTTTACAGTTTCTGTTTAACATAGCTATCTTTTTTCACTTGTAAAGACGTTTAGATTCAAAGCTTTATGAGTAGATAACTTTTGAAAGCAAACAATCAATTTATTAAGCATTCATTGGCTTGAGTTAAAACTTCTGCATATATTTTTGTCATGATTGTATTGAGAGGAAAACTTAGCTTCTTGTGTAAATTTACATTCAAAAAGATTTGGCCATTAGTTTAACAGAATATAAGTTCTTGTAAAACAATTTGTGAGGTCACTTTGCTGATAAGATAAGTAAGCAACAGAGCAAACACTGGCCTTTGTTCTACAAAATAACGTTTCTTTTCTTTATAAAATTGTGCCTACATGTGAACCTGGGTCAAAACACAAGAAATAATGAGAAAGCCTTTACTCGCCAAAGTGTAAATGTTGGTTGAAAGTTTAACAAAATATGACCAAGAAAACCCAAAAGGTTGAAACTCAAGCCTCTGTTTTTTAAAAGTTTACCAAAATCCAAAGAAAAAATGTAATGTGCACAAACAAATGAGGAATCATGCATTATCAAAGAAATACATAAAAAGACAAAAAAGTCTACTTGTTAATAAATACAGACACTCATAGTTATGCCAGAGGGAAAGGAAGTTATGGCCAAAACATCTGCAGAAAAGTGTTTTCTTTTCATTTAAAATTTAAGAAAAATGAAAAAAAAATAATAATAATATAAGACTATTTCAATTCAACAGGGTCAAGTTTTCCTCTCTCTTGGGAGGAGCAGGAAAATATATTTACAACTGGCTGCTAAATAGATTGGCTCCTTCATACATTACACTTTCACAATTATTCACTTATGTTTTGAAATAAAACAGCAAACAAACTAGGATTTACTTTCTATCTCCTATACCCCAGATGTGAAATGAACTGAAATTTGAGATTGTTTTCTATCTTTCACGCTGGAAATCACTGAACATTACCAGAAGTGGAAACAAATCAAAACTAAATGAAATCATTGTGTTCCTCTGTAACAACAGTTTAGATTTGACTCCAGGATTTTTATACTCTAATTCTTCTCTAACAGTTGTCCTAACATTTTTTCAAACATATAAAACTGGGATTTTTTTTACTTTTTTTTTTGGGAAAAAAGCAACATTTGGAAGGGAAGTTGATCTTTGTTACCTTGTAGAAGAGCAGAATGAAGTTGATTGCAAAGCACACAAACAGAGCCAAGAAACGCATGTTGTAGAAATTACGGGCCAGATAGTTCTGTGGAAAGAAAGTCTGATTACCTTCAAGGAAGCTTCATAATAAAGAGTTAGTTCTGGGCTAAACAACAGTTTTGGTAACACTGACACTACTGAACTACTATTACTATACTGCAGAGGTGATACTTGGCGTTAAACTCACCAGCATCTTGGTCAGGTACACATCCAGCAGAGCAAAGACACTGGACATGAAGGCTGGTGATGCATCTTTGGGCTGACTTGATCTGGGTTTTGGTTTCTCCTCAGCCACAGGCTCCTTGGCCTCCTCCTCCTCCTTTGGCTTGTCCTCCTTCTCCTTGTTCTCTGTGCTGTATTGAAAAACATTTGTTTTAGATTTTATGTTCATAATTATTTTTCCTCTCTCTTGATTCTACTTACTCTGCTTTCTCTTTTTCGCTGTCTGGGGTCTCAACAGGTTTTGAGGCAGCTTTCTGAAAGACAGATTTATTATTGAAATCTGAGTAAGAAGAATATCAGTCAACTTTTATCACATATATGCAGACATGAGATGATTATACTGTCAGTCTAATCTGCAACTCAAAACTGAAGGTTAAGTCATCCTAGAAGCTCCATACACCGTGTGTTGAGTTCTCTCATATGTTTGTTTGTTTGTTGGCAAGATTACGCAAAAACTACTGGACAGATTTTGCTGAAATTTTCAGGAGATGTTGGTTATGGCCCAAATTAAAAATGACTTTGGTGGTGATCCAGATAACTGGCATTAGAGCGAACAATAATTTTGCTCAATAATGATATCAACATGATTCCGAGTGCTAGGTGTGGGTTTTCAGGGTCATGAATCATATTATGACGGGAACTATTGCTTATAGATGTAACAACAATATGTGAGCTTCCTTGGCGGAGGTTTGTGCTCTCTGAGTGCTTTCTAGTTGTACTTGAGTTTTGTAGTGTGTGTTGTGTTGGGCTACTTGTGTTGCTTGGCTTTTTTGTTCTTATGCTGTGTTCCTGTTGGTTTGTGTGTCTGTGTTGTTGCAAAACTTGTTCAAGTCATAGAAAGATGCTTTCATAAATCTCTGAGTACTAAGTGCCTTCAGCCTTGTGTTAAGCTGTAACCATTTTACTGCAGTCTTCCCACTTTCTTTCTATCAGTCTGTCCGTCTGTCCAGTCATCCATTCATCTACCTTCATGAACCTGAGATTCTTTTTGGACTAATTGTGCCATCAAAATTGCTAATCAGTGCATCCCTACTATGAGTTGAATAAGCTTGAATCCACACCTTCTTTTGGTCAGCAGGAGAGGTCTCAGCACTCAGCTCAGATACGTCACCCAGGCCCGGCTCCACATGTTTCCCTCCTTCTCTCTTCGGAGCCGTCAGCATCTCCAGCATGATGTCAACCTCTGCCATATCTCCTGCTGGTGCCATGGCTGAATCTAAGCTCCCTGATGACTCTATAGCCTCCATTTTCTCCCCTTCAATTGCATCTCCATGAATACCAAACTGCGTGGGCTCAGGCATGTGTCCCAGGATGTCCGTCACCTTAATGTTCTTGGCTCCCTCGACAAGACCGCCACCAAATAAGGTGGACCAAATGACATGGAAGAAGCCAAATACGAGGCCGTAAATTCCCTTGAAGAAGCCAGTGAAGAGCATCCAGAAGAAAGCGAAGAAGCCAGTGATGATCTCTCTTATGCTGAGCTTCTTGATTTTCTTGAACTGTTTGCGCATGTTTTTAACAGAGAACATTTCACAGACACTGTTGATCTTCTTCTTAACCGAGCGACAGGCGGTGGTGAAGGCTGAGGCAGACTCCGCCGCACCTTCCTCCTCCTCCTCTGCGCCGTGTCCATCTTCTTCCTCCTCCTCCTCGGGTTGCTCCACCACATCAGGCTCGGAGATCTGCGAGGCCAGCTGCATTTCAAAGATGGTGTCCTCGCAGAAGTTCACAAACATCTCCATCTTCTCGCTCTCCCCGCCCTCGTTGACGACGTCGAAGATGAACTGACGTTTGGACTCTTTGACCTGCGGTTTCTCCCACTGCTCACGGCTCGACTCGCTGATCTCAAAGTACACCCTCTCGATACGCTTGGCACTACCCATGATTTCAATACGCCCCAGGTAAGGCTCGAAGTAGCTGAGCACACTCTCTGCGAGGTCTAAGAAGGTGGCCAGTCTTGAGTCATGCGGCATGTGCTCAGACAGATTGGTGAGCAGCACAGCCACATTGAAACCGATGTCTTTAGCGGGCTCGTGGAATCGTTCCACAAACTCCTTGTAATTAAACATGTCATTCTCGTCTGCCTCTGCACATGACAGCAGGAACTCGATCTCTGACTGGTTGTACTGCTTCTGGCTCTCCATGGACTTCTGGAACTCCTTCTTTGAAATCATGCCTTTACACTCGGGGTCGTATTCTTTGAAATTATCAGAGGTTGTTAGATCTTTCAGTTTGAGGAACATATCGAAGAACTTCAGGATCATCTCCACATTGTTAGAAGACTCCACCAGGGTGTCAACCATCTGCTTTCCAATTGTTCCATTCACCACATTACCTTAGAGTGAAACACATATGTCAAAGTAATTAAACAAAAATAACTTCTCTACTCTTTGAAGATGAATGACGGTGTAACACATGAATCCAAATATTATTTCCTGTATCAAAATAAAATGTGACAATCACAATCCCAGAGTTATGAGCTTTGTTATGATTCTTAGAAAAATAAACAATATTAATACTATAATAAAACAAAAGCGGAAATCCTTTCTATAACTCTTAAATCTTGTTGCCAATAAGCTTGTCAAACAAAAAACAGCATGCAGGACTCTTTTCTTTTCGTATATTTCTTCATAACCTACATATATTGCCCAGTCTCAATACCCAAAGACAGTAGATTATGAGCTCTAGAGCTGTGCCATCAAGAGATGTTGTGAACGTTGTTTGTCATCTGTTTGACAACCTCAGGCTCTTACCCTCAAGCAGAGACAGCAACATGACAACCATGTCTTTCTGTAAATCCATCAACTCCTTCAGCAGCTCAATCTGACTGGCATCCTACGAGAAAACAAGGGTCCTTTGTCAAAGCTTTATTCAGGAGGAGTTTTCTCCAAACTGATAAGTGTTGAAACAAATGCCATACATCCCTCAATCACATGTCAGTCCATTATCAACCAAAATGTCATCAAAAGTGGTTTAATAAGTCGTATGATTTTAGTGGCTTGTAACAGTTTTACTTTTGTTTCCTTTGATATGATGGTTTCCTGCAGGGGTAACATCATATATTGTATCTTTAGGGTCAAAGATGGCTAAATACACAAAGGAGAAAAACAACTATTGCTCAGTGTTTCCTCTTTTTTCTCTTTCTTTTTTGGCAAACTCAGTCATTCTATACCTTTTCTTTTTTTTTTTTTTTTACACACTTCGCCATTTCAGCACCCATGATAATAACGTTTAACTTCATAAGCATTGTATTACCTTTCTGCTTTTGTTCATTTTTATGGCATTTCTTTTGTTACCTCCACCAAGGAGGTTATGTTTTTGCAGGAGTTTGTTAGTTTATTTGTTTGTTTATTAACAGGAAACTCAAAAATTCCCAACAGAATGTGATGAAATTTTCAGGATAGATCAGAAAACAGGCCAAAGACCAATTGATTAGATTTTAGTGATCCGACTGCTGATCCAGGATTTTTTTTTAAAGGATATGTTAATAGTGTGAGACAGTGCAGTTTTCCCCATTTCCTGTAATAACTCAATATGTTCTGAAGTGATATGGATGATTTTTTTTAGGGAATTGTTGGTCATGGCACAAGAAAGGAGTGGTTAAACTTTAGAGGTGATCCAGATGTTGATCCAAGACTTTTTTCAAAGTCTTGTTAATAATGTTGGAAATGCCTTGGTGGATGTTTGTGCTCTCGGGGCACTTCTAGTTTAAGATATTTGCTATTTAAACACATAAACTCATATGGTGTTTTAAGTAAAAAAAAGACAGGTATAAACATGTAAAGCATTTACTAATAAATTGTGATCTGCAACCTCACCACCAGATGCCACTCTATCCCAGGTTCTGGTTTTTTTTTTTGGGGGGGACTCTAACTAAAGGAACATCAGAGTTATCATATGTAAGAAAAACGCTATTAACCATAATCTGAAAAATCTTGCTATCGTTTTCAAAATACAAATAAATGTTAGGAGTGCATGTTTGATCTTATCCACAGTATTGATCTCTTCAGAGTTCTTATTTACCTGAGAGAGTTTCATTTGCATGTTGGCAAACACATGCAAGAAACCCACGACTGCATCCCACAGTCTGCTGTGAGCCAAACTCTGCTGGTTACCAATACACGGGCCCTAAAGCAGAGAAAGGTCAGGAGGGTGAGACTAAAACACGTCATGACAAAACTGCAGTAGCAATTAGTCTGAGTCTTAACACTGAAATGTAAGTGTTCACAGAGGCACCGGCCTCTTACCTGAATGTACTCAGTCAGTGAGTTGAATATTTGCTTTGCAACATCTAGAGCTTTGGAGAAGTTCACTTTTCCAGTCTCATCGATCACATCTTTGCCAGAGTAGTACCAGTAGAAGTCACTGATAGATTCCTGTGGATAGATTTATCACATGAGTAAGCAATGCAACTCATGGCAGATGTGAAAGTGTGTGTACATTTTTTGGCTTTTTTGAGTTTTGATCACCTGAAGACGGAGCAGATAGTCCACAGTGCTAATAATGATGTTGACTGTGGTCGTGTTTCCAGTCTGAGTCCTCAAGAAGTTCTGGAAATCTGAAAAGAGATATTTTGTAAAACTTTTTATCCTCCATGTTTCTTCCTCGTTGCACTGCATAACTGAATTTAACAGACGGCATCACATCATTCCTAACTGCGCTTCCCTTCACTGGCTCCCTGTTATTTTAAGAAATGGTTTTAAGATTGACCACTTTGAAGGCGTATGGGTCTTGCCCTGACCTGTATTTCAAAAATACTGATCCCTGAAGAGGCACAGGCGTTGGCCTCCTGTTTGTCCCAAAGTCAAGGCTTAAAACTAAAGGTGATCAAGGTTTTTCCATCATCATGAACTCCATTCATGTTGTACTGATCTTCCTGTGTTCATTTTTTATTTCTCTCTTTGCTTCGGTTGACCCTGTGTTTGCATTTTGTTCATGCCCACTTGTTTGACTGATGCTTTCTGTTTAGACTGATTGTGAATGTTCATTTTATTGTTCCCTGAGTTTTCTTGTTTGTATGTTTTTGCCTTTGTTAAAGCATTCTGTTTTTGAAGGTACTAAATAAATATAATATGAATAAAGTTTTAATTATCATAAACATCAAAACATCTGATGAGACAGTAAAAAAACCAACTAATACTAGCAAAACAATATTGAAAGATACATTTAAGTACATGGTGATGAAAATAATTATAAATACAAATGGGACCTCACCTCCATTGTGCCCCTCACAAAGAAGTTGCAAAAAGCGGAACAGATCTTTAGTAAACTCGTCGTTCTGTAGCACCTTGGAACCTTAGAGGAAAAACATGTTGGTGAATAAAACTGTGATTCAGAGAAAATGTGTATTTATTGCTTAACATGAGGAAGTGTAATAAAAGGTGAGACTCCCTCCAGAAGCAATTAATATGAGGCAAGCAGGACAAGTTTCCATTTCAAAAACGTTTTTGAAGTCCAGTGCCTTTAGATTGCAGGTTCAAATCTGAATCCAAAGTGCTTTTTAAATAAAAATGCTCTTACAGTAGCTCCAACAGTGAAACACTCGGACATTTCCATAAGCTGGAGGAAGCCTGATAACTTTCACATGCAGGCAGCAATGGGGCCTGATAAGGGAGGTCTTTACGGATAAAAGACAGTGAACAGATGTGGTTATAGGGCTGGGCAATGTAATGGCTGGGAAAAGGTATTAAGATACATTTTGATATGTGATATGAGGTAAAACGACTTTGTTGACTGATATACTGACAATGTCACATTGATGTTTAAAAAATGGCAGGCCTTATAATCAGGAAAGTTTTTTCCAATAGTTCTGTATCAGTAGCACCGCTGCTGTGCGACAGTTTGATCCCATACCGCACCATCAATCAACACTCACCGGCTGCATTTTTAGTGCACAGCACGGACAGAGAGTTTCTGTGGTACTTATAAGTGATTGTGTTACATAGTAGTAGTAACAAACAAATGTGAGGTTATTGTTCCCAACTACAGGAGTCTTGAAGAGGCATTGTGTCCTCTTCAAGGTTTTTGTGTTTCTATTATGAGTAAGTGACATATTCATGTTATAAATTTGCTTAATAAATTTAACATCTACAGCACGTGTCATGTAGACAAACTGTAACTATTCTTTTTATTGTTGCAGTCCTTGCACATTATTTTAGAAGCGACAGCCTTTAGACATGAGATAAAACTGCATTAGAAAAGCATTTAGTCTTTTATTCTGAACATTTCCTGGATCAATGAGTATACATAATTTCAGCATCTGACTTGCTCTCCTTATCTGCTCCCTGCTGAACTGATACACAGTGCTCTGGCATCTAGCAGAAATACAAGCCCTGCAGATCTGCTGCAGAGGGCTCCAGATCGCTGGAGCTGAGACGGAGCAAATACACAGCGCAGCAGAGCTGGTGGAAGCACTCCCGTTGATCGAAATAGAAAGCAATCACCTCCACTGCTGTAACAGAGCAGAGTCGAAACAAACACGTAGAATTTAGGGTAAATGTAAAATGCTTATCGACAAAAGGATAGTATGTAAACAATATTTTATTCTAAAATAATCTTTTAAAAATTTTAATTGGGGAATTACTTTTTAATCAGTGCTATTCTATCTAGGGAGCACTTTGATAATCAATAAAATATAAAATGATATCAATTACTGTTTGAGTTCATGGGAACAGTTAAAAAAAGTCTTAGATTTGCATCTTGTTTTAAGCATCACCCAGCCCTATGAGGTAGCGTAATTAACCAAAAAATTATCCAGTCGACCAAGTAAAAACACATCTCTGTGAGCAGATAAAACCATGTGAAAGTTACACATCTATGTGGAAACCAGCTTTGTGAAATAGGCCCCAAAAACAAAGCAAGACAAAGCTTTGCTTAGGCTGCGGAAGAGTCCACAACCTTTGAGTCAAACCCCTTGGGAAGTGACACTGATAGCTTTACATCTGCAGATCTGAGCATCAGTTAAAGGATTTGCATTAGTAAATGTGAACATAAAGGGATGGAAACAAATAACACACAAACAGACAGGCAATGATATCTGAAGATAAGCTTTCTATGTAACAGTCAGCATGCTTATTTTGTCCCTATAAACAATTTGGGGAGGGTAACAAATAAAGCAGGGGGTATGAACCACATATATGGAGGAGACATTCATGGTGGAAGCATAGCCATATCAGGATTATCCAAATTAGCTATTTACCCCGCTGTGTGTGGACTGCCATCGATGGGTTTTTAAAATGACAGGAAGGAGACAAAAATACACGAAGACATAAGCAAAAAGAGAGGACATAGAGTTACAATACCAAGAGATATGAATATATCGACTACGAGTGAAAAACAAAGTCATGCAGTTAAAATGAACAAATTTAGAAGAGAGGAAATCATAGGCCTGGCTTGTGTCTATGTTGCATCCCACACGATGAGTACCAAATCAGACTTCTGTAAAATTTACAACAATAACGGAGACACGAGTAGTAACAGTGGATTGTTAAACACAGAACTTGGTGAAAATGTTTAGCAGGGGGCTGAATGATGAAAAGACGGACTTGGTTGAGATGAAAAGCATTTTGTGAAGAGTGGTGACATTTGTGTAGATTAATGTTCTGTTTAATGCTGGACCATGTCCTCTATGACAGGTTACCTGACACTCACAGACCACTGCTCTGATACAGGTAACATGGTGAATATCTTGTCAAGTTGGTGAAAAAAAAGGAGCAAAACCTTTTAAAAAAGAATTATCCTGATTATTGATAGCTGTTTCGATAAATCAGGGTTTTCATCACATTTTTAAGTTTAAGAGTTTTTTAAATCCATATTGACACATTGGCAGTTCTTATGTCTTGATTTAGTAATCATATAAATGGAAAGAACTGTATTTTATGATCTCAACTTTTACTTAATTATGGCATATTGTGAATGTTCTGCAAAAACTGTTTTAAGTTATAATGAGAGTTTCTTAATAAGCAGTTTTTTGCAATGACTTTTTCCTTTGTTTTACTAGTTTTGACTCTTTTGGTAAGCGTGCTCTCTTGTTTGGATAAAATCTACTTTTCTCAAATAGAAAATAAAGAACTTTTGGTCAATTAAGTTCGGATATCAGCTTGGCAAAAAAAAGTGAGAAAAGTCAATTGAGCAGCTCTCTTTTGTTTGTCCAACGAGCTGTTTTTGAGTTTTACATGAGTGTAACGATACAGTCATTGGGGCAACCATATCCTTATTTTAAACTTCTGTGAAGCAGGGAGCTGCTCCATCCAGTGGCTGCCCTGCTAGTGTATTTTAACTATCACATCATAAACTTAACCTTCATCTCAATACCACTAACAGTAATGAGGACAGCCCTACAATTATTCAAGGAATAAAACCATACCCTTTCTCCTGCTTTTCTACACTAACAGAGAGGACATTCAAGACACCACACTGAGGACTTCAGTGACTCCAAGACCGTAGCACAAGCAGCAGACGTTGTCTCATAATCAAAATTCGCATCGGTAGTAATGCAATTTTGATTACTACATCTACAAGAGCCATACAGGAGCTAATAATTAGGAACTAGCATGAATCAACAGCTTTCAGTTGACATTTGTGGTTATACTTTTGTCATGGTTCAGCATTAGTTCAGTGAAGGGGTCGTTTTTTATTCAAGGTAACAACATGTTCAAGGATTGAGACCTAATGAATTAAAGGTGAGAACATTTGGTGCTTTAGTGGAGAAAAAAAAAAGAAAGATTATCAGAAATGGTGTTAACAGGACAGCTTTTGACTTACTTGAGCCTTCCTCCGTCACCATGCCAAGTCCTTCTGCTTTGTTCTGCCTCTCAAATGCATTCAAGTCCAGGACACTAGGAAGAGAAACTTTAAAGTCAGACAGACACACCAGCCGCCTGCAAGAAGTTCCTTTTGATGCTAAAGTCAGTCGTTCCCAACCTTTATGGCCTGAGGTCCTCCAACAGGAGTTCCTGTCCTACTGTTACTGTTCAACATCAATCCCCATACTTTGCTTAACTAATGAAACAGTTCAGTTACTTTGGTAAAGTCTGCCTTTGTCTGTGACTACCTATAAGACCGTTTATCCATCAGCTGTAGACAAACTTAATCAAATTTATCAATGACCTTGATATTTCTATTCAACGATTTTTAGCCAGTTAACGTAACATTTCTAGTATTCAGCCAACTGTGTAAACCAGTAATCCAATGCTTTTAGGTCACTGTTTTAATATTTAATCTTAATTTCATCCAATTTGTTGCCACTGTTTGTCATTTAAAGCAAATTATTTCAGTCATTTCTAGTCACTTGTCTTGTGTTTTTAGACTTTCCTCCACAGATTAGGGATGTACAATACTGTCAAAACAATATTAGGATCTGCAGATAATTCCCTAAAAAACAAAATATCAGTATTGGCAGATATTTACAGCCAATATTTTGGCTGCAAATATTGGCCATATATATCCCATATATTGGCAGAATGTATAGATGTACCATGAGTGTTTTCCTCATCATCACTGAATGTCATTTCTTATAAATCTTAAGAATAATTAATTAAAGAATAAAATGTTGTTCTTCTTTCTTTAAACTTGTCTATAACATAAACAGACTGTCACCGTGAAAGGAACAGAGCAATCTGAGCACGAATGAGACTTTGTGCTCTCGACAAAAAATGTCAGTACTGATAACAGTACTGGCGATATTGATTTCAGAAATATCAGCTTATCGGCAAAAGTCCAATATTGTGCATTCCTATCACTGACTTTACCATTATCTATATCTCCCTGCTTAATTTGTCTTCCCATTATCCATTAACATTAATAAACTGTTTTAAGCACTTTTCATTTTTAAACTGTTTATTTCTTACTTCTTACCTGCTGAAGAACACCCCCCAGAGAACCTGTGACTTTCTACATCTGTGAATTCTTAAAGCAGGTCTTAAAACAATGTTTACTAGTGCCATTTCGTGAGTTTACCGTGTTATTTTTCTTCTAAATTTATCTCCTCTGTTCTTTATGCATTTTTTAATCTTATATTTCTTCTCTAATTTTAAAATTCTACCGTGCTTCATGTTCTATTGCCTTATCTTTTTATTTTAGGTCTTCAGTGCTCCATATATTACCATGTCTTTGATTAATGTAAAGCACTTGCTACATGTATGATTGTTGCTCTATAAATAAAGTTGCCTTGGCTTCAACAAAAATAATTCAATCTGTGGCACTAAGATGAAATAAACCTTAAACTATTCAGATCTAGGTTTATTTTGCTCTAGGAAAAAATAGTTTAGTTAGTTAATGAAATGTCTATTAATGGTTTCTTTATAATTCTGCCCCTACAGGCCAGCTGCTTCGTAATGCACAATGACATGGCAGCAGTTAAACTCCAGTGTTCAAAGTTTACAGCTCACATAATGTTATATTTATACAGACATATTTTTTCTTTAATTGGTAGAAGCACTCCACAGTATTTTCACATACTCCCTGGCCCCTACAGAAGTAGCCCCTGGGGTACAAAGACACTGCTCAGGATCCACAGTAAAAGATAAATGACAGTACCTGCAAGACTGCATCAGTCCTGAGAGACTCTTGAAAAAGCCTGCATCTCTCTTTTCTTTCAGGTAATCAAGCATTTTCTAGGGTGAGACAAAAAACAATGAAACAGTGTAGTTTCTAAACAAGCTGTATAGACTTGTATTTTTTACGGATGGTCAAGAAAATAAGGTAAAGAGATGAGTATGCAGGATTGTGCAGTGCACGGCTTTGTTTAAAGTGTATAATCTGACCTGCTGAACTTGCACATTGCCTCCATTCAGGATGGAGATACCCAGTTTGAGGGTGCAGGTCACCATGGGGCCCAAGCGACCTAATGAGAGGGGAATAACGTAAGATAACAGGTAGAAAGAGGCACATTTGACAAGTAATAAAGGAGCCACAAGCCCAATTTCACTATGCTACAGACACCACTATTGGACTTTTATTCTATTTTTTGGTTGCTGATATCTAAGAGAACAAAAATGACAAACCGCTGCCCTTTTTGCAGTTACAGTTTACAGTTGGTTTATGCGAGAGCTCAACAACAAAGCTCTGTCATCATTACATCCCAAGACATTCCTAGAAATTCTGCAAGGACATAATATTTCTGTCAACTCACACTGCAATACAGCTATGAAATAGTGCAAGAAATAAACCTCTGGAGATAGGGGGGAGGGGAGGTCAAACCCCTAATTTCATCTCTGGGATGTTTTCAGTGGGGGAAAAACTTCATATGGGCTTAAATATTTCAGCTTCAAATGGCAGCTTACACGGTGCTGTAACACTGAATCCTGAGTAAATATCAGCAGATAAATGGCCTACGTAGAATAAACCAAGAGGCTAAGATATATTGATTTTCTTTTAATCATCATAACATTAAGAGCATTTCTGTATTGGAGGGTTTATGTTGCAATAATAAAATCCACTAATACAGACAATAATTTCTTTATTTGTATTTCAGTCACTAATTAAAATCTGGAGCTCTCATGGAGCATAAACAGCCAAATAAACAAAAAAACATTTACTCTTTTAGCAATGTAGTTTTATTAATGCATGGTAATCCAAATCATTAATCAACAGAAGAGAACAGAAATAAAATATATATATATATATATATATATATATATAAAATGGAAAAAGTCAAAATATTACTGTAATGCACACAAGAATAAAAATATATTTATACAGGTGGCACATAAATGAATACCAAGACCATTAATTTGTGTGCCACATCATGTGAGTAGAATAGAAAAAGAGTTAAAAATGCTTTGTTTCTTAACTGATCACATATGTTAAACCAGTAAACCCACAGCTGATCAATACCTTTGCTGGCGCTGATCATCTGCAGCACCATCTCTGCAGCCCCACGGGCGTGCAGCCTCGCCTGCTGATACAGGATCTTCTGCTTCTCCATCTCTTTTTCCTGAGGGCGTTAACAGAGTGAAGAATACAGTCATAGTTATCACTGATCTGTTCTTTACCTTTGAAGGTGACAGATGTATAGTATAAGAATCCCTGCTTGATAAAAAAAGAGGATACCTCAAAAGTCTTTTCCTTTTCTTCATCCTCTTCTTCCTCATCCTCTGCACAGCTCTGAAGACAAAGGGGAACACTCAAAGCTCAGTTTTCATCTTCATCGCAAAAATCCAACAAAACAGTATTTTAGAGTACAAAGAACTTGAAGACCACTACCTTTGCCATCATGTCTGCGTACGCAATATACAAAGGATCTACTTCCAAGTGACTGAAAAGAGGAGGTTCAGACAAGTTTGTGAACAAAGTCAGTAAAATATAATATACATACAATTGAATGTAACAAAATTCCTGTCACACGTGTACAAGAACATGCAGTATTCAAATAATACATCCTGGTCAGATCTGGACTAGAGATGGCTAAAGTCTTGCATCCTCATTAAGACACCTGACAGTGATACCTGAGTTTTATTTTGACACCAGAATGCAGCAATGATCTGGGGCATGGCTGTCAACCATCTGGGTTTAAATAAATTTGTTGCTGAATTTTGCTTGAATTTTTATTTTAGTTTTTTTTGGTTTCAAGAAGTAAAACAAACAACAAAAAAAACTTGCTCTACTACTGAAAGAGTGAAAATTGTATTGTGCTGATTAAATTTTTTTTCTGTACTTTTATTCGGTTAAATATTAATAAAACTCATCCATCAACATGAAAGGTGACCACTAGCACTTATTTATGGAAAAAATGAAAGTCATAATAAATGGAGACAGGAGGTTTGTGCCCAACAGCAAAGATAATTTCTTTGCTGGAAACCTTGAGTACCTTATATCGTCAAGTGCACTCGTACTATGAATATTAACTATTCTTGATCAAACTCCCTGTGGTATGGGGTCGTGTCAGTGAGTCTCTTCACATGTTTCTGCGTGGAGCGAGAGCAAACAAACTGAAACAAAAATACAAACACAAGAGTTGTTTGCCTCTCAGCTCTCTATTCCTTTAAAAACTTAATGGCAAATGCACTGATGATGACCTGAGGAGTAGGTGTGGTGTAAGGTTATAAGTGATATAAGGCGCATGTGTTTTTTACTTCATCCGTAAGCGGTGGTGGACAAAGTACTCAACTCCATTACTTGAGTCAAAGTATAGATACTCCTGGTCAAATATTACTCCAAACAAGTGAATGTTGTTCAGTATTAAAAGCACATTTTTGTTTTAATGTTAATGTGTTGTTGTACTGTTGATGCAATGAATTTACAGAAATGACTGAAACAACCTACTGAATGCATTGACCTGCTTATAGAACCTGTAGAATGAAAGGCTTGTAAAGTATGCTACGACACAAAAGGACAACCATTGCTGCAATTAAAACAATACGAATCACTCTTCATTTCGACAGTCTTAAACATGGACTTCAGATTTCTTCTGCTGACTTCAAAGCTATACTTAAAAGTAGAGACCCTTAGACATGTAGTGGAGTTAAATGTACAATATTTGTCTTTCAAATGTAGTAGAGTAAAAGTCATAAGTTTCCAAAAAAACTAACATTCAAGTAAAGTACAAAAACTAAAAAAATGTACTTAAGTACAGAACTAAACTAAATCTACTTTGTGACTGTCCACCCCTGTCCGTAAGTAACCGATATTCCAGTTTTGTGCATGATGAATTTTAGGACAAACACACCCCTTTTTACCGATGAAATCAAGTGACATCAAGTGTACCATAGGACTCATAAATCATGAAAAATCTCAAAAGGTGTCTAAATAAACCTAATAAAGACCAACATTATGCCATCTGGCAATTTATTTCAGAAGCAGAGGTGAAGAAAATACAAAATAACTTCAAATGAATGCTATTAAACTTTCTTCTCTAAACACCATTACACTCTCACCTCCTCTCTGTCAGAGCATTGTGGCTGAAGTGGAGAATAAGTTGGTGGAGAGGGTCTGGCTGGACCTCAGCCACCTCCTCTTCCTCCTCCTCCACTATTTTCATCGGTGTTTTCTGAAGAAGTCCACAGGTGTAAAGAGTTAGCTCTGCACAAGTCTTAAGATATCATTTATCATCCCTTTCAGGATAATCAATCCACCACTACTGCTTAAAAACATCACATTTTTCTTCACAATCTAACAATCAATTGCAACAATCCAAACACACTGAAGTCGGTCTGAAACATTCAACAAGCACTTGCATGCAGATGAGTTTGTGTCATGTCCAGGTGATCCACGGAGAGGACGGGAAGAGGAAGATAAGAGTGGATGATGAACAGCGTTGGAATAAGATTTGATAAACATGCATGTTACAGCAGAGAGATGCAAGCAGTAAGCTATTTGGTGATATGACTTTGACGATGACGAATGATCCTGACAGTAAAGGAGCCTGATAAAAATGAGCTGTACAACTACATGAAGCTAAAACAAACTTCGACAGATCTGAAGATTAAATCCTCGGATGAAAAATATTCTCCTTGAACAGAATAATCTGACTTCTGAGTATCTAAGGCTGTACTCTTTTCAATGGCACAGTTAAGGTGTATTGATGAATTTGCTGCACATCTGCGTACAAAGATTTTATATGAAATGTGATCTTCACATGACTAAGCGAGCATGCCACTGACGTCACGGCCACAGAACGGACTATAACGGCACCTTCACACTCACACTACAGACTTACAGAGTACAGCGAAAAGACAACTGATGGGTTGGATCCAGATCTGACAGCCAAACAGCTATGACTCCTAGTGAGACGCCTTCCTTACCACTGCTGTCAGAAAGGCATAGCCTGCTTTTCTAGAGCTGTGAGCGCTGGAGCTGGCCCTGTGTCTCCTGAGTTGGTCATGCAGCCTCTGACCCCTGACGGATCTCTGTTTGAAGGGTTTTGAACGCCTAGAGCGCAGGCCCCTAGGTGGTTTGGGTGAAGTCCCCACCCGGGCACGTTCCCAAGGCTCGACGGGCGGAGAGCTAAAGAAGCATTCGGCAGACAGGACTGGCAGAGGGGTGCCAACGCAGGGCACATGGGGCAAGGGCAAGGCGAGCCCAGTACTTACTGCCAGATCCTGAACTAGCTTCTCCTCAAAGGAGTACTCCTCTGCCTCTATCCAAAGTCTCTGATAGACCGGGATGAAGAAGTTGATAGCGCGATGCCTGGGGAAGGGGGGAGTTGGGGAGGAATGGAGGGGAGTGGGGAGGGAGGTAGAGTGGCATTAGGGTGGGTACTGGTGAGTTTTTAGAGGAGACAGGAAGGAGAGATGTAGGGGGAAAGGAAGGGTTACAGGAAGTGCATTTTCAGGCAGGGTGGTGATTGGTCGATGTAGGACCCACTGGCTCTTCTGACTGGTCACACTTGATCTAAAATATAACTGCCATCATGTTCATTGGTTGGTAAATATCATTAAAGAAGCATGCACACTTTAGGAGAGATATGCAGTTTTTAAACAAATCTGTGTTTATCTGACACCCTCCTTTAAACTAAGGCTGTCAAACGTTTGATTTATTGCCAAAGTTTTATAGTCAAAATCAGTTTCATTTGCACGTTTATAATTGCATTATTTTGCACTTCATAACAAGTATTTTTTAGTTTACATTGTCTGTGTTATAATTCTTACAAGTGTCCTGACATAGGAATAAATAAATGCAAGGACTCGTTCTTAATCTTAAATTTTAGACCTTTTTATCAACACTGCACTGATTTGGAGGTAGAAACCACTTTAAAGTGTTCATTCTGTTAAAAAGGGTGTTTGATGCTGTTAGAAGTAAATAACTACTCAGAATGGGCTCTACAAAATGACTAATTTATGTCTTTGAGCTCAGGTTAATTCAACAGAATTTATATTTTTTAGGAATTCCAGTTTTAGTACTTTCTTTGTGTAAATTACACAGTTAGGGTGAACAATTAACCAAAGAGATTTTCTTTTGAAATTGTACTTTGTTTTATTTTCCCTATTTAATTTGTACTGTCTTTGGTAAATGGCACAGCACTTCATCCACAGATAAAAAGCTGCAATCATTTTGAAAGAATATAAAGAACACCTTGTTCTTAATACTATCAGCTAACCACAGAAAAGAGATCTTACTGCAGATCCAAAAGTAACCTGCTTATCGGCACTGTAAATAAGTGAAATATTCTGATATAAAATTTGAGTTAACCTCTGACTTACACACTGCACCATCTGCAACTTTTTTCAAATTTGGTGTGAGAAAAATTCAGCAGTGTCCTTATTTTCCATCACAGTGATGACAGGTGATACTGAAGTGGGCTTTAACAGCAAATAAGCACATGAATTAATGAGTAGATCTACCAGTGTGATGTCATACCATTGTTGTCAGTTTAAGCCCATTGGCTCACAGTAACAAGCCCACTGCGGAGTGTAGATGGTACAATGAATGCAGAGTTGTTGACAACATGGCGTTGAGCAGTGCTGACCTGAAAACAGACCAGGCTCGTGTGGGGAAGGGAGCCTTGAAGAGGCAGGAGCTAAAAGAGCGTCCCAGACAGACTCTTAACAGGAAAACCAGGTTGTTTTGGAACATAAGTGATTGTGAACTTACCCTTGCAGTCATCAAAAGCATGACGACTGCAGATTTAAGGCAAAATATGTACTCTTTAAAAAGCATTAATTTTTACCTTAATCTCATTGACATAACCGCAATAGAACTCACAAACCTACTTTAAACATCAAATACTAATCAATGACAATTAACAGATTGGTTTTAAAACTGCACAATCATCAGTAAGTAAATATTGTGTTGTGAAACATTAGCAAAATAATAAAGGACCATTTTAAACTTTATTTATGTAACAAAGCAAGCTTTTGTAAACCTGATAGCCCTCCAATAAAATCAATATATCTGAGCTGTTATTTTCTGTCTGTCTGTCTTAGTCTTCCTCTACTTCATTCCTTTCTTCAGGGTAACCCTTGAAATGAGACAGAAGGAAACACAAGCCTTTTGTCTCAAGTGTTTCAGTCATTTTTTGGGCTCACTGTCTAGTTGACCAATCAGAATCAACAGTGCAGAAACATTTGGTTGCTAGGCAGAGATCAGTCCACAGCCTGGTGGATGGAGGGAGAGGAGGGGTTGAACAGATGAAGCATTCGCCCCGTAGTTTCACTTTACCGTCAGCAGGGAGAACAGGCGGTCAAAGCTGGAGGCTTTGAACGCCCTTTCCAGCCAAACCTCCCGATAGCCATTCAGGAAGTAATTATTATTTTTGTATCTGAGGGAGGATGAGGTTGTGTTATGCAAGAAAACGACACAGAGGAGAGAATGTCATTAGGAAGGTGAAGAGGGGTTTTCATGGGCACACAACAGTAAGAAAAATGCCCCTCCCCCATGGAAATTTGGTGGTTTGTTATGTACTGTTAGATTGAGACACAGCTTTTATAAATAGTTCATGTCAATATTCATTTATTGACATTGTTAAGCAGTTCTCACACAGGTGTCAGACAGACTTACCTGGGGAGATTGTAGAGGGGGGCCATGCGGAAACAAGCTACAACAGCACGCTTGCGCTGCTTGGACAGAAGTTTGTGCCAAACAAGCTTCTTATTTCTCAGAGGTTGCTCCACCTGAAGGAAGATATAAAGCACAGCACTGAATTGGAGTGAGCTGAGTGGAAAGAAGATGCTTTAAGATTTAAAGTAATTTATCAAGATCATACCCAGTAGATCGAGGCTATTAAATAAGTCTCAGTTTTGTATCTGATGGGAAAAACATCAATTTAGATGTAACAACACAGTCATTATCTTAATCATTTTATCTGTTAGTTAATCTAATAAAAATGGGGAAAGGGTGAGATGCCAGGAGATATTTGTCTCATCTTACTTCTGATTTGAATTTTTTTTGCTGGTGTTTTTGATCAAATTAAGGTAAAAAAAATGGAGTACTGGTCAGTATTAAGCTGGAGTCTGTATTATCACCAATGTCACTTCTGGTTCAAATATCCACGTAAATAGAATCACACAGCATGACACTGATGCTTAACCTACCAGCTACAGTATTGAGTATATAAAGGTAGCCCCTGGTGGAGATTACGGAGAAACCACAATACTTCTATGCACAAGTTCTAGTTGAAAACTTCTTTGTGGCCTGAACAACACCATCTGCTGGGAGTTTTATATGTTATCACCCTCTGGAGGCCAAGCCTCTAAGCCCAAGTGGTAATTTCCAACTGATGGAGAACCACTTTAAAAGGGCCTTCTGTCTGTTTTTTGAGTTCCAGATGAAGGCGTAATGCTGAATGCACCAAAGGGTTTTTAAGGTCTTTATGACCATGCTGTTAAAATAAAGGCGTTTCAGTATTTTGACAGAGGGACCAGGGGTCTTTTCTTTATTGTTCAATGACTATTTGAATCCAATACCTAAGAGGACCTCGAGCAAACCTCTTTTTGGAGTCCAGGGAGCACTTCTTTTCTTTGTCTTTTGAAACCACAGCTCAGATTGAGCCCTGCCTTTTGCATGTTTTGCTCTGTTATTTAAAGAACAGAGCCACATGTCACTTTCTGACAAAACAGCACCTCCTCCTTGTGTCAGAGCAGCATCAGTGTTAATAATAACAATTTAATTATCTTCTTTCAATCCTCTTGCTTGAAATCTCTGAATCTATTTTCATCCATCATCTCGATTACCCATGAAGTTTTATCTTCATCCTTCGCATGAATGAAGTTACTCATGAGGGTTTGTTTTTTGTCACCTGTTCGAGGTGGAAGACAGCCGCGGAGATGCTCTGCACTCTGTCTACATTGTGTTCTGGGTTTGCAGGTTCCTCACTCTTCACCACCACGTCCTTGTAGAGATTTAGCTGCCATTGGACTGCTGGGTCATCAGACTATAACAAAGTCACAACAGAATCTGTGAGTCTAACAACAGTGTCAAAGACTTAGAAAACTGATGTTTAAATAGTTTACAGCATGGAGCATGACTTTACCTTGTCTTGGAGGTGGAGATTCTGACGCAAGTGCTCCTTCACTTCATCATCTGTGTCTTTCTATAAAAGATAAATATATGACAGAGAATAAATTAAATTCAGTCAAATTCAACTATTGATGAAAATCAAAGCAAATAGAGTAAGTGTTTATGTGCAAAAAGAGCCATCAGAACAGACAAGATTAGGGCTTTTTTGGTCATTCTTCTCATTCTGCATTATGACAATCTAGGAGACAATTACATGTTTTAAAATGCCTTCAGCTTGAATAATATGGAAACTAAGACTGACACACAACCAAATTATTAATCATCTATTTATCTATTTACTTCTGTTTAAAACTGTTGGCTTTGAAGATGAATATAAACGATTGTAAAAATCATTGCACATTGTGCTTTTAAATGTTTTAGATAAATGGTCTGAATTATACAACATTATGTGATTGTATTGATTTAAAGGGCTAATTTTCAATATACTAGGGTTATTATTGATGACAAAATGGTTTGTTTTTATGAAGATAATGTGAAAGCAATGAAGTTTCACAAAATAAACTTCTTTTTTATGAGACTGCATCAAAAGTTCAGCCTTAAAGATCGCTTTATGAAAGTACCTTCAACACTAGCTTTGCGTAACAATTCATGAGTTAAGGCTCTTTGTTTTTTATGTTTTGATCTGAAAATCTGTTTTAAGCCTCTTAAATTTGGCCTCTTGTTGATTTTCCAGTGAAGTTCAGTGATAAATGAAATATTTTTGTGTTTTTTTTGTCACAACAGAGAAGAATTTAAACTTCATTCTGCACTGATGTCTCCTTAGACAGACATCTTCTCAGTAAATGGAGGCTGCAAAAAGACACAAGGCTTTCAAATCCTTTAAAGCCCTTGACTTCAGTGGAGTGTCTAATGCATTGATCACTACTAAGCACTCCTCAAACTGACATTTCAGCTTAAGGAAGAGCCCACAACAGCCTAAAACAGCCTAAAACAAAGTCTTTGCTGGCAGTTCACTCCTATAACAAACATCACAAGAGGAGGAAACAACCTTTTGTACTTTGTGATAACAGACTGATCTTCTTCTTGAGATAGTACTGCAAGTTTTTGAGATATACTAATAATGTATCACTGATTTTAAGATAACAGCATTAAGAGATCACTGAAAACAAAGCTTCTCTCAGACTCTTGAGCAAATAGCTGAAGTGCTTATTTCCTTTTAAACTGTGATTTTAATTTTCTTAGAGACTCAGCTGTTAAAACTATCTGCACCTGTCTTGGTGGACTTAAAGTAACTAAAATAAAGCTGAAAAACTGCTTAGCATATTAAGAGAACATGTGGGGCCTCTTGAACAGAACATATCAAAAGTTACAACCTTGGGGACAGGAAAATGGTGCCGATGGTATCTAATGACAAGTTCAGTATCTTAAAAACTGGGTTTAACACAGCTGCAAGACTGATATTACAAAACTGGAAAAAACCAAGATGCCCCACAGAAAAAGGAATGGACTGATGAACTGGTCAAGATTTTATGTTATTCACTTCACTTCACCTTTATTTATTCTCGAAAAGACATTGAGGTTTCCCTCATTTTCAATGTCGTCGAGATTACAGCCTTCATAAAAACAATAAACAAACACAATCAATCGCAACAGCAAAAGAATCAGTTAAAACAGTTACAAACAGAGGAGCAGTGGTCAGTAATCAAAGTCTTAAACCAGTGCTTTTTCCCTCTCCGCTCAAGTGATGGCCAACCAACCTTCTCAAAGAGGATGCAATGATGAGTGTTGTACCTGTCACCAGTAATGAATCGGAGAACAGAGTGGTACACCGAGTCCAGGGGCTTGAGAGTTGAAATTGCAGCATGTCTGTATATTATATCACCATAATCCAAGAAAGATAAGAACATGGCTTCTATAATTCTTTTACGACATGATATTGGAAAACAAGATTTGTTTCTGTAAAGGAAGCCAACTCTCTGTCGCAACTGGGTGACAAGAGTGTTAATATGATGTTTAAATGTCAATTCCTCATCAAGCCATATCTCAAGGTATTTAGACTCAGTGACTCTGTCGATTCTTGATCCATTTGAAGTTGATATTTCTATATTGTCAAATTTAATATTCCTAGCCCTGGAGAATAGCATGAATTATGTTTTTCTGACATTAAGTACAAGTTTAAGGTTAATAAGTGACTCTTGTAGAGTGTCAAAAGCAAGTTGCAGGTTATCAATGGCAGATTGTACAGTGTCCGCGACACAATAAACAATAGCATCATTTTATGACTACATGCTTGGCAGACTGAACATTGGGGGGAAGACAACAGAGCTATGGGGTCATTTTTGGTGACACGTGGAACTGAAACTACAGTAGATGACAGAATGATCATGCATGTCCTGGGCTCTTCCTTTTTATTTATTTCTTTATTTTTGTGAACGGATGTCACTTCTCCATGTCCTGTGCAATATATGTACCAAAATGCTGCACTGTTTAAAGTTGTTTAAAAGTATTTAAAAGTGTTAAAATTAATAAAAATTTGAATTACAAAAAAAAAAAAAAAAGTTACAACCTTAAAGCGTGATTGTGCCAAGTGTGTGCGTGTTTTAATATGTTAATGACTGTGTTTTATTATTATCGTAATAAATAGTTGGTAAGTAATTCTGTGAGAACTCTTTGTAACAGGTCATGTTTTGTCAGCTTACCAGGCTGTAGCGTATCTTGGCCAAAGAGATGAGCTCCTGGTCTCCTGGGGTGCACATGTTGAGGCCAATAGGCAGCATCTTCTTCAGAGCAGCCACGATCAGAGATGTCTGGATGGAGTAATACTCGCCTCGACGGCGCTTGTGTTTCCTCTCCTGGTCCCCTCCTGACTTTGGAGATAAAGAGACAAGATCAATCTATGACATCAGGGGGAACTGTATTTCTCTCTATGTGGCCCTGTGATTGGCTGGCAACCGGTCCAGGGTGTACCCTGCCTCTCGTCCAATGTCAGCTGGGATATTCTCCAGACCCCCACGGCCTCAAAAGATTTAAGAAGTATGTATAATAGATGGGTGGATGGTACTGTAGCAGTGAGGTTAAACTTAGTGTGGCACTCACAGAAACACAAACTGCCCTCTGGTTTAAAGCTCTCAAGGCATAATGAGTGTTTGTCCTACTTTAAAACTTTGATAAAGATAAATCACAGACGAAGACACCAAAGTGCTTCAGCATGAATCAATTATCAGGCCGAGTCTTTCAGAGGTCAGAGCTTTCCCCCACTGAGAGGTATTGAGTCAAACGTGTGCAAAAAGATAAACTTCCAACGTTTGCCAAATCAAATAAACAACAAACTCTCTCAGTGACAGCTGGTGGTACTGTTGATTAAGAATACACTGTCAACATCCAGATATAGAGGCTAACTTTATTTGTGTTGTAAAACCTCAGTGTAGAAGTGAATTTAAGAGGATTAAACTTGTAGGGTTGATATGTAACACATCTCAATTTTACACATTCAGCACGTCAGGGGATCTAAAACACAAGAAAAACGCTTGGTGAGACTTTTACTGTCGTTAGCAAAGTGTGTGAAATATAGCAGAAAGAATGGGAACACTAGATGATCCCATCAGGAAAATATTCAGGCTGTGTGTCTGCAAAGTGCTGACAAAAGAGAGCAGGAGGGAGGGAGATAACTTCAATGTAAGCTCTGAGAAAACCTGGAGATACTCTTCATAGAACACACTGTCCTTTAATATACACATTAAACCTACAATATCTGCAGTAACATCTGTTTTTTTTTTTTAATTATACACTCACCTGTATCACATGCATTAGTCTCTCTATTTACCTTTGACATCTTTGTCTGTCCCTCTCCAGTCAGGAAGCCCAAATTATTGATCTCATTCTGAACCACAAAGTTTTGCTCCTCTCGTTTAAAGTTCTGAATGCAGAGGGGAAAAACAGGAAGTTAATCAGAGCTATAACTTTATTGTTGAACCTTCTATGATAATATAAAAATAGGATTCAAAGGTGCGACATACATGGGACTTGCACCAGAGGATGAATATCTCTGCCACCATCCTGAAGAGCTCAGTGGAGTCTGCATCTGGCTCCTTCAGCCACCGGGACCTGGGAAGACAACAATTCTACCTTGTTAAATTAAGTTGTGTTGAAATCTGTGGGCCACATTAATTAACATTTATAGCAGGCTTTTGATTAATTTTGTTGGACAAAGTGGTACACCATAAGTAATATTCAGCAATACTTATATTTCTATGTGCTGCATTGTTTCCAGTTTTTATTTCAGATGTCTGCTTCATGTTAGGTTTATTCTGCTGGAAACACAACATTTCCTGATATGGCCTTTTCATGATAGAAGCAATAAAAACACTATGATGACTGTAGCTTATAAATAGTGTAGAAGTGTAGAGTATGTGGGTAACAAAACGTCTTTATCACCAAATTAATCTTGCTTAAGCAGAGAAACACTGAGCTGTAGAGGTGTCGGAAAAATCGCTTCATGTCAGAATTTTAACTCGTACTCTCTAACATTCTGAATTGATCTAAAAACAAAATTTAAAAGTCTTTATTTTCAACATTTGTCTTCCTATTTCAAGCAACTACAATCATGCTGCTCGTGCTGTTTGTCTGCATCGACTTTCACTGCACATACTTTTCTTTTTCTTACTGCTTTCATCGAGCTCTTTTAAAATTTAATCTGCCACAAAGCGTCTTTTCTTTGAACTTCTCCATTATTTCAGAGAGAGAAAATATTCATGTGTTATTTTACAGGCTGCATCACTGCCATGTATGTTTTTTGGGGGTGCTGTCTGAATGCATTTGCACTAATCTAGTTTCGGCCAGCTGTTTAAGAACATGTTGGACATATTTTCACATTGCTGATAAAGAAGCTACTAGTAATTAATCTTTGTTTTCTGTGACAGCTTCTTCTGTTACATAAGTTTTGATTACTAGCCACTGTGGCCTGTAGTTTGAGCTAATCCACCAAACACTGTACAAACATTTGGAGGCGGTGGATGGTTATTTTCAACCCTGTTAATTAGCCAATACTGCTTCTAGATCACACTTTTAACATAACAGAAACCAGCACACTTCAAAGACCAAAACCCAGACCCCAAAGAAAAGACTCCAACATTTTATGTAGAATCCATAAGTAGGTCACCAAAGTATTAAAATTTCAAAGCCTGCATTCCCGATGGAGCAAGATGAAAGAAAACAGAGTTAAACTTAAAATCTTATGTTCAAAAGTGTCCAAAAATCTTAGGACAAAACAAATCATGAAAATAAAAACCAGCCTTTGAGGACACTGTACCTGTTATTGTCCACATATCGGATCAATATGGGGTAGAAAGCATACAGGTCCCTGCAGAGCACAGCAAACTCATCCAGCACCAGCAGCTCAGCCTCCTGGTTGTCACCTTTACCGTCAGCCTTCAGAGATTCCTCTTCAGCTACGACCTACGTTCACAAAACATTAAATTAAAAGTATCACTGTCCTACTACTGACCCCCCTGCCAAGCAGTACTCATGAGCATTACGGTCCTGGACTAACTCCAGTGAGCACTGACAGCTCTGTATATACACTACAGCTTCAGGAATAATGATGAATCAGCAAAAATTCTTCTTTAACCACAGGTATCATTTAGCATTGGACATCATGTGCTGCTGTAAATGGTGTATTTTAAGCTCTAACCTTCACCGTCTTCTTCCTCAGTTTGTCCAGTGTGTTAAGGAAGTGGGTCCTCAGCAGATCTGGTCCAGCTTTGGAGATGATTGGCTGAGAGTAGACTGTAGACAGAAACAACAGAGACTAGGATTACAGCCTCAGATTTGAGGACAAATAGTTCTTCTCTGGATATTATATCAAGTGTCAAACCACATGAAGCACTAAAAAACATTTCTAGAGCGGGTTCTGTATTTTTATATTTCATTCAAAAAATGTAGTTTTACTTAAAAAAGAGGGAAAGTCCAAGGATAGGGACACATAAGGGCACAGGGAGAACTTCTCAACTGTCTAATTTTGCTTATTTAAGATTTGTAGGAGTTGCAAAGTCGGATGTGGTTTCAAAACTCAAAGCTTTTCAGGTAAATTGAGCTCACAGCAGCCAATTATGTTAACGTGGCTGTTTGTATCCCTCACTGAGATCAAATATTGTTGAATGTATAAAATAACTATGGTTTACACTTAGGTAACTGAGTAGTAAAACTGACCAGTTCCTTTCATTGGAACAGTCTGTGTTGGAAACAGATGTAAAGCAAGAAAGACAACATATTACTCTTTGGGGAATTACACTTTTGGTTTATAAAGTGAGCATTCAGTGATAATAAAGTAAACCTTTATGGGACCTTTGTAGTTTCCGTTAATGTTACTGCTAAAATCTTTATATTATAGTTATTTATGGCCATTTTTTATTTCTAAAATACAAACAATGCAAACATTTTTCTTTATCTGCAAATACCAATGATCACCTGTTCAGACAAATATCTGCGAATACCACTATTGTTTCGATAATATTATGCATCCCTTGTTATTTTGATTTATTGCAAACTTTATCTATGTATTTTGCAGGAACAGGACTTGACCACTTGGCTGGAGCTGGTTAGGTTTCTAATGAAGAATCAAGAAAAAACAAATGCACAGGAAACTGTCCCTCACTACTCTATTTGTCCCAGCAGAGGCCGGCTTAACATGAGTCTAGTTATCCTGGAGGTCTTCTTTGCCACTATAACGAAATATTGCTTTGTGCTGTATTAATGATGGATAAATGGCAAAACAAAGGGTACGGTCATAACCAGCTCCTCTTGTAAATCACCTTATAACATTCATCACGAATAGGTACAATACAAATAATGATAGATGAAGTGAATGTAAAAACTACTTTGCTGCTCCATGTATGAAATATGCTTCATATGTACAGTTTAATTTGACTTTAATAATCGCATGTCTTTTTCCTCAAACTGTCCTGGGCCTGGGACATACCTGCAATCCTCTTCATCCAGGGGGCATCATCAATGCCCAGGTTGTTGTTCAGGATCTTGAGGATGTTTCCCAGGATGATGCTGAGGTGTTCAGAGGTGACCATGGTGCAACAGTTGGTGTCTGGGGGAGAGTTCTCTGGACCTTTCTCCCACCAGTAAGACAGGTAGTTACACAGCATGGGAAGGACCACCTCAATGACCTGCAGGAGATGCATGAAATGTGAATGAGAGAACATCTTAGAATGGATTAGGAGTGAAACAGTCATTAACAGATGGTTGTATTATAATTGAGACCAAATATTTCAAGTGACATCACACCTTTAAACATATCCAGTCAGGCATAACATAATGACCACCTACCTAAAAACCCAAAAGCATACAACAAAGAATACATAAAGCTGTGATGCCCTCAGACCTGCGGCATGTCGCTGTAGCGAGCCCCAGACTCTGAGACATCACTGACGTCTTTGAGCAATTTTTCAAGTTCTGGCATCTCAGGGCACATCTCCTCCACTGTGTCAGGCATACTGAGGACTGGAAACACAAAAAACACAGTCACAAAATATACGAGAAGCAGAACATGAACCAACTGCCAAAGCTGATAAACATTACGGGTGTTCTTGTGAATGAATATAATAAGGACATTGTATAAGAACAGGAATGACAAATTAGGATTTCAGGAAATTATCTACAATAAATCCATTCTTTGCCATTTCCATCCGCATAGGTGTGTACACAACAATGCCAGAGCACAGTAAAGTCATAGAAAAAGATCAAACTAAAAGCAGAATCAGGTGGACACTTACTGGCCCTCTCTCTGGGGGTCTTGGTGTTAAAGACAGAGAGCGGGTTGTAGGCATTGAGGTGGGGCTCCAAGAATGCAACAGGCATGGCTCCTACCAAGGTTGCCAAGCTCTCGCCCAGTGCTGGAAGATGCCTGCAGATTAATAGGAAAACAAATCAGATTAGATTAGAAGGAACTGTATTAATCCCTTGGAAAGACTCCCTCAGGGAAATTGAGAATAAAATCAAATCACCAAATGTGATATAATTAAAAAATAGGTAAACAAATATAAAAGTAGGCAGATTATAAATTTATCTGTTTAGAAAAGCAACTCAAAGAGTAATCCAGACACTTTAGGGTCACTTTTGTCTTAAACAGTCGATCTTACTTTCACCTTAGCTAAGGAGCTTGTGTTCAAACTTTTTGATAAGGCTGTCAGGGGGCTATACATGCCATTACTGAGATAGGACAGTGTACAGAGGTGGAGACTGGTAAGTGAGGATGACGTGGAAAAGCAGCAGCATAGTCGATTTTAACCCTGCCGCCTCCTACAGTGAGGACAGCAGTCTATGTATACGTAACTACTAGGCTATTGAATCCCAATGCTCTGACATTTTTCTAAGTTGAATAATTCAGAGGCAGTCCTGAAAGATTTTTAAAGTTGTGAAACAGCCGAATGAAAAAATACTGCCACAGAAATGTGCTTTTAATGAAAGACAGAAAACCCATGTCTTCATTTTATTACAGTGTGTCATAAAAAACACTAGAATGTCTTTTTGTGGATTTTTTTAGTAAAGAGGGAATGAGGTTACAATATAAACCTCCCTCAGTCCTGCATCCATATTTCAATGAATGTAAGTTAATCAAAAAGCTCAGCAGCAGAGCCTTAATAAATGCTGACTTGCATAATGTAGTTTATGAATTGCTATTTCACAGTTCCTTGATACTAAACGCCATGAATCACTGACATTACAGTAAGCTTTAAGTGGCACTGGAGACACTCAAACTTAACGATCAAGTGCATAGTGCTGTAGTGCTGCTCAAGGTCTGAACAGTTTTACATCCTGCTGCATGTCACAAATAAAGTTTGCAGTCTTACCTTTCCACAAAGATGTTCTTCCCCGTTCCCAGAGAGTAGAAACAAGTCAGGATGCGGTAGCAGGAGAGCTGCACATCATCCACTGAAACAAACAGAACATAGCTGTCCGTGACAAAAACACCTTTAATCTACAGAAATGACAGGAGGATGGTGCAGATGCCTCTTTAACATATCAAGTAATATATTTACAGTTTTCATAAACTGTGCATACAGTTTTCCTTTAATTGCAATTATGCAATAGTTTATGTATGAATGTGTATGTAGTTTATGTTGAAAACCAGACTCAAAACCTATCTGTTCAAGCTCTCCTACTCCCTCTGATCTTTTGCACTGTCTGTTGTATTGTATTGTTCATTTTTATGCCTGTTTTTACGCCTGTTTTTATGCACTTTTATTCTTACGTTTGTAAGGGGACCTTGAGTGTCATGAAAAGCACCCTTAAATAAAATGTATTATTATTATTTATTATGTACATGAAGTCTTTCTTTGTTTTATATTGTCTTTTATTTGAACTTTGATTCTCTAATTAAGTTTTGAGTTTAAGTTAAATGTAGGTCATAAGTATACTGGCATATTCATATTTTGTTTTTCATTTGCTAAGATAATTTAGCTTTTTGTACGGCCTCCTTGCATAGCTCTGATTATGTTGACAAAGTATTTTTTGAAGTCACCTTTTATATATTTCATGTAAATTTATATAGTCTGTAAAAGCTTTGAATACAACCCGTAACCATCAGGAGACTCAAATATTGATTACCATAAAATCTGGCATATAAGCAGACTATTAATACCTAATTTTTCATTTGACAAGTTTGGCAGTATCTTAAAGAGGTCCTGTTTTACCTCAACACTGGTTCAGCCCTGACAGCCCCAAAAATGGACTACGTCTTACATACCCGTGCAGTTTATGATCCAGATTTTACAGTAAATTGCGGATCATCCCCGTTTGCCTTGTAATCCAATAACCTACTTGTTCTTTTTCTATTCATAACTATATCATTTTAATTTCAAAGTTATCAAAAATAAAGTCAAAAGGTCAGGAAAGAGTTCATAAAACAAACTCACACAGCAGATCTACTCCAAACTCATGGTTCCTGATGTGCTCAAACAGGGCAGTGAGGACGGGCAGCAGAGCGACAGTCACGTAGTTGATGCTCTGGCTGACGCTCTTCATCTGAGCACGAGACTGCATGAACTTCCCGAGCTTCAGCATCTCCAGCAGCTTTTCCAGGTCCTCAGAGGCATTCTCAAAGAAGGTCCTGACCCCGGCTTTAACCAGCTCTGAGCCTGACTTCATCACAGTTCTGGGAGAGAGGAGGGAACATCAGGGCTAAACTGGCTTTACGAGTGCGGGATAAAGAGCTTGTGCAGAATATAGCAGGTGCTCACCTGGTGTCCAGAGAGTTAGTGAGGATGTGCAGACAGCCCACCATGATAGCAGAGTCACTACCTGTAAGAGACACCTTTATTGTAGAAATGGAAAGAGATTTAAAGCTACAAGGCACACAAACAATAAGACAGGCAATGCCAGCCTTACCAAAGAGAGAAATCCTGTGCCTGACAAGAGCTGCCAGCTTACAGAACAGGCTGGAAAACAAAGAGGGTAAGAACAGAATTGAAGAAAGAGCTTAGACAGAACTGAAAAAAAGCAAAGTAAGCAAAGAAATGAGAAAGAAAAAGGGGTATCTTGACACTGAAATAAAAAAAGGGCTTCCATGAAGAGAAAAAACCCTGAAGATACAAGGCTAACATAATAGTCACTGCATGCTTTATTACCTGGTGACCATCTCCTTCTCTTTGTTGGACGCACACCCACAGCTGCTCAGGTTCTTGCTAGGTGTAGAAATGAAATACAGGCCGTGGTTCTTGAAAAAGTGATCTATCAGAGGAAGCAGCACCTAGAGAGAAGAAATAATTTTATTAACTCAACCCTCAAGCGAGTCATCGACAGTCACCAACAGTGGGTGTTGGAGGAGCTCCAGACCTTGGCAAAGAACTTGATTTCCTGGTCATGAGGTGATTTGTCGGTCTTCCCACTTGTGGCCATGGCCTCTGGATTCAGAAAATAAAGGGTGGATCAGTATGTTTCGGAGTGCTGAATGAGTTTAAGGCACCTCCAGAAGCTTCTCTTTGTGTTAAAAGTACCACTCACTCACCTAGATGAGCGATAAACTCCTGAGCAGAGTCAACGTACTTCAGGAGCCTCTTCAGGAATTTGTAGGCGAATCGTTTCTCCATGGATGAGGATTCCTGCTCGATGTCCTTCAGACCTCTGACAAAGAAGAGGATTGAGAAGAAATTATTTTCTGCTATGCACTGTTTAATTCTGCTGGGAAAGCAAACATAATTATTCTCCAATAATGGTATTTATTCAACTTTTGCAAAAACCTGAATTTTCATTTTGTTTGAGATATTTTAACACATGATAACGTCCCAATTGTCATGTCACTGAAATGAACAAGAACACATCATAGTGTTGCAATATGTCACACAGCCAGGACTGCATGCTTTATTTAACTACAACCTTTTTTATTTAATTATTTTTGAAAAATTATGAAATACACAAAAGACAAAGATAACAAATTATAAGTAGAGCAGGGAGAGGGGAAAAGCCCAAATGGCTTATTTGAAGCCTCCACCCAAAGTATATTAAGGTTACACAATATTATATGTGCATGAAACATACAAGAAATGAAAAGAGAAAAACAAGAAAAGTTACTCACAAGTTATGACAAACTGGTAACAAAATGTAAATCCGCACGTTTACATCCCTACATCTGTTGTTGTTGTTCGTTGATTTTATTTTTCTATTGTTCATTTTAATGTTGTTGTGAACTTTGTACAGTGTCCTTGAGTGTCCTAAAAGGCGCTTGTAAATAAAATGTTATTATTTACAGCCAGTAAAGTAATGTGTTATTTAACATTTCACATGATGCACAACAGTACAAGTTAAAATCACCTTGCTTTGTTGCGCCCAGTGCTGCAAAAATAATTTTGGATAAATACTAAAGTGATCATCTTAGTTTTACTTCAAATGCCACAATAAACAAGTTATGAAACATAAGGCAACAAAGCAGTATTAGAGTTATTATGTTTCTTGAAATAAATTATAATCATATTTAAGCAGGTTGATAAGAGGACCTGGTTAGCCCGTCCGACTTGACTTTGAGTATTTCTTGCCAAACATTTCAAGGTGCTTTGGAACAGAATGAAGTGAATCTTAAGGAGGTGTACCTTGTTACAACATAGCCACTGATCTGCAGAAACTTGAAGAGCTCCTGGGCCTTCTCTCTGTCTCTGTACTTCTCTTTAGCTGTCAGGGTGTCATAGGGTACCAGCAGCGGATGGGTCCCTCCTCCTGATTAATCAAAATGCAGTCAACAATACTACAAAGCTTTAAAATGTACCTTTAAACAATAATAAGAATAGCACAAGAGCATACAAGAGCAAAACAATTTTTAAACAGTACCTACCTTTGCTAATGAGTTCAGTTTTCTTCTTCTTGGCCCAAATGTTGTGGTAATTTTCTGCAACCACTTCAACCATGCCCTGAAAATAAATGTAATCATAATGAACTTTAGGAAAAACGTCATGGGCTCTTTTTGTCCTGAGAATAGTGGGTGAGTAAAAGAACAAAGTCACAGCCAAATAAACCAACCTGTAACTCTCTGGACAGAGTTACATTGTGCAGGTCCATCGGAGCAGGGCTGAATCCACTGACCTACAAAGTCAGAGAGAGACAAGTCAACACAAAAATCAGTTGTGAAAGTAAAAAGTAATAGTTGTATATAATTAGTGGGTGATCAATTGGAGTTTAACCTGAGAATCAGATGCTTTTCTTTGTTTTTCACTCTCTCGTTGTTGGAACATGGCCTCCCCCTCCTTGGTCCTTTCAATATTCCAGCCCATCGCCAGCATGCTCTTCAATGACTCCTTCGCTGGCCAGCGGTACGTTTCTCTTTCCTTTACATTTAACACACACAGAAGTCTGACAGTTACTTAATGCCCCAACACATCTACATAAGACTAGTGTCAACATTATTTTTTTCCGTCTTACTTTGAACAAAGCCAAGGGATCTCAGACTAAGACTTATTTGCCCTTTGCGGGTAACACTGTGAATGTACCTTCTCACTCAGAGATTTAAAAGGCTTCAGCAGTGGGTGAGATTTGGCCTGTTCATCCACACTGTCTCCTTGTTTCCAGCCTGCTGATATCTACAATAACAGGGCAAAATAGTACATTACAGGGTACTCTGCAGTTTGATAAATTATACTTTTGAGGACAATGTTAAATGGGATTGACACAAAATTAGAAGCTCTTACAGCAGTTTCACACTGGATGCCTGTGGCTGCATGTTTCTGCTATGTTGTGGCTGCATCTTCCTGCTGTCACAGCTCTATTTTCCCATGAAAATCACCCTAATAATAAGCTTCTATAGAACATTAAAAAGGAACCACAATAAATGTCCCCACAAGTGACCTGATTCCTTGAATTACTGACCTGGAAAATCTGCAAAATTAAAGCATTCTGAACAAAAGAGAGTTTCTCCACAGACTGAGCTTTAACTCTGAGAGGCATAGATGGGAATAGACATATGGATGGAACTGTGACAGATTTTACTGCTTTGGATATACATACCTGCTGGATTAAGGTAAACATGTCTCTGTGTTTCTCATGTTCCTGGCTGAGATACACGAGACACTGGCATACTGAATGTTCTGAGTTGATATCATGTTGACTGAAATGAGAACACGCAGGCAGTGCTGCCGTCACGCAAGTAAAGCGCATCCAGTGTGAAACAGCCCTTATAAACCTGCACTGAGCCCTACATAATCAATAATTAATAGTATGAATGGCATGCAGCAGGAAACAGGAGGGAAATACTGTAATCGCAGGAACATACACTTACCTTCTCTGAGGACCACTTGTCATGGGAATGCTCTGCATATTTGTTGGCAATGTACTCAAGTTTTTCAGGAAGGGAGATACTAGAAAAAAGAGATTGATTCAGTATTTACAGTTATTTACATTGTTCTCAACTGATCAATCACTCAGTCAACCTTTACTTGTATGGCTCCACCTTATTACAGATGAAATCTCGGGACACATTACTGAAGAGCAGGTCTAAGTCTTACTCTTTTATATGATTTATGATTTACAATGACGCAGCACTAGGCAGCATGAATCAAAGTTATATGGGCAAGAAAATAAGAATCGGATGGTCTAGCTTCAGAATCCTCCTCACTTTTTTAATGCTGACTCTCAGCCTGAATTTCAGGAAAAAAAACAACTTAATAACACAAAAGATCAGTTTGTTCATGAAATGAAACAAAATAACATCATTATGTCAGCATCACAAATACAAGGGCTGACAGAAGTCAATACACTGACTTTCTGAACAGACTGTTTTATTTCAAAATGCTATTAAATTCTGAAGGTCTCAGGCTTTTATGTGCCAGACCTTAGATTTCCCAAAACAGTGATTTTTTTTTCCCTTTTTGTCCCCAATGGAAATATCTCATATTTCTTATTTGCAATGTGAACCTGGCAGCATAAACACAAATATTACACTTAAAATCTTAGCCTTTAATGCCATGTAAGAGCTGTGGCAGCTAAAATTAAGATGCAATATTTCAACCTACCATCTATCATGGTGTAATATTGTCAAAGGCAGCCTTGTGTATCATGACTAAGCTGTAAAATATGTGACAGAATACATTTTTAGATAGTGTTTTTCTTACAAAAAAAATTAAATATCTTGTTATATTCTATCTTTTTTTGTCTTGATCTGTGGATTATATTCTTTTTTTCACACATTTACCCCCATAAGGTCCCATTTTACCAGCCAGACTAAAATGCTGGATCCAAGTGTTTGCCGTTAAGTGGCTAGTTACAGCAGAGGGTGAAGTTAAAAGTCAAATAACTCACTTTTATGACAAGATAATAGCCTTCCAGAGAAACAGACGTCAAATTATGAAGATTGGTGTTCCTACTTTAGGAATCAAAAACTTTTATATACATGCCTACTGAATTTTCGCTTCACTTTTTCATTTTCTGCCTATACTACATGTCTGTTTAAGAAAGTAAATGTACAGGGATATTCATGCAAACTCATCTGCAAGAAATTAGTATTTTTGACCATCAAGTCCAAAATTTGGAGTCACTGTGATCTGGATCTTCACGGATACGGTACATGTAAAACCACAAAGCTGCCCTGGGGAAGCCTCTATTTTGCGTAATAATATCCAAAAACAGTCCAGTAAAGTATTTTTTTCATAAATACCTTAATACAATCATCAATTTCATTAAAAAGACATGTTAGTATTAGACAAAATATGGGTTTGCTTTAATAAACCTATTCCAGGTGGGAGTATCTCACATTTTAGAAGCCAAAGTTCCCCCTCAAGTAGTTTTCATAAACTATTATGCTACAGATCACATACAGCACTGTCCATGTATTTTGTGAAGCATATGTCCTTTAAAAGCAAAGTGCAGCATAGCCTTTTTACCACAACTTTTTTGTTCCTGTGTTTGTATCCCTTTGTTAACAGCCTTGCAACTGACTTTTGAATACTAGTACGCTAGCTCAGCACCTAGGGTATTATTCTCTGTCAACAATAAACTTTATTGTTCTGGTTTGTGTACAAATACACCAGAAAATCCAACTTAACTTAATGATTTATATGTTAATGGATCACAGTGTATTAGATAGAGATGTAAGATTTAATTCATAAGTTATCTTTTGTTTCCATGACAACAGGACAGTTAGTAAGCACAATTTTAGACCACTCACTTGGCAGTGTTGATGGGTTTGGGATCAAAGTTGCCCTGTGCATCCACTGAGGCTTGTTTCTCCAGTGTTGCTCCCAGACTGGCATCCACAAAGTCTGGAGGCAGAGCTCCAGCGATGGCACACAGACATGACTTGGCCATTTTGAAAAGTTCAGCATCGTACTTCTGCAGAGGAGACAGACACGCCAGAAGAGAGCTGTTATAACTTGTGCTCTCATCATGTTATCTGTTGTGAGGACATGCCTGTTTAGATGCTGGATGGGCAGACTGAGAGGAGAAAAGTCAGGGAACGAAAAAGAGAAGAGGAAACATGAAAGACAGAGAACAGGAGAAGGCTGCGCCGAGCGATGGCCTGTCACACACTGATAAATGATTCATCTGCTTTGGCTTTGCCTCAGCTGCACAGCTCAGAAGCACTTCATTGAGCTTTCACTTCACTACCTCTGACTAACAGGGAACTTTTCTCTCATGAGACCCCACATGCAGGTATAAGAGATTCAACCTTTTTTGAAAAATAACAGCAGCAAACAGAAGGGAGCTTTATGAAAGGAAAACACGGCCAGACTGCTAAAACAGTTTGTCCTGCAGCAGAGAAGGAAATATTGCACTGCCTCTAGACAAGAGAAAAAACAGATATATTACAGCTTTCCAGAATCATGAATTATTCATCTTATTTGCACAAACTATCTGCATATCTTACTGAATATTGACCAAAACACAGATCCTGGTCTTACCTTATGGGAGAGGGAGTCAAATATTCCCCAGAAGAGTTTCTTGGTGAGAAGGAGCTCCTCCTCTGAGGCGATGCCGAAGCTGCCCATACCCGACGGCAGGCAGTAGTACTTCCAGTTCTGCTCATAGTGGTTGGTGAGAAGCTGGAGAACAGAATGATAGCAAAACAAAAAACTAAGGTGTCGCGTTTCATCAGTGTTATTATTATTCTCGGTAAAGAGCAAGAAGAAAATTCTTTAATGTTTCATGGCACAAGTGACCTAACAAACTAATAAATGGTTCAGGGAAGAAACAGAAATGCTGGGTTTTGAGCACACGGAAAACTGGGAGAGTGGATGTTTTTCTTTTAAGCATTTCCAGTTCATTATCAAGTTCTGGTGTATTTTGTAATTTTTAACACAAAAAATGGTGGTTTCAAATGTGCTGGGTTTACTATTTAAACAACATCTGAAGAAAGAAATGTGGATAAGCATTTAAGACAAACAATGATTTAGATTACAAAACGAGTCAACATTTAAAAAAATATTTCCAAATGAGACTATTTTTCATTTGTATTGATTTTTTCTTGGCACGGTATTGAAACGGGTATTGAGAATCAAATTTCTTTGCTGGAATTGTATTGAAGTTTACAATTCCGGTATTGTGGCAACCTTATCGGATGCAGACAGTAAGTTTGGATGAGTAACAAAGCACTGACTGAAGCAGAAAACACTTTTCACATGACTAAATCTATTGAAGAATAGAGAAAGAGAATTAATGCTTTATAGGGATGATGACAATCACCACAGATGTAACATTTTGCGTCTTAACCCTTTACACGACATGTTGTTGTCTGATGACGAGCTAAGATCTGAACATCACATCTGGGATGATTTTTATCATTAAATTGACCTTGGAGAAACCTTTTTTTTGCTACTGCCTCTGTGTCGATCACCCAGCACTCTAGTTTTTTGGGTGTACATGCTGTTTTCTTAAAATTGCTTAATGAAGAAGAACATGCCAGTGATTAAGTCAATGAAGGTCAATAAAGGTCCACCATCTCAATCAAACAGTGTGCTATGATGAGCTGGGGTCTCGAGATTAGTGCTGGACCTCGGTGGTACATAACATCCAAACATTCATGGCCATAAAAAGATGCATGCAAGAAGATACATTCATATAGTCAATCAGATGGCTTTAAGGGGCTTCATAAAGACCAACAAGACTTATTTTTTTACTTGAAAAAACATCCACAAGAGTATTAGATTTCTCTTAATGCTTGCAAAAATCATCCCACAACCACTTCACTATTTCACAGAGATAACAGCAACCCAAATCACAGAAAATATCCCCATATACCAAACCTCAGTGAAGAGAAAAATGTGATAAAATAAAGACAGGCAGTCCTGGAACAACCCCCCCCCCAGTTTTGTTTTTCTCACTCAGACTGACTGAATGTTTATGCAACTTTGAAGCCCACAAAAATCTACTTTAGAGACAGAAAACGTTCTCGCCTTTGAACAAACACCAGAAACACAGGGATGGAAACAAACTGTGAGAAGAAGCTCACCTTGAGAGGTATTTTGCAGTATTCAGTGAGCATGGGGACGTCAAACACCAACCGTCTGAGGAGCTGCTGCATCATCGAGGGACGCAGGTGCCTGTTCAACAGAAAAGTGGCATGATTCAATATAGAAACACTCTCCTGATATCAGTGGCTTGATAAAAACTGAGAAGCCAAATGAAATGCAGAACTGCTATAACGTACACTGAAAGTGCTCTGATGGTTTATTTCACTCCTATTTGTGTACTAGTTCTATGACTTTTCTTCATTATATCTAATTAATTTTTGATTACTTACTGGCTTTTTTCTTCTTCCAGTTTCTGAAACTCCTGAATTTCCCCTCCAGTGATCATTAAAGGATTACCACACCTTTTCTGATGCACATCACACTAATCCGATGTAACGCTCTTATCCTTTCTAAACCAGTCTAGGTGATAAAAAAAAAGATATTTATATCCAAATGATTCTAAAAGCTGAAGTTAAAAGTACCCTCTATGTGAAGAAAGTCTGTTTTATAAGCATGTGGCAGACACATAATGCATGCATAATGCTGCTCCATGAAGAAATCAATAAAGGTCAAACTCTTGCCAAACAGCTGCCAGCAGTGCAAGCTTGAAATCCTTTATCATCAATGTGATTGTTCTGTTGCCTGCTAATGAAGATAAATGTGGCTAATGTTGAACTTGGAATCCATACAGCTTAAGAAATCATGACTCAATTATTCCAATAATTCAGCTGTTACTCTGTGTGAGAGTGAGGCAAGATATCAAGTTTTTAGGACAAGCACTGTTGAATAGATTGACTTGAAAACAACCACCCTATTTACACTTCCAAAAAACCCTGACAGCATCCTGACTTTACCTCAGTGACCTGCATGTGTGAAGGCAGACAGCAGGGTTTTTTTTTTTTTTTCTTTACCAAGACTTAACCCTGAAACTTACCTGCTGCCCCCCTCATTGTCCTGCAGGATGAGCTGTGCCAGTGAGCCATAACCAGACAGGCTCTAAAACTGACTTTTGTGAAATCAATTCATGGTGAGGTTCTGCTGAATCAATTTTATAAAATCGAATGAAAGTTTAAAAAACAATTGAGTCCCAAAAATAATGTCAGTTTTTTGTTTATGTAAAAATTAAATAGAAACAGAAAAAAGCAAACTTACTTGAGAGGCAAATCCAGTTTATAAAATTAAGTTCTAACAACAAGCCATCTGAAGGAGTTTTTACAGTGTATTTTGTTCCATTAACAAATCATTGAAATAATTCCAGGATCAACATCTTGTTTCTGATCATCAACAAAATTTAATCACGTCCCCCTTGTACCATGAACAACATTCCCTGAAAAAAACATTATAATCCAGTGAGAACTTATTGGGTTATAAGCAAAAATATCTCACAGTATTCACGAACTTTGATGATATTTACAAGGAACGATGTTCATGGCACAAGGGTGATGTGATTAGATTTTGTTGGTGATCAGAAACTAGATGTAAATTCTCAAACTATATGACGGATTTATTACCAGTACGAGACAATCTTTCACATTCTTGACAATAACTCGTGCAAAGATATTGGAAATGCCCTGGTGGAGGTTTGTGCTCTTGGAGCTCCACATGGCGTTTTCATTGGACATATTATCTTCTTCCTTGGTTTTGTGATTAATGCTTAAAAATGTACAATTTTTAACACTGTATAATGTTAAATTTTATTAAAAAGACATAGGAGAAAATCTAGACTGTAAAATACACATTTAAATTTACATTACAAAGAGTAAACAAGCATATGACTCTCAAAACACCCAAAACTGTACATTTGCTGCAACTACGGTCAGAGAAGATGACAGTGACCTAATATGGCATGATGAAGGAAATGAAGGAATGTTTTAGAAGTACCACTGAAATAGGGTGCATTTTCATCAAAATTTGAGTTTTCTCAAAAAAAAAAAAAATAAATAAATAAATCAAGAATTACCTCATATAACAGACATTAAAGACATGTGTGGTGTCTGTTGCATAGCTCAAGACGATTGAGAAAAGACTATGTGTCTCATGGTCCCAGGTTCAAGTCTTGTCTGATCTCAAAGGATTTTGTAGTCTGATGTCTAAAAACAGAAGTCAAGATCTCACAGAAAGCCTGACAGGTGTCTGGCTCCATAGCTGAAGGAGATAAAGAAAGGACTGTGAGCTTGAAGGTCAGAGGTTCTAGTCTTGTATGATCTTGTTGGATTTTAAGATCTAATGTCTGAAGAAGAAATGAAGAGCCCTCAGAAATGCAGAGTGGTGTCCTTTCTCCGTTGCTCACTGAGCTGGACAGAAGTGTTGCAGGTTCAAGTCTTACCCGGTCTCAATGGATTTTGACATCTACTGTCCAAAGGCAGAAGTCAAGACCTCACAGAAAGCCTGACTGGTGTCTGTCTTCATAGCTCAAGGAGAAAGAGAAAAGGCCGAGAGTCTGAGGGTCCCAGGTTCAAGTCTTACCTGGTCTCAATGGATTTTAATGTCCCTTATCCGTAGTGCGGAGGATAAATGTGCCCCGAAAACATCTCCCATTGTGAAGGGCATCGATAGTCTGGTGATAAGATGCGCAGCTCTAGGCCCCAAAGAATAAGGAAATTCTGGGTTCGATCCCCACCAGTTCGGCAACTGGACCAACAAAGGTGAAACTCAGGCTGGACCGGGGCCAGGGGGGACATTATTCCCCCCTGGTGTTCGGGGAGAGGTATCAGCAGGGGGTTATGAGACAGGATGTCAGGAAGGGCTGCAATTTTACACCAAGGTATGAAAGTTTGTATTTCCTACAAAACAGGACTATAATGAAGAGCCTATTAAGTGAAGTTTAGAGACTTGACTATTAATCCGTCTTAGTCACTTAAAAGTCTAGTCTACTTTCTTGGTAGATCGGACTATTAAGAGAGAAGACTATTAAGTATATCTAGAGACTAGTCTTAATAGACTATTAAGGTGTGAAAGTTTACATTGCCTATAAAAACAGACTAGACTATAATGAGAGACTACATTATTAATAGACTTTATAGTCTATTTAGTGAAGAGATAGCACGAAAGTAGACTAAACTTTAAAAGTCTATTCAGTGACTAAGACAGATTAATAGTCTAGACTAATATTAAGTCTAGTCCCTAAATAGACTTTATAGTCTAGTCACTTAATAGTGTTAGGCGTGAATACTTGAGGAGTAATGGTAATTTGAGTCAAGCATGTCTTCTGTGACAGCTGGATAAACACTGAAAAAGTGCACAGCACAGCACCCCTACTGATGGTATGTAGTTTGTATGTTAAAACAATGTATTTGTTCAGCCCTAGTGGTGAGCACACAAAGGGTTGTTTCATGAGATGCACCATGAATTAGAAAATCCATTCGACAGCGCCACTGTTTGTAAATCTAACATGCTGCAGTCTCATTCTTCTGAACAAAGTGCCTCTGCAGGACTTACTTGCAGATGGCCAGCAGACACTCCTCGATAGCGTCCCTCTGGGCTTTGGTAAGTGAGCGGCCTTTGGACAGCCGGTAGATGGTCTGCAGTGTCGAGTCAATCAGCTGTGCATAGTGCTCAGTGCCGGCAAACAGAGCAGCACAGCGGGTCAGCAGAGGCAGCAGTGCCGAGCCGATGTACCTGTTCATGGCCAGCGCCGTCTCCGTGGTGCTCAACACCTCCTGAGGGAGAGGAAAACAACACAAACAAGTCAATATTCATAGAGAGTAGAAGCAAATGCAGGCTCCTTGAAAACAAAAGCAGACTTAGAAGAAGAAACGTTTTCCCTGGGGACACAGTCTGGAGTCATTTAAATCATTCAGTGAGGTTTGAAAAGGGCAACAACTGAATAGAAATAGTGCTTTAAAAGTTTCCAAAGTTCTAACATGTAAATGTGACTTTTGTGCCAGACAAGGGATATCACTTTGGTTTTACCTTCTGTGAGTAAACAACACTGAAAAACAATCTCTTACATAAATCTGGCCTAGTCACTGATATTATGGCCTGATTAACTCATTTTAAAATTTCATTAAAAAGTAACTAAGAACAGAGTTGTGAGCCACACACAGCTGCAGCAGTAATTTGTTTCTGCAGACACAGAATGAGAAGCCAATTTGAAGAAAAATGCTCAGCTTCATGAGGATATTCAGATGTTTGAAGAGCCTGACCAATGACTTAACCATTAATTCAACACTTCTGTTAATGTTTTTGCAAACTTGGAGACCATTTTAACAAGACACTATCCTGATTTAAGTCCAGAGCAATCATTATTCATGTTTGGTATTATTTTTTATTATTTTTTATGATTACCAGCCCCTTTCTCAAAATAATAAAACAAGAAATAATTAGATGGTCTGTCCATCAGATATTTAACAACTACTGCTTATTGAAAAAGCAAGGAAAAATCAACAACAATAACATACAAAGCAACAGAAGATCTTTTACCAAATCAATCAATTTCATATTTTCTTACCATTTTGTCTTTGTGCAGTCTCTTGAACTGATAAATATTGGTACAGGCTTTTAAGTCAATTGTTAAAGAATTCCATAATTTGACACCACACACTGAAATACACATTTGTTTTAGAGTACGTGCGAATGGATGTTTAAAATCGAATTTCCTTCTATGATCCTTATTTTCTGAAGTAAAAGCAAAAAGATGTTGTATATTTTCCGGCCATGTTCTGCTTCAATTACTGATTTAATGAAAACATGAAAACCTCGTCTAAATGTTTGCACAGAAAAACAAATATTGAATGTAAATAAAAAAGATCTACGTGTAATTTACCAGAAAGTACTCAGTGAACTCAAAACATTTTCCTGAAGCAAACAAGTGAAAAGTAGGAGCTTGAAGGTGAATTTTTGCTCTGAGTAAATGATGAAGGCATTTGTGGTTTGCCTTCGCTCACCGTGTCCAGAGACGCAGAGGCTCGCAGGTCAGGCAGGAAGCCGACCTCCAACATGTGGAGCAGGAAGCTCTGGTCCTCGATGCCATACACACGTTCCAGGAAGAGCACCATGGGGGCCTTGTGGTCCGGACAGAAAGAGGCGGACATGTCGGGCTCTGTGACTGTGCCGTCTGAAGGTTGATCACATTAATCAGAGGAAAGCGTCAGGTTAGGTGCTTCTCTCATTAAAATTAAGAGTTTTAATGAGATACAGTTTGAAACAATGAAGGAATAAGTCCATAATTAGGAACATGTGCTTTACCTTAGATGTGTAGCTTTGTCACCAGTGCTGGTCAGAGTGATAATTTCTAGTCATATTCATAATAAATCATGAATATTTTAATATGCTGGCCCTCAATGCCTGTTAAATGTTATGCTCCAACTGCAACATAACCAGGGATAGCTGGGGATTTTAATCATAGTTTATTTCGATTTTATTATTTTCTTTTGTTTCAAATTAGTTTTTGTTTTTAGAATCCCTTTAAAATAATTGTACAGTACGTCTCTTAGAGTACCTTTGTATGATCTTTGTGCTTTAAAGTATTAAAGTATTTGTGTGTTTTCTTGATTTTTTTTTTCTTTACTTATGTTTTTCTAACCTGACTGTTGTGGTTATGTTTTTTGCTTTAATTATTGCTGTCCTTATCAAGCACTTTGATACTTTGACATCAAAAGCGCTTCATAAATAAAGATTACTGTTGTTATTTCCATTTAACTGCCCTGCATTACTTACACCTCTCCCATTTTTATCTTGTTTAATTAACACTTGATAATGACTTCACTGGTTAGTGTGCTGGGTAAATGTACCAAATTTAACTTAAAGCGTCAGTTGATAAAGCCCTCATGCAGTGAATATACTGTACCTCAATGCTCTTGATGACCAGTTTGTTTAATCATACCTGTTGTGCTTATTCAAAAAAGTTATTTTAAATTAAACTACAAAAAATGTGGTTTGCGTAAGAATTACATAAATAAAAACAAAGACTTTCTGGAGGCAGCGAGTAAAATAACAGGGTAACAGAGTAACAGGGGAGGGGCAAGGCTAATCAAAACTATTGACTTTAATCAATATGGCATCAAATACAGAACTGAATATAAAAACATAATTAAAATAAAACTTAAAGATTGAGAATGAGCAATCATTTGTGTATTTAGGGTGAAATGAGTTCAAAACCATCAGGAAATGGAAACTTGATTAATAAAAGCTCATCCGGATTCAGCCATTCATGTCACAGCTTACTAACTCATTAGAAAGTCACACAGATAAATTGGATAAGAAGTTAAATTTCTGGTGGTATAGCTGCTGAGAACAGTCCTTTTAGACAAATTGAAAGCCAAGCACAATTTGCAAAGGTGTAAAAAACACACCTGGAGGGAATTAATTTCCTCACATAAAGACTCAGAGATAAGGATATGACACCAACCTCCTGCTGGCAAAGCTGAGATGAATTTTAACTGCATTTCTGTTTTCTTGATGCAGGAGTGTGACTCACTATAAATACCAGCCAAATGTGCTGGAAGTGTTAAGCAGGCAGCAGAGTTAGTCTGATATTCTGCCGCCTGTGTTTATGCACACAGTTTGACTTAAAATGTGTCATCAGGGGGGCTGCTGTGGACCAGTTTGAGCCCTGAATCCCATCCAGGGAACATTATTCTGCCTCAGTTGGATACCGCTGTCACTTTTGGCTTGTATTTTCCTTACTCCCCTCCCTGTTTTTGTTGATGCACCAGTCAACTTGGTTTACCTTTGTTTATCTGTTGTTTGGCATGCATTACATTTTGCCTGCATAATTCATGTATCCAGAAGCCCCCGTACAGCCTACCTTTGTTGACCACAGGCATGTTTAAGGGGATGCTGATGACGCCCACAAGGTCTGTAGTTGGAACCAGAGAGCGCAGGATGGCTCGGATACGCAGGGCCTCGCCTTTGCCGGCATTGATAAGCTGAAATAAATACAGATAAGAAAAATACAATCATGTTTTGATGACAGTTTGCCATGGTGTTTGTCATTTCCTACAGATCTTTATGAGGATAAATTAAAGCGTTTCTATAGTTATTGTGTGGGAGAAAATATCAGTCATATTATGTATCAGTAAAAGAACCTGGTACACCAAAGTGCCCACTAAGACTATCTTTTTCTGCTACTTTACTGGTTTGTGTATTAAATAAAGTATAAACAAGACCAAAGTTAAATACAATTTTAAAGAGAAAATGGTGAATTCACATAAAACACAAACAGAAGCAGATATGCTTCTTCCTCCAGTGCTTACAGTCGAGCATAAATATCCTTTTAGGTTGTGTTATAACAGCATTGAAAGTTCTTTAAATGTCATACAGAATGAAATAATGTTGGACCACCTTATTGCCTCTAGTATTATTTTTAATCAAACTATTAAAAATAAGATCTGGTAGCACCTGGAGCTCAGCAATTTCACATCTTAACTGGTCAAGGAGAGACAAAAAAAGAAGAAACCATAAGGACATCTCACATTTCAGTACCTTGAGTTGTCGTTTCCTTTAAACCTTGTCCTTGCACAAGAACAAAAGCTGTCAGGACTTCTGTTAAAGGTGTGATCAATGCCCACAATTTACATGTATTTGTATACATATTGTATTGTGAGGTTGCTGGAAATACCCAGCCCAAAAATGTGACCACATCAAGCATGAGCATGTGAGTGTTAACCTGAAAGGAGGGTCAGAGGTTGATTTTGCTAGTACTGCAAACATTGGAAATACTCAAGCTTTCCAACCAGCTTCACATTATTTACCCAATGGCAAAAGTAGTACCAATTTTGACCGTTTTCTGTGTAATTTCTTAGAGTTGACTAAATGTGTTTTAATGTTGCATCAAGCCTGAACTGAATAATTAACCTCTGAGTTTCCAAAGGGCAAATACTATCCAAACCACAAACACCATGATCTAATTTGATGATTAATCTTCAGCTTTTGACTGTACTTCTGATTTTTTTTTTATTTGTTTTTAACCAGATCCAAAGTTACCCACATCACAACATCCCTACTTTAAAAGAATACCCCTATTAACCCACAGGGCAAACATTTACAGACTGCATAAAATACACAAGCACTGGTATAAAGGAAGGGATCAAAGTCCTCAGGTAAAACAGTTTTTGATCAAATTAGACCATAAAGACAGTCATGAGCCATGTTTGTCCAACATTATTCAGAATATTAACAATGAAGCAATGAGCCTCACATGCATCTCTGGAGCGCAGCGTCCCAGCAGGTCGATAAGTGCAGAGTAGAAGGACATGATGGCGTTACCCATGTGAATGACTTCCCCTTCCTCCTCACTGGACCTGAAACAGACAAAAACAACCAGAGCTGTCACTGTGACGAGAGATTTTGGGCTGCTGTCAGACTGAGAAAAACTGGAAAGGAGAAAAGAAACCACAAACTAGACATTCGAGGTAGTTTATGAAGACAAAGGGAGCTAGACGGCTGCATCTGTGACTGTTTAGAAGAATGTTTAGTCATTCAGTGTACAAATAAATAGATGCATGATTTTCATTCATGCCACTATGTTATACACTGTATATTGATTTTGACCTGCCACCCCATCCCTCTCCTCACCTCATGCAATAATAACTTCTCCTATTAAAATGCAGCCAGTGTATTACAACCTCTGCATACTGATGCGAGAAAAACAGTATTAACGTATTCTACAAAGAGCTGAGAGCTTTGATCAATGTCAAGTCTGCTCAAGTCTCTTCAATTAAACCTCTGACCATGCAAATATGTCTGTGCATGGTATTCAGGAGGAGGAAAATCATACTCAGTCAGGACATGATTGAAAATATGAAGAAGCTCTGTTGATTGCATTAATAATTCCCTCCTTGAAGAGAAGTTTATTAGAAAAATTCTCAAGCCATGTGTTTCATCTCAAAAACTAAAGTATAATGAACTAAATGAAATGATCATTTATGATGAAAATGTCTGTATAAGAGGTGCATTAATTGACTTAAGGCCAGGAACGAGCTGGTCACTGGCTGCCATCTAACCATTTTTTTAAAATAATGCGAGCAAAACATCACAGAGGCAGGACTATCACATCTTGAAACAGCACTGAATTAGAGAAGGATCAGGCGTTGAACCTGCAACAAGTGCTTCTGTAAACCAGTGTAAACCAGTGCTTCCTGAGGTCTATTAATAAAGTCAAGTTTTGGTTTCCAGATCTAAACAGACTTTTTCCATCATGTCCACTTCACCTGAACCCTTACTGTGTAAAAGGTCCTCTGCAATAAAGCGTAAACCTTCAGGTGACATCTGTTAAAATGTAATTACAGCCCAATATGCAAGCTTAAAACCTCATTTCAATGACGAAGGACCTTTCACTGAAAAAGAGAACATCAATTTAGGTTTTAAAAGGAATCACATTTATATGTTGTGAAGTGCTCTCCCAAAAGCTGTTGAATTTCTTACTCCACCTTACCATTTAAAAGTATTTTTTATGTATTTCAAATGCCTGGAGAGGACATAAATCTTATCTGATGTGTCTGAATAAGAGCTACGTCTGCAGTAGTGAAACGAAAAATTATACACAAGTAACTCTCCGTCTGGTATGAGACATTCTGGTCCAGCAAATCATCGGGATGATTAAACCAACATTTAAGATAAGAGCTAAAACCCCTTTTTCTGTCCAGTTTCTCTGTGCATGCATCGAAAAGACACAAATTTGAATCCTTTAAAACAATACATCAAACAAAAAGTGCATTAAATAAGAGTAATGGTGGTTTAACAGAGCTTAGAAACACACTGGAGGAGCTAATTAAAGTAACAACTCACCACAGAGACTAAGATAATTGGGAAACTCCATCACCAGTGACTGCTTTTGAGTGGGTTTAACACCTAATGATCTAAACACTGATTAAAAATCTTTTCAACCCTGACAAAGAGTAAAAATGTAGAAACCTATGTGGATTCTTACCCAGTATTGACAACAGCTGGGGTCTGGGGGAGGTCCAGGGCAGGATCCTCAGAGATCTTGATGGCCTCCTTCATGGCAGCCAACAGACCCTGACCCCCCTCTCCTCTCAGAGCAGGGCCGAAACACTCGGGACGTCTGATCAGCAGTTTCACCACCACATTGGCATTTTCCTCCACACTCTCACCTTGCAGATAAACACAAGGGGATAATGGACAGGCATTAAAATGTGAGGGTTTTTCTTTTCCCTAAAGGAAAGGTCAGAGTCAGCTAGAGAGCAGAAATCAAATAAGTTGTTTAAGAGTTTATTTCCTTCTTTCTACAGAGAAAATCAGATATCATCTGCCCTTCTCTTGGACTTTTGGCAAAATCTCGAGTAGGAAGTTTAGCTCTGCAACAAAAAAATGCCCAAACAAACGTGAGTAGCAACCTTTTGGTATTCCTCTGAATAAATTGTCAATATCACAAAATATAATTTCACATCTATTGGAACTAAATGCATTCATACAGACTATCCATAAAATATGCGTTATTTGTCCTGAAGACAAATCAAAACAAAACATGTAAAGCAGTTTGGGGTTAAAATTTTGTTTGTTTGAGATTTGATGGAGCCTCCAGGATGCTGCAATTTATACATGAGCTAACAGGTTTAACATTAATTAACATATTCAAAATGAACTGGCAAAGAAATGTTCCAATAATTTGTTGTTTGATTAACAGTTTCAAAAACGTAGCCTTGTTCATGTGCATATGCAATAGACCATCCTGATGCCAATCTGTGTGTCTGGTGCTGTGCTTTCTTTTATGCTATAATTAACAGGAAGTCTGGTGCTGTATTTCTATGCACACCTAAATATGATGTAGGGCCGAACAACATTGGGTAAAAATGACACTTCAGTATAATATTTTTTTCCCTCCTAGGATTTATATAGCATTTTTCTTGTGGGCAGTTTCCAGATAACTGCTGTGTTTTTAAGTGCAACTGTGTGTAAATGAATGTCTCTTTGTTAGATATTTACTAAAGATGCATATAATGAGTATTCTAATAATCATGATAAAAAAGACTAAAGACGAAGAAGCCAACTGAAGGGAAATCTGACAGATCTTTATTGTAGTAAGTGAAGAATATGAATAAGTTGCAGGTTTAATTCCATAATAAAAAAAAACAATTGGTGACAAATTGTGCAAATTGAGGATAAAATCTTATTTGGTGAGCCCCTCTTTTAATATATTTCAGTGAGAAAGGGCTGCTAATTTTGAGTGGGGGAGACAAGGCCACCACCTTCTACACCTTCTACAGAAACCATAAACAGGGAAAATACTGAACTCATGTTTTATTATTAGATTCGCTGGCATCTTTTCAATCAGAGGTTAATCACTCCATGATCTTTAAAATAACATCCGCATACTGCATGTAAAACCTGCTGACTGAGGTGTTTTTGCCCCTTCCCTATTCGGCATGTTTGTGTTACTGCTAATTCCATCATCTGTGTCTTATCTTCACTCATCTTCTTGTTTCTGTATTTCTACATCTTGCAGCGCATTGTTGCCAACAACTGTTCATAACTGCTGTCAATTTGACACAATCAACATGTGACAGGATCACGGTGAAGTTTCTGAAGATTGCTGCATGTAAGATCAGTGTTTATCATAGTGTTTCCATGTATTCAGACTGGAGGTTGACATACCGTTACAGAAGACGACGAACCTCAGGAAGGAAAGGTATCGCTCGCCCTCTATGGGGTTCCAGCCGAGGTCGGGGTAACCCTTAGCAACCAGGATGGCACAGCTCTGAAGTCCACAGCCTGCCAAGTATGTCACCACCTACACAAACAAACACACATTTATCTGTAACAAACAACCTACTCTGACTTTATGACTGACATTTTGTAGAGCTCACATATTCCAACAGCAGATTATTCAGCTCCAGTGTTAACATGAAAAATTCAAGACGCAAATTTCTTGAATTTCTATCTTTGCTTCTCTCACACCAAGTCTGTTTGCGAATTTGACTTTAAAATCTGCTAAAGTTTGATATGCATTAGAAATAAATGAAGGGTTCATCAATTCATTAAATGTAATATTCTGAAACACTCAATGTAATCATCATATTTGCAGATTATTAATCTCATAAACTTTATTTATAATTCAACCAAATTTATCTTTGTAACAAAATATCTGGTTGTCCTATCTTGGTTAGTATCATGTCATGTAATTCATATTTTATAATTTTATAGCACCTGGAACAGCACTTTGCTGCACTTTAGTTAGACTGTCATGTGACAGAACCATTTGCTACAGCAAGATATATGTACATCGTGCTCCAAGCAATAAACACTGGCATGCAATTTAATCAGCCTGAAACCACAGGGTGCTGTTTTTCATGTCTAAGCTCTTAACATTTCTGTATCATTTCTCGAGTTATGTAAGCTGATATTTAAAATCCTCTGGCTTATATGCACTGTTTTTTTTTGACACTTTTAAATTATAGCCTGTGTATCAGTTTATAGATAACTACAACACATTTCTGCTTAAGCATTTTATTTTTAAACTCAACAGACCTTCTCTAAATCAGGCTCCTCCAGGGCAAGAGCCAGACCGTTGTTGTCCATCACTGAAGATGCTGCAACATCCAGCGGAGTGGAGCCTCGCATGGCTTCAGAGGCTGCAAACACACAAGAGCAGAGAAAGCGTTACGAGAAGCAAGCTTTATATCTGTTCCTCACAGAATAACAGGGGACATTCTTGTCTACAAATGCTGTTATATTCTCTGTTGGCTACCAAATTCCTCAGAAGGACATGGACAGAGGCCACAGGGATTTACACTAAGCCTGTTCTAAGCAAGGATAAAACAGGACAGTTTCTACACATGCCAAAATCTGAAATCTGGTGACATGAGGCAGGAAATGTCAGCAATATGTTTTTGGGGACATCTGGAACCAGCGTGAACTTGGAAAAAAAGGAGTGAAAAATCTTTGAGGATAGCAGATAGTACTGCACGGTAATACAAAAGCTAAGTTTTACTTGTGTTAAAAATAAATACATTTTCAGAGGGTGCTACCCACAGATTTAGCTGTGTTGCTGATTCCAGAAATGCACGATCATTACAAATTGAATTTTGCTGTTAAGGTGACAAATCAGGCTTTCCAACAACATAAAATATACGAAACAAATCGGTATTATTAAAAGGGAGAAAAAATCAACAGAAGTGACGTTTACAAAATTGTTTTAGGAGTATAGATGATACAAGTCATTCGAATGAAATGATCTAACGTTTTTACAGCTAACTTTCTACCTTCATGCATTTTGTTGTTGTTTGGTATTGTAAAGACTCTATCCTGAGCATTTATTCAATATATAGCTGTTTCATTCTGAATGGGCATTCGTGTCTCTGCCTTTGAACATTATCCATTAACAAAGCAGTCCTAGAAACTCTCTGGTGTTGTGCTAATATTTCTGATTTTAAGTTAATGAATCCTTTGACACTCATTGGGCACAAACACTTCCCCATATAAATGATTTCAGTCCCAATGGCCCAATAGGCTAAGAATAATTGCACACACTGTTGCAGGACTATTAAGATCTGAAAAATACATCAGTACTGCCTCATTATTATAACTGTGCTATTCATGTGGGCAGACTTTGTGTCTGGGACAATACGAACATTTACAGACAAAAACACGAGGCCCTGCTTGAAGCAACTTTATTTTGACCTAAGTGATTAAGAAATTAGCAAAAATCATTTAGCTGAAGCAAGTTTGCACTTTTCTGTCTCCTCCCCGCCATATAAACTCCCTCACTGTCTCAGGCAGCAGTTTTAGTTTACAGCAGCCAGCATCGAGCTCAGTGACTCATCTGTTTGCATGCCTAAATAACCATCGCCCCTCATTTCCCTGTCGTTCTCCTCTCTCTACCAGCTGCCTCCTTTCCGCCCCTTTCACTTTTAAAATGATACCTTGACATCATGTGGGAGATAACTTTGTCACACATCAATTTGCTGAAAAACTCCCAGTGAGAGGCACCTATTGATTTTAGTCAACATTCTGAATTATTCTTTTGGAGCCACAAAAGGGCAATTTTCCACTTTCTTGAGTGTGGCAAATATTTTAAAATGTCAAAGAGCTGTCTCAATACTTTTCTTTGGCAAAACTTTCTTCTTGATAACTTTATTTCTTATGATCCTGTTCACGTCTTTTGCTGCTTGTCCTCTTTAATTTAGTTATCTTAATATACAGCTTTGTTTCTATTTCTGTTCTTTGCAAAGAGGCCTGGTTACACCGTCTATTGTTCTCCATTTGCATTTAGTCTTTGGGTAACGTAGGACAGTTAGGGTTCCTCTGTAAGAAGTGTGATGCAGAGAGATCAGCTGTCTTATTACTGAGGGCTGGAAGTGTGGAGACAGAGTTTGTGAAAGACAGTGAAGCAGATGTCAGATGACGTGCTAAATCTAATCAGCAGATTTAGCTTAGGAGGGATAATGGCAGTCAGGGTCCAAAATAAAAGAAGGAAAATACCACTTATGCCCTTTGTTACTTTCTTATCTACTCTTCCCTCATAAAAAACAGTTTTTATCCATGGGCTGTCAGACATTTAAATTCCTGAGAGAGGCCACAAAATGTGCAATAAGTACTGTGGGCAATAGTGCAATACGTTCAAGTCACTTTATTTGAACCTGCTCGTTAATTTTTATCATATATTTATATTTATAAATTTAAATAGTTGGTTGATTGTGTGTGTTTCTAATGTCTCTTTTTCTGCACTCATGGTAGACCGCTCAAACACATTTTGTTGTATGTACAGCATGCATGGAATAAAGGCTATTCTATTCTTCTATTCCATAACTAGAAAAGCACTCAGAGAGCGCAGACCTCCGCCAAGCAGCTCAGTCCCAGCAGCGGCTTTTCCACAACCCCTGTAAAAGCTACAATTCTGAATCACCAGATCCAGAATAGTGCCAGGATCCAGACCAAACTCAGCACAAACGTGGAGGCTGTTATCCTGTATGAACACAATAAGTTTTAGGAACATCACTCAATATTTGGATTTTATATGAATTATTGAATGTCGTCAATGGGATTTCCCATTCTAAAGTTCAGTGTTTTCTGTGACATCAATCTGGATTGGATCCAGATGACATTTGCCTTAATGGTAGAGACACTGACCCCATATTATCCTGTAAAACTAGAAGAGAATACGTTGAGAAATGGCAATGATTTTTTAAAAATTCCACCCAATAATAACCTATGGGATTTTTTTGAATTTTGGGAATTTCTTGAATCCAGACCAATATCTGTATCACCACCAAAATTGAATGGCTCCTTCCTTGACCCAAACTACACCTCTGGTAAAAATTTTCATGTAAATCCATCCAGTAGTTTTTGCGTAAGCTTGCTAACAGACAAACAAACAAACAAACAGAAAGACTCTGGCAAAAACATAACCTCCTTGGTGGAGGTAAAAATAAAGGAAATAGGGGAAGATAGAGGGACAGCCTGATCAGTGAAGGTCCTTACCCTTACCCTACCCCCTCAATCCCCTCTCTGTTCTCTTCAGACTGTTTTCTGTAACTTCCTATCTTCTCTTGTGCCCCTTTGGCCATCTTTTATCTTTTGCGTTGTTAAAGCCAGAGGTTGTGTTTGGTCGACAGGGGCCTCATGGTATGTAGTATCAATGCTGTTTCAGCCGGGAGCTTGTAGGTATGAAGTCTGAGTCGGCTAAAGGTGGCAATGCTTCAACAGACCCAGACTTGCCTTTGTTTATCTCCAACTAAGTGATTTTGTCCTTCTACATTATCTTGTATTATTTTTCAAATAAGCCGGTGGTGTTTTTTCACACCAAGCCTCCTATTACTTGAATTTGCCTTTTTTTTGGTCAAAAGTACAATGTCTCATTTCTGTTTAAATTGACCTGATTGACCCTTTTATGGTGACAGACTCTCTGTGTTGGAGGCAGTTAGCCCTATAATATTGTGCATCTCTAAAAAATGACAATAATGATTATAATCTGGTAATTTCCCGCAGGAGGTTTTGGTCTCTCTGAGCACTTTAACTAAGCCCGTGTTTCTATATCTTTGATGTTCACTTGACATTCTATGAGTTTATGGCTTCATTTTGTCTGTAATTCTCTTTGTAAACATCTGTTTTTAAAGGTGATATATATACACAGTTACAATAATGATGACAATAATAAACATAATAAACATAATAGTAAGTGTTATTTTTATCATCATTATCATCATTATTATTTTTATCATTATTATTATTATCATTAGTAGTAGTAGTAGTAGTAGTAGCATCATCATTAGTCTGGTATACATACCCAACCCAACGCTGCTGTTCTCCAGTAGGTAACTCAGATGGTCAAACATGGCCTTCTGGTTCTGGCGGCTGATTCGACAGAAGTAGCACAAGAAACGACAGCAGCTGGCCACCATCTTAGGGAAGGCAATCTCCTGTGGACAAAGACCAGACAAAATTATCAAATATTTGCCATAGTCAACGTTTTCCTAAATAACTCTTTCTGGGTTACTGCGGAGGTCTTGGTCTGGTTAACCCATAAAAAAGAGCTCCAAGCCCAAGTCCAAATTCCCTAAGTTAGCAATAAAGTGCATCTTTTCGTACTATAGTATGTTGTATCATGTTGTATCACATCATGTTTTTGTGTCCTGAAGTTTCAAATTGAATTGAATTGTCATATATTGTAATGTTTCATAATGTAATGTTACACTGTGACATAACATATTGTAACCTAACAATATCATGTATTATATTTACTAGATTGTACCTATGTGTATTGTTCTGGAATCTATTGTATCCTAATGTAATGTTTTGTATTGTATCATAATATACAGTTTTCACCACCTTCTATTTCATGGGAGCAAGAAACTTTAAATATTTTCCTAAATATTCTTCACAAGTTGCACTGACATTGCTATGATTGACAAAAGATTGAATCTCAGTTGCAGGAGCTTAGGCAGATGTTAATCTGTTGTGATATGTCTGGAGGCTGCTGAGTTTTATAAGTTTGGCTCTGATAAAAGCTTTGAGTGTAGTCAATAAACAACATTTACTTTCTGTTCACACGCAACAACTGGAAAATAATTTCACCTTCATGCCCTATTGCTTTCACATCTGTCATCCCCATTTTTCAAGTTTCTAGTACGGGCAAGGCGTGGGCATAAATCTAAGAGCAAAGTCGTTTTATTTTTTTGCTCATGCAGAAGATGAACGTAAATTGCTTGAGGACCGTCAGGTAAATACCAGAGGGAAAAAGATCTTGATCCAACCTCAGGGAAATTACACTCTGCAGATATGAGTGGTATAAAAGCTCACTTATCACCAGTAAAGTTGCCCTGACGTCCCAGCTTTAAATCATTTCAAATGCCTCATTTCTGTAACAGATTGGTCATGTCCTCAGTGAATTTCAGCATGATACTTGGTTAGGGTGTTGTAAAGAAGGATCTCAGGGGTGGAGCTACTTAGGTGAAAATAACAGAAACAGACAAGACAGCAAATATGAATATATAAAGCACTCAGAGAGAGTCAAAGGGGGATAGGATGGTCTGGTAGTTCGGGTGCACCCCGTGTATGTAGCATGTGTTCCTCTGAGCAGGTAGCCTCGGCGCAACTTGACCTGTTGTTCCTCTCTTACATGTTATTCCCCACTTTCTCCTGCAAACTCTTGCTTTGTCTATTGTCCTACAAAATAAAGCTAAAAGCCTCCCATAAGTTCTGACAAAAACAAAGAAAACAGTCATATTGATTGAAATTTATTTGACAAGGATAAATGTCTGAAGCACTAATGTCTTTAGCATATTAAAGTGAGCTTCATGTGAACTTCATGTGTGGCACCCTGCAGCTAAATGATGTCAACTTGATTTGCAGGGTGAGGCTAATGTTAGAAGAGCTCTCAACATCAGACCTCCGTGCTCCACATACCTGTGCTGGTGATACAAAGCTCCAGTTTATACCCAAGCTTAAAGAGACACAGCATACAACTTTTCCTTAGTTAAAGCTCGGACAACTCATTTAGCCAGCATTGTGGGCCTGCTACAATAAAAATAAATAAGTTAAAAGTGCTGTTAATTAAACTGAGGAAGATCCTTGTCAATGATGTAAAAACAATGTGAAAATGACATTGCAACCTTTTACAAGCTTCTTTATTTAAGAAAGCCACTGGAAGGGATTTATTTTAAACAGCAAAAATCCCACGTCAACTGATTTAATTAAAATTTGGACGTACCTCATATGGCAGGCTAGGGAGGAAGAGGGATTGAGGTACACTGGCTTCTTATTAAGTTATCAATTCCATGCAGTGATGACTTCTTGAACAGATAAAATAATCAGATTAATACACTTTGTGCATTTTAATCAAGTCAACAAGTGGACTCTTGAACAGTTGGATGAACAGTGGCAAATGGCGTCAGATTGACATTAGTGTTCAAGATTTTAAGGCTTTTTATAAAACCCTTTGATAATCTTTGAATAAAACATTTTATCCTGGCACCTTAGATAAGATATGAAGCATTTATTTAACTGACAAAACAGTTGTCGAGTCACTTAGAGAGGGTGGCAATATAGTTTAGATTCTTTGCAGTTCTGCAGTGATCAGGTGAACATCAGTCTATTAACACTCCATATAAACAGAAAACTAGTGACCTCTGCCAAGGAGGTTGTGTTTTTGCCAACATTTGTCCATTTGTCTGTCCATCTGTGACATCCTATAAAGTTTCAACAGATCTTCATGTAACAGATTTAGATAACATTTTCAAAGAGTTTTTCAAATTTTGGTGCCAATCTGAATACAGATGCAAATCCAGGAATTACTTTATAGGATTTGTTAACATTGCACGATAGGCCATTTTTCCACATTTTCCACATTTTAGAAATGCCTTGGCAGAGGTTTATACCCTTAAATGAGGCATGAGGGTGTAAAGATCTACCTGTTGGTGTGTGAACACCAAACCAATTGTAGTCACAGGCCAAAATTTGATTAAAACAGATCCAAATCATAGGCCCCATCAGTAGAAAGAGAAAATCTTGATTCTATCTTCAGAGGCATTTCCAACAGCACTGAAAATAGGAATGAGTAGAAGCGCCCCAAGAGCACAAACCTTTGCCAAGTCATTCCAACATTGTTGAAAACATGTAAAACTGCCCGATCTCGCAATGTTTCAAATCCTTAAATCCACATCCAAATTTGGAGCACCACCAAAAACAAATCACTTTTCCTTGAGCCATGACCAACAATCCCTGAAAATGACATTCAAACCTACTCATTAGTTTCTGAGTTAAACTTTTCAAAATTCAACAAATAAATAAACTAGTAAATGCTGGCAGAAACATAACCTGTCATTACTTTACCAACTAGTCATTCTGGCTCTCCATAGCTAGGTGTATAATGTCTAATCATACATCCTTCATGGTTATGTGTTATATCTTTCATATAAAGTTCTTTTTGTTCCGTTGTGTTTGTATTCAGTAGAACTGTTTTCTTGATTTTGTAAAGATGGTACCAGAAACTCCATTGCCCAACTATTTCAAACCTGATAAAAAATTTACAGGCAGAGTTGATGCCACTTTATAAGGCTACAGTCAGTGAAGTTCTGGTATCAAATGGCAGTAAACTGGTCAGGAATTTATTAGTGAGAAGGCGTGATGAGACTGCAGGAGTCAGATGTGAGGGCCTGAATGTTTCCCTGAGGTCTTGCTGTCTGAGGTCTGAGGTTCAAGTCGTGCTTGGCTCAGTGTGCAGCATTAAATCACATCTATCTCTTCCAGCTTCTGTCAGCACTGCCCAAAAAGGAGAGGCTGGAGAGGACTCACTCTGACCCCTCTCATACCCTGTGTTACCCTCTCCATTACCCTTTTGGTGTCTCAGTAAATAAGCCTGTTAATTATGGCTCACTTCACCTACTTCAGTACTAATTTATTACATTGAGACCTGTAAACAAGTCAATTTACAGAAAAGAACAAGAGTATGTGAGAGCTTTTCAATAAACTAGACAATAAAACATATTAAGCTCACATTAAATACTCATCAAGATTGAATAAAGTACACCAGCTGAGACTAAATGATTCCTTCCTAAATTTAATTTGTCTTTTTTATTTCTTTTTTTTTCATGGGTCGATTTTGGACAATGTGTTGTCATTTCTGAAACAAAATGTGCAGCTAGCTTGAAGCTCTGAACCACTATGAGGATTTATTCTTGATATGTAACTGCTGATACTAATTCATTTTTTTGCAGTTTGATCTTATGCCTTTGTTGGTCAATTTTCTCATTTTTGTTTAGGTCATTTCTGCAACTCATAGGTCAGTTAATTTGACAAAACTGATGTTTCTATTTGCAAATTAATGTGTGTCCTTCTGTGTGTTATAGAAACAAAGAGGAGGCAGAAGCCAGGGCTAACAAACTGACATAACTGCTAACCTTATAAAAAGTGCTCAGAGAACACAAACCCCTGACAAAGCATTTCTGACACTCTTAGCTGACTTATTATTGAAATGTGGAAAACTGTCCTACTGTGCTATGTTAACAAATCCTTAAGAAGTAACTGGGCGGATACAGATTAACACCAAAGTATAACCACTTCCCCATTGTGCCATGACCAACATTTGCTGAAACTCTAAATCCGCTGAGAACTTTTTGAATTATTAGCAAAATGTCGAAAGCCTCCATAATACGCAACACTCCACGTAATATTAAAAAAATCCTTTCAAAAATTCCTGGATCCACATCCGTTTTCAGATTGACACCAACATCTGATCACTTTTTTCCCTGTGCCATGAACAAAATTCCCTGAAAATTTCCTCAACATCCATTGAGAACTTTTTGAGTTGTCTTGCTCACAGACAGAAAAATAAAAGGACAAATGGTGGCAACAACATGACCTCTTCGGTGGAGGTAAAATATACTTTTTGTTATTCTGTTTTGGTTTCATGAAAGCTTTGGTGTTACATTAAACTGGTTAAATGCACCTGAGCATTCTAGTCTTTTGACTACTCAAAGCTGCTTTACACCGCAGGTCACACTTACCCATTCACTTTCACATTCACTCACTGATGGTTCAGAGATTCTATGTTAGTTATCCATCAGTATCAGCTAACACTTTCACGCCCATTTACACGCCACTGACGCAGCGCTGGGAGCAACTTGGGGTTAAGTGTCTTGCCCAAGGACACATCGCCATGTGTTGCCCGGAGCTGGGTTTGAACCTGCAACCTCCCAATCACTGACCAAGCGCACTATCCAGCTGCGCCACCGACGCCCAAAAGATTAATGAAGTTCTAATCTAAGCAATGTATCAGCAAAACTAACATGGCAATTAGGAAGCAACTATGCCATCCTTCACAGCAACCATGGAGGGGCCTTTTTTCTGCAACTAGAAACTGAGTTTTATCTTTTGGTACTGAAAGAATTTAATACAACTGAATCCCGCTGTCAGGATTCCTAGATGACAATCCTATCCAACAGTAACTTTTGCCTCCCTCCTCCAGGTAGAATTTTCAGGAGTCCACTAGTCAGAGGTGAGAACATGCTAATATGTGCTGTTACTCTCTTCTCCTGGTGCTGGAAATGAGGTGGAAACACCATACCTGTTTGTTTTAATAGTGCTCAGCCCATAATAAGCCAAGGTGGTTGAATTTTTCTAAGACTTCTGAATGGTTACACAATTTATGTATTTAACTAATCATCAGAAACTGCGACATTACTTTCATACAAGGACATGAATAAGCAGGTTTCTCATTCTGTGGAGAGATATAAAGGAAAGCTGGGATGCAAAGCTTCAGAGGAAACAGAAAGGTGGACCAACTGTTGCAGGAATGACAACAGCTTATACTGAAAACTCTCATGCTTTCTTACCTGTGATTTGTCTCCTCCTAGCACATTAACCATGACCTCCATGACAGTCTCATGCATGCCCAGCACCCTCATCAGGTTGGGATGTTGGTAGAACACCTTGTTATTCATGATGTCCCTGAAAAAGGAATCTTTTTTAAATGCTTACCAAAAAATGTCATCATATAAACGCTGAATGGTGATTGAATCAAAGCAACAACGACTAAATCAATTTGAGGCGGTGACAGAGATGCTCTCATATATATTACAATAACTTATCTTACCCGAGGCCATCAATCATGAGCTTCTCCTCCTCTTTGCCCATGCGGACTGACAGAAGAGACCTGATCTGACCCAGAGATGCCAGCAGGTTGATAGCATCCTGCACAGAAGCAGCACTGATGGTGTAGGATTTCTTCATAGCCCGGAGCAGCTCACCGATGCCATCATACTGCCTCCTGAGCAGGCTGAACATCACTCTGACCAGCTCTGGGTCCTGGATGTGAGATTCCTGAGCCCAGCTGGTGATGGTCTGAGAGATCAGCTCCTTCAGGTTGGCTGGGGAAAAAATCCAACACACACACAATGAATAAAGGTGCTTGACCAAGTGTCATGATTTGCATTATTGTATTTCATTTTGCCACAGGTTTCAATCATAACAATTACTTTTCAACCTCTACACTTTGTTTTTCTCTGCTGTGAGCCTAGTCAGAAGCCAGAGCCCGTACATGTGCACCGAAAATGTGTTTCTCAGTGAGCTGATCCATGAGATACAGCATTGTAGAGTCAGAGTGTGCAAAGCTTGAAGAAAATTCAGAAAGGTGCTCTTTAGAGACTGACTTTTACAAGACTGGGTTCACAAGCCCAGGATAAAAATGGATAAACATGGGCTTTCGTGGCCTCAGCCTCTTGTGACATTGTTCCCAAGAATCACTGTATCTGGGGTGCTGATTTGGCGGAGTGGTTAGCAACCAGGTACAACCCATAAACATGCTGCTGCTGCCAGCCTCGGTTCAAATTCAACCTGTGGCCTGTTTGCAGATTGTCCACCCCTTCTCTGTCTTACCCCCTTTTACAAGCCTATCCATGGTCTCTTTCTCCTGTCATCAAGGAACAAAATGCCCAAAAAAGAATCTTAAAAAAAAGAATCAGTGAATCTGCATATGTTGTTTGTGTGGGCTGATAGTTAAACAGATGAACATAAGAACAACCCAAACATCGAATGCAGGCAGCCTCTGCTATCCATCTGCCAGCCCTAGTGAGTAGCTGAATAATAAGGATGATGATTTATTGTGATTGCTATGGCAGAGGTTGAGCAAAGACCCATCTACTTCACAGCCAGGGTCCTCCTCACCCTGTGTGGGTTCGATGCATAAATAACAACCCGATTACAACACCGCTATAAAAAACACTATCCCCTACATGACTGGCTGTGCAAAAATATGCAAGAGGTAAAACCCTACAATGTTATAAGTCAGTGGAACGATGGTCATCCTATTCAGCACCATGCCAGAGACTTTAGGGCTATTAAAATGCAAAGTCCAGAAAAAAGAAAAACACATTTACATTTTTTAATATGAAAATAAATATTGCGGCCAGCTTGTGCTGCAAGATCTGCTCAAGGTCCCACTGTGTGCTGCATCAAGGAATACCAATTTACACTTTTAAACAAGGCTTTTTTTAGCTTATTAACAGAAAGAAACCTAATTTAGTATAAGTTTTAAGGTTATGTGGTACCTGCTTGCAGCTCCAACAAATCTTAACAAAAACATGAATGATGCTAAATGCTGTTTGCAACTCTTAGACTGGAGAAATACTTATGCACTGTGACGTTGTATTAGAGGTAAAAGTAATGTAATAGTCATGACATAATGCATCAGGTAATCCCAGTTTTGAGTGTAAAACATCACAAAATAACTCATTTTATTGCTCCTGCATTACCTCAGAAATAGGCTGACTATTAAAACTACATTTCTACTTTTTTTTCTCTACTTTTTCAGAAGAAGCACAGGACCGTCTGAAATACAGTGTGCATGAAGGGTGGGAGATGCTAAAAATTAAGCTAAAAAAAGATTAACATCAAGGCGGAGGTACCAGAACGTGTTTAGGACTGTTGTTTGATCCTTGAAATTTTGTGTGTTCAGCTAGAAAAATCAAACACTTTGAACATACTGCTTGGTTCAGCAAAAGAGTGGTGCTCTGCGTGTGATTTTGAATTATGTAAAAAGGAAAGCAAGATCAATGAGGGTCTGTGGAGTGCATTATGTTCCTCTTTCTGTGGATTTTCTTTTGTAGATGACCTTAGTGTATGCTTTGTGTTTGATACAGTTCATAAAAGAACGTTAGAAAAAAAATCAACAGGGTAGTATGAAATAATGCCCACAAGCTTGACAACAGTTGCCTGAAATATCTGTATAAATATGTGAAGGAAATGACGGACAGTTTTATTTCAGTGTAAAGCACTGTTGAGAGCTGGGACAAAGGTGATTTAAGCTCTTTGTCTGTCTCAGCTTCCACTTGTCCTAAACACATATCAGTTTCCCCTTTCATACATCTGCTACCTCCACCCAAAACAGAAGTTCAAAATTGTATTTATTTATGGCAATTGTGTTATTTATGTGAATTTTTTAATTTGAGCAGAATATATGCGTCTCTTACATGTTTCGCTGTCTGGTTCAGTCAATCATGAGCTAACAGCATAACAGTGCAACTGCTGCACCAGGTCACTGAGAGAAAAACTAAGGGTAGGATAAAATTGCATACTTAACAGGAATTATTGAATGTTTTGAGTATGATATCAGTCTACATGTCTTACATGCTTTAGCATTCACTCTGTCAATAGCCCATGAATTAAGAAAGTTCTCTCTGAGTTACACTGGATTTTTTTGTTTTATTGGCTGGAAACATCCAGATTGAAAATAAAAATAGTTAGAATAAAGATGAAAAACGGGCTTGAAATTATTCAGATTATAATGAATCTAAAATAAAAAAAAAGTTCTACTTTTCAAATAAAATTACAAAAAAATAGAAATGTTTTCCTAATATAATGACTTCAGATGTACCAATTATTCTGAATGTAGTCGAAGAATTTGAGCTTATCTGATGCAAACAAAAAACTGGCACGTTACTCATAATAATGGGTTATTTCTACATGGCTTGTCTAATGTATCCTATTATAAATTGCAGTTGGGTACAAGCAACAACTAAGTTCATTAAACATCACACTACAAGAAGTTTTGCCAGATTCACCAGCAATTCCCAGTTGGGCAGTCTGCAATATCTGGATACAGTCAACATGGCTGGGTAGCACAGAAATCTGTTAGGGGAACAGATCCAACTCGACCTTAGTTATTATCAGTCAAACATGTTGGAATTTCTTGAGCTAAATCTTGACATCATTAGGTAATGTGAACTGATTACAGACTCAACTGCAAACATGAAAAAGAGAGGATGCAACGCAAGAAACAGCGTCAGACACAAACAACAAAACTATGCATTACTGCCACCACTTTGTTTTTTTGTTTACCCTTTAAACTGTGGCCCTTGCAAGAGTTGGACGCCTTCAGTCGGCTTTAGTTGGTCTGACAAATCACGTAGTCTGTGATCCCTCCTTAGGCACAGTTGTTAAGTGTGTGATCCCCAGTCTTCAGTCCTCATACAAAAGTCTGTTGAAACCAGTCTGTTAGAGCAGACTCTGAGAAAGACTTAAAGTTGTGTATTGTGCCCCCACCTTTATTGTACTGGTACAATAAATAACTCTAATGCACTAAATTGCAACACACAAAAACAACAAGGAAATCATTCATTCATTCATTATTGAACATAACCTCACTCTAAAGCGCTGGAAGAAATGGTTGAAAATACATTTTTTGTCCTTTTTAATTTTTTTGACAAAATAGTATCAACAGCTGTAGTTGTCTTTCTCTGTTTAGATGTTCATATTGAATATTTGCCTTTTAACTGTCAATAGTTACTTAATACTCTCAATCAGTCAATCAGGCAGGAAATCTTGAGCAAGCTTCCGGAGAGAGTAACTTATTTCACTTGGTTAAAAAAACATCTGAATGTTTTCAAGAACTTTTTTTGCGCCATTCTTGGTATTTGTAGCTGTGGGACATGCTCCCAAAGCTTCATGAAAATTTCTTCTTTGTTATTTTCAAATAGACAGGTGTAACATATGTCTGCCCATGTATTGCATTTGCATCTGTACATTGCAGAGTGCAGTTGTAGTTGATATAGACTGGTGAAAATAAACCTGTGGTCCTTGAAGAACCCTCCATTGGAGCTTTTTTCTTTGACAGGTGACATCCAGCAATCAGGCAGGGCACAACCACTGATGAACTCCATGAACCACAGTGATATATGAGGATGCTGTAGTGTTGACCCCACCAAATTATTATTCTGAAAGTACTGCTGAACTTTGAGTTCTTGAGTCAAACAGCTCAACATCTGTAGCAAACAAAAGGTCAGATTTGAGCAGAATACTGATGAGAAATGAAGCAGATACAAAGTGAGAGGACTTGAGGGAGCCAGCTGCCCTGAAGGTGACTATATCACAGATTCACATCTGCTCTGCATCATCTCTAACGTAGCCACACATGGGAGTTATCACAAACAAACCCTGTCTGCAAGCTAATCTGCAAATTATCACAAAAGTTCCATCATGTCTTTAAAATCTGTTTTTCATCACTAAGTAAGTTGGCAACACAGTTTTACATTTTCAAAGCTGTATTTAAAATAAAACAGCATGTAAGCCTCACAAAGCAAGACAACACTTCCTTACAGACAAAATAGTGTGTTTCTAAACTTATGGCATCATGCAGGGGTGAACACTGACCCCTGTTAACCCTCCTGTGGCTGATACCACTAAGACTCTCACTAGCTGCTTGGAAGAGTGGTGTCAAATCAAATTCAAGACCTGAAAAGAGTTTTTACAGATCTTCAAAAACCCAAGAGGTGGGGCACATAAATTCTAATCCTCTGAGTGCATACCCACAAAGTCACCCAAAATCATAGAAACATAAACAACCTGAACATGATTTTGGTTTAAAGGAAAAATGATTGAGCCACCACCTCAAATGACTGGTGAAAGGAACATGGTTGTTTTTATTATGCTGATTATTGACTTAATTCAGCTCTGCAAGAATCCCCCTAAATCACACTACCTGCCCACTGATGGAGCCTTTCAATAATGTACATTAGGTGTGGGAGGCTGGAGTTACCCATTAAAATTTAAAGCAATGGCTGTCCATTAGTCTTCTGTTGTCTGAAACAGAACACGGCCAAGCTTTCAGCAGAGGGCAGCAGAAATGAATATTAAAAACCACCGAGCCCAGGTGAAGTGGAGAACTTGTTGAACTAACTGCGAGCTGAGTAGGTTCTCATGTACTTTTTCAGTTTCGAAGGATAAATTTGGACCTACTTTGAGTTCTTTTCAATTCCCTTATAAATAAAAAAACAGTCCATCAAAGAAGGTTGGAAAACATTATAGGAAAGGTCATTGCTAATTCCTTTTTCAAACAAACCTTAATAATAAAAAGGTATTGCTCCCCTTCCTGTCCACATTTTTATCAATACATTTAACACCTGTTCCAGCAGGTACCTCAGCCATACTTTATCATTCAAAGAAAGAAGATTTTTTTGGCCATTATTCAGGCACACCAAGTCATTTTGCTCTTTGTGGTTCAAGGTTACTTACTGGGAGCAGCCTGCTCTTGCTCTGTGGGCTCTTCCTCTGTCTTCTGAGGAGGACCTTTGATTTTGTAGAGTAAGGCAAGGAGACGGCCTTTAATGGAAGTGTCCTGCTCTGGTTCTTCCTCTTCGATGGGAATTCCTGCGATAAAAAAATATAAGAGAAAGTCTTTGAACACAAACTCTTGTCAAAACATGTTGGAAGTGGAGGGAAAAATCATTTCTATCAAGACGTGCTTTCAGAGTTGTTGTTTGTTCTTCATTTAATAAAGAAATGTGGTCCAGATCTGATAATAATAATAATAACTGTATTTGTATAGCACTTTTAAAAACAGAGGTTTACAAAGTGCTTTGACAGTCAAGAACATACACACATCAATTACAAGAGCTTCAGCACAAGGAAATAAAAACAAAAAGCTCAATTTAAAACAAGGCGCTGTTACAGAAAAACCCAAGAGGCATAAGAATGTCATAAGGACCCAGACAATACAAGAAACCTACAACGTAAAATGTGACCAAGAGGACCAAAATAAAGCTAAAAAACATAAAACCAGTAAGAAAAAGTTAAAAGGGGGTGAAAGTAGAAAACAGAAGAACAATTATAAATAGAGGATATTAATAATGATAATAAAATATAAAACAATAAAAGTGTAAAAGGATATCTATAAAAGGATTAAAAGTGTAACAAAGGTGAAGCATAATTTGATAAAATCTGACTTAAAATTAAGTAATGGCATTAATATGTTAACAAACATAGAAGATGTAAATAAAAGAGGAGGGACTAAAAGTAGTAGGACATAAAGGATAAGAGCAATAGCAAAAAAAAGCTAAAAAGACAGTAAAGCTGAAAATAAGTCAGAGATAAGAGAGATAAAAGATAAAGACGGCATCACATAAAAGCAAGTCTGTAAAATGAGTTAAAGCTGCTACTGAAGCTGTTAGCATCTAGGCTAATCTCTGTATGCAGTCACTTTCTGCTGTCGTCTCGCTCGTTGCTCCCACCTCTTCCTGCTCTTAAGGGCCATGATTGGGCCGCCCCGCTTTGGGCAGCACACAATGGTTGTGGATTGGAGATTGAAATGATGGATTTGTCGGATTGCAGACACTGATTCAGGCAGATCCCACTGCTGAAAATAGTTTTACACTATTACCTTATAATCAGGTTTTCAAATGCCAGTCCCGGCAGTGTTTTATGTTCACTGGCTGGATTGGTTCCTGTGCCAAAACTATTAATGTAAGGACTTTCTAAAACATTAGTAGAGGATTTAAAAGGGAAATTTACTGTCAGAGCAAGACCCACAAAAACAGCAGGAAAGATTGCTGACATCTGTGCCTAAGCAGATGGGCCCACTTGCTTCAAATAATTCAACAAATCTTTTGAAAAAAACAACAAAACTGCAAAAAGTTCAAGTTTGGTTTACAAAAATCTTACCCAAGTCTTGTACAAATTAATTATTTTCATTAAAACAAAGATCTAGCAGCTGAACTTTACCACAGTGCAGTCGTAATTCTTCATGGAAGGAGTTGAGTTCATCCTGGATCTCTTTAGGGCAGGGGCAGTCTTCCCCAGCACTGAAATTCAACAGGATGTTGATCTGCAAGGAGCAGACAAAAGAAAAGCTGGTGAAGCAGGAGGGTGAGGTGTAGAATACAAAAAATTGTTGTCACAGAGCAGGAGGGAGGAGAGGGGGAGGCAGGAATCAGCAGAAAAGCACACAGGCGTGTGAGGAGTAAATAAGAGGATAGCACACAGGGAGGACAGCAGTATTGTTATTCTGTGTTACACTCAACAGCAGACACACTCATGTCTCCTGCAGCGGGCTTTTTCAGATATAATCTGTGTGACTGATGAAAAGAATCATGACTGGTTATTTCAGCCTTTACCGTGATTCTTGATCACACAACCTCAAAGTAGTCTGCTGTATGTTACGAGCTCAGCTTAAAACAATCTAAATATACATGAGATGCTTCCTCAAGCTGAGCCAATGCTGATTCCTGTTTAGGTGATTCTGCCGTCTATTTCAGGCTGAGCTTTTTAATACACCAATACACCACATACAGCAATCTTGGAGAGTGCCGACAGTGAGCACCTGCTGCTGACCACCACAGTCCTCTGTTTTCAAGGATCAGAGAGTACGTGTGCTTATCCGTAAGGTTTTGTAGCTTAGGAGACGGGCAATTAACAGTTTGAAAAGAGGAAGCATCGCTGTCTTGCAGATCTAAACTTTCTTTAACTCCCTCAGAGGCTGAAGAGCTATACGCAAAAGCTCTACTCAGCACAAGGCGACTGATCTGAAAACAAACAGAGGAGTGACGACCAGGACTGTCTGGCTATCAGGCTGAATTACTTTTCATGTTTCTCTCCCTCTCAGCTCTAGCTGCGAGACACCCTGAGAGAGAGAGGCGGATGTTGAAAAGGGGGCCTACTCATTAGGATCTGAGCCCCTGGCGCTTCAATGAGCTGACGCAGTTATTACACACTGAGCTGAAAAAACACTGAGTCACAAAGCAATAAGATCACAAGGTTTAAAAAAAAGTAAACTTCTTCCAAATATGCCTTCATATTTCAAAATGCCAGGAAGCAAAAATTCAAAACAGTGTCTCCATTGGAAACAGAAGAAGATGTTTTTTAATGAACAGTTTTACCCATAAATAAGTGACTCATAGGATTGGAGAAGAAGGATATTTAATTTTTGCCAATACCTGAAATGACGATACTTTGAATATCATTATCATCAATTCAATATATCTTGGTCAGGAGTATGCATTCTCCACTTTACTACAGTGACCGGCTCCTTAAATTGTGACAGTGTATTTGTGTTAGGAGCAGATGTAATAACAGAAAAATGACATTTGATTCTGTAATGAATAAGTCCGTTAGTATGGAACATTTGTTCAATCTGCTGGTATTTCAGCCAATATAAAGGACAAATACAGCCAATATTTACGGCCAGTATATCTTCAACTTCACTAATTGTCCCTTAAAGGGTGATTTTGTGTGCAGCAGTTAATCACAAAACACTCACAATAAGACAGTAAAAACTAACAACACAAACATTAAAAAAACATAAAAACAATCATAATATCTGCTAGAACTGGAAATACCTGCCGATACAGATGTTCTACTTTCTAAGCTATTACCTATCTTTAAAGACCACCGTGCAGCCCTACATAGGACATCAATGCATGGACCAATCAGCTATCTATGGATAGTAAGATGTGCATCAGACTAGCCATAGAGAACTTTCAGCATAGATTTCTTTTCTATGTGCTGCACTGTTTGCAGTCCATTGCTTAAAAGTATGATGCAACCATGGGTTCTTTATAAAAGCAAACATTTGGCCCTTTGTGGAAGACAGAAAAATAAACACCATCATTTATCGGTCAATTACACCCTTCACGGCAGTTCCTGTTCATACAATTCTGCAAGATCCATGTTTCTCTGTAAATAGTGAGTTACACCACAGCCTTACTCTGACAAAGGGTCAATCTCAGTTGTACCCCTCAGCCCTCCTCCTTCATCTTACCCCTTTGTCTACCCCTTCCCCTTGGCCCTCTGTTTTGAGGGCCAAGAGGAGGGGTGAAAACATGTCTCTAAGAAACAAGAAGACCACTTGATTCCCGCTACGTCATCACCCAGAGCCACTGGCTGGCTGTGTCGTAGGCAGATGCAACAATAGCTTTAGCTATAGTTGCGAAAGCTAACTTGTTATAATGAGCAATTTTAAAATATGACCAACAATTGAAAACATGATGAATATTTACTTAATAATCTAATAATTACTTATATTTATGGGCTTCCTTCGGTCTCCACTCTGCCATCTTATCAGCAGGGAAATTTCTCATACCCTTTCCTTTCCAGTGAAGTCCCAGTTTGTCTCTGTTTCAAGGACTGTGTAGGTCTTCCCCTTAACCTTACATAGAACTGGGATACCCCTTCACTAGACATGAACACGCAAAACCAAGGGCTAAACAAGGGCTGAGGGGTACAACTGGGATTGACCCTTAATCTAGAAACAAGCATAAGAGGGAAACTGATTTGTTCATGACTGTGTTTATGGGTCTGCCTTGCCAAAACAACAACTTCATGGTTCAGATTAGTAAAACGTGACAATGTAAGCTTCATCAGCTCTGTCCTCAGGAGGTTGGTTTGGCGAATGAAGATTTGATTAATTCCCTTTGATGCAATCTAGGAAGTTTGGAGGTCTACTACAGATTTTTAGCTGCACCTGGATTTTCCTACATCCCATACTAAAAAATAGAACCCCAGATGCAGGTTACACAACCTTCATGTAGACTCTATGTAAGTGTCAGGGCGACATCGCTGAACTTGATGAGTATGCTGTCACCTATGGTTTTTGGTTATGGGGTGCTACTACTGAGGATAACAGTCATTAAAAAAGTGGGTGGTGACTTAGCCCTTCTGTGATGATGGTGAGCATCATACATCACCTGGCTCTAGAAATCAGCCAATAGGAACACTTAATTGCAGTGGATGGGATTAACATGTGAACAGCGACTGCTATGGACAAAAAATGTGGGATTTCAATTCTATGGACTTAAATATCTGTACTGGGCCATAACTGAACAACAATACTAAACTCCAAATGCAACTTAGCTTCCATTTACATCGTTTTTTTTTTTTTTAATCTGAAAACGATGCAGTCCTGACTGCCCACAGCCTGACCACTGCAGCAATGGCCTGCCACAGAGAAACCTGAGTGTGACCTCTGAAAATTAAAAAAAGCCAACTGCTTCAACATCTGCTGTGAGACTGATTAAACTCACTGGGTGGTATTTTGGTCTGAAGGGTTCAGATAGCACAAACTGCTCTGTCTGCTGTTTGATTGATATTTTGAGGAGCATCTATGCCCTGGTCCAACAGGTATTTTTGAATCTAGTAGGTTTTGTTCCTCAGAATACATCTTCTTTAACAACCTCCACAGGACCTTTCACGTAATTTCAAGCTGGTCATATAAAGTAATGGATTGCTGCCATTTCTATGTTTCTCACAATGCATCTTGACCTTTAAATGCACTTCAGAGTAAAAAAAGAAGTTTAGCACAGAACAGCTAAAATTTCTCCTTCGGGAGCACTAACAATCCTCTACTCCTAAATGTCAGCTGCTGGACTCGCAGCACACAGTCCTCCAGGTCCAAGTTCAATTTAGCCTAACATATGGCTCAATTTACCCTTATGGAATAAACACTAAAAAAAAAAGAAAGTAAAAGCCCTTTGGAGAACTGAAAACACTACTCCAACCTCTGCCTCTGCCACTGTTCCAGCCAAGGTCATTATTTTCCCACCCTTAGGCTTGTTTCTAGATTTTCTGTTTTTATCTAACACCACAACCATCACTTTAACCATAAATCACATCTCAAACAGGGTGTGAACAATTTCTCATCTGCTGTTTTTTTCCCTGTCAGTTGTCGTGCCCTACCTGCTCCTGTGGTGGGGAGCGAAACTCTTTAGTTTTCTTGGCAGTGACAGCAGCGGACATGTTAAGCGCCAGCATCAGCTCGTTGTAGCGGAACTTCTGATTGAACTGCAGCTTGGACACAAAGGTGTCGGAGAAGGAGACAATGGACTCGATGCGGTGCTTCAGCTCACAATCACAGAAGTAGTGCAGCAGCTCACACATCTGCAAAACACAAACAGGTTTAAATACATAAAATACAGATAAAGTAAAGGTAGGAGAAAACCATTCATCTCATTTGCTCTTCTCTTTTCACTCTGTTTTTAGCCCTTGTATTGGCTTTGGAGGCACGTTTTTCCATTTGCAAAGCTTTGTGGATTTGCTGCATATTATAATTGCTCATGGCTTTAAATGTGTTTTTGAAATTGCTGCATGCTTCAGCTTTTATATATCATGTAAGAAAATAACACATTACTGCTATTCTCAGGGTGTTATCAGTCTCTATTTGTACAATAAGAATAAAGCCGTGTCTGTTATTTAAAAGCTCAGAGAATTGTGGGCTGTCTATCTCTTTACGTAACATTAGCATTCAAGCTCTGCTTTCCTTTGCACTCATGCAGCAACTTTCTAGTAAGAGATAAATCTTAAAAGCACAGAGCAGCTGATGAATGAGGAATAAGTGTTCCACATCTGATGAAGGAATATGATGTCTAAAATAAAATTCAATTAAAAGTTTGACATTTAAGTTGATGGAGTAGTTTTGTGCAGAAGCCACTGAAGTGTGCTGACATGTTTTCCTCACCTGGTGCTTGACGGACTCAGGCAGCGACTTCTCAAGCAGACCTTTCACTGGCTGTTTGCTCTCCTTAGTCTCCTCCTCTCCAGCTTCCACGGCCTTCTCCTCGTTCTTGCTCACCTCCTCCTTCTCACCTGCCCCTTCATCCCCTTTTCCTTCCTCGCCCTCCTTGGCCTCTCCAAACACGTTGGGGTCAATCAGGAGAAGAATCAGTCTTACTTCCTCGCTGGTAAGGACTCCCATGATTAATAGCGTTCCAATCAGCTTCAGGATGGGGACGAATTGGTACTCTACACTGCCACCAACGGGGTCTCGGATGTGGGTTCCTCCGCCCTGCACAGCCTCCGTTAGCATGCTAATGGCTTTCTCCTTCAGGATGCCAAGAGGGATCTGTGGGCTGTAGAGGTACTGTTGCCGTTTTGTGCCGAGGATGCCAACGGGGGAGAAGTTGACCCGCGGTGTGAGGGAGGTGCTCAGGCCCACGCCGGGAAGCGAGTGGCGTTTGGACTCATCTGGGAACAGCTTGATGGAGCGAGTCTCGTCCGTCACGGGGATGATGAACTCATTGTTCATCATCAGGCGAGCCTCCTTTGCGGTTTCAAGATGGATGCTGGTATAAGAAGAGGGATCAGCTCAGTAATCGCACACATCTGGAGGCATTTGTCATTAAACTTTGAGGATATAACCATTCAGTCATCTAGTCTGGAATTAAAAATAGCTTTCCCTAAATGGTATGAATGTGCCACTGGTGAGATTTATTGAACCCAAGAGGACAAAATTACCATAATATCCGAAGAAGCTGACAGCCTTGTTGATCAATAAGAATGACTCAGCAATTACATGACTAGCTGCTGAGAAACGGAGCTACCAAACACCCTCTTTCCCATCGAGGGGGATGTTTCCATCCTCCAATCCAATTTTTTGTGTGATTACGGAGGTAGTGAAGTGCCAGGTGAGGAACAATGTCTTATTTATCCAATTGTCCTTGTTTATTTGGTAAAAATGAGAATTTATCAATATTATGTGACAAAAAGATGGATTAAAGTACTCTGTTTGTGTGCAGGGTATACTTATATCTTGCAGAGGTAATATTAAGATCAATTTAAATTACTTCACCTTGTGTGCTGCTCCACCAATTCAGTGGTAAAAAAATGCATGAAATAATGCTGTAATAAGTCATGATCATATCACTGATTTTTCATGCATTCTCAGAATGACAGAATTGCTAAAGGAGCACTCCAACATTTTTGTTGTTTTCATGTCTTGCCTCACACCTGAGTCCATGACAAGCAGGTAGACACCATTCTTTTGACTGTGCGTCCAGTAACAAGGAAGAGACAGACAGAGCTCACCCACCGCTACTTAGCTTAGCTCAAACACTGGGAGTCAATGGGTAACGCTAGCCTGCCTCTGCCTACAGCCATCAGATAAAATCTTCAGCAACTCTAAATGGTCCTGTGTGTTTGTTGTGACCTGTTTTTTACCCCTTTAAGCCACTTTATCTTCTATCTTCATATTATCTTCTTCTACCCCTACACAGAGGCTTTATTTTATTGACCTACTTCCACGATGGTTTTCGCTAGAGATGTGACATCGGGAAGGAGTGAGACGTTCGTTTGCGAGCCATTCTCAACTCACAACTGCAAATCAGTTCTCATCGTTCACTTAAAAGAGCTGTTCAAAAGACTCAACTCGTTCGCGAACGTCACATCTCATCGAAAACCACAGCGGAAGTTGGTCAACAAAACAAAGCCTCTGTTTAGGAGCAGAAGAAGACAATACAATGACCGTAGAAGATAACATCAAATAAAAGGTTTAAAAAATGAGTCACAACAAACATACAGGACCGTTTAGAGTTGCTGAAGAGTTTATCTGATGACTTCAGGCAGAGACAGGCTAGCACTACCCATTGAGTCGAAGTGTTTGAGCTAAAGCTAACTGGCAGTGGGCAAGCTTTGTCAGTCTCTTCCTTGTTACTAGACGCACAGTCGAAAGAACGGTGTCTACCTGCTTGTCATTGACTCGGGAGTGAGGCAAGACACGAAAACAAAATTGTTGGAGTGTTCCTTTAATTCTTCTCCTTATTGGTGGATGAAAGCCGAGGGTATTGGATATAAAGTTTAAGAATTTAAGGCTTTCATTTTTCACCATTGATGGCAGCATTCGTTTATTTTCTACAACAATTTCTCAACCTCAGAAAGTGAAAGTCATTCTCTCTAGTTGTTAAATGGTGAAAATAAATATAAACTTATTTAGTACAGGAATCATCAATCAAAAAGGAAAGAAAAGCTTACTCTGCAACTCAGCAGAGAAACACACAGTTGCCAAAATCCCAAAGCATGATTTAACTTGCTGCTTAACCAAATGGTTATACTGAAATGGGCACTGAAACAATTTATGGATGATGTTAACTTTTGATGTGCCATTTATCATGTTGGTAAGTATAAGATTTAATTGGGCTCAAATCAGTTTGTCTGTCATATTTGATATATCAGTTTTGTAGGAAGGTGTGATGTAATTGAGTTCTAAGTTATGTGTATGTGTCGAGAATTTTAATCATAAAGTTGTTAAATCTTTAATCTATCATCACAAAGTCTTTTTAATAACTAAATTAAGTAGAGAAAAAAGGCTGGAGTATTCTTCCTATGGATTGAGCTTCATTAGATTCAGCATAGTCTATAACACAGTTTTTGTGCAGCGGTGTAGCTCCTCTGGTACCATCAGTTTTCACTATGTAAAGTTAGCACTTCTACCAGCTATACTGTTGTATACTGTTGTACAGCAGTTGAGATCTAAGCCTGTAGGCTAACACAGTTTTATCTCTTTAAATGTAGGATTATGACTTTGAGAGGGAGAAAAGGTGTCAAAAAGTAGCTACAGCTAGAGTCAGCTTGATCAGTGACACCGTATATTCCTGAATATTTTGAGGCAGAGAAGTGGCAGCCTGCAAAAAAAACCTATCAGGTCATATGCAATGCGACATACTCATGACTTTGTGTGGCTCAGCAATTGGAACTACTATGCTAACTTCAGTGATATACGGGACATAGCCAACTTTTTGGATGATAAAATAGGTTCTCAAAATGTATTAATATGCATATTTTCTTTTGTTTCTCTAAAGGTTATGAACCTAGAAACTCTCACTAAACTCTAATGTGCACAATTAATTATGTAAAATGAGAGCAACTGTGCCCTCTGACCTGCTGAACAAAACAAAGCTCCTCTGGAATGATAACAACTGGGGGTAAGGAGAAGCAAGGTGTCTTATTCTAACTTGTAATAAAAATAAAATCTCACATAATTTGACATTGTCTGATTATACTTTATCTTATAGCTTTCAAACCTGATGAGGACGTTGTAGAAACCCTCTCTCAGCATCCCAGAGAGGTACTGGTTATCGATAGTGTAGAGCAGCTGTGATTGGTCCAGGTGGCTGCAGAGAGCGTGAGCCACACGGGTGTTTCCAAGTGCACAGAGAGCGCAGTAAAGCTTCAATGTGTGGTAGTGGAACTTTCTCAGATCTTCATGCTCAGACAACTCCAGGATGTCCATACACCTAAAAGACAGTTGGAAAAGATCAGGGTGATAGGGGAGCATGGAGCATTTTCTGTATTCTCAAGCAGCGTGGCAAATGCAGTCTGATTAATAAAAGAAAAGCGCAGCATGACAATGTATCCTGTAAAACCGATGATATCAGAAAATTCTGCTTCTTTGACAGAGGAATGTTCATCAATTTCACCAAAGTAGAGTTTAACATTTTTCAACGTAATAAACTAGTGGTCTCAGTTTTAGACTAAAATTATTAGTTTGTACTTTGAAACAACAACATCAACCCCCCTTGATTCTTCAAACAAATATTCCCATTCATAAAAGTTATTAATCCATCTAGTAATTAGATGATGACAAATAAACACCTAAAGTTAAAAGGAAAAAAGGTTGACACTTTTAACCATTAAAAATCAATGAAATGCAGCAGGAAACTTACAGAACACAACCAGAAATTGAATAATGCAGGTGAAAATATCACAAGTAAACACCACAGGAGTTAATTTTAACATTTTCCAGGAGAAAAGCAACAGCCTTGACTGGTCATATGTTTTAAATACTGACCATGTTTGCACCAAACAATGATATTTGAGGGTGGAAGAGACCATCTATCAACCTTTTTATCATCCTGGGCAGGGTGTTGCGTAATAGGTAATGAATTAAGGGTAATGAGTTGCCTTTCATTATTAATGGGATGTCCTTATCACATTTTATTTAAATTAAAACAGAAGTTAAGTACCTGTCAAAGCCCTTATACTGACTGATGAACACAGCATGACAGGGAAGGACAGAATCACTGATGTCCTGAAGATAAAAATACCTATAACATCTTGTCAGTATAAGTTTGAGTTACTCTATTTGCTGACCTGTTCTCCTCTGGTATATGTACAGCCATCATCTGCAGCTGCTCGAGGCACTGGACCACCCAGCCGTGCCTCTCGCTGACACGCGCAGTATCCACGCTGAGGAAGGTGTTTGGCATCCTGCTCCAGAGCACAGCCACAATGGTCTGCACGTCCAGACGAGGAGGGCACTGAGGCACTGGGTTTCTGTGCTCGCTCTTGAATATGGCAGAGGAGAGCGGCATTGCATCCTGGAGAGAAGAAAAAGGACATTTGAGATCACGAGGAAAAATAAAACTTTTTCCTGACAATAAAACCTGTGTTTAGTGTGCATTTTTAAGCAATTTACATTAAAAAGTGTGTTTACTGTAATCAACATTTCATTCACAGTCATTGTAATCCCAACATCCTGGCAGAAGTGTTAGGTGCAAACAACTGAATCCCTCCTACAATGTGAGCATTCACAAAAAAAAAACTCTCAGGAGCAAGCAAGCAATGCTTCCTCCCTTAGCATATTTACATTTTATTGTCTGGAAAGGGATCTGGATATTATGGCTGTGCTTTCACACCACGTTTTTGCAGTCAGTTGGTGGAGCTCAAGCTTGCAATTAACCACCCTAGTAGCTACTCAAATACCTGCAAATCGGTACTGCATAAAACCTGACGAGCGTTTAAAGCACATCTGAAAACTGAAATGAAGCTGACTTAGAGTAAATGGCCAATCACGATCAGGTACTTCGTTGTTTGGAGGGCAAGATCCTGAGTGATGTGACTGCAAGCCCCACAGATGAAAAGGTTCAACATGGTGTCACCTTGTCACCACCAACAGACTTTTTGTATGCTCTGATTTTTGCACCTCATGTCATAAATGCGAACTAAATGAAGTGATAATGGTGAAATAAAGCCAACTTGACCATTAACTATGTGAGTTCTTGTCACACATATCAGAATCAGAGATACTTTATTAATCCCTAAGGGGAAATTCTGTTTTTTCAGGTGCTCTTATACATAGTATAGCATAGGAATATCAAAGACATTAAAACAGATAAAAAAGATAACAGACATTAAAATAGATAAGAGCATAAAAATAAAATTAAGTAAAGATAAGACAGCTGGTTGCAACTTGCAGAATCTTTAAGCTTTATCATTATGGCTATGTCATATCATTCCTGCAATAAAATCATAAAACTATTTTTTTTTCCCTACAACAGCAAGCAGAGATAAACAGTTTCTTTCATCACAGAAAGACTTTTGATAACAGAAACAGGGCAAAATTTGTGCTATTCTGCAACCATTAGCTACAAGATAAGATTAAGATAAGATGTACCTATCAACCATTATTTAAAGCATCTTCTGCAAAGGCAATGTATAGAAAATTCAAAAATGACAAACCTTGATCTTGACTAACTCAAACTGGAAGAGGTTTGGACTTGTAGGGCGTACAAACACAGCAGGGAAGAGCTTAGTATTTGGTTCCACCTGAGAGTAAAAAAAAACAATAATAACATAATTTTATTTCACATTTACCAAGCGGTATTACCAGTGCAACACAATATATTAAACAGGGTAGTTATGGCCAGGACAACAGCATAGAAAGTGTCACACAAAGAACCAGCAAACATGCATATACTGGCCATGTCATCCTTAATTCCTCTCTTTTGCACTAAAGTTAAAGGTGACCCTGTTCCTCAGCCTTATAACAATGCACCAAAATGAAGAAAAAGTGCTGCAAAACTTTTTGGCAGAGATCTGTCCTGAACTGCACCCTTATTGAAATCTATAAAACCTTTTAAAATTCTGATTTTCTCCTTTTCTCTCTGTCATGGTGGCAGACTCATCAAATGTCAGAAAGACTTAAAAGTTTTAAACCTGGAAAAAGATGGAAGTTTTCTCTGAGTTCAGTGGGTATTAGTTAGGACATCTGAGACAAAAGAAACAGGAAAGAGAAACAAGAAGAGCCTCCTGAATTATTAAGAGGACTTTTTCTACCTCGAAATGCCAATCGAAGGCTTAACCAAGGAGTGGACAATTGTAAAAACAAAAGGAATAAAGACAAGGATGAGACTTAAATGCTAAAAGGTTCTGAAGGTGCTATTTTGAAGTCTAGTCAGGTATTCAGAATGAAGATTTAAAACGAGGGATCAGCCAAGGGAGACAGGATTTACCGAGCAGATGTCTGTCTTTGTAAAGGCTCTGCTTTTGAAAACAGATGACAATATAATTTCACTAAGAGCATTTTGCAGGGCTTATTTACTGCAGAGGAACAAATGTTTGCATACCTGAATGGGGATAAAATGAGAGATTTGTTTGATTATGTGCCAGCATTACAAATATGTCTGACTGCATCAACATAAAGACTTGTTTGCAGTATACAAACTTCAATCTCTGAATGTTCTGCACAAGTTTCAGTGACATTTCACTTCTCTTAAGGTTTGCTTTTCAATAGATTTCTTAGAGATCGTTTGCTCATAGAAGGAAATATTGTGATCCAAATGAAGGACTTGAAGAGGGTGAGTGCTGTTGTTTGTGAGATGTTTTGCTTCACACGATTTTTCTTCACCTGATAGGACGTGGGCAGCTCTTTGCCGTTGGCAGTGAAAGAAACAAGGCCAGTGGCCAGGTCAATGAGGCAGCCGATCTCCAGGTCAGAGTTGGAGCGGCTGGAGGAGGATGGGCCGACAGCATCTGCACCACACACCATGTAGCAGTTACTCCTCTGGACACTGCAAAGAAAAACACAAAATAATCTTGCATGTGTGACACCGTACGGATGTAAAACAAACAACCTGTTTAAAAAAAGGGCTGGTACACAATATTCTTCAATCGTGATCATCGATCTGTGTTTTGACTTGTGACTTTTGCTTCATTCACATTCATTATTATGCACAGCAGCTCCACTTTTAGTTCAGCCTGCTGAATGCTGACAGAGCGTAGATAAAAAGTTGGGAATATGCCAATATGTTCAAGTTAATGCCGTTCTAAGGTCAAAGATTTGGTTATGGGAAATGTTGTAGCAAAAGTTTACAATTAAAGATGTAAGCTTTTCATCATCATCCATCATTATCAGGCCAGTTTTTATCAAAAATATGATGAGATCTGAGTCATTGTCCAGATACCTATAAGCAAACCAATTACCTGTGGTACATACTCTGATGTCTGCAGGTAAAAAAAACATTGTGTTTGTGAATTGTCAGCTAATACGTTTTAAAACAGCAGCATTGTGATTCAAAAACTGAAATGCAGCATCTGGCTTCAAAAAAACTCAGCTGCCTTCTCTGCTGGTAAATAAAGTGTTGACATGATGTCTTTAAATTGCTCAGTACAATACAACTGGATTCAAGTTCAGCAAATTTATGCGTCCTGTCTAGAGATGCTCGGATCAGTTTTTTTTTTTTGCTTTTGATACCAATCACTGACCATCTATTAGTGAGATCTGCTCAAACTGATACTGATACTGAGCACACAAAGCATATAACTGGTTGAGTGTTTGACCACCAGAAAGGTACAAAAAGCTCAAGCTTGATTGAATGATTTCTTTCTTTTTTGTGACATATTCTATCACTGCCGACAAACATGCCTGCTGGATTAAGGTAAATATATCTCTCTATTTTTCATTTCCCCGTCTTCTTAGGGAAAGACTCGAGCATGGTTCACAGAAAGAAATGGGTGAGCCTCCTTTGCTCCGCGTGGGAGACGTGCAGCTCAATCTGGCGGTCTGAAAGCTCTGCATCAAGCGAAAAAGCCCTGAGAGGATGACAAATCAGCAGGAGACTCAGAACTGAAGAGGCCTTTTGGAGAAGAGGCAAAATGTCTTCAAGAATCTGAACCAGTCAAGCTGACTATTTGATCAGCGTTGGGTATCAGTTTCAATCATCCAATCATTTATTTTTATGATCAGTTTTTGATCAATCTGGATACCTCCAATTTTATCTATGAGGCTATTTGAATTGCTTTGCCACTTGAATTGGCTCAGTACTTTTCAGCTTTATAACTATTGTTTTAATTTATTGACATAAAGTAACACATGCAGCTAAAGGAAAACCACCTTGAGAAATGTAATCATCCTTGTAGTATACTTCTTGTTCTGCTCCTAGGAAGGTTTTTGTACTGCTCTGTCTAACAAAGTCATGTTTTCGATTGAATACAGAAACCTTTCTGGTACCAGTATACTATAAAGCTAAGCAGACTGACCAAATACTGAACCAGCTGTTTCAACAACTCTATCCCCAATCAGGAGCAGAAAGACGTCACCTCACCACCTTCATGGGTCATACATTGAAAATGAGGTGTAACAAGAGTGTAATTCTCTATTTCTGAACTGGTAGCGTGTAGCAGGTGTGTTACTGTCTAACTGCACTAAGCATTTAAAAACCACTATGGCCTAATGCATGTTGCCATTGCTTCTGCTCTGTCTTGCGGTAGTTTCAAAGTTCCCATTTCTCCTCCCCATTAACTGAAGTTCAGCTTTTAATATTTTCGGGCAAACTGCAGTGCTGCCCTGCTTTAATGAATAATGTGATGAATGTTGCTCTAAGCCTGGCTGTCAGCGCTCTAACATAATGAGGAAAGTGTTCAAGAGAGAAAGCAAGAGGTAATACAGGAAAATGGAAAAGGTAATGTAAGAAAACACTAAAGAATGAGAGGGAAATTAATTTGAGAGCATATTTTACAACTTTTATTCACTGTCTAAGAAAGACAGCAAACTGTGACCTTCACCAAACATTTCTGACATTGCATGAGTTAGAAGAAAGGTCGTATAGTTAACAGTAAGTATATCTACAGCTTAAAAATCCAACCGACTTTTTCTTTAACCTTTTAATGCCTGAAAACACAAACTACTGTCATAAAATTCTATTTTTTTGGAGCTGAAATGTTTATTTCACTTTCTACTGAAATTCTAAAAAATCAAAATTTCCATAAAATTTAATTTTTTGTATCTCATTTGATACATAAGGTGTTTTTGGCAACTGATAATCCATTTGGGGACATTTTTATAATTTATCTCGTGTATTCAGATATTTTTTAGTAATTTGTTGATCGTATTGATTAGATAGTGGTATCATAAAAGTATGTATCAAATATGATACAACAGGCGTTAAAGGGTTAAATCATGCCCATCTAGGCTTCAAGGTTTAGGGTGAACACTGCGGTTAAACAGTGGGGATCTTACCTCTCATGGACCCGACCCCTCTCATCTCCAAGGGTTACAGTAACGGTTCTCGTCTTGTTAAGGCTGAAGTTCTTGCTATAGTAATGATAGTCTGGTGTGACCCAACCCACCCAGACTGAGGCAGGGTCCTGTCCAGCAAACACTCTCACCGAGTGATAGTACTGCAGTAAACAAAATGCAAAATCAGCTCTCTTTTGTAAACAGAGAGCATTCAACAACAAAAAATCCAGATGTATTTGCTTAAGAATAAGGTTTAACTTACAGTTGTGATGCTTCCATAGTCAATAGTTCCATCTTCTTTAGGAGGATGGCTGCAGGGACAAACACACAGCGATAGGTTAAAAATTATCAAAACATGTTTTGCAGTTGCAAAGCTGAGACATTAAGCTTCTTCAATGGTAAAAACAGTCCCTCTAAGTTTTCATAGTTTTTTTCCTGAGGCTGTATGAGGCCAAAATACCACTCTCTGCAGCAGCTTTATCCAAAAAAAATCTTTATTGCTAGTTGCAATAATTTAAAGCGTCAATATCTATCAGAACACCAAAGATAATGTATTAATATAACTTTTTTATAGGATAGGAGAGAGAGAGAGTGGATAGGCCCGTGAAATGGGATGAGAGAGAGAAAATATGGAGGACATTATGCAAACAGTCTCCTTGAAATACTTTTATATTAACATTGTTGTTTGCATTGAATAACTTGCAGCATCTGAAAATGGTTGAAGTAACTTCAAGCAGATAATGTGGAAAAATACAAAATAAAAAAAAGTATTGTTTTTGTCATGAAGAATGTATTATATAGTCTCCATAAAGAAAAGCTTTAAGGCTAACTAATTTAATCGTTTGCACAGTTAACCATACAAACTAATTTTGATACAACACTGAAAACCCTAGTACTGATGTTTGACTCAACTTGGGCAATTTTATGATGTAAATTTTGCAAACTGGCTGACAATACAAAGTCACAAAAGAGGTGCAAAGACATGTTAAATCTGATGAATCACAACACTGCAACTCTCTGGAGCGACTAGTCAGTTCAGTTCAAATGTCAGACCTGAGTTTCACTGATTCGTCCAGTATCTTATCAGCAGAGTAGAACTCCACAGGCATGCTAAGTCGACAGTAGACCATGTCGTTGTTGCTGTTCTGTGTGCCGAACGTCTTGTGAGTGACCTTGAGGCAGGGAGGACTGTCCACTGTTCCGTCAATCCTTGTCACCTGAGGGGGATCAAAATCCAAATGAGGAAATCAATACACAGCATTAATGTGTCCATCAACATTAGCAGGTACTTTTCATTACAGCTCTGTTTGTATGCATAGAGCAAACTGTAAATGCTCAAAGATATCATTGGTAGGCATGGTAGCAGGCAGGATCTTGGGGATGCTCAGATCATGTTAAAGTCCTTCAGAATTCTCACTGTTTTTTTTTGTATTTTGGGTAATATTTATGTTGTTAAGGCTCCAGTCGGAGACTTTTGATTTTCTATTATGGCTAACCCTTGTGCACAAAGCTGTACCTGTAATGTCTTTGCTGGTCAGGTTTGAACAGGTAACAACAAATTCATCTGCTGTATTTTAACTACCAAAAAAATGACTCACTGTAAATCTTTGCTGTAGAAAATGTAGTGTCTGCAGTGGCTAAAGCCATTCAAAACTGATGTCCTGAAACTGTTATTCTTGATGGTTTTTCTTTGCTTTTACGAGTCAAATAGAGAATTGATTTCTGTTTTATTTCATAACCAGCAATAAATTCTTCAAAGGCCCTTTCAGCCTTTAATTCGTCTCAAATTCATGTTTAATTAACAGATTTCAAAATCAAATTGAAGACTTTTTAAGACCTTTAAAGATCGACGCAAAGAAAAAGAAAAGCTTCTTTTAAGCATCTTACAAATTGCTACCTAATCAGTCCTGTTATTTTACCACCTTGATGTAAATTTTCCCCTGTCTTCAGCTCATTCTCTATTCTGTTAGTTGATGTTTATCAAGAATCTTTGCCATATGCACTGCACACTAAATCAAAACAACAAAAGATGTTGCTGGGAGTTGGGGTCAGAATTGATAAGATGCTATCAATACCAATAATATTATCAGTTCTTTCACTTATTCAATTCTTAAATGACTCCCTCATCGACTCCCGTGGCTCTTCTGTGTAGGCAAAATTTGCCACACATGGGTTTTCAGTGGAAACAAAGCCAAACACTTCAATCCTGATATATTTAATGCCATGTTGCATACATGAATGCTTCTGCAAGTTGCGGGCATTTCCACCCAATAAATTTCCTGCAATAAGCGTAATTTTGTTTGAAAATGAAGACACATTTTGGCCACTTCAGCAACGTCTTCCATTATCACATCTTTGACTCAATAATCGTTTCTGCTGACTGCCTCTGATGAGAGCCTGGTGTCCTTGATTGAAAGGACAGAGTGGAAGGAATGATACTGATTCATTGAGGGAGCTGCCATCAATTCAAAAGTCGAATTGGTTTGCTATTCCCATTCCTAGAGGGTTGCAGGAAATCATGAGGAGGACTCCCTGCTACTCCAATCCCCCGGTCCCTGATGAAAACTATCTCAGAATGGACCATACTTAAAAAAACAGGGTTGCTTGGGGGACAAAACACTCAAGTGATGGTAGAGAACAATCTTTGTTGATTGTGAGTACGCAGCGCAAAACATGAATAAGATGATGAAGCAGAAGTTAGTGTCTAGAAGTCCCACTCCCTTATGTAACAGTCTTTGACATGAATTTTGGTGTTTTTGTGGCAACATTAAAAACACATCCTGTTACGACTGTAAGTATAAGAGTTTCTCTGGCTTTTATTTCAGGTAATTTTAGTGCTCAACTAAAAAATACGGCCAAGATTAAAACATCTGAAAAACACACACGATCATTGACGCATGATTTTAGAATCCTCAGTGGCTGTGACAGCCCTGCAATGTAATGACAGATAAAAAGTAGTAAAAAGTAGTTAAAATGTTTCTTCACCTCAACATGCATGTGGTCCTGGGGTACAATGACAAACGTGGGGAGGCGCTTGCTGAACCACATGGTGATCTCTCTGTTCATGTTGACGGCAAAAGGCTCAAAGCCTTCCTGGAGACCACACATGGTGTAGTACTTAAAGGTGCCGGCGTCCTTTCCCAAGTTCATGCGTCCAATCTGAGACATGCCCAGACTGCACACAGGGATGAAACCTGGAGGAAGGTGAAGGGAGGTTGATAGGTTAACCAGGCAAATATTGATCTCCTCTAATGACTAGTTAATCATCTGCTAATGACATCTATTGTAGCTATATGAAAAGATCCTCTGAGAAAGTATTGGAAAAGTTCTCCTGGTACATTTAATTAAAAACTTACTCTGATGTTTCTCTACACTGATGAAGTGATCTAATTCTCTGCCCTTAAGACCTTCATTTAATTACAGAGGTGACTTTATGACCTTGGTTAGAGATCCCTGGTCACACAAAACAAGTGTGTGTTATTTTATTTAAACGCTAACAGGGTTAAACTTCGCCAAACTACTCCTTTATATTAATACTACAGTTGATAAACTGTCCACACTGCAGAATCCATCAAACATAAACTCTAACAGAGAATCTCCATCACCTCACTTTATTCCCCTGATACTCTGTTCTTCTCTTGTCCTGAAGGCTGCTTCATTTAAAGACTAATGGGCCGATGCTACTGTGGACCTCATTAAAATGCAACATTGTTAGCATTTTTTGCTTTTTTCCTGTTTTTTTCCCCAATGCTAACTGTTAAACAAACCCAGTCATATCTCTGGAGATACTTTAGAAGAAACACAGTCAGAATAAATTAATACAAATCATGAATTGATTTAGAAAGTTTGTTGAAGTGTGCAATAAAGCCCTTACCATCCTCTGTCTCAAAGTCAGCGAAGCAAAGCTCAGATCCCTTGTTGGTGATCAGGAGCTCTCCGTTTAGAGTGAAAATCATGGATTTATCCTCCATGTTGATCATGCAACCAACCACATCCCCTTTTTTCCAGGGATGTCCAAAGTAGCGGCTTCCTGCATGCATACGTCGACCCTTAAAGAAAAAGAACAGTTCATAGTATTGGCAGGAGTAAAAGATGAACTCTGGCCATTGAACAATTGTTACAACCTGTTATTAATTAGTTTTAATAACAGGTTTAAAATTCTATCATTTTGCATTTCAAAACATTTTCTTTTATTCAAAGTTCACAATTTTAATTCAAAGACATACATAATTCTACAAGTGCTGCACCAACTTAGAGGTAGGAGGCAGTGTCATTGTGCTTGACCAGTGAAATCCTGTTTGATACTGTTTTACAGTGAGGAAAATGCAAGACTGCATGTCGAAATGACCCTCTGAAGTCCAATGATCCCTGATAAGCATACACACTTTTAAGAAGCTCAAGTTAAGATGCTATCCTTCTTTTAAATAATCAAGTTAAGCTTAACAATAAGGTTACAGGATTTTCTCAAAAACTATTATTTCTCATGCCTTTACTTTGTAATTTGAACACCCTCAGGCTAGGAGTACTTTCCTTCCTTTGTTTCATAAAAACCTGAATAGTATCTTTTATGGACATATGTACAGAACCTGTGGTAGGTAACATTAGCCAAAACAAAGGAAATATTAAATCTCCAACTAATTAAATACGAAACTGTGTCTTTGTAAAACTACATTTTATAGTAACCTGCATATGTAGTAATATCTGGTAAACAGGGCTGCTACTGTAGAAAAGTGGTTATATTTGTAATAAGAGAGCAGTTTTACCCTGTAGCCATCAAATACGAAAGCCTGGTCATCTGCCCCAAGCTCCACGTCAGGCCTGCAGCCTGGCCTGGCCCAGCCAACCCTCATGTCCCCTCCTGTCTGGGCCTCAAACTCAAAGTACCACTTTCCTGTCTTCACTGCGTAGGTCTGCTCCACACGGAACAGGCGGATGGTCTCGATGTTCTGATCACCTCCTTCATGGGGGGCTAGGAAGCAGAAAAGATCTGTAAAAATAATGACCTAACTTGACAGGGACCGCCTGTTATTTGCTGCCAATTTAAGGCAGAACTTTGACATTGAAGCAGCTTGTTAGCTAGGAGTTAGACATGACCATACAAATCAATGGCCTCACTGGTATATGATGACTAATCTTTAGAACACTAAAAAATAACATATTTAATGCTTCACTTGTTTCACAAAATTGACTCATTTCCAAATTTCACACAAAGCATTTGGGCCGACATATTCTCACCCTCCTGGTCTGGGGGATCAATGTCATATCCATATCCAACCAAAGTCCTGATGGCCTCTCTCAAACTGTCTCTGTTTGATTTCTTGGTGCGCTCATCCAGTAAAGCATATGGCACCAGGCGAGGATTACGCCTGCTCTTCAAATCCTGACGCAGACAAAATAAGTGAAAAGATAGAAAATATGTAAATAAAAGCCTTCACTTAAATCTCAAAGGAAATGTTTGAGACTGAAGCAATGAGTCTATTAGACCAGTTCCTAAGCATAAAATAAACCATAGCGATGTGAAGCCTGCTTGTATATAATTTAACAGAATTAAGACTGTTACCTGCTGGATGCCATAGGTCCATCCTTGTTTGATTCTGTCTTTGGCCCACACGTTGTGTGCGTTCTCGGCCAGTTTATCAACTAGAACCTCCTGACCTGCATTCAGCTTCACATCAGAGAGTTCCAGCGGCGCAGGCTTATAACCATTAGACATCATATAGCTGCAAAGGGAAACAATTATGAGCTTCATGTTCAAGGCTATTTGATGTCAGACGGTAAAATCAGTTTAATTAATATGAATACTTATTTCTTTATCAAGCAAAACATCCAACAAACAAATTTGAGACATGAGAAACAAAAAAGATGCAAAAAAGAACCTAACAAACACATGACAAATCTCCCTTATTTTAATAATAAGATGTTTGGTAGCATGTTTTTCATGCTGTCCAGAAAGGAGACTTGAAATCCGAGTAGAATTTCAAGTGTTTTGAAAAAGTATGATTTCAAGCAAATTTGTATCTTTATATTGTCTGTACTCTTAACTTTTCACTGTAATCATTGTATTTCAAGAACTGTCTCCATTTCTCCCTTTAATTTTGTTTCTTTGTATCTAAAATTAAAGTAGCAAAGTGTAAAAAAAAAAAAATAAAGCAATCACATGAAAAAACAATGTAATTGTGCATACCTGTATTTACTGGTACTTATTTAATTTAATTGCATTTAAGCAACTTAATCTTTGTCATTACACAGAATTATTGGATGTACCATGGGGTGAAATGTGAATATTTCTCATTTGTTCGTTAATGTGTGAGAAATAAAGGCAGTGTGAGAAAGTGCCCTCACTCTTTAGGAAGTTTAATTCTTTTCAGATCGTCCTCTGCGTGAACATTGACTTGAGCGACATGGCATCCAAGAGCCAATAGAGTCCTGAGGATCAAAGAGAGGTTGAAACATGAATACAGGCACTGATAACAGCTAATACCAGCATCCAAAGAGTAATCACTCTGCAGAATCCTTAAAGAGACTGCTACATTTGAGCACAGCTTGTTAGACAATGATAATCGCTGTCAATCAATACCAACACCGCAAACACTACAGAGATATTTGACTGTGTATGTTCACTGCAGCACTGCATATTAAGCATTTAGCCTGGCATTAATTGTGCCATGCTAAATGTTTTTACAGTGAGATGACTCAGTATTTGGCCCAAACAAGCCTCAGGCCAAAGATTTTTTTAAATCAATACTGAAATTCACTCAAGAGATGCAAGTCATTACAAGCACTGCTTTAATCTGAGCTGTAATCTACTCCTACACGGTGTTCAGCAGTTTCATGAATAAGTAATTGGATTATTTAGCAAACGGTCACAGACTTACTTCAGTGTTTCACTGGACATCTGCAAGTTGTAATTTCTTTCAGTTTCAGGCAGCTTGGAGAAATCCACAAGGCAAGGGTGCTGCCTCTTGTTGTCATCGCGAACCTGAGGAGGAAAGGATACCTTTTATAGTGAGTGTCACATCACATCTAAAAACACTAGAGATATATTGGATGCCCATTATTTTACAGCACAGTGATAAGTGCTAATGATGGGGTAACAGTGTAAAAATAAGAAGGCAATAAATGTGTAATAGCACAATAATGTATGGTAAAAGATTAAAGTGGAGTAATGGTGTGATGGTAAAAAGGTAATACATTCAGTAAATATTAACTTTATATTACTGTAGTGACAATTAGGCATTACAGTGTCGTTAAAATGTTAAAATATTTTTCATCCATATCATCTTTCAATTAAAAAAACTACGGCATTTACGATCTTTCTTTGGGAAAATTGGCCTGATTTTCCATCACTGTGCAAGCACTCAAAAAATACATGACAAAGCATCGTTCTGTGTTCAACCATCCAGCCATCATCTATACCACTGATCCCTCCAGAGCCCATCCCAGCGGGGAGATTAGCCAAGAGGCAGGGTACAACACACAACCACACACACACACACACACACACACACAGGCATTCACACGTCTTCCTGGGACGCATGAGCACTGCTCTGTGTGGACAAATTAACCTGCATCAGGCTTTGGTGGATGCATTTTTGTTTGTTTTCTACACAGAACAACTCAAGCCCCAGGTGATGACTTTAAATGAAGCAGATCTTAATTCTGCTACAAGAAAAGTCACTGGTACAAACAGGCTCAAATGTCTGTCAAAAGCCCCATTTCCACCAAGTGGTCCGGTATGGATCGGCACGGTTTGGCTCAGGCTGGATCGGTAAAGTCTGATCCTGGTTGCGTTTCCACAGCCAGCCGTACCCTACTTGGTAGGCAGCGCGTAAGCCGGATGCCGATAGCATGACGTCATAGCAGCGCGACACAGTGTACCCAGCTATTAAATACAACGAAGAAGAAAACGCGACACAGTAAACAAAGAGCTACGATTCTCTTCACCGAGAATACTGAGGAAGGTCTGCACCTCCACAGTAGACCATGGGACGCTCGATCTTGATGCCATTTCCCAAAAAAAAAAGCCTTGAGAGTTATCTTCACGAAGACGAGTGGAGATTTAAACATTGCGGAGCTGTGTTGTTCTTTATTACCGCTGTCGCACGGGAAGTGACGTCTCCTTCGACCAATCAACGGGCTGCAGTGTAGGACTGCAAAGTAGGACGGTACGGTTCGCTTATAAGGGGTCCTGTCCTGGTTTTAGGCTATGGAACCGCCACAAAAAGCGAGCCGTACCGAGACAAACCGAACTGAACCCTCTGGTGGAAATGGGGCTAAAGAGTTCACAATTTACTCTGCTGACAAACCTTCAATAAACAATGTCTTTGACAATTTCTCTGGTAACCTTCAATTACACGGGTTTAATAAAAATTAGGTACAGGGAGGCTAATACTAAACATAGTAAGGCCAAGTACTTTGATTTAAAACAGCAAAGTCAGTCCATCTTTTCATCTCTCTGCTTGCCAAGTATCAGAGAGCTTTCTGTCTTATATTCAATGTCACTTTGAGCTCTTTCAGGCTTGTTACAGAAAAATTAAACTCCAAGCAGCTATTTGGACATAAATGTTGTCCTTAATAAACTGTAAGATCTAGGTTCCACCCCCCTGAGTGGAGCTTTGTCCCAGCCTTAATTAATCTAGATGTCATACTCTTGGAAGCTGAGACACTCATTAAGTCTGTTAAACGGCTGCAGCGTGCTGAGGTTTCAGAGGGAAATGATTCTGTGATAACCACTACAGTACAAAACGAGGTAGTGTGTGATCAGACTTTAAAACGGACCCTTCTTCGATGAACAGGGTGGTTGATTGACAGTTAAATGATGGAAGAGACGATGAGATAAACTAGAGATGTTATGAAGATTAGCAGCCCAAGATATGTTTAGGGGCTCCTGAAGGGATTCAATCACACAACTTTAATAGAATATGAAATATGAGATCAAACAATCCAATATTCTGATGTGAATCAACTGCTGAATGGTGGTAATAGTTCTTATTATTCAAAGCTGAACTGCTTTTTAAGAAATTCTATTATTTAGACTTAAAAAATCAATTCAAAGTCTGTGTTGACAACGCGAGGCAGTTTAAATCAGTGTCTTGATTTGAAGAAAATGCAAAGAAATGTGTTTCATGATCTTGACCTGGGGTTAAATTCAGGGAGAATGTGTGTGAATGGGGTTCTGGAGGTAGTACTAAACTTCAGAGAGCTAAGTATGTGACGTATGGCAACACAGTTATACATTACAAAATATGCAGCTGAGCTTCCACAAAATCAGGGTTAGTGTGTTTAAAGGATTCTAAAACTCAAGATACTTTATTTTCCGGTTCTCAAAGATCTTAGAAGAAATATAAAATTTACAAAGTGGGCTGCATCATAAAGTTTGACTTCTACTGTCATCTTTTGAACTACACCATTGATGGCATTACCCAAGGTGTATTTAACAACTGTTGTCACAGCGTTTGGGGTCCCTATCAGCTCTTTAGAATCTGTTTCAAAGACAATAGAATGGTAATGGAAGACAATGAAAAAGTCCTAGCAGGTAACGATGCTAGTTTGGTCACAGTATAAAGCTTCTTGCTATGGATCAAGAAATGAGCAAAAGCAGTTATGTAAAAGTAAAATGCTTCAGTTCATAAGGTGCAGATACCGTGGACATATCCACAGAGAAGTCTCTGTTTTTTTTCAAAGAGAAATTAGCCATTCAAAGGAGCATTGTGTCCTCATTTTGTTCCTGAAGAAGCTAAGAAGTGTAGTACCAAGTTGCCACTCCCCTAGAAAGATAAACCAAGGTGTACCTACAGCGAGGTTAGGAGTTTAATCTCTCAGCAGTCTTCAAGTTAACACTACCAGCCTCTGTGTTTTGTGTTCATGTGACCTGAACTGTGATTACTTTTATTTGTTGTTTCAGTCTCAGGAACATGGAAATTCTGAAACGTCACAACAAATGTACAATGTGAGTTTCTATAATGATGCCTTGAACCTTGAAATGTATATTCTTGTTTAGTCCTATTAAGTAGAGGACTTGAAACTGTCATCAACATTAGAAGCCTGACTTTCTGTTGCTGGGAGTACTAATAGGCCATCATTAGTAAACTACTGCAGTGGCAGAACCCAAACTGCTGTCATTAACATCAGATGAAATAAAGCTAAATTAGCCATTAGCATGCAATTTACTGTGGATGGCCAGAGCTGACCTTAGTTTGCATCCAGCACCTTCACGCTGTTTTTTTCTGTGTTGATTAAGATGATGGAGAGCCACTTTACCTTGCCATAGGTCCAGCCGAGCTCGATCTTGTTCATCCCCCACAATTCATGGATGTTTTCTGCCAGCTTGTCCCGGACGTTGTCCAGGTGAGGGGGAAGAACAATCTGCAGAGAGAGCAGGGAGCAGATGGTACAGTGAGATGATAAAAAGATGCCAAAAGGCCAATGAATGAAAATGTTTCTCCTCTTTTTTTAAATCTCCTGACTCTGCGTTTCTTGGATTCCTGGGGATTGTAGAAACTTCTGCACTGCTTTGGCTTTGCTCCACTGAGGTAGGAAGCCTGCATTTGTTTTGCATTAGTGCTTCAGGGGGCCACTGCAGCGGTGAAATTTAGATTAAAGCGTGTAGCGCACAGTGGATCAACTTAAAGTGAGCAAGTAATGCAATTTAAGTAAACCGCCTAAAGGCTCCAGAAATGTAGATGTTTCTTTCTTTTCAATCAGTCCTTAAGATAAAAAAGAGATTATTTATAACAAAAGATAACAATAATGGCAGTAGTGAGTAAATACATTAACTCCTCCTATCTCAAGTCACAAAAACCTTGATAGCCTTAACATTTAATCTCAAGATAGAGGCTTGAACTGCTGTTCAATCAGCAAATTTAAAACACTGAAATGAATCCTTCACAAAAAAAATCAAGAAATACTGTCAAGCTGTTGTATCCCTATGTGAAGAGTACAATTACCAGACAGTGAAAGTACAGTGGTCAGTCAAGGGGGTTGGCTGGGGAGTTTTGCTTTTGTTGTGGTGTAATTGGTATACAGCTTATTTTTTTGATCAAAATGGTGCATAATTTTTAACAAGATTTGAGGACACTGTGACCTTGAACTCTGTTAATGCTTATGTCAAAACCAACATTTGTGCAAAGTTTGAAGAAAATCACTCTAAGTGTTCTCGAGTTATCAACAAACAAACGTTAAGAGTAGTTTACATGGACACAGATAATCAGAACAAAGGATAGAATAAAAACCTGACATGTAATAATATCAAGCAGAAGATTCTGATCCAAAAGAGCCCATTCAGAAACAAAGACATTTCATTTCAAATGAGAGTGATGGTTTTACCGATCTTTGTTCCAAACAATGGTCATGTAAACATTCATCCCAAACAAGTCTTCCTGGTTCCCTCTCACTCCTCTCCTCTTTACTCAACTCAGACGTGTGCAGTTGAGGAGGGAACTGTCCCTCTGTACAGGCTGCCAGCTGCTGCTGACTTAATTTCTTTTCTTCTTTTATTTTGTCTTGGAGCAGAGTTTCATTAGACAGAGCAGCAGAGAAAATGCTTGCAGTGCACTGTTTGGGTTCATTTTGGAAGAACTAAAAATAAAGACATCTACAGTCACCAACAGCAGCATTGGAGAGAGAAGGGGAGTAAACTATCCGTCCCTAAATGGGGGAGGATGAGTGACGGACAGCAGAGTTTGTTAATAACAGAGGAGGAGTCTGTGACTGTAGTGTTCTTACAAAAGTCTAACCTGATAGAGTACAGTTCTGTGAAATGTTCCCTTTACTGTACTTTTTTTAAGAAATACTGCACATTCATTCATTCATCTATCTATATGTCAACTAAATTTCAAAGGGGTGCAAAGTGACCTGGCTGGTGTCCACAGGAGTGGGGATGAAAGAGGCCTGAGAGAGGAACTGGGTGGTCCCCAGCAGGTCCCTGATCCCGTCATGGTCCCTTTTGTACTCCTTCACAGGCTCCACATGCATCTTCTCCTTGGGCAACAGCGCCTCATAGCACGGGGAGTAACCGGCAGGTGGAAGGAACTTGAAATCACCGTGACGTCCACCCAACAGGAACCGAACCCTGAGACGAGACGTTACATAACACTGCATGACGTTATGTAATGACATTCTGACTCTTAGCTCCACTGGGGGGTTGTAAAAGTTTCTTTTCACAAACCTTTTCAATGAATTTTGAAAGATGCAATTTTCCACTCAAAAATGGTTCAGCAAACAGGCTGCACACCTCAGTCTCTACTAAACAGCAGGGCTGAGGAGGAAAATCAAACCTCCAAAAGAAAGAGACAATTCATCTTTCTGCCATCTTTTCATTTTGCTCTGAGTCATACCCAAAGTCTAAACATTTTAATTACATTTTTTAGAGGATTGTGGCCTCTTCAGAAGAGGTCAGTTTACTTTGGAAGAACTAATTTTAAAGATCTCCACTCTTGGAACCATTTCACTATCACTCAAAGTGCTTCGTTCAATACAACAAAACACAATGACAAAGGAAAAAAGACGACTACAAACTATAAACAAACCACTCCAGGGGTCGACTGGAGGTGAGCCGAGACCACCTCATTCAGTAGAGCTTGGTGCGTGTGTTTGTAGCAAAACATGAATTGATTGCAGTGTTCATAAATACATATTTAAACGAACTATGCCAAACAGAGAATGCCAGACTGTATCGGAACAACTCTCCTAAGCAAATGCAAACTGCTGTGGACTGATACTGTGGAGGGCATGTGCAAGTAGTCCATTTTTTTAACCTCTTCAGCCCCATGGGACCCAATTTTGGGTCTGCTGGGACTCAGGAGAAAAACTAATCCACACGACAGCTCAAGCAGTGAACTGTGTCTTTAAGACTATAGTCATGTTGGCTTTTATTTGACAAATAGATATATTTTTGACTTTTGGCTAAATATGTACTGTTTTTCAAAATCCTTGCCTGACCATTTTGTTATCAAACCTCTTTAATTTTTATCTGCATCACTTTATAACAATAATTCTTTGCAGAGATGATGTGAACATATTTTATTATTCAATTTTAGAGTTTCACAGCCACTCCAACATCATTCCTAAGAGAGATATTCACAATAAAAAATTGTTTCTGTTTTAGGCAAGGATGAGATTTTCATATTATTCTGACTTCTATCTTCGTTTACTCTGTCCCAGTAACACATATACTGATAGTTACAAATCTGGACAAATCTCTCAAGTGTTACTTTTATTATGACACCAAAATTATTCAGATAACCTTGTGGTTGCAGAGATACACTCTTCTCTTTATGGGTATGGGTTTCGAGCAGGAGGCTTAAAAAAGGGGCTGGGGCTGGGGCTGAACAGGTTAATTAACTCCATTCTGCTAATCTACATGGTGAAAGAAACTATGTCATTCTGAAAAGTTTGCACTCTGCAACCCATCCTCAAACCTTTCCATTTTCAGGCACCCCTAATACTGATTTGTTTACTCAAAGAGCCTGAATGCAACACCAGTTGACCACTTTCAGTCAAAAAGATAGTCATGTAAAGAGGGCAAACACATACTTTGCAAAAAATAACACCAAGCATCCCTTTTGAGAATGTATCTTGATCTGTTTTTAGCATTAGAAATGCAGAGCCTTACTTGACACCTGCAGAGAAGCTGACGACGGGGAAGAAGAATCCATCTGTGTTAAAGTCCTCGAACATGCCCTGGACAGGCTGCCCGTTGATCCTGAAGGACATGCTGGGAGCGCCCAAGTCCAGACAGCAGCTGACCACATCGTCTGAGTTCAGCAGGTGCTGGTTAATGGAGGCCACGGCCCTGGGGATTCGCCCTAGACGACACAGGGAGAGACAGAGAGGGAGGATGGATGGCTGTTACGTCTGCAAAGTCATTGTGAATGTAGGGCAGGATGATGAGCAAGGAGGAGAGGGGTGATGAGAGCTTAAAGAGGGGGTGACATGGAGTGGATGAGGGGAGGTGCTGGGTATTTTAGTAGATTTGGAAGGAAAGAGGGGTGAAATAGATGTTATGCTGTTAGAAAGAAGGAAGGAAAGAGGGGGCATTCAAAGGACATAAAGCCCGAAAGTACCAAGCTGACGAGTTATTTCCTTTGATGCAGCCAGAGGACTTACTGCACGTCTGGAATCAGCTGGTTTTTAGGCTTCGGCTTTGCCAAGGGTTACACTTGATCAAAGTCATTAGAAAAGGTCTAAGGTGGAGTGTTGTGGTGATTTAATAACTGTTTGACACTATGAATTTGTCCTTCATTCTGTGAAAAAAAAAACAGCAACCTAGACAAAGGACATCCGGCTCCTGTATTATTTACATTATGTACTCAAGAGGCAAGGTCAGACAGACTGTTCCCTCTGGTCTGAACACCTCACCTGAGTTGGAATCACTTCAGTGCGAAGGTGAATGAACTTTCTATGAACTGGTGTTACTTGCTTAAAAGGAAGCTACAAATGAGACAGATTCGTTTTTTCCTAACACATCTGCTCTTAAGATCATGAGTTGGCGCTACAATGAACAAATTTTATTTCAATTAAAAAAAAAAATCTGGATCACTACCAGTACCAGAGCCACATTAACCCACAAACTGTAACCCAATATTTGAACTGAAAAAAGATTTTATTCTTTGATTGGAGTTTTGAATAAGAAATAGTCAATTTCTTCATTGCAGTCTAGGGCTGTCATGAAATACTTCACATAATCCAATTTTCAACATCCCAGCCTCCAAACCAGGCCTTTAATATGTTATTTAATTTGTGTGTGCATGAGGCTACAGTGTCTTCAATTCTGTAGCCTTGAAATGAGCCTCTGTGGTTTTAGGTTTTGTCCCTTTATGCAGAAATCAGAGCCGTGTTAAGTTGTTCCAGAAACAGCCTCCATTTCCTGACATTGCAAAGCATTTCACCATCATGACACCTCAGTTAACACTAACAAATGGGGAATCTTGTCATGCAGAACTTGCTGAAAATAAAATGCGCTCTTATCAAATCAGTTTCTCTTAGGTTGAGCTTAAGTTACTGCACAGTTTTGATAATGCTGTCATGGGTATCATTATTAACAGCTGCTCCTTCGACCACAAGTCACAAACTCAGCCAGCTTCTTTTAATCATCTTGGACTGACAAGTGAGTCATCAATTTGCTTCACCGAGCTCAAGTGACCAGAGTTAGGCCACTTCAGCACATGACCTATCTTTGTAGACACTAACACTCACTCTGACACCAGGAGGAGGCAGGGCCCCTTGGTCAGTGAGCAAATAAGGTCACCTGGCTCTGACATCTCTTAGAAAGTTACAGTAAAACAAGCAGAGGATGACATAGAAAATATCCTGCTTTTTGTCATGAAATACTTTGTTAAGTAACTTATATTTACTCATCAGCAGGAAGTGGCTCCTCAGAAACATCCACATTTGGCTGGTGAAACACTCCCCAAAAAATAAACTGTGTTCCTGCCCCTTACATCAATACCTTTAATAGGTTAAAAAAGTAATTATATATTCCCATAATTGCTTTAACCACAATGCCCTATGCATTAGTGGATATTGCTGTTCAACCAGTAGGCTGGCTCAGGGGTCATAAAGCTGCCCAGCTAAAAAAAGAGCAGGGGTGGTCGAGTAGTGAAGAGAAAATAGAAGAAAGTGCTTTTTATGGTCTGGAGGGCAAACAGCTCCGCAAAAATGTGGTAACTGTATGAAGCTGAGGAGAACTTTCTGCATCACTTGGAAACACCAAAAATATGGTCCTAAATTTTGCAATACATCTTATACTGTGACAGATTTGTTGTGACAAGCTTTGTATTTTGCATATTTGCCAGTACCCTGCCAGCCCTACTGTAAACGAACGACAAAGACACACATAAAAGTCCTACTGTTGGCTGAACACTGTTTGACATTATCATACAATAAAGTCTTTCTCTGGGATATCAAAGATTTCTTGGTTTAGACCGACTGGAGGTGAAAAAGCAGTAATTTTTCCATCAGGACTTTGCGTTCACCCTCATACAGGATTGTTCAGTGGTGCTGGTCTTGTGTGAGAGTCATGTAAAATACATACCTGACCAGAGATGAAGTCCATCAAAGCTGTATGAGTACAAATCATCTCCCACACCATTGCCACCCCATCCCTCTCCTCCTCCAGGGTACGGAGCGTAGCCTTTAGTGTTGGCCCAGCCCACCCTCAGGTGGGTCGGCTCTCCGGTTACAAAGTGATCCACCTGGTCGATCACCAGCTCAAAATACCACTTCTTATACTGAGCTGAACCTTCAGCCATGCCAAGGAAGATGTTAGGCCTCATGCTGAAGGTTAAAAGAGAGAAAGACGTATATAATAAGCACCTGAAATACAGCATTTTCCCATCTCAAACCCCACTTAGCTATTGGGAAAATATTTTTCCCAAAAATAGAAATGCCTTTTTTGAATGCAATAAATCAAATCTTTGACCCTGCAAAGATCTAAAAGAAGAAAGCATTTGGGAGCCTTCCTTTTTCTTTACCTTTGAACATCATTAACCAGACGAGTCTGAAGCAGCAGGTCCCTCTTGGGAAGCAGGTTGTCACAGATAAGATTCTGATTTGCTCTCACTGCCACCCCATTACAAACACAGAGGGAACACAGGACATCCAGAATCTAACAGAGAGGGGAAAAACAAACAAAATGCTTTTAAAAAATTTCTTACTTATAAATGTGTGGCTCAAATGTGTTAACACAGTTATGTAAAACACATTTTGTTTAACAATCTACAGCCTTTGTCTCTGTAAACTATCAGTTATGCTGTCAGATTCTCCGAAGGCTGCAGGGCTTGAAGTATGTGCACACTTCATAAAAGAGCCCTCCAGTCAACAAGGCCCTCAACTCCCACCTGCCACTCATGATCAACAGCTGTTGTTTACGAGGATGCCCTTTCATACCGGGTACAATTTACGGGGTAAATATTGGGAGACTGTGGCATTTCAACACTGCACGTAAAAAACATTATTGGTATGTCATTGTACATCAATCACAGCTTTGACAAAGGTAGAGACAATGGTGCGCTTTGTTTGTCTCAACCTTGTTTAACAGGGGTACAGGTTCATTCTTACTAACGTGATTCTTCCACAGGATCAAATATTTGTAAGTTTGGTTTTGTTGTTGAGATCCAGTTCAGAGGAAGGGTAAGGGATTGAGAGATTCTATCTGCTACAGTGGGCATCAATACTGAAATCTGTTTTATTCACATACACATAAAAAAACAATGAAGGTTTTGTTTTCTCAAATAATCTTCAGTATAAAAAGATTAAGGTATACCTTATTAAAATAGACACAGCATCTTTTCAATTTTCTTGGGCAAAAAATGAAATCAAAAATGCTGAAAACAAACGTTCTTTCAACAAAACATCCTTGGGCAGTATTGTGATTTTTAGTTTATTGTTACTGTATATATTTTTTAAATCTTTTTTTTTTTAAGGGAAGTATAGCCCAATAATTAAATCCAAGATCCAACTACATTTTCTGATAAAAGCTGATTGCATACAGCATGCTCATATGCTAAATAAATAGTCACCAAGTTTGATGTAGGCTGAATAACATAGTAAAGAGATTTTAGTGTATAATTATTACCACCATTTACAATTCTTGAGGTGAGCTTAATATGCTGTAGTCACCATGCAAGCTTAGCTGTTAAAGGTTTCTTTGTGCTTTGCGTCATACTTTGGATATAACAGTGGACAGAATTAAAAAGCTGGAGTAAGACAGATTGAGAAATTGCAGGTAAGAATGGAGCCACAGGCCTAATTTGAGCCCAAGCCAACCGCTTCAAGGACAACAGTGAATCAAACATAAGCACTTAGTTCATGATTAACCTTAGCCTGAGCTAAAGAGAGCTGCAACAGGCTGAAAACATGCTAAAAACAACATGTACATTTTGGACACACTTATGACCTCAGTTTCTAATGTCCCAAAAAAACTTTTATATTTGTGCCCAGTAAACAGCATCATCTTATGCAAGCAGTTCAAACTGAAGGTTATTTTAAAGATTGTAAAAACTGAGCAGAAATGCACACCGTAGTAGCAGTTTTATACCAGAAAGTCAAGCTAATCGCTATCAGCCTGTACCCACCTTGTGGTTGCGTCCGTGCTTATAGAGCAGAGAGATAATGGATTTGATATGAGCTCTCTGAATGATGTTCAAAGCCTCAGGACTCTCTACCAGGATACAATGGAGGACTTCTAGGATCCCTGAAAGATTTGATAAAGTATTTGTCAGTATGGAAAACTGTCTGACATTGTGGACCATATTTTTGCATTTCTTTGCCATTGCTTTATAGCTTTTGGACCTTTTGCATGCTGTAATAATGGGATTTACTCAGTACCTGATGAAGACTCCAGTCTCTCCAGTTTGCTGACCAGCCAGTCCAAGTTACGAGAAAACTGAGTGCAGTTGTTTCTGTTCCCACGAATCAGAGCGGCTGTGCATGGGAGACAGTCAATACACACAGAGCTCAGTGAGAGGCAAGAATAAAGTGGATAAGGGCATAAAATATGATCGAAGCATCAGACTTTTAAATGAGTTTGTTGCAGACAGTGTGACCTTAAATCAAAAACAGCCCACCATTTCTCTGTGGGTATTAAGTCCCTGTCTGACATTCTTGGTAGACATTAAAATTCATTAAATCTGTGAAACTGAGACTGGCACCACCTATTATGAAACCATTGTGATATAAAATACATGACAATGATTTTCAAGCCACTATGAACTCAGGTACTCAAAGCTCTCTTAAAATTGGAGGTGTGTTCCCACGTGCCCTTGCCCTTCCTCTGCGGGGGCATTAAGACGTCATCTTATGACTTTACTGTCTCATTTTTCACTATTAGGATTCAGGGACACTAGTCTGATAATGCCCAGGAAACAATTTAACCGCCCTTTGTGTCTATGGAATACTGATGGGTGTCTAGTCTCCTGTAAATTCATCTTTTCTGTAAAGCTACCATTCAAAGAGAACACACAGAATGAGTCACATAACAAAGCAAGGATTGAAATTAAAATTAGAGAGAGTAGGAGGAACCTGAGGCTACACAGAACTAAAATAGCGACATTAGCATTTACTCTGTAATAAATCAGATAGAGTTACAAAAGTTTTAAGTGAAGTAGAAAAGACAGAGCTTTGAACAATAAGATGGCTGCTGAGACTTTTACAAAGAGAAAGAATCAGAAACAGGGCCCACGACTGAATCTGGGATCCTTTTCTCATATCATGAAAGCCACTGTGTTTATCCGATGAGCAAAAAAAATGCTTACGTCATATTTTAACATTTTATTACATTCTCTACTGAAGAATAAATGGGTTTCCTATTTGTCTCAAGAGCCACTTCTACTCTTTTGTCAGTGTGAAGGCTGTTTTCTGATTAGCAATTCACCACAAAGGATGAATATTTTATAAATGTCCTCATTGGACCCATGTCCAGCTTTCGACTCCAAAATTCAAATCAAGCTATTCTTCTTGCAGAGAACTCCTCCAATAGTAATGCCATTATGTGGTCAAACTTCACGTCTGCCCTTGAGGAGGGACAAATTAAACTTGACAAATTTCATCGTCATCATTGATCTCCGTGACACAGTTCTCTGTCAGTGTTGCAGTCAAGAGGAAATCACTGTCTCATCTTGTTATTCATTTTTGAAACATTGCGCATTCAGCAAAGTTTTAACTAGGTTTTACATTTCCTTGCTGTTCAAACCTGTTACTTATGATATATTTCACCTTACATTACCTGTTTGCCCCCCAGTGTTCTTTATGTGGACATAAACATCGGTAGAACTTGATTTTATGCAAGTTTCAAATTTAATAGATAAGAAAAAATTGTAACAAAGTACTTGGAGATTTTGAAGCTTGATGATAAGCTAAATATGTTTAAAGACAATAACAGTGGCCTCGTTATGATGTCTTTGACATTCAAATTGTCCTTCACAATTTCTATGCAAAAGCGGTTTTCATTTTCATATCTATTCTGACTGGTGTTGCAGTTTAACGTGTAGCTATCTTCACTGGTGTTAGCAGGTGAATTGAGTAAATATTTGTTTGTTCCAGTTTTAAATCATGACTTCAATCAAGGGGTTCGCACGCTTATTCAAATCAAATTAAATCATTTTCAAAACATTTTTCAGACCAGTAATGAGAACATTCGAAAACTTTTTTGCACAAGGGAACAAGTAGCAATCACAGTGAATATGATATACACTTTCTCTACTATGTGCTATAATGCTGGCTTGTTCAAATTACATTTTTTTTTTACTTAACTCTAACAAGCAAGGACACTGAGTATTAATTTAATGATAGGATGTTAAAACACAGGTGTATTTCTCTCCAAGAAAGGTAAGAGATGCAGAAATGACAGTGCTCATATGCATAAGTCAAAAAGACTTTCTGATGCTGACTGTACTAGTTTGGTTGCTACTATTTGTTTTAAAACAAAAGAACAGAACAAAACATACATTAAAAAAATCAGGTTGGTTGACAACTGGATGGTTTAACCACACAGCAATCTCCATGCTGAAAATAAAAAGTCCACTAGAGGCTTGTGCAGTGTTCAGTGGGGCTGTGTTTCAGGTAGCTTGATGCCAAGGTCAGACTATACGATTTCTTCCATCCTATTACTTTGCCATTGTGTCACATTAGGGCGACGACAGAGCCATGAAATCATGCTGTGACTTGGCCGATAACCATGACAAACAACGCAAATGAACTCAGCTACACTTAACGACTAATGTGATGATGCTGGGAAAAGGGATGAGGACAGCAAACAATTATACTGGATTAACAGTACAATACTCCTGTCATCTGTCCGAGCACCATGCACCAACACTTTTGGAGCACATCATAAAGACAGGGGCGTTATTTTACAAGCTTTATTTCAATAAGTTTCCTCTGTCTCACAGTTCACTCTCGAGGGAACAACAGCATGCAGAGGGCTCTGCGCTCTCATTGGTCAACAGCTCTAGTGTAAAAGAAAAAAATCGTGGAAGGAAAGACAGAAATCAAGCATGTTAGACTTTCTGTGGTGGAGCTGTGAGGAATCCCAGAAGAGTCTTTTGTTGACGGTCACTGGGACACACTTCACAAGATGAAACAACTGATTTCCGTAGCTGGTGGGTCCTGAAACTTTACAACTGTCAGGTAATGCTACAGTCATGCATAAATCCTGTAGTTGGACCTCAGCATTAGTCCCACTTTTTGTCTGTTTCTAGGATGACAGAGTTAGTCTGAGAGAGCATTTTCAATGTGGCAACTGACACAGCTTGGCTTTAAAGGACAGCTTCTGTAACTAATAATGTCACACAGATTCCATCAAATACTTTGTATAGTCTATGCATATAACTTATAATCATTATTAGGTTTAATCTTCTAAAATAGCCCAAGAGACTTCTTTTGGAAGGGCAGGAAGTATTAAACACAGACTATCCATTCATCATGCAAAACCTGCCTCTGCATCCTTGGGGGTGACCCTGTGAGGGTAAGGTTGGTGTGCACTGTAATGAGCGCAGAGCGCTTGTGTTTGCTCATGTGTGCATGTGGGAGTACATGCTGGGGAGGTTATGATGAATATAAGGGCAGTCAAGGTGAGCAGAGGGGTAGCTGTTGATGGGGAAGCTCACATGACAGCAAAACAAACTACCCAAGAAAAAAGACCTGCAAAATAAAACTTTTCAGGGTCATAACTTTAGCATTCATGATTCAGTACGGGCCCTGAGAGACTGGGATAATGCCAGCACCTGTGATGGCTGGCATTTTGTTAATGACGCCGTCATCTTTTCAGATTTGCAGCTCAATGCTTCATAAAATGCTCACACTGTTCTCGGAAAATGATGTGACCCAAATAGAAGACAGGGCAGATTGCTAAAGGAGAGTACAAGTGTTGCTTCTCTCTTCACTCCCTTGTCACAAATAATTACAATTAAATGTCATGTAAAGGCCATTGCCAGCTGTGAACTCCAGATGTGGCATTAGGGATGAACAAAGGAAGGACGGACGGAGAGTGTTTAGATGAGGAAGGACGGCAGAGGAAGAGGGAAAAATACGAGATTGAAGTGTTAAGTTTAGAGGAGAGGACAAGATTCTGCACTGACACTCGAGGAAGATTAATACTGCATGTCGAGTCGGGGCCGACAGCTGACAGTGCTGACAGAAGATGTGGATTTTTCATACGATCCATCACTCAGGCCCGCTTACCCAGGAGTTCATAGAGGAGGTTAAGAATGTCCTTCCACGCTGCGCCTGCCTCCTCTCCCGCCATCTCTCCAAAGTGAGCAGCGCTGTCATACAGGTTCATCCGGTCAATGCATTTGGACAGGAGGGCCAGCATACCCTGAGAAAAAGGTCAGGAGTTATCTGTGATTCAGTTTCTTAAAAAGCAGGTACATACTTACAGTGCTAGGATGAGCACTACTTTCTTTTATCATAATATCATAATAAAGTCAAAGAATTTTCTCTAACATGTATCTGAAAGAGCATCCATAATGTTTAAAGCTGTTGCAGCCCATTTGGTAGTGCTTATATTGATTGCAATATAAATTGTATTTGGCCTGAGGAAAATACTGGACAGCCACAGCAGAGCAGAGAAGGTAGAAAGGGTTCAGGCTATGTCTACTTGTAGGCGAGTTCAGAAATAATCCTGTCCACACGGGTGAAGTACCTTGTTATGATGTCTGTACAAAAGTCATTTTATTTCATATCCATTCCAACTGCAAGTCTGCATGGAGTTAAGATTTAACTTGGGGCTATGTTAACTGGTGTATTTGTGCATTAGGGCAAATATTTCTTTGTTTGGATTTGAATAAGAAACTTATCAGATAAAATTATCGACTAATCAAATAGCATTTTACATGACGACACTTGCCACTGTTTAACAATATTGATTTGCAGTAACTTGTTTTGTTAAAAGCCTTCAGCATTTAAAATCAACATCTAAACTTACAGCAATATTTTCTGAGAAAAGTTGTGTCTTATGGTATTTTTGTATCATCAAAACAAAACTTTTGGTTCACATGCCAGTTTAACTGTCCAGAAAACTGCATGTAGTAGAGTGTATTTCTGTCTTTGAATATGAAAACAAACACGGTAGGCAAATACAGTACAAGGCGCATCTGTTTTTTTTTTAAAACAAATACAGTATGGACTTGTGCCCTGACATTTCACAATAATATAGTTCCTGACCTTTCTGTTCAGTTCATATTACCACTAACAAACAGCTAAAACAACATAAAATCAACTAGTTATTCATGCACACTGACAGAGCTGTATGTTTATACTGATTTTCCCTCCTTTTTTGGAGCAACTAGAAGGAATAGTATTTTTCCAGGAATAGATAAAACTTCCATAAAAAAGTAACTTAATGGATTACGGGAGTTGCTAAACTAATGTGTTCTATCACTCGTTACAATTAAGTAATTAAGTCATTTTGTAATGTGTTACCAACACTGATAGCAGCACAACAGGCTCCAAGTATGTTTTGATTATTTGTACCCTCACCTTGATAAGAGTATCTTCTTCATTTGCCTACAACTGACACAGAAAAATCAAATCTAGGACTAAAGGCACTCACCTCTTCTTTAAAGAGGTCTTGACGTTTGATGAGAGAACGCAGAAGGACCTGTTTCTCCTCATGTTCAAGCTCTGAGTCTGGCTGCTTGAAGTATTCAATCAGGTCGTTCAGTGTCTGAAGAACCTCTTCAACATAACAAGCCACCTCCATGGACACACCCTCGGCAGTGCTGTCCAAAGCCCTGGAGGGACAGAGTAATAAAGGGAAGAAAAAGATCAAGCTTCAAACTTGAAGCACTGTGAGGAGGTCTGGGTATAAGAAAAGTCACAAGTGGTTTCAGATATTACTTGATGAAGTTGGTAAAGAGGAAAGTGGTGTTGCGAATGATGCGAGCAGCCCGAGACTCCTCATGCTGACAGCGCTGCAGGATGAGTCCATCATCCATGTGGCCCTCAGAGTGCAGGCAGGCCTAAACCAAAGCAGACACAAAATAATTGAACATTATGCTGCTGTAGAAGTGAAACAACTTACTGGTGTACATTTCTGCTTCACATGTAGGTTCAAAATGTAATTTTCTCTGATGATGCTTATTGTAAGGACTGGCTAAGTATCACTGTGACTTCTTGTAGTTGATCGATATGGCATTTGTATTTAGCACTAAAGAGAATAAAGAATAAGCCCACCCTTCACATATTTACATAATGTGAAAAGAGACAATGTTTGTTGCAACTTTGCATTTTGTAGATTTAAACAATTATAGTAAGATCAGTAAACTATCAATGTTTTAAGCTTTTTGACTAAACTGAAGTTTCATTGGTGAACTATCATGTATTAATCATGAAGAGTATTCTGTCAGTATGATTAACTGTTGGTTGACTGAACAGATGGATTGAATATTTCCATTTTTAATAGATGGAAGAAAGCAAAAAACAAAACTCATACAAATGTGGCCAAACATTGAACAGTAAAAAAATAATGTGCCCAAATAACAAATAGATATAGTAAAAAGAACACTTCGTGATTTACCTAAAAATTCAAAAACAAAGGCGAAGAAGTAAAAACATCTTCAACCCTAACATTTCTTCATAAACAACTTAATTATTCTGATTCTTTATTATTACATAGCTATACTATAATTCATTTTCTCTGATTTATTCTTTTAACTGTTAGCTTGATATTCATCCAGAAGCTTCACGAAAAACAAATTTGTGTATGTAATGAGTCTCCTGCCCAGGGAGGTTTACACAACTACAGCTCAGCGAAACCTGACTCACTGTAATCAAACAGTGTAAGCGAGTAGGGTGGGGGGTCCAAATGTAAACCAACCATCGCCTGTAACATATCAGGTGCACTGGCCCCCTGCCAAGGCTGCAGGGACTGCCTGGCGCCGGCACAAGGTGGCGTTTGATGTCCCTGGAGGCGTGCCCAGCGATGAGCAGTGTTCATGTGGCGCCCTAATCCCCCCTGTCTCACCCAAAACTAACTGTCACCCTCCGCACAGCCATTATCACATCTAAAAGGGATACTACAGCATGTCTGCAGGGAGGGTGGGTGACAAGGGGGGAGAAGGGCTGTGTCAAGAGTATCCAGGTCAGACAATGATTTGTTGTAGGGCGGTAAATACACATGATTCATGGTGAGGTGGGTGTTTAAACATCCGTACAGTGTGCTCTGCTGCTGTGATTAGGTGTGATTTGCTGCTGTGGACACAGACTGCAAGGTGACGGGGACGAGCTATGGCGGGCATGCAGGATATAACCGTAAACACATAGGTGAACAGATGGTTATGATGTCTTAGATACCAGTGAAAGAACAATTCAATTCAACTGTAAAAGATGCAGCTCACCTTTTGGATCAAACAATAAATAAATAAAATGCATCTTAAACTTTATGTCTTCTAGTTTTTGTGTAAGGATTGCTAGAAAATACCAGACAAAGTCAAACAATAAAAAACTTCAACTAATTCCAAAAGAGGTGTTATATACTCACATAAAAGAGAGGCACTGCTTTCACAAGACTCTACATTTTGAGGGTATGCACATGACGCCACAGTGAGCACAGGCGAGAGGAAAGTCAGTCAGAGTGGCAGACTGACAACAGCTATTAGAGGGATGGAAGCAGTAAAAACTTTCATTTAGCTATCAAGTTTCAAGTTTTTGTTACTATCAATTGATAATTAAATTAGATAAGATTAGCCAGAACTTCATCAATGCCTTTGGGAAACTCCCACAGGGAAATTAGAATTTCAATAGCAATTGAAAAGTACATAGAAAGACATATTTATGAAAAAATAGATATAAACAAAAGCCTCCTTTATTACAATAGACGTGATATTACAGAAACTGTTAACATATCACTGAGCATAAACAAATTCAGGTAACGATAAATATAAACTCCACTTTCTCTGTCCTGTAGTTTTTACCTTGAGGTAAAATCAAGATATTAAATTCCAGCAAATTAACCATAACATATCCTTATGATGAGGCACTGAGGGCAACAGATTGCTAAAATGCTTGTAGCCTACATTAAACCCAGCAAGAGTCCGATTACAATGGCTGCTCTAACAGTGAGCAATTAAAAAAAAAAAAATGACTCCACCGATATTTATCACAAATTAATGAAATACTTAAATTACTATGACTCTTATTTGTCCAATTTTTATGTTATTTTTGCACATTTTTAAAGCAACGTAAGTATCTAACCTGTTCTGGTGTCATATTAAAAGTAAATCAGTGGACGAGACAGCTAAACAGATGGTTTAAGAGTATGCTCAGACAAAGTCTGGGTAGATTAATCTAATTATGAGTACATGCAAAATCACACGGGTAAAGGAATAAAGTCACTACAGGGCTATATCCTATGGCTAAGCCTCATAAATTATATATATTAAACAGAAATTTATTGCCTCAAAAGTCTTACTTAGTCATTTTAAACATATATCAGCTTAAAATCTACAGTTCCCCTTGATGAACATCATTAAAATTAATTAGGCACACAGGAAATTACTGAAAACACAGCACTTTCAGGCGAATTATAGCATTTTTGTTTATTCTCACTGAATTTAAGTGGCCAGTTGTTGTTCTCTGCCACTCAGCAGGTGGAACTGCTAGTCTGACACACATATTGTGACGTCAGTGCATACCCTCTATATACCAATACAGCGTACATTCATGGTAATAACTTCAGAGTTACACAACTAATTACTGTCAAGTAAATAAGAGATGTTCTGGATGAAAAACATGTTTTTTGGTGCACCTGAATAACTCAATAAAGTTAATTACTATATATCATGGATTTATCTACTAAAATGAGACCTCTTATTTGACTGGGTACGCTGTAATGTGAGTGGGAATGGTTTAATTTGATTTACCCTTCTCTTCAGGGGCCCCAGACGGGAGGATTTGGCATCAGGTGCCATGTAGGACAGCCATAGCCCCGTCGCTACGTGCATGACGAAGCAGACGGAGTCTCCGTACTTGATCTCTGGGGCTCCCATGCCATCAATGTCCCTCTTTGGACCCAAGTCCCCCTTTTCCTGTTGTGTTGACATTGAAAGACAATTAACCACGTTGCCAAATATACACAGAGAGAACAACAACACACACACTCAAAATACACAGGCACTAAAATATGACAAACAAAGATGTATCGGGATTATCACAGAAGTGGGTTGAGGAGAGTTCATTTATTAGCGTGCCGCGAGGTTGCTGCTGACCTCATTAGCTCTGCTTCATGTCTGGCTCATCGGAGATGGAGTGAGGCAGACGATTGCAGGTGACAGAAACAAGCGGGGAACATATTAATGCCAATGTTCGACATGGCAGAGTATTTGACCTTCTCTGACTGCCACTAGGGGGGTTTGCACATTGTATGAGGGGAGGAGGGATTAGGAATATACATAAAATAAGAGAGTTTCCATCTATATTTGATTCTCCAAAGAACTATGAATCCTCAGTAATCCCCAAAAGCCTGAAGGTCCTGCTGGAAAAGTGATTACAGAGGGCAGTTACACTGTGATGTCAGACATGGGACAGTTTGGAAAAACTGCTGCACTCTTGAGGGCTTCATAGTGTACCTATTTAGATAAAGGGATATCTACTGGGACAGTGATGCTCTGTGAAGGTGACTCATAGCTCAGTGCAATTTATGTCACTAAAGCAGAATCAACAGGATAAAAATGCAGGATTAATTACCCACAAATACTAAGTCAAGGGAATCAACTATAGATATTTACCTCCGCCAAGGAGGTTATGTTTTTGGGAGGGTTTGTTTGTCTGTCTGTCTGTCAGTTAGTTAGCAACATTACTATAAAATTATTGACGGATATTGATGAAATTTTCAGGGAATGTCCAGATTGGGATAAGGAACAAATGATTAGATTTTGGAAGCGATCCGGATCTCCGTCTGGATCCAGGAATTTTTTAAAGGATTCTTTAACATTGGGAGATAGAGCCATTTTCCACATTTCTGCATATAGGGGCACTTGGGAAAAAAAATACAGGACAAGTTTCTAACATGCTGTACAGTATATCAAAGACTGATCCAGATAAAGGAATAATTCCGGATACTATGATCAAGAATATGAAAAAATAGGGGACCTTTGGAATTTTCATCATAGGAAGAGAACAAATGAAGCTATAAACACGCAACAAACACCATTACATAACCGAGGCATTGAGGAATCTGGAATATGCCAACAGATTTGAGGTATCTTCAAAAGTTAGGGAGCTAGATCCAGAAGAAAACCGCCATTACGGCTGAACTAATGTTGATATCATTATGAATTCAGTTGCCAATGTTATGTTTTCATAGTCAAGGAATCTAAAAATGTAGTCAAAATAAATGTGGGACTAATATTTATGGTGCAAATGACAAATAGGGGGAACTGTGGCGCTTGGCGGAGGTCTGCACTCTCCGAGTGCTTTCTAGTTTCAATAATGTAATCTAAATGGAAGAGGAGGCAATTAATCAAGATATACTGATATAAGTTTAAATAACATATAAGGTAATAAGAAAAAGTTTAAATTGAAGTAGTTTACTTTGTGACAAACTGTTTCCTCTAACTTCATCTAGTCATCAATGAGTGTGAGTAAGAACGACTGACAGTAATAAAGTTACTGACTGTAAGTTGACCTATTTTGAATGTTCAACCCTTTTATTAATGAAATGGCGTTTATACATGATTGCTATCCCAGCAACAAAAACATTAGTCTGATTCGCCAAATGTTGGCAATTTCATTGTTTAAAATTGGTCAAAACAACTTAACACAACTGTGCAAATGCTTTGGCATCAACTTTGTTAAGTTGAACTAGCATGGACTTCTCATCTCAGTATTTTTTCACAATTTAGACAGTGCTTAGCTTTTCAAGGCCAAAAACTGACGATGATCATAACATTTTTGTAAATTTTAATTGCACAGATAATTAAATTTTTGAGATTGAAATGAGATTTTATCATTTGAAAATACACCGTATTTCAACTGATTGTCTCTGGAATGAAAAACTGTCCTTACTGTGACTAAAAGCAGCAGCTGGCAGCTCTATTCCTCTAGTTACTCTATTTTAGTTGTGAGGATGTCACTGTAGTTTCACATAGACATTGACAACTCGGCCTACCGTGAAGATGTACAGTTCTACCAAAGCATACACTGTGATGGAAAACAAGGCAGGTAGTATAGTGTAGTGTAGAGTTGAGTCGAGTTGAGCAGGTACCAATAACAAAATACCTGTATAAAAATTCTTTTTCTATGTTTGTTGCCCCGATTTAACAGCTAACAGTACTGTAAGATTTTTACAAGCATGGAAACAAAGGCTGTTGATAACTCTGATATTGAGATAACCATTTTCTTTATAACTTAAAAGAAAGAAATATCATGATATAGCACATTATATCTCACCATTTAGCGATAAAGATATGATTTTTGTTTCTCATCATCCAGCCCTAATGGGCAGTTACAGTCGAGGGAGGCTAACCCTAAAGTTGACTGATAAAGGACTATATTTGTTCTGAAATAGTTTAACCAAGCATGCGCATAATTTTGCTTTTGACAAAATAAGAAATTAAAACTATAACATCAAACATGACAGCAGTTTCAAAAGTGGGAATCCTGAGGTGATTTTCCTTTTCAACAGCACAGTTCAAAAGGAAAAACAACCTCTCAGAGCATTATTCAAAGGCTTCACTAAAACCCCTGTTTTAAGTTGGAATTCCAAAAAAGCCACATGCTGGATTGTGGGGGTTATTTCAGGCAGTGGGACTATTTTGGCAGCACAAGAACAGAGGAGCAGAACGATAGAAAGAGGGTTCAAAACAGAGGGTGGAATAAATGAAAGGGTAGAAAAGTTGTGGGGATTTAATAGAAGAAGACAAACTGTAGAAACCAAAAGATCCTGAAAATCCCCAAATGTATGTACCCCAGTGGATCTTTAAATACTGTTTCTATGGATTGGTCTTGACTTCTTAATTGAAAATGGCTACATCTCAGCCAGTCCCGATTACCCCCATGCACAACACGAATGTTTGCTCCAACATTTGGAAAGCTGTCTACTCAGTAGCTGTGAAAAGGTCAATTTATTGTGGGGAGTCATGAGCTCATTAAGAGCTTACAGAGCTGTCTCTGGAACCTTGATGAAGCAGTCGACGGGGAATGTTTTGAGACCTCTTTAACACGGAAAGTTGTGCTGGAAATTTATTTGCATCAACAGCTATGGCAGCTCTGAGACAGTGTAGCTGCATTGCTTAAGGAGCACATGAGTGCTTGTTGTTGATATTGAATTAATAATGTTTTCATAATGATATTCAGCACTGACCTTTGAGGGCCTGAAGCAGAAGGCAGTGGCTGCAGTGTCAGACTTCTCCCTGTCCTGGAGGACCAAACCCCGGTCCTCAGTGAGGGCCAAGTAATGGCCTGTGGAGAGGTGGCGTAGACGGAAGGCCTGACCCCAGCGGATATGGCTACCACTCCAACTAAACACAAAAAGCACGAGCGCCACAAAGTGTCAATACAGCATTGGACTGTCTGTCATCCTCATCAAAGGACGATGTAAAGTAGTGTGCTCTCATTTTGACAAACTTAGACTCTGAGTTGGTCGAAAAGGAAAAGTAATTTAACGCTCTATCAGCAAAAAAAGTACCTATCAAGCCAAATACAGACTGTTTATAAATATCAAGTTTAACCGGACATCTGCTTTGGATACATCTGAATCCTTTTTCAGAATGATGAAGTATAGGATCATTGTGAGAAAGCTGTTGTGTGATGGTAAAATATAATAAAGTTTACCTTGTTATGTGAAAAAAAAATACTTACTAGATTAACATCTCTGCGTAACCTTACCTTTCACAACAGGCACAGATTTTATGCATGACAAATAAAACACTGATTTACATGAGTAAACATGTCACTCTAATGTCCAGTCTTCTACAAAATTGTAAGATTATAACTCTCTATTAAAATTCTCTTTAAATGTCTGTGAAGCTAGTCTGCACTTGGAATGAAAATGTCAACTGAGACATGGATAAAGTAAAACTTTCTTTCTGTCGTTGAAGCTTTACTTTCTCCATAAGGCTGATGCAGTGTGGAAAATACCTTTAAAAATTCTTTCCTGGGCGAAAAGGAAGAACATGTGCATTAATAGAGGCACCTGCAGCGTCTCAAAGTGTACAGACTCTGACAGGCGGTCCCAGTGAGCGCCGGCAGACGATGTGACTGGAGGTAAATTGCGTGGGTGGCCAGTTAGAGAGAAGAGGAAGAAGGAGGGTGATAGACAGAAGGAGAGAAATAGATTGAAAGGGATATGAAATCAAACCTCACCACTGAACGTCTCCGCCAACTAATTGGCCATGACAGTTCTGGTAACAGGTGAGGTTTAAATATAACCTAGAATATTGTAGCTGAGACTTTTCTGTATGAAGCACCTGTTCGTTTTGAATAAGACAAATTCTCAATGGATTTCAGTATCACCTCTCTGTTGGGGTTTACACCGTTTACTTGAGTGTGAGTGTCGCTTGTGGCTTTTGCTCAACATGTGTGTGTTTTGTTGTGATCTCACCTGATCCTGAGGGGCTCTAGTCTCCAAAGTGAGCGAGCCTTTGATGCTCCCTTCCCCGCCTCGTAGTTGACTATTCTAAAAGCAAAAATACACAAAGAAAAAAAAAGAAGTCTATCATTTCTAAGGCTTTGAAGTCACAGTGTGAATTAATTAACTGAATAGCTTCTGTGACTGCTTCAGTTTGCTATTAATGTGGAAAGCTGGAGCTATTTACTTAGACTACTCCTTGAGTAATTTAAAGGCAAAGATCACATGCTGCATTTTGATACAGAAACCCAGAAAATAATAATTGTGACTATCAAAATGCAAAACTTGACGGTGATCAAAAGCATTGAATTAATAAAATTTAGGGACAATGCTGCTGTAGTTTCATTACAGAGCATGATGCTTATGTGCTGCATCTACAGTTTACAGCAACAATTCAGAAAGAATCTCCGTCCCCTTCCAATCCCATTAAAATGCCTCCTTTCCCATCTGTCTGCTACCACAATTGTTTGTTGTTCTTTTATCATTACTGCTATTGCACATTCTCCATAATGTTGATGAGTTGGCTGCATAAATAGCCACTTAAGTATGTCTGACTTGCCCAAGAACTGTCAGTTGAACAGACAAATCTCTGTTGTTTAGTCTGGAATCTGCAGTACTGTCTTTCCCACATCAGCTATATCTGCTTTCACTGAGTCCATTGTTGTTCATTTTTGTTGGAAGCTGCAGCATGTGCACGGTTTTGCAGCATAACATGTCAAATTTAAGGGCTGTGTCCACGGCTGACATTTCTTGTGGTAGTGCTTGTTTAACCTTGCAAAGCAGCCGGATCTGTCTGATTCAATATCTGTAATCAGGCAAATCCTTCTTGCCAAGTTTCAATCTACAGCAATCGTGCTCAGCCCAAAGTGGCAAGGCCCAATCAGCATCCTTTAAAGCAGGAAGAGGTGGGAGCTACGAGCGTGACGACAGCAAGAACTGACTGCTCGTACAAAGATTAGCATGGATGCTAACAGTTTCAGCAGCAGTTTTATCAGATCTTGACTGCGTTTCTTTATCGAACAAAAAACAAAAAACAGATTTCTTGATAAGAAACATATTTTCACTTCACTTACATGTTTTGGCGAGTTTGTTCCAATAAGTGGGTCCTATTTTATGCTTTACACTGCGGCAATAGTGTCCACCTACTACATTTCCTGAATGGCTCATCATGAGTTTGATTGACAGAGAAATCCTCCAATCACCTGCCAGATATGCTTTTAAATTCTGCCCATTCCCAAACACTTTCTATGGGATATTGCCCAGATGGACCAGTGAAATATATTGAATGGTCCATCTGGTGTGTCAGGTTAGCACTTGTTTTCTATTCAAAACCATTGTGGTTCACCATTTCCAGTGCTCAGTGCTCTGAGTGTAATGCTCTCTAATGCTTGCTTTGTAAACAACGGCGGAGGTGAAAATGAGCTTCCCTGTTTTCTCTAAGGAACTATTTCCACGTCTTCAGCTGCTATCAGTGATAAGGCATGATTTCTTGACTATGTTTCCCTGTTTTCTGGGTGATATTTCCACTGTTAAAGAAAGCACATGGAGCTATTTTAAACAACCCTACAGGTTGTACTGACAGAAGCGGAAGTCAACTCTTATAGCCTAGCGACATTACGCGTTGGTGAGAAGTGCTCTGAAACTGAGGATGAAAGAGCTTCAAGTGAGGAAAAAAACACAGCCTGTGCCCACAGACTCTTATGCATGTTCAGCCAGGAAAGGTGTCTAAATCCCACCGACCAGCAAACAGACACCAAGCTGATAGAAATCAAAGCCTTTGTTTGTTATCATCATTGATATAATATCAATATATTACCAATGAATTTTGTTACAGTGGCCCCATTCACTCTACCACTTCATACAGACAGAATAAGGTGAACAGGTTGACCCCCATTTGCTAGGTGTGCCACATATTGCTGTAAGTTGGTATGACACAACACATAAATATCTGAAACTGATATGAGTTCACCCCAGATTAATTTGCTGATGGAAGATGTTTGTAAAAAGGGCCAATACTGGGCCAGTGCCAGAGTTGAACTGGTAATGATGTGCATCCTGTGAAGAAATACTTTGGTTCAGTTATAAAGCCTCTAACCTCTGCTCCTCTTCACTCTTGTCTGCTCCAGGGATAGTCAAGCTCTCATCATGTCCATGGCAAAGGCGCATCACATGGCCACCAATCAAAAACCCTAGAGTGGTACAAAAAAAACAAACTACATGTTACAGGATACATTTTACTAAAAGAGAACAGCGACAAAGAGTTATACATTCCATGCATGCATCCATGTAAATACTTTGGCATTAAAAACATGGTAGTGATCTCTTCTGTTTCCGAAAGCTGTTAAGCTGGAGATATGCTTACAGTTTGTACTTGCGTTCACGTTTGCGTCTGTTGGCGTGAGCGTTTTTGTTTATGTACTTGCCCAATTGTGACAGACAAGTGATACTGGAGGATACCACTACAGGGACAAAAGTTGGCCCTGTGGTGGTGCAGTTAGCTGTGCTGATACATTTTATAGTTAAAGTACCAGCAGACACAGTGGGTGTTCTCTTTGATGCTTCATTGTGAAATGCTCTTTATCACTGTTAGAAAACCCTGATAAGTAGTTGATATGTTAGATAATACAGCCTTAGAAGCTCAGCTAAAAACAAACAGACCCAAGGAAGGAATCAAATGAAAGTCGTTCATTTACAGGGTCACCAGTTGAACCAATACACCACAGTTATGTCCAAAAGACCTTTCTGGCTTCAAAAACACATTTTATCTTTGATCAGCTCGACTAACACCCACGTTTGTGTCTGTGTGTGTTACGGCCACCGCCGTATAGTGGACTCTCTCTTCCCCTTGCGTGAGTCTTTGCGTGAGTGCTCTTGTGTGTGCGTGCGTGTGCTCGTGTGTGTGTGCGCGCCTGTCTCTACACGCTCTCAGGCTTTCGCTGCAGCAGGAGAGTGCTGATCCAGTTCACCTGCGCCGAGGAATACTGATTGGCGCAGGCTGACTCGCAGGTCCCACACCAGCCAATCAGGAGCGACCGGGGTACTCTATAAGAAGCTGGCAAGCCTGAAGCTCGACAGCAAGCAGCCATGCTCCTGTGCCTCTTCGCGTTAGAAAGCATCGTTAGAAACTCTCAAAACTCTGTAAATTCTTTGTGAGGCACTAGGTTGTTTATTTTGTTACCTTTGAGCACATCGCACACACGCCAGTTCTTCATTTGTTAGACACATTGGGGATTTTGGGTGCCGTTTTGTTTTGTATTGTTTCTTTTGATTTGTTAGTCAGGGCTTATTTTGAATAACGCTAGGTTAGAGTCTCTTTTTGTTTTTCGTTTTATTTTATTTCACAGCACTCATTTAGTTAATTGCCTCTCTTTTTTGTTATCACAACTTAACTTTTTGTTTAATAAATAACTTAAACCACTTAAGATCTTGTTTTTTATGTTACTTCCCTTTCCCCAAAACAAGCTGGTTGTAACAGTGTGTCTGCTGCGTCACCTTAATTCTGGATGACATGCACAACTGATGCATTGAATAGACACAGGGGACACATGGCAGCCATCATCCATCTGAATAGTTGACAGCAAGCATATATCTCCAGCTTTATTGTAACTTTTTGAAGGCTGATAACTTGCCTACGGCCATGTTGCCTGATGAGCAGGTGGGCTGGATGTTCCAGAGGGTCTGCATGAAGGAGGCATCCACCTGGATGTTGCCATTGGAGATAGAGAGGTGCTGCAAAGGAGAGGTGGGTTGCAAATCACATTAAAAAGAGTGGTGGAGACAGTGAGCCAGAAGAGGAGTTGTTTTAGTGAGAGGGGGATACGGACAAACAGTGAGATTCAGCATTACAGCACAGAGGATAGAGACGTCCCAGAGCTGGGATTGAAAAGAGATTAAACAACTCTGTGTATCTGCTCTTGAGCTGCCAAACACTGTGAACATTCTGAAACACAGGGGGATAAAAAGCACTGCTGCATCAGTGTTTTCAATGCAGCAATGTTCAGTTAACACTCAACAATGTTTCTTTGAAACAGAAACACTCTGAGTGGATCAAAAAGCCTTTCAGAAAGGATTAAGAATCAGTTGAAAGCTAGAAATGATCCTAAACCTTCACCTTTATCCTCAAATGTGTGCTTACTGGCAAAATAAACTTTAAATGAGATAAATACTGTAGCATCTGCCTGAATATGACTAAAAGTATGTACTTTTATATTTCATGTGGGGCAAATTAAACCATCCATAAAGTGCTTTTGGCAGTTTGGTTTGTGGAGCCTGGGAATCAGGTGGGAACTCGCTATATAATATTTTATGATGTACTTCAGCATATTAGACTACAATATAATCAGCAACATGGGAGAAAATCACTCAGTACAATGATGAAAGGCAGCCCAGTGCCCATTTTACGCTACAAATACTCCGTCAACAACGTAAACTGTTTAAAAATCAGTCTATATATCAACTTGCCTTTCATATAGATGATTATTCACATGTAAAATGGGTCAAAGCACTCTACAAAGTTAAAAAGCAAAACAAATTTAGCATAAAACACACTAAAAGATAGCAGTAATTCATTAAATATACATTTCTAAATTGAAAATAATATATTAATATCCTTTCAGATAACATAATGCTACATGTAACTATTTAAATGGCTTTAGGCCACCATTACCACTCATTTATTGATATAAAATTAAGTTAAATTCATCATCTTAGTAACTACAATATTGTCTCTTCAAATGAAATTCAGCTGGGTAAAAAATCTTAGAGCGCCATAAATTGAGTCTTCTTTGTAAACAACCCGACCCTTTTCTTTATTTATCAGTTAATATATCTTTCTTATTCAATTGACAGCATTAACTTAATTATTTATCTTCATATCAACGCTTTTATTATCATTAGAATCAGAGTTTTAAAATCTCCACTTTCACAGAACTGCAGACCAGAGGAAAGAACTGTTCTCCCTAATGCTGATGCCCCGCTCCCAACTATGATGCAGTGCTGACTGTGTTTATACATTATGATAACATATAGTTTAATATGATAGCTAAAATACAGCAAGATATGATAAAATATGCTATAAAATTCACATTATGTCACCTCAAGCAACACTGCACTATCACAACGCAGCTATTCTGGGATAACTGATCATTTCAAAGATGATCAGATCATGACATATCCACATTTCAAAAGGTTAGGTGCAGGAATATCTCTGGTGTCATTTCCCTCCCATATATTATACTTTCTTCTTTGGTAAAGTTTTGCTGTTTTTAAATATGATTCATAAAAAACATTGATCAGAATTGTATTTTTACTGCTCTCTGATATCATTTTCCAGTATCCCTCACCTGCATTAATGTTAAAGGAAATAGCAAAGAAATCTGTGAGTCTAAAGTGCTCTGTGCCCTCTCTCCACTTTGTTTGATTTTACTTTTGTTTGTGCACCAGGCGAAAAACACCAGATGCAGAGAAAAGAAAAACAGCAGATGAATTTCATCCTGGCTGGGCCCAAAGCAACAGACGCATACATCTTAAAAAGCCTGTGTCACGACATCTATGACTGTTCAAAGTAATGGAGCACTGATTGCTTTCTGCCTGAATTTCTGATGTGCCCCGTTCTTCAAAAGGTGAGTTTCTGGCGGGGCAGAATCAGGTGAAGATCTCCCATCAGACGAGGGGAAAGGCTGGCTTTTTGCCAGTTTTGCTTTAATTGCACATTTCCCTCCCTGAAGGGTTAGTGCAGCCAGCGCTGCTCACTCTCCCATGCGTGGCACGTCGCTGTCCCTCCTCTTTTCCATTCCTCTCCCTCTCAGTCTTCACTTGAAATCTCCCTCTGCCCCTCTCCTTACCTGGTAAGTTAATTGAGGTCGGGTGTAAAGCTCTGCATAAGGAAGACAGCATTAACTCTGGACTCATCAGTCAGACAGATGCTCTCCCAAAAAATAATTTTTAGAAGCAACTGCAAGGGGGGGGGGCTTTACAAGTACTCAGATTTCCATTACAGATGGCAGTGAAAAGTTGAAAGGTTTCCCCTTGAATTGCCTTGTCACTCTGAAGTTTGCTGGAGTGTCACATACAACGGCTATGAAACTTTCCGAGTGCCTCTTTGACTCAGACAGCTAAGCAAAGCAGATAATTCCGGCTATGTGAGGCACATAATAACCAGAATTTGGTGCATTGTCTGCTCCTAAACTAAACAAATTTAGTTGAGCACAACTTAATTTGGACATGAAATTGCTAAGTTGAGATAAAAACAAAGCCCCAAATCAACAGTGGAGAGAATCCGTATGGAGTGAGATCAAACAAGCAAACCAGACGGGCAAAAACACAAGATGGTACAGCGCTCATCAGTAACTAGAGACGATGTCTGATATATCCAGACTGTCTGAAAAGTAGTAAATATTCATGAGATAGAAACCTCTTATCCAGAGATGAGACACTAAGTGGAGGCTGCTGATTTTGTGATACAGATTCAGATGAAAATGACCGGAGGTCTTTGAAAACTGCATCTTATTTCTTATGTGCAATGGTCAGTTTTGTGGATTTTCTATCAATTAAAATACTGTAGATATACAGCACAAACAGAAATGTCTAATCATTTAAAGGCTCTCATTTGGAATAAAGCTACAGATGACAGCAGTTTCAGCTTGTGTTGGATCAATAATTTATCACAGAATGAAATAAACTTACTTTTTGAAGTTAATGGCAGTGTAATATTTCTCTACATAAATAATAAAGCAACAGGCTTCTGAATTATTCACATGACTCCACTTCTTTGTGTCTTTGCTGTCTTTTTTAACACATCTTTCCCACATTTTAATAATACATCTAGAAATAAAAACATGCATTTTTGGTAAGAACCACATTCATAAACCACAGGCTGAGTAAAGTTTTACTTAAATAATCATAGACAAGGAAAAGGGTCAATGTTTCCCACCTAAAGTAAGATTTGGTTTTAGATTACACTAATTGTTCTTTCATAAATGATTTTTTGTTGGCTCTCTGATTGGTTAACGGACCAATTAATCAAAATCAGAAGGTCCCTTCTCAAAGGAGATGTTGCTAAATCACTCTAGTGAGACAACTTCAACCCGGATGATGATGCTTGCTAGCTTTTAATGACTATTGTGGGTACTCTGTCTGCATCAGCCCAATCCAAAATCATAAATGTCAACCATGATCAGAATTCATATTTCCAGTTTGGGGAGGCTTCAACCTGATTAGGAGCAGTAAATGTGGCTCCAAATCAGGCCCAAAATCATCTTACATATGCCAGCTCTAAACATGTACTTCTTCAGCATTCCCAATCTTTTATTGTTTTTAATAACACACCTATTTCAATAAAAATATGTTAAGATTTGACCTACCAAATATCTCTCTGTTGACACACTAACAAGGATCAGGTCGTCTCCTATGCGGACTTTCTCTCCTTCAGATCTCTGCTTGGATGCGGGGTGGATGGTCCACCAGCAGGCCTCTCCTGTTGACACAAACACAGAAATTGATTTGAGTGTCAGACAGTTCAAAATGGCCAGTGTTGTTTCCACTTGATAAATAGCTGAAACCTTTTTATCGTTCAAATGTCAAATGTATTACAGAACACAGTTACAGTATTCCTCTTCGGATTATTGATTCCATGTCAAGGTTGGGTCGACCAACCTGAAACGGCTCCTCTGGAGGAATTCAATAAAAGCAGTTAAAACCCAAGTGAACTCTGTAAAGTGCCTGTTAGTCTTACAGTACCTATTGAATCTTCTTGTAGTCCGACATCAAATGACAGCTTGTCTGTAAGAGACCTTGATGTCTTCAAACAGGTCAGGAACTAAAGGGTGAAAAATGAAATCATGTGAGGACAAAGAGAGACAAGCAGAGAGAAGAAAGCCTCCGTGCTTTAAATGCATTCAGGAAGGTATGATTTAACTTACTAACTTTAAATTTAAAGATAGCAAAAACAAAAAGGATATCAAAACTTTTTATATGCTTCATGAAATCTTATGCCAAACATTTGATTAACTACACTTTTTACCTAATTTCCTCTCATATTGGCTTTGTTTCGGGTTTATTTGTATTAGCAGTATGACAGGTCCAAGATATAAAAGACAAAAATCAGTTGGTTTCATTTTCCTGAATTTGAGGATTTTCTGCTTTACTTTACTTCATCCAAAAGAGCGCCCTTTTTTTGAAGCCAATCTGGAGAGAAGCATGGCATGGGTTCCATCAACAAAAAGCCTGAGCCTTTTTTTTCCCGTTAGTTTTTAGTTAATTGCTTAAAATAAGCGACATTGTAAAAAAGTTAATGACACAGAGGCCTCTGCACACCAGACACATTTTTTGCACAAATAATTTGCAATTGATTTGTTTTTACGGAGCCTATAGCAGTTAATGCAAGTTTTCGCACCATCAACATAATTTTACCATGTGGTATTCACCCTTTGTCAGGTGTCCGACTGACCCACCAATCAGAGAGCCCCTTCTCATTGCATCCACACTAAGCTGCTTCAGCTGGACAAACTAGAGTATGAGCCAAGTCTTTTCATCGAATTGCAATGAATTTCTGAGCTTCATTTCGTTATTTTAGCATAGTTGAAAGGTATGTTTGGAGTGTAAGCACTCAAGATCTCTACATCATAATACAGGAGATTTTTTTAATCTTGTTTACTGCACTGAAGGTTTATTAAGAAAACTGTTGTCTTTGAATTTTACTTTTGGGTAACTAAACTTATAATTACATCCATCAACAATCATAAAAAGGAGAAAAACTTATGAATGCCGTAAGGTAAGAGGGAATATTTTTATTACCACTCACGCTAACTGATATTTTGGTAATGTAAATAGCAAAAACATTACTTTATGGCAAACTTAACAACATCATTTTACTAGTTATTGAAGCATTTTATAATATTTAATGCTTCTCTAGATCATCGGTTTACCTAGTAGTTCTTAATGACTTTTTGTCGTGCTGCCCTTTACAGTCTAATATTTCTTACCATATCACCACTGTCCACAAAGTCACCAGGAGGACAAAGTTAAGACTTTTCTAAATATATCTAAGCATGTGGATATTAATTGCAGATTAAATATTGGTGCGTAGACATAAAAATCAATATTTGCTATAAATTTTTCATATCTTCATTTGATTTGTATTTTATATACTAAATGATGATAACATGAAAACAACAACAGGAAAAGGTTTGAAATACAAAGTCACATTTTAAGTTCTAACAAAAATTTATTTTCCACAACAACATCAGGCAAGAAACAGGAGCTATGTTGATCCTTTTTTTCTACAAAAACCTCTGATGGGCAGATAATCAATCACAGTGCTGACTTTTGAACTGCCACGTGGAGAGGCCAATGAAAATTCCAATAGGGCCCAGACAATTTGCATACAACCACGGTACACACTAGGCATGTATCTCTTTTCAACACAACCCAAAAACTATTATTTAACAGGAAAGTTATTAAAGTATATTGTTGATACTCACCATACCACTAAAGGAGTGGCGAAGGAGGATGGCATGGCCGTAGAGCAGGGTCCGGTGTCCACCTCCCTGACCTGCCTGAAAGACGGTAGAAAAATAATACAGTATAATTATATCTGCATATAATCACTTGGCCTGTGGATCCTTTCAGGTGTCACATGTGGCATGAATTGTACAGCTGTTTAAGTTAGTAATGCCCATTGACTGAGATAATAAGTCAAGAGTTTCATCTGCTTCGACCTTTTGTGAGTCAATTGCATGAGACTGAACAAAATACATCCTCGACTTGCATTCCAAGAGCAAGCAGGAGACAAAATGACAGTGAAAGAAAAGCACGCAAAAGTTCACAAACATACAAACTCTGAAGAACAACAACACACTCACATTTGTTTCATGTCTTGCCCATTCTTGTGACTAACAAGAATAGCAGTGACGGAATGAAGCAAAATGAGGAAATGCGAGGAAACAAATGGGATAATAATAATAATAAAAAAGAATAAAATATTGTATTTCTTCTCCATCAATCAGGGGAATAAAGAAAAATCTACTCACCCTTTTAACCAAATTCTAGCAGCAGGAGGAAAAAAGAGAGGGTAGCCATGAGCATCAAAACTATCCTTGTAGCAGAACATTTAGAGGGACTTTGTTATTGGATCTAGATAACCAGAAGTGTGGAACAAGGCCTACAGCTGAAAAGAAATCAACATACTTTTCAGTCATATCAAGCGTGATAAGAAGGTTGCACTTCATTTCTTATTTTCATTAAAAGTGACTCTTTTATTCAGTTGGATAGGCTAAAAATGTATTTGCATTTTAGTCAAAAAGCTGCAGTACCTGTTCGCTATTTGTCATTATAATATTAGAAATGTATAGTGGGACTACATCAGACACTTCAGTCTCCTCTGTGGTTAATTTAGAGTGTCTAACGTACTATAGTTGAGCATCCTTTGGGGTGATGATCAACAATATTTGACCTCAGAATAGAAACAGTTGGGACAATGCCCTCGTCTTGGGCCGTGCTAAGTGGCATGACGTACACTGCAGTGTTTATCCAATAAGCAATACACGAAGGCTATCCTGTTTCTCACTCAGTTGTCAGCGTTAATTTGTGTGTTTGCTTGCAGGGTCACATTCAAACTGACCTGGAGGGAGCTCCCAACCATCCCTTGAATGCAGCTGAGAGTTAATTCTCTTCTGGCAAGCAAGTTGCTCCCAGATGGTTTGTACGGACGAGACAAAAAAGGAAACAGGGTTTGATCAAAAGAAAAATGGGAAGAGTATCCAGCAACAGCTGGGAGCACAGGAGGGGGTAGAGAGAGAGTCAGTCTGTATTTCAGGCCTGCTGTCATGCTGACACATCAATGCCAGGACCTACGACCTTTGGTTTGTTGCCAGTCTATGTTTGTTGCCCCTTCAGTTGTGAGAACTGTATCTTAAACAGCTCAATACTGAGGGAGCACTAGTGCTGGAGCTAAATGGGATGTTTCTGGGCATCAGTTGTTCTTGCATGTTTTTTAAAGTGTCTTGTTATGGCAAACATTTTTACGGCAAACCTAATTTGTTTAACCTGTCATCATACAGATAATGGCAGAAATTCTAATGCTGACCAGGGAAGGGAATTGGTAAGATTTTATAGATACCAATGCCTTAATTAGTCCTGCCTATCTAATCAATTCTTTCACGATTCCCTTACAGATTCCTTGGGATTTCCTATGAGGAAGAAGTTGGCCAGGGGGTTTTCAGAGAAAACAATATTAAGCACATAGCACTATGCTATACTGCACTAACAAATGCAACAGCATGTTGGTGTTTCCAGCCTTGCTTAAAATCATACAGACAATAGATGTGCAGATAGTGTCATTTTTTATTCAAATGAAACCATTATTTTCTGACTTCTGTCTCCTGTGCCATGAATATATCTATAACCTCTGTTGTTCATGATGATAGAGCAAGATGGCTTTGATTTGAGAGGCATGCAGTACTTAGTGAAAGGAATTGATGAGGGAATTGTAATGCAAAAACACTGCTGACATTGTTTCCTTCAGGTAATTGCTATCGACTCTTAACTGTAATTGGGTTTCAAGCCCCATATATAATCAAACTGTGACAATCCCCACCAACATTTGGTTCCATAATAAGCCTTTATTGTCACATAAATCATTATAGGCATCTGCGACACTCTTTATTGAATAAAAATCACTAAAAGACAGGTCTATGTAACAAGATACCAGAGGTCAATGGTTTATAAACAACACCTCCATAGCTGGAAGTTAAAGTTAGCATCGCCTTTCTAAAAATAAGTGTGACACAACCTAATACAATCTGTGCTTAACATTTGAACTACTGCATGTAGCGAAAAGGAAAAATAGATTGTGAAATTAAAAGTTGCTAATTTATTGTAGTACTGCTTTATTCATATGTACATTAAATTGTTTACTGCTTCATATCAAGTCACTTCTTGTTTACTCTGTGAAAAGTCCATTAATCAATAAATTATGCCAACTAACATAAACTAAAGAATTTTTTTTTTTCGATTTATGCATCATTTTCAGTGATCTGTATCTTACCTGATATGCTTTACATGGAAGCTATTGAAGAAAAGAGTCAAAATTTGGCTTTAATTTCAACCCAAAGTTTTTTATAGTACAAATTAGAGACAAAAAGTGGTGTGTCTTATTGGCCCGAGACACTGCTTCTTTTCAAGTTCATTTTCAGGATAACTGGTCTCATGACATGGGAGCTTTTGAAGAAAAGAGTCAAAACTTGGCTTTTAATTGAACCTAAAATTTTTTGGAGTACAAATTAAAGACACAAAGCTTGTTGTTTTCTCCAAAACATTATCAAAAACATACAGTTTTTGAGTGCAGCAGGGGGTTTATTTGTCCACTCCAAAGACACGTGAAACACATCCTTGAAAATGCACATACCATGTACTACAAGGAAATTATCTAATATGTTGTGTTGTTTTTTCAATAAAACAAGTACCATCACTTATTCAAATTGGCATTCAAGGGTTAAAATCCTGAAAATTATTGTATATTTGGTGGTTTTGAGCAAAACTGAAGTGGTTTAAGAGAATTATGCAGAAAACAAGCAGAAAAAAATATTGACAGGATGATATTTTATAGCATTTTTTTGCATTTACATTTTTGGCTCGAGGGTCCCCCGAGGGTACAAAATTTAAAATCTGACACCACGTTAGAAATACTAATGCAATAAAATCAGTGTGGTTACTATTTTTGACATATCCAATACTCTGATCACCAGCAATGCCCCACTTGCCACAATTTATATTATGTATATTAATACTTTTTTAAATAAAACAAGTGGTGATGTATTCAAACTGACTTTAGAGGGTTAACATCCTGAATGTTGTCGAAAATTTGGTAGTTTTGAGCAGAGCTGAATCTGTTTAAGAGAGTTATGCAGTAAAACGCAGAAAAAGTATTGATGTATGATGATTTTATAGCAGTTTATTTGTGTACAATTTTGCCTCAAGGGTTCCCAGAGGGTAGTAAATAAGAGCGATGCACAGTGGTTTATAATTTAAATTGTGAAATGGTTATCCAAATTAAAGCAAAGTGACCATGGTTACTGGACAGTTATTCCCCCAAACTGCCAAAAAATAGTATAAGATGCCAGGGCTTGAGTTGAAGTATCTTAAAGTTTGTACTAAAATAAAGAATTCAATTTAATACTTATCTTACTGCCACTGCCTTTCAGGCCACTCATTCAAAATTAAGAAAAACCTTTAAATGTTTACAAATGTTACCAGCAACTAATTAGTCTTAGTATTATTTTGTTTTTTATTCAGTTATGCAATGCCTAGAAAAAAAGTCATAGTTAAACAACAAAGTAAATGACAAATACCTTCAAGTTTGGAAATTGTATGCACTCACCGGCCACTTTATAAAGTACACCTATTCAACTGCTCTTCAGTGCAAATAGCTGCAACTCAATGTATTTAGGCATGTAGACATGGTCAGAGCAAACTGCTGAAGTTCCAGTTGAACACCAGAATTGGGAAGATAGGAGATTTAAGGGACTTTGAATGTGGTATGGTTGTTGTTGTCAGACAGGCTAGTTTTAGTATTTCAGAATCTGCTTTGAGTCATAACCATCTCAAGGGTTTACAGAGAATGGTCCAAAAAGGAGAGAAAGAAAATGTCCAGTGAGTGTCTGAAAATGCCTCACTGATTGCAGAGGTCAGACAAGAATCACCAGAGTGGTTTGACATGATTAAAAGGCAACAGTCACTTAAATGACTTCATGTTACAACCATGGTCTGCAGAGGACTGTTTCTGAACACACAACATGCCTATTCTTGAAGCAGATGGGCTACAGTAGTAGAAGACCACACTGGGTGCCACTCCTGTCGGTTAAGAACAGGAAACAGGGCAACAATTTGGATAGGCTTACCCCAAAACTACATAGTATAAGATTGGGAAACTCTTACTCCTGCTCTGATGAGTCTAGATATCTGCCGTGACTTTTTGATGGTGAGATCAGAATTCGGTGTATAAAACATGAAATCGTGGATCCATCCTGCCTTGTAGCATCAGTTCAGGCTGGTGATGGTGGATATTTTCTTGGCACACTTTGGTCCCTTCCGTTTTGACTGGGCACTAATAAATACCACACACAGCTTACCTGAATATTGTTGCTGACCATGTCCATCCCTTTATGGCCACAGTGCAGTCATCTATTGATGGTTTCTTCTAGCCGGATAACACACCATGTCTCAAAGCTCAAATCATCTCAAACTGGTTTCCTGAACATGAGAACATCTGCAGTGAAAATCTGCAGTGACTGCTTGTTGTTGTCATGTCAATATGGACCAAAATTTCAGAGTAGTGTTTCCAGAGCCTTGAATCTACGCCATTAGGAATTAAGGCAGTTCTGAAGGCAAAAAGAGGGCCAACCCAGTACGAGCAAGGTGTACCTTATAAAGTGGCCAGTGAGTCTACGACTATACTAATAAAGGACCAAAGCTGTCAATTTACAATTCAAAAATTGGTGATTGGCAAGTATTTGGAGGTTCTTTTTTATTAAAACTTTTCCAACAATAATCTATTATCAGCCATACTGAGAAAGGTTCTCTTAAAGTCCTAAAGGGCAGTATAACAGGCAGGAGTAAAATCTAAACTACTTTACAGAATTCAACATTATGTTCTCTCTATTTAGTAAAATCTGATAGACCCATTACACCAAACCATGACTCAGTAATTTCTCTTAGTGGCCTCCTTATATCAGTAATCCCATATAAAAAGGCCTGAGCTTGTGAAATCGCTCTCTAATTAATTTCTCAAGGCTGTGACAAAGGGAGTCATGCCAAATTCATTTTCTAAGTACCATCTTATCCGACTTGATTCTCATGTTCATGGTAAATGCTCCATATTTTAAATTATCTGGATAAAGAGATTAAGATTGTGCTTTTTTCACTCCTACATTTACTTCATAAGAGCCTGAAAATCTGACGTACAGGGTCATAAAATAGCGGAGAAAGGATACATCTGGTGTAATTCCAAAATCAAAACTCAGGCAGGGGGTGTCAAACATATTGATTGGAGTGTGGTTTGTATTTAATCACAGCTTTCCTCAACAGGAGTGCAGGTAAAAACTCTGAAATCCAAACAGATTTCAGGACATTTCCTCGTTTTTTAATTCCCTTAAAAATCAATCAATGTTAGAGACCAAACCCAGAGAAAACAGAGAAGCAAACCCAAACAACATAGTACATTTACTGCCAACATGAGGGCTATGGATCCAATTATTTAGATTCAGTTAATCAGATGAATAAGAAAGCTTACTTTTAAGAAGCAATCATCAATAAGCATGTAAAGCTTATTGAATTACAAGTTCTAAAAAGGGTTTGTGATTAGCTTATGCAGATGAGAAGCAGGCACTGTCACTGTCAAGTGCTTACACGCTTTGCACATAAAATAATTTCAATTGGCAAGGCATTTGACTCATGAGCACAAGGTGACAGCACTGATGGATGCCATTTCCAGATTGCCATCATTTAAAGTTCAGAGAAGCCTTTGACAAGGTAATTGATTTGTTCGCAGACTGGCTGGGGGAAAAGAGTCTGTAGAGTTTCAGTGCTCTAAAGGCTGACTTTACTATGCAGAGGGAGTCTCAGAGGCAAATGTATTTTTTAATATCCATTTGCACAATATGTGGTGAGAGGTAAAAAAAGAAGTGTATAACCATTAGCAAAGTATCTGCTGTGGACTTTAAGACTAAATGCTGTACAAGCTATAAATGCAGCTTTTATGGCAATCAAGAAATTGGCTCCACTTCAAGTGAAAGTGCAGAAAGTTCAACCCTTCGCCTTGGCAGTGAGTACATATGACATGCACACTGACAACATGATGGATGAACGAACTGATGGACCTACCCATTTTTCATGGTCAGCACTCTAGTAACACAGATACAAATAAAAAAGAATGTGTTATTGGAGTGTACAGCTAGACGATTACACAAATCTGAGAGCAACAATGGAGAGAAATGGGCCCATTACAGTGGGGAAGAATGGGGGGGATGATTTATTAGCTCTGCTAGCAGAGAGTTTGTATTCGAGCCAACAACATGTTGTCTTGCCAAACAAGGCCAGCCAACAATGTTGCACTGTAGAGCACTAAACAAATCTGCTACCCAGGCTAATAACAATGCAGGTCTGATTCACCGGCAGGGAGGACCCAAGCGGTTTATAAAATAAAACACTTTTAAAGAACCATCTGTGCCAGAGGGCTATGTTGCGCATGAAAGTACTGCTGTAGCCAGAGACGTCCAGCACAACACACCATGTGGCTGTGTTGCATCAACCATATTTAAACACAGGCCGTCTTCCTCTGACATCGTGCTCAGGGCAGAAAGCTCAAATGCTGTGTTCTAGATTAGAAAAGTAAGCTGTTCGACAAATTGATGTAATTTCACTATTTCTTGGTTGACCAAGAATTAAACCGATAAATAGATCTAATGAGACAACTTATCTGAAGTAATTTGTTGTTTTATAGCTAACTATCTATGGACCACACAGTAATTTGAGCAAGTTAGCATCCAATATCTTTCCAGCAAACATCACCCTGTGATAGCGTTAAAATATATCTTACATAGGACAGGCATGAATTCATTTTTAAAGGAGTAAGCTATCTAACTGATATTTGCTGATATTGGTTGGATGCTAATATGATATAGCTATAAATGATTTATTTTTAGCATTCAAGAAAAAAGCACTGTATCTTTATAAATAAGGCCTACTGACTGTAACGCCACATGAGCTAAAGTTGGTATTAAACCTTTTCAGAGCCTATATCGCTGATCGATTAATTGACATATTGCTATCACTGTTTTAAAATGTTCTAAAACAGAGGGAAAATGATTCAGATGTTAGTTGATAAATATTAATTTTTCCAGTAGGGCTGTTAAAAACAAACTATACTTTGGTACTTTTTCAATGCCATATTTTCACAACCATACAGTACCATTAAAATTTTCCATTTAATAGTATAAAAAATATTGAAGCTTACAAATCCAATCTAGAGTCAAATTGCTCGGCTCAAGGCTGCAAAGGGTTTATTTACATAACAGAAATTAGTTACTTAAAATACAATGGCAAGTATTTTTTTTTTTTATATTTAATATTCAGTTCATTATAATTTTCTTGAAATATTTTACTTTATTTGAACATTAAAAATGGTAGCAACAACTGTCCTGTGTTAAATAAACATTCAGACAAAAAAATGACATTTTGGAGAAACATTAATGAGAAATAACATGTTTATTTACAAAACAAGGAAATCTATTAGAATCTGCTGCATATTTGTTGTCATGTGTTGAGTTACTGTTTTCTGGATCTGCATTTTTTGCAGTGCAGGCTGTTGGGGGAAAAAAAAATCAAGGACTATTTATTTTGCTTTATTTTTTAGCTGTGGTATCAAAACAGGTATTGATTAGAAGTCTTTACTGTTATTACTGGTCTTTACAAAGTTTACAGTTTTTGTATCATGTCAGCCTCATTTTCTTGATATTTTTGATAACAAATGCAAGCTGTTTTGACTTTGTTTGCCGCCTTGTTAATTTTTTGATATTTATTTTAGTCAACATCAGCCACAGACTGTAAAGTAAAGCAAGCTAAAATTAGCATTTGACTTCCTCCTAGCAAACACACTGTTAACTTGCTAGTATTACCATTGGCTAGAAAGCTGCACCATGCCAACTATAACATACAACGCTTTGAAACATTAACATTAGATAGAATTAGTTGATAGCTAATGCTATATTTTATTACCTCTGCCAAGGAGGTTATGTTTTTGCTGGCATTTGTTTGTTTGTTAGCAAGATTACGCAAAAACTACTATGATTAGAATTTGGTGGTGATCCAGATAACCACCACTAGCGAACAATCGTTTTTGCTCAATTACTGTCTAACTAATAATGATATCAACATGATTCCAAGTGCTAGTTGTGGGTTTTCAGAGTAAAGGAATCATTTTATGATGGAAACTGTATCATAGAACTACTGCTTATAGATGTAACAGCAATATGTGAGCTACCTTGGTGGAGGTTTGTGCTCTCTGAGTGCTTTCTAGTAGTGCAGTTGCTATTGGCTTAATTTTTAACATTTTCTCTCGCTTTCTTTCTTCTTCTAAGCCTAATGTTTTTAGTTGCCAAACAAGAAGCACTAATAGGATTCATCAATTCATAAAAAACAAAATAGATCAACACTGTAACAGTTTTTTTGTTTTCAGCCTTGGGGAAAATGACAGCCTCGTGAACATGGTGAATACGTTTTGAGTCTTTGCACTCTGTTGATTGTGTGATGCTGAGTTTTTGTCCTGCTACAGCTGTACTTATGAGGGATTCATGCTGCCATAGCTTTGTCATCTCTGTTTCCAGATACCTGTGGTCTCTCCAGACTATGAGCCTTTGAAAATCTAAATACTTGAATCATCCAATTTAGAAATGCTATCGAATCAACATAGACCACGTGCATCTCTCAGAAACTGCGATGAAAAAACAAACAAACTGAAAAGCATCTTTTCTTGTATCTTATACTTTTTTGTCTATATACTTCTTGGAACTATTTCAATAATCAAGCGCTGTTTTCTCTTAGTTTATCCTCAGAACAGATTTAAAAAGGTCATCCAAACAATCTCATGACTTCCCTTGCCCAGGGTCTAGAAGTGCTGGATGAAGAAATTAAATGACACATGAAATGACTGTTAGAGCGCAGCAGCACATGTGAATGTCAGCGTCTGACAGCCTTTTACAGCCCATGTGCTTCATTTCTGTTGATGACATCCCATTGGCTCCAGTCTTTGCCCTGATCAGAGATTACTTACCTGCTCCAATAAATATGTCATGTGGGCTCAAGCAGAGCGGGGAGGAAAGGGACTTGAACTGTTAAGTGTAAATCAAGAGCATCGAGGGTGAAGAAGAGAGGGGTTGTGGATGCAGCATTGCACTCAGAGTGTTTCCCTCCTTTCTTTGATTAATGCTTGGATATCTTTATCAGAGACATTTCTTTTTGCAAAAGAGGAGCATGTTACAGGAAATAAAATGAGACAGCTTCTATCTGGATTCATTTTCTACACTTAGCATCAAAGTAGTGCACGATATTGCTATGTATAGTCTGTCTCCTCACTCTGAATACTGTTGAGTGAGGGTGCAACCTGTTTATTGATTCGAGCATTTTACTGTAGAAATTGTGTGCAAGAACGATTCACTATGAATGAGTAGATAACCTTTTTCAGACTTCGTAGACCTGGCAGCCTTTTACGTGCTACTTTTAAACGGCCTGTTTTCATTCTTGCACATTGTTATGGATTACTTGTCCATTACGGTGCAGTAGTGCAGTTCCATATTTCTTTCGCAAAATGCACCTTTAAGTGCACCCTAACAGTCCCCTTACAATAAAAAAACCCACCAAGAACACACTGCTTAACATAAAGCCTGCTCTAATTTTGCAAATGAAACAGAATAAACTTCTGTTGGTTTGTGAACTTTAAAGGGGTATAAACACATTCATGTTTTCTTTTGGGTAAAGTTCTCAAAGTCTAAAGCTTCAGTCAGACCTATTGTACATCCTGAAACTGGGTATGAACGTTCTCTCAGACTTTTGCTTGTGCATGCTCCAAGAAAAAAGATCACCACAGGGGTCATTGGGTGCTTCTGCAATACAAAAAGGAAGTTCATCCGTCAGGTTAAATATATAATGTATTTGGGTAAAAACCAACATTGCCTCAGTACCAAAAGAAAGAGATACTGAAAAGAATTACTACATTGATTTAATACTTGCCTTCCAAAATACTGTTGGTGCTTTTCTCTTATTTCTGCAGTGAAAATTTAACACAGTGCAACTCTCGTCATTTCAGCAGGATAACTGCAGTTTTGTTTGGTTACATTACCAAGCATAATTTCTTAAAGATGCTGTGTCCTCATCCTTCTTCTACTGGGTGGATGAAACACTAAAATTACACTTTTGAGTTAAGTAAAAACTTGGGGGATCCCCAGAAGATGATACATACACTGGTACTGCAGGAAAAACTACATAGCTTTGTTCTGTGGTATTATAAACACAATTTCACAGTCCATTAACTTCCCATACATAAACATGTCAGAAATGGTCTCAGTTAAATCTTTTCGTTCCATTTTACACACTAGGCAGTGAGAAACCTATGAGCAATGCGTGTGTTTTTAATTGCCTCTGTTCTCAGAACTGTTGCACTTCCACTGTGAAATTATATATTTTTTTTTTACCCTATTTATTGTTTGTAACTTGGGAGGTAACGTGGGACTTATCTGGTTAAATAAAGGTTAAATAAAACAATAAATAAATTACTTTAGCTGAAGATCAATGTTGCCTGCTGAGATTGTTTATGTATAAAAAGGTGGATAGCTGAAGCTCATGTCAGAAAATAAACGAGCTGATGTTTCGTGAAAATGTAAAATTATCTATTTTGCAGGTTCCAGACATATTGGTGTGGATGTAGTGGGAAAGTGGGACATCCAACATGACAAGGACCCAGCTTGAGCAGGTACTCGTCTTTATTGTCTACATTTGATTTCCTTGAATGTTGACATTTCAATTGCTCTAATTTAATGGCAACACAGTTTCACTGGATCTCGTTCGATTTCCAAATCAGGCGATTAATGAGGTTTGAAGTGCTGATTCATTTTTAAAGGCTCCATTCTTGGGTGGGGTGGGGGGGTCCGTCAGCATTTGAAGGCATCATTTTTGGAACAGCAGCAGTAGATTCATTGCTGGACTTGGCCTTGAGTGGGTGGCCTCAAAAAAATCCCTGAAGTAGTTCCAATCAGGCCAGTATCCTGTATCTGATCCCAACAGAGTTAGTGTACTAGGATCTACTGTGACTGCTCTGCCAGTGAGGTTTTTTAAGTTAACCCAATAAATGTCCATTTTAATAAATGACATTAACTGAAATTCAGTGGTAAATACATCCTCCTTACAAGAAATAATATTGCAAAAAACACAGTATGAAGCATTTAATGGACTAAATTGGTTTAGATGTGACTGGTAGGTAGTAGAGTGTGTTTATGTTTTTGTATTCATTTTGTTCACTGTGTTTGTGGGTTTGCTGGGACACAGAGAGCAGTGGGGGAGCAGTGGGATGGAGGGAAGCACTCACCCCTTCGCTGTTCTGCCCAGTGTTAGCCAGCATCTCCTGCAGGGCCCGCACTGACAGGGACTGCTCCAGCACGAAGCTGCAGATACACAGGTCTGGAGGAACATACTGTGAGAGGGGAGAGAGATAAACAAGGGAGAAACAAGTAAGAGTAGGAGAGAGGGAGATGAGAGGACAAAGGGGAAGAAACATCAGTTTGAAAGGCATTAACAGGCTTTGCTAAACAAAAACAAGCTCTTTTTAATGTGGGAAAAATACTGTATGTAGTCAATTCTGAAAGTCAGTGACTCTGTTTTATCTGTCATCTACTGCTTCACCCAGTCTACCTGGTCCACAGAGCTATAGTGGGACCGTTTTTACCAGGCTGTCCAGTTAGTTCAGTGTTGCAAGAGCCAACTGTACCTTAACTTGACAGATTATAAAGTGTCTGGCACTATCATTGGGGGTTGTATAGGTTGTAAAGGCATGCTTAGAGCTCCAACAGAGAAGGGTCAAATAAAGAGCCCAAAAAGTTTTTTATTATTTTTATTTTGTAACATTGCCCAACTCTTTACAGTGGAAGCACAAATACAGCTTACCATACTAAACTAGACTAAACTGGACTTGCTGGTGTAAAGCACCATCATTTTTGTTAACATAGTGTCAGACAATCAAAACCAATAAGACATAAAAGTTGGGTCAAATTTGCCACACTAGCTTTCCAAAGCTAAAAAACAAAGAATAAATAAAAGTGTATATCTTTTGAAGCATTTATAATGATTCATATTATTTTTTAAAAAGCTGATCTCTACTGACAGTGACATACTGAAGCTGATCAAAGATGGTTTTATTGTGTCAGTATAAAATGATCAATCAAATAAAATCCCTCGAACATCTGCAGGTGGCTAAGACTCAGCAACTGGTAAACGCAGCTGTGCCTGTGCACATGTACAGCAAGCTGATTCAGCATAAACTTTGGAGATGGCAGAGAAGAACAGTATTAACCTTGTGTAAAATGTTTATCCTTTGCTTTAGCTGGGAATCCTATATTTGGTTTTAAAGGGATAAGCCAACATTTTTTTCGTTTTCATGTCTCCCGAGTCCATTAGAAGCATATAGATACCATTCTTTCAACTCTGTGTGCAGTAACAAGGAAGAGACGGCAGAGCTTGCCTACCACGATTTAGCTAGGTCAATGTCAGTCATATGATTTAAAGCACATCATGCAGAGTTTGTTTACAACCTGAGCTTAAAGGGTACAGACGGTGCATGTCGCAGATAGAGCAGATTCAAAGAGTCATGGTGTTGCATGGTTGATTACCTTTTTTTTTTTTTTTGATTTCTTGTAGTGATAATTAGAACTTTAGAACTTTTCAATAATGTGGATTTTAAGCAATGCCATTTCAGGCCATGACTCTACTTTTAAAGTTTAGAAAGAAACATGTATAAAGTTGTTGTCAGTGGGCTGTAGTGTATGATGGAAGAATGAGCGGGATTAAAGAATGTGGGGCTAAAGATCCAGGTCAGCTAAATCCATGTAAGAAGATTTAATTTACCGTAATGCTTTTAAATAAGCTCTAATTTCTCGGGTGCGTATTATACATGAGGACAAGCAAAATACTTAAAATATTTCATCTTGCCAACATAACGATTTCAACACATCTGATACAAAAAGCTGAAATATCTTTCTCTGCAAAAACAAATACAAACACAGAGCACTGCCATCTTGTGAGCAAGGGGACGCAAAAATAGCTGCGCTGTGGTTGGTCGAAGACATCTGCATGTGGATGGCTTCTCTCTGATTGGTCGGTACACTACGACTGAGCATGCTCGGCCAGAAAACGAGTAATTGCGCATGCGTGAAAGCAAAAGGTGTTTCCGCATCTGTTTGAGAGAGAAAATCGTGTACTGTATTTGTTGTGAAAATACTGAAATGTCATTGATTAAAACTTTGAATAAAAGGTAATTTTTGAGTTGTCTGTTCCAGGCAAAAATCGTGAAAATATGGGGTGCGTGTTATAATCCAGTGTGTGTTATACTCGAGAAATTCCGGTATGTAAAGAAGTTTCTTTAATGGAAATATATATCGCAGGAGGAAAAACGTCTGCAATATTCATTTTCACCCAATATTGCTCAGCCCTAAAGCGCAGTGCAATAAAATGTACATACAAACATAAAAGTGAGGTGAAAGTGGGATGGATGGCTGTGGATGGAGGCTGTTTTCACTTAAGAGGACAGCCTGGGTTTACACCCAACCTTTGGCTTCTTTTCTGCATGACTTCACCACTCTCTTTACTGTTTTTTTTTTTTTTATCTATCCTCTGCCTTATGAAATAAATACAAAAAGATCCTTAAATAATAATCTTAAAAATGTGTAAATGTATAAGACTGTCGTCATGTCTTCACATGAAATATTTAATCCAAAGTCTCTTTATACTTTACACTTCTGCTGCAGCAGTCATTATCTAAGTTAACTGCACACTCTTCTATGAGACCAGCAGAAATGATTAAACTGCTCAGTGAGGAACGATGCTCATAAATAATTCTGACACTTTGCAACTTCCCTGCCATCCTGTTGTGTTGCTAACGAGCGGCTGGGGGATTCTGAGGGGGGGCTGTCCAAAGGTGTGCAGTTTGTGGATGCACTGACCAGTAATTACTTTGGATCGGCCTTATTTTCCTCATATCACAGGGTTGTTTGTCTCCCCTCTCTAATAGGCTTTCATACCCAGGGGAAATCGTCCAAATATGTCTGCAAACTTTCACTGCATGTCTGTGAAAATTCAATAATTCAGAAATAACTGACGACTATAAATAATTCACTGATGAGAGACTATTCACAGCAAAGAAATTTCATGGAACGGGATTGAAAAAACACAACATCTGAAGTTCATTCAAAAGCTGAAGCAAAACTAGGGCACTGAAAAAATGAGGCATTGAGGTTACATAATTCAAAGTAGTTGGGGTGTAGACCTGGGGATCTGTTTGTTGCCTGCATCTGCTTGTCAAATTATGAAAAATGAGCTGACTGTATGAAGTGCTAGATGGCACTGTTGATTAACATTGCGCTGCTGACTTTATGTATAAACAACAACATGAAAACAAACAATAAGGCCCATTAGCTCTCACGCCCCCTGAACCTTAGCCAAACTTCATATCCTCAAACCACCTTTATATTTATAGCATAGCATCTTTGTTTATCTAATTTTTGTATAATAACCTGCAAAACAAAAATATTCTGCTGCTCATCTCTGCACTATCATCGAGGAAGAATAATTTAAGGTGTTTGGAGCCAGCCCCGACACAAGTAACCTAATCATCTGACCTTTAACCTCTGCAGAGAGGTGAGAAGGGTGAGGGGAGGGGGAGGGCTGCAGGGTGATAATGAGGAAGGCGCTGCTCTGAAACTCAACACAAACATGCACGGGAGTCTCCAACACCTCTGCGAGTGTGCATGCGAGCTACAACAAGTTCAGTAAACACAAATATCCTCCAATCCGAGCTTCATCAATCAGTTTACAGCAACATATTGCATTTTGGGTTGTAAAAACATTGATTAACGACACAAGAGAGCAATCTTTCTTCAAGCCAAGCATCTCAGAAATCATAGTTGCCTCAACACAACCTTGTTTACATTTTGCAATAGTATCCATGCTGGGTAACTCGATACCAAGTTGTCTGACCTATAGAACATGCCATTTCACTTTGCATTGACAACACGTCCCCGGGGCAGCCTGCGATCAGGACTCACCTACCTTGCCTGTCAAGTAAATAACAGCCCAAACATCTTCCCATGTCATACTCCCTGACGATGGCTGTCAGTATATACATTTCTTGTGTAACACTTCTGCCGTTAAAGATCTGCAAATCTGCAACAAGACCTTCAAATATCTTTGGCAAAGGTTTTATTGCTCTGACCTCAAGCTCTCAGGCTTATCGTGCCTCACTTAGGTCTGCCAAGCCTTGGTCATTTGCTGTCCTACATTCATGAGTCAGTCAAAGCAGCACCCCACAGAGCTAATTTACTCAACAATTTTCCCATCACTTCCTCTGGTTGCAAGTTTATAACAAGATGCATTAGCATTAACTATCTTACATGCTGACTACTTCAGTCAACATTAGATGATTGGGCCATCTTCAATGCATGCTAGTATGTGTGAGCATCTCCACCTTAATCCCAAATACAGACTCTCTGTAAGCCCTCTGAGCTATTAAATATCAAAGAGCTGTCTGAGCATTAAAGTGCGTTCACTCCGAGCATTAAGGACTGAAGACTCTCCTCTCGGACATGAAAAGTCAAAGTTGCATGACACAGCTACACCTGTGGTGACACACGACCTTCTGCAGAAATAAATCTCAATACAGACCTTGCACCTCCATGAATTATTCACAGCCAATTTTTCTATTATCATACTTCCTTCAGGGTTGGACAGACACAGAACAGAAACAAAAAACTGTCCAAGTGGTCAAAGTGACCTTTGAAAAAGTCTTTTTTTTCATAACATGTGGGGGGTTTAATTCAGTACAGTAAAATAAGCTGTGGAATTGAACTAACTAAACCTTCAGTGGATCAAACTGGATTACTCTAATCTGGAGTCTTACATCATATATATTCAGTGGAGTTTAAAAAAAAGTGGAATAAAATGAATTATTCCATCCTTCCAAGGTCAGCTACAGTGTTTAATCCCATTACTGTCCTCTTGTTCTCTTACAAAGGGGATTTAAACAGAAGCGAGACATTCTGATATTTTATTTAAGATGTGTCACTTTTTAAAATGGGTCCTTTTATAGTCTACAGTCTTTTGAGTATTGAACACATTTCATAAAAAATACAAAAGCTCATGAAATAAACTCAACTAACCGGTGTCTTCTAGCTCCCACCACTGTCCAAAAACAACTAAAACACCAGTTGCTTCTAAAAAGCGGCACTTCCACAGTCTGTTTCAGATTCACAGTGGTAAATGTGTTTGTTTGTTGATGATCAGCAAGCACCATTTAGGGTTTTTAATGAATGACAACTTGCCTTTAACTGCTTTCAGTATGATTAAAAAAGCTAAATGTTTTACCAGAAACAAGTCTTGATACTCCCTTCGTGTAAAAAAGGAGGGTACTTGACTGTGTTGAAGAAAAACTGTTAGTCTTCCTGTGTATATCGTGATGAGTTCTACACTATTAGCTCTGCTCAACTCTTCACGTGCTGCACATTTAAGAATCATAAAACTTTGTTCTGTATTACACACAGTTGTTTTCTTACTCTTCATTGTAAATTACACTCTAAAGTTAACAGGAATTTGCTTGGGCATTGGTGCATCTTCCTTTTAAAAGGATTCCAGACAAAAAAAGATTGCCTAACTTTTTCTCCTTTATATATTATGCAGTTTGTTGTTTCAAAAGTTCACAAAGAGTTAAACTTAGGGGGATAGAAAATATGGCTAGCTGGACAAGTCAAGGCTTCAGCTTTTACTTTTTGCTCCTGTTTTGTTTCTTGTTTTAATATGATTTGTAGGTTAAAAGGTTCAAAATTATGTTTATTATTTGTCAATGCACCAATGTATGAGTTGGAAAGAGACAGAAATAAACAAAACTAAACCAAAAACTAAGTAGGACACAAAACTTTCAGCCTTCTTCTACCTACTGCCTCTGCTTGGAACAATCTTCTGCAGACTGAACAGAAGTTGCAAAACTTAGTGCCTCTGAATAAATGTACATCCTCTGTGAAATCTCTTGAGTCCAAGCAATCCATATTCAGAATTTTTAAGCTAATATCAGCTTCTCAGGTATCTCCTGTACATAAAACTTTGATGTCAGTAGGAGATACCAAGCTAAAGAAAGGTTAAATAAATGAGCCATCCCCACATCTGTACCACTTAGTGTCTTTGTCCATGTCTGGATAAATACCCTGTTTATACCATGCTTTAAAATCAGTTCTGGGCATTCACATACCGTAAAACTTTCTGTGTACGTGGTTCATTGCGTGATGAAAATAGTTTGATATCGGACCATATACAGAGGTGGTCTAGGATGTTTTCCTGCAGATTGATTTGATTGTGCAGACTTAAGGAGTACTGATTAAACCTAGCCCCCTTCACTGATGCAATCAGTAGTAATCCATCAACCCAGCCTCCAACCTGCCCTGCAGTCGGTCAGAAATGTTCTGTAAATGTGCTAATATCAGTCTTGACTTCTTTCCCACATCTGTAGCCTCCTCTTGGATCCCAGCTGTCAATCAAGCGGTTGCTCTGATTACTTTGACCTTTTTCCTTGTTCCCCGTCTTCTGTCTGATTTTTGTTGCTGGCAATTCATTAAAAAGACTACTGATGGGACAAAATTAGGGAACATCAAGTGCAATATTTAGATTCTTGAGTATTTGGTAATGGACATTATGTAAGGATGATTTTTACCTAAGAGGCGCACAGATAAATTCAACCTGCAGCATACACACCATTAATGCATTGTTTGCACACAAACTCAGCTTGGTATCTGCTTGCTCAAAATGGATACCAATTTGTTTCAATCCATTTTAGAAACACTTTTTGTCGTAATAATAATAACTAACTGATGCTGCCAAGGACTGTGTGAAACTGTACACTTAAAACAATATAATGGTTTTGGCCTCTTGAGTAACCTTTAGATCCTGATGGATCTTTCAGAAATCTCCAGTAGATCTTTAACAATGGATGTGCATGAGGTCTTGATCAGACACATCGGAGGAACTGTTTCACATATCTACGGGATATATGGGTCTGGCAGTTCCAGCTATTTGCAAGGTTAACTGTTCTAAACTGATTTGTCTTTATCCCATTAATTTTCAGTGTCAGCAAGATGGTCAGACTGTTGAAAATGTGTTTTATACTTATATTTTTTTAATCTTAAACTCTTAAAGCCATCAGTTTTGTTTTGTTACAGGCTATGCAAGTTCTTTAATGCACAAGTGACTTTTATCTTTTGAAAAAAAGTTTATTATAGGTTGAAGAATGAATCTACTAGCTTAAATGTGGGTTAACATAAATGATATTTATTTGAAATTAACTATTATAGTTTGTGTTTTTAAAATGTTTGATGAGTAGATCAAGCTTTCCTGATTACTGTCATAGGAGATCTTTTGCTGGAAAGTTTGGTGACCGCTGGCCTTCCTTATCGATCTGAAAACACAGCATTTAACCTTTTTTTTTTTTTTTTTTTTTTTTTTTCAGAAAATATGTCAAGAAATAGACCCTTCTGCTAATTTTTAGAATCCTTTTGAACACTGACAAAGACTTTACAAAATATTTAACAATATATGATAATAATAATAACATAATATATAATAATAAACTGTGATTTGCCAGATATGTACATCCGCGTAAACATGTGGTAATATAAGTTCTTTCTTTGCTCCATAAGTTCTGATATGTTTAAGATGAGATATTTGTACGGACAGTTTTCATCTTAAAATCATCTTTTGCAAAAAATCAAACCTGTGTAAGTCATGGCATTAAAAAATGTACAGTTTGGCATGATAATGGCATTAAAAAGCATTACATTTGACTGACTGGTTTCTGCTGAAACCCTGTTTGACTCCCATTTTTGACTCTGCTTTTTTATCTTTAGGCCTGCAGTGATACAAACCCCAGCTTCATTAGAAAGACGAGGTGTCGACACCTGAGAACATCCAACAAACGATGGCCCCTCCCTTCAGAACACTTCTGCGTTTCACACCAAAGATGCCCAATGCAATTTTTAATGATATAAAGGTGAGGAGAGGGACCTGGGGAGGAGGGTGTTTGTGATGCTGTTTGAGCTCTGCACAGAAACACAACCCCCCAAAATTTGACCTCAAAATATGACCTGTCCAATTCAGATAGACCTTGCATACACAGCTCACTGCAACATAAATCCTGAAATCAATTAGGGACTTTTTGATCATGTGTTGGCTCGTAATAAATTTGAATTAAAAGATAAAACCTCAAAACATCCATATATAAATGTATAAGCTTTACTGTCTCGCCAACACACATGACAGTGACTGCCAGTCAAAAGATTGCTGTTCGCATTGAAACATCCTAGAAATATCAATGAGACTGTTCTGACTCGTGATCCACACACGAAACAGCAACCGTGTCTGTGTTAACAAGCATATTCTCAAGAGAAAACACGATCTGCCTCATTTCAACACAAAAACCACACAGTGCATCTTGTCAAAAAGAAGATTAATGAGACGTATAACAAAGCTCTGACAGCTCTCTTGTGCTGATACAACTCTGCAGGCAAGAAAACACTAATTCTCAGAACGGCATCACAAAGAGGAACGTCACTCTTTCAGCAGCAAAAGTGGCCAAAACCAACTTTAAAGTTAAATATATGCACAAACTGTTCGTCTGCGCTGGCTCTCTGTCCATCCAGTGGGGTGCAGCAGTGCAGAAACAAATATGAGGTCCAAAACTGGCACAATGAGTGCTGTCAGTTTGTTTGTTTGGGTCCTGGCCAAAGACTGCAGTCAGGATGTGAACCTGAATCTCTGCAGATGTGGGGGGTTATTTTCCATACACTTCCCAAAAGCGCCCATTTTGAGATTGTTTTTATATAAGTGGCCGTACTTTGCACTGAGAGTTCTGGGTAGACTCTAATTCATCAAATATTTGACAGGAAAGCTCATCTCAATAAGTGAAAAAGTGGATAAACAGATGGGTTGAGTGAAGGAAATCTTAAGTGACTCTTTGATTTACACTTTATTGGGAAGAGGGACTGCCAAGGAATAAAAGTGGACTGCAGACTTCTGTGGATGCAGCACTGTTTGATGAATCTATCACACTTCACAAGACAGTTATTTCTAAAAGGAGGGTAAGTCTCATTGTTTTGTTTAAATGATAAAAAAGGTTTTGTAGTGGGGTAACAAACATGACAGGAAAACAGAATAATCTTCATCATCTATTCAAGCCCTGCGTGAAGTTTCCACATCTTTAAATCAGTGAAGACCTCCCGTAAGCTGCACTCAGTTAATTACATCTCAGGAACACTTGATATTAAGTACATAAATCCTTACCATGTTGTTTCATAGAGAAATAGTCATTCCTGTGTCATTCTGCAGTCTGTCCACTGACTGATTACCAACCAGTAATTCAATCAAATTTAGTACCTCTGCAATTTTGACTGAGTGCATGGACAAAATGTGAAAGTTCTCAGTCTGCTTCATAAACTGAATCTTTAGCTGTGTTCGAAACCGTTCACTCATTCACTCACTCACTATTCCCTATGTAGTGTTAATGAAATAGTGAACTACATAGGGAATGACTGAACGACATTTCGGACACTACACAGAAATTTTCTAAACATTATTGTGTCGGTAGATGAGCCGGATATTCCTGTGACGGAAGTGGATGCGCCAAGCATCACGCAAACAAACCGGGCACTCAAGAGGATAATTAGCAAATTGTGAAGCTGTTTACAACCATTAAAAGACATTTAAAAAAAAAAGCTACACCACAAATGTGTTAAAGATACTGTTAACGTTTTTTACATTTATAAACAATAGCAGCGCCAATTTGTGCCGTAGAAGCTTCTTTCTATTCTTCTTCTTCTCCTCTGGAAAAACACAACTGCACTGCATTGTGGTATACAGGAGTACAATGTAGGGTACATCGTATGTACACTCACATTTGCAGTGCATTGTGGGTATTTTATAGTGCACTATATAGTGAATGAAATTAACCACTGAGAATTCAAGCAACAGTACAAAATGGCAAACACGCTTTAGTGCACTATGTCCATGATAGGGAACGGTTTCAAACAGCTTTTGACTCATTTACTGACCAGCCAATCAGAGTCAGAGAACCACCTCTCAAAGCAGCAGTAGCCAGGTCACCCAGTCAAACAACTGTTGTGTTGGCAGTCTCTCGTCATGCGTTGTGGTTGAATTTTTATCATAAAAGTGTAACTTCAACATGATGATCATAAAGAAACACTTAAAGGTAAATAAAACATGTTGATACTGACAATATTTGTCGTTCTAGGAATACTTAAAACATTAAAACAAACTGTTGATGTGAACAGCTGATGTTAGGTGACATCACTGAGATCATTTGTCAGTCATTTTTTTAATTATTATAACAGATTCATTAAGATTTCATGTTTTCTTTGTTCACCCTACTTTATTCTGCCATAAGGCCAAAATTTAAGAAAATCAGAGAGAGTTATTTTCTATTGTTTCAAACGGGAAAGAGGCCAGCTGCAACAGATTTTGTCGAACCGAGTAACTTTTACGAAAGAGGGCGGGGCTTGATAGAGGATCCCCCCAATGTGCAATTACTGTACAATTTCTCTAACAATGTGCAATAACATCCATGTGCAATCACTTACATTCATGTGCAATTACTGTGTGAATGTGTAAATAATCCTTATTGGATTTGCTTTTTCATTTTTTGTACCCAAGCCCTTTTTTATATAGGTAGAATAATGTACATACTGCTACTTTTATACTTAAGTCTACTAGTCTATTTTTATCTTTGCTGCTGAAACATTGCAAATTTCCCCATGTGAGACGAATAAAGGTTTATTCTGTTCTGTTCTGTTCTATTCTATTCTTCCTGTAAAGGGTCACTTGTCCAAGCAAGGGCAAAAGAAAAAGATCAACAGGTCAAATGTCAAGCAAAATCAGTGGTCTACATTTGCAGTTTAAAAATGATACTTTCAGTCTAGCAAAATGTTATAGTCAAATGGTTTGGTGAGCATAGTTATTTAAATAAAAACATAAATACATTTATGAATAGTAGCTCTACACAGTAAAGCTGATATAATAGACCAAACTGAACTGATAAACTGCTCAAAAGGTCTTTAATGATCCAAGATATATATGTAAGATATATAATTTGTTATTGGTTTAGACAGTAAATTCTAAAAATTTGCGAGATGACAATTGATCAGAATATTTAATCAAAGAAAACGGGTAAACTAATCAAATAGTTTGCAAAAAGTAAGAGAGTTTAAAGATTAAAAACATCAAAACAAGCAAACAGAAATATGGATCGTTAAATGTTGGCTTAATCCAAAAGATAATATGTTATAATACACTGACTCTGATTAAATTAAAATATGTACAATATGAAAAAAATCATATACTGGTTGTGAACTGTATATAAAGAGTCAAAGTAATCTAAGCTTCAAGGGGCTAATCAACATTTGAAATCACATGAAATGAATATGATAAATGATGTCAAAAATGGGCACTGGAGCTCATCAAACAGGGCTTTGGGATTACAAAAGACAGAAACGATGAAAACAACTGAACAACAAAATCATAGATTGTACTTTCTGCTTGAGGTCAAAGGTCAGAATCGAGTCTCTCTAAAGTACTTCCCCAGCTTTAATACTGTCTCTATGCTTTAAAACAGTGACAGCGTCCTGTCCCATGCCGCTAACATGCCTTTTCATGTGATCTACAGCAGCATTAAAAATGTGAATTGAATCAAAGCTGTGTGTGCCACCCTCACCTTAGCTTCAGACGTTGGTTCCAGGTAACAGAGACGGTTTCCGAGTCCCTCAGCGGCCAAGCAAAACTTGCGATGCTCCTTCTGGATGGTGGCCACACACTGGAGCACCACCTCATCATCCTGCCAGAGGAGAGATGAGCGTTAATGCCAATAAATGTTTGACAGTGACCCATCCAGGATATACAAGACCAGACAAGAAGGAAATAGTCCTTATTGGCTCAGTTTTGTTGCTGCATATGTCACCCTCACTTAGTATTTTTTCTTTAAACAGCAACTAAAGCTGTCTGATCACTCACCAGTAAATTTACCCTCAGGCTCGAAAGTGGAAGAAAGTTTTGGTTGTGATTCAGCTGTGGCCCACTGCCAGCGCCAATGTTTACAGCAACAGATCAGCTAATTTCTGACACTGATGTTTCCTTCATCAATTCTTCAAGTGCAGCATTCTCATAATACCAGCATTTTTTCACATTTTATTATGAAATAGGGATCACCTGGTCACTTCTGGCTTACAAAATATTTTCTCCTTGAACCAGTAAGGTTTACCTGATGTCAGTATGCAACTAATGCAACACAACAAATAAATATGTGCTACTGAAATCTGCTCACACCACATTATTCACCAAAGGGTCAGTGTCTGTTGAGAGGGCCCATATCAGCCCATATCAATGTTAAACTGATGTATATGTGCATCCATTATTTTTAAATACATATCAGATGTAAGGTTGTCAGATTTTTTTAAAATTATATTTTCAATACCATGTATACTAAGATATACTTTACCTTTTTACTGATATTTATGGTTTTGAAAATACCAAAGCTTTAAAAAAATACAGATTTTCTGTTTAGTTAAACCCAAAGCTGCTGCAAGAAAGAGCAGCAGATTCATTCACGCTTGCAAGTCAGAAAACATTGAGTCTTCTTGGCTTCTTATTTTGATACACAAGTTTAGTTTTATGTCTCTTGCATATAGAAAGGGAATGAAGAAACACAATCTAAATGCACAACAACACGACAGTTAATAATGTGTTTGAAAATTCTATAGATCTGAACAATGTATCATTTTAACATAGCCATTTCAGTGAGTGCCTGAGCAATAGTCAGATTGCAGGATGTGAAATGTCCATTACATGACTCAAAGCACATCATGTTGCCGTTGTGTGCTGTTTGATGGAAACCAAAACCTCAAATTTTCCCATTGCCTTGACATTCTACTATACAAATCCACCTAAAATCTCCATCAGAGTATGGGCCATGGTGCATATATATGAGACTGTGATATTATTTATGTCATTTGCAAGCCTTGAGTTTATGTATAAAATGTATATATAACAATGCAAATAAAATTGCTGTTGGAGGACTTTAGTGAATATTGAGGAATGAGTTAGTTTATAGGAAATAGGGCTAAAGATCTGATTTAATTTTTTTCATGTGAAAAGACAATATTAATACGTTTACTTTAGAATGGCAGTATACAGTATCACAGGAAGAAAACTAATTGGCATCTGATTTTTCCCCAATATCCTTCAGCCCTTGAGTCTTAGATGGGGTGCAGGCACTTGTCTGCAGTCTTGTTACCTAAAACAGAAAAATGTTGAATATTGGGTGTTTTCTTTCATTTCTGTCACTTCAGTTTTAATGCTGTGGTCTCAAACAGGTACTGTATCACTTGACTTTTACTGAAACTGTATCAAAGTGTCTGTGATAATCATGAGAAAAAGATTTGCAGTACATTACAGTTAAGCTCAAAATATATATCAAGATATACTTTTAAACCATATCACCCAGCCTAAATTATAGATGATTGAGGGCATTTTAACAAAACAAATTTGTCAAATTTGAACAAACAACCATGACAGCTTCCTCAAGGAAAACAGCAGCAGCTATATTAATTGATAGTGGAAGCAGCTTTGTGTAATAATGTGTTCAAACTTGTTATACACACTGGTATCTCTGTGGGAGAGAGGGGCAACCTCCACTCAATCACTGCAACCAATAAGTGAACATCTGTATCTGCCAGGGTTGAGAGGGTCGCGCTCTATTTGGCAACACACACACAGATATTGATTTATTTGTGCACCGCATGTGTGTGTGTGTGTGAGAGAGAGAGAGAGTTTGAGAGTGTTCATGCCTCATGCCAGCTCACGTCCCACACTAATCTGAGCTGATGGTTGCCATGGTTCTGGCTCCCACCTCCTTCACAGCAGTATTAATTCAATAGATTTAGATCCAGGCCACACAGCACCCACAGACTCAGGAGGCGAGATAGCAGACCCTGACAATATTTCAGCCAATGGCACTCTGGACTCAAAAGTGGAAAATTAAATGTGATTGCAAAGTTTAACCCCATGATCAGACTCTTGTGTGAGGAAAATCAGAAGAGTTTTGAATACATTAAACTTTGCAATCTGAATTCTTAAGCATTGGAAATATCACCCTCTCCTGTATCCAAGAAATAAGACAACTGTGTCCTTATGCAACCAACACATTTTTGTCAAGATGGAAATTAAACCAAAACAAGATACTGGGTCTTCTGGAAAATAGGACAGATTTTTCTGCACACTCATTAGATTTTAAAGTTCAGACAGACTTCTTAAGCAAACTTGACTTAATTTGGTATGTGAACAAGTGGCGACAATCTCTCAATTGCAGTGAGAGTTTGCTATTAAACTTCAGTATGCTATTATTATTTCCATAGAAATATTGTGTGATTGAGAACGTTCCCAAGATGTTTTGTTTTAATTACAGTGTTAGCTTAACACAGTGGTGGCTGCAATGCATCATAATGCCTGTCTTCACCTGTCATGAAACCAGACAATGAAGAGGATTGTCAACAAGATCTGGCAAAAGTAAACTTGAACATCGTCCACTGCATTGTTGATGCCTGCAACCCTGCTCTAAAGGGCTGGCTGGAAACAGGATTCAAGTTTTACTTATCAAGCTTTCTTCATAACTGTGAGGGCAACAAACAGATTTTATAGCTTTGCTTTGGTTTACAACCCAAGCTTGGTTTCCTAAACTTGAAGCATAAATGACTTCAAAAAGGCTTGAACCCCCTGTATGTCTGCTTCTGATGAGCAGGGGAACATTGTTAACATTTATTTTTCATAGATCTTGAAGACATTTAAACAATTTGGCAACTCCATGTCAACATGGACATCATCCTGAAACCACAAAGTCAGGGTGCAGCAGGAAGTTCATCCTAATTCTTGTGCACATAGCCAGTTTCTTGATCTCATTCATGTGGGATTTTCAATTATGTGGTGATATCCATCCATCCATTATCATTGCCGCTGATGCCAATGTGGCAGGGCTGGAGCATATCCAAGCTGAAACTGGGCAAGAGCCAGGGCACATCCTGGACTTACAGGGTCTACATGTAGAGACAAACAAGCTGTCAATCTTACATTCACACAAAGGGTAACCTGGCGTCACCAATCAACCTAACAAGCTTCTTCTGATCTGTGGAATGAAGCTGGACTACTCAGAGAGAACCTTTGCATGCACAGAGAGAATCATTTTGCTGTGAGGCAACAGAGCTTGACGGTGCACTCCCACGCAACCCTGATATTGAACCACAAATTACACCCTCTGTCTGTCTGTGTTCTATTATGTGGGATGTCACCATTATCGTACCTGATAATGCTGAAGGATTTATAGTTATACATCGCAGCTGCAATGTGTGCAAGCACAATAGTCGTGTTGTTCTTTCTCCAGCCTCATTTTCACAGTAATTATAAAAATACTCATATGTGCCTTGAAGAATACCCAAACATAGAGACATTAGGTAATTTTCCATTCTTACAATCAGTTTCAGCTGCCACAACCACAGCCATTTCGGAGCTATTAGAAGATAAAAAATGAGGCTACTGGAGGATTCACTTGTCAGGGTTGGGATACATTATCAGGCTTAATTAATGTAGGCTTCAAGTGATGGTATTGGAAGCCACACGCTTATTTCTAAAGTGTATGAAGAAACATGCTGTCACACTCTCCCTGGGTGTGTTACTATGTGTTTATCACAGCTGCTAGTGGATGTCAAAAGGGGAACTCGACCCAATTTGATTTGTTACACATACAACGAAACATTCATTTACAAAGCTCCCTAAAATATAGCAACAAATATTGCAGAAGGAAAAAATGTCCCAATAATATTTGTTTTCTGTAATATTCAGCCTTTTACCTGACTGTCCTCACACTCAACAATCAGTCAATCAAACTTTATTTATACAGCACAGTTCACACAAAATCAGCTGCAGCCTGAAGTGCTTTACCTTGAGGAAAAAAAAAAATTGACAAAAGGCTATAAATATTTAAATAATGATAATGATAATAGTCCTTTTCTTACAGTCACCCAGCAAATAAATAGTTAGCAGAGGTCCATCTACTTAGTAGTATTCCACTGTAATTGTAATGATGACTGGTAGGATGTATTAATGCAGTAATACACCTTGAACATATTGATCAAGCAGGATGAAGCTGTTCTGGTGAAATCTTACACAACTAATTTGCTAAAAGCTGAGACTATTCTTTATTTGTCTTATATTCTAAGGAGTTAAATATAATGCATAGTAGTCCACTGTATTCATGCTGCAGCTAAACTAATTAGAACAGAGCTAATTAAAGCAGATCCAAAAACAAGTACTCCAGTGGCAGGGATTTATTAACGCCCATTCCATATTCAACATGTACTTGTGGTGGTTTGTGTTCCAGGCAATAAAAATCGATCTTCAGGCGCTTTTGATGCAAAGCACATTAGAGTCATATGTCACAGTGAAGTGAATGAGGGGACAAGCTGGCACTGCACTCCTTTCTAGCAGCGACGTAAATGTCTAATGACCCAACTTAAAGCTTGAGGGAGGTGATTACTGATGGCAGAAAATATCAGTACTGGCTCTGAAAGACTGCTGTGTCTCTTCTGGTGGTTGTGTGATGGAGGACACATAGCTTGTTGTTTCAGGCCACAGATAGGGGGAGAAATCCAATATAGCCACAGGATGACCAAAGACTTGTCACCTCTTTAAAATCAAGTAAATACGCCTCTTAATTTTCAGCTGTTTTGGATTCTAGTGGCCAAATAAAACCAGCACAGTCTGGCACTATTACCAGCATACTAAATTTTCATGTGTGCACTTGTTTGATTTTTTTAAGCTTATGTAACTGCTATTTTTAGCACCAATTGTTCTAAAAATGTGACTAATTTCGTGAGATTCTCCATTCACTTGTAAGGAATATCCTGAAAAACATAAATCTGATCCCACACAAACACTGCATTACAAGCAGGGCAGTGATAAATATTCATGCATACTCCACAACCTCTCTCAAAGACTCGTCAGATGCAAAATGGATTTTTTTTCTCCCTTTGATTGTGAGCTTCAGAACCAAAAGTGGTGTGAGTTGCTCCAGGATCAAAACTCTACATAAACTGAATGCCATACAGTCATCTGAGCAGTGTGAGGCAATGGGAAGAAGAGCAGGAGGGAGGATAATGCCAACATCGTTCTAAATAAATACAACCCCAAGAGGTATTACATTGATGGTTTGATGGTGAAAATGGACACAGATTGAGCTGTCTCTTATGAGAAATCCAATCGCTGTGATTAGATCTTGAAAAAGTAATGAAATAGAAATGCGCACTTAACCGAAGACACTCTCTTGAGACACTTTCTGCCTCTCTCTGTACCCCTGACTTGATCCCCAGCCAGAGAATCTAGTGAATCTGAGGCAAAGTGATCCTCGCAGCAGCAGTGTGACCATCTGCTAGACAGCTAAAGAGCAGCATCAGTACTATGTATAGGGCCCCAGCCTGCACAGGGAGGAGGCAGGGTGAGGGGTTGGGTGGCTGCTTTACCAAGCTTCCAAGTGTTGAGTAGGAACTTGACCCTGCCATCTCCCAAACTGACCCCACCCGTCCTCACCACCCCTCAAGATCCCTCTGGAACCCGCAGGTCTGACAATTCTTCGATCGATCACACAAAAGAAGTATTCACGACTCTGGTTTGAGCTTTGTTTGGATGATATTTGGCTCTGTTAAAGGCGTCTTTGTTCTTCAATCGGATCTCCATGTTTACCCACTCTCACTTGCTTTCATTCGTTCACCAAGCGCCCAGCCTGTATGCGCCTCAACAGACAGCAACAGGTGTGTTTGTGTGTGTGTGTGTGTGTGCGCGCCCTGATGCATCCACCAACGGAAACCCGAGAACTACAGATGCTCCGGCGTGCCAAATAAACTCCCACAACTCACCCAACGCTGCCACCAATGTGAACTTGAGAAAAGGTGAATCTGCTCAATCCCTCAGCGCTGCTATTTTGACACGCATGCTCTGCACATGCTCAGTGAAAGTAGACGGGCAACCTTGGGGAAGGAGGAGGGCCAGACGGGGGTTAAAAAATTGAAGAGAATAGAGAAAGTTCCAGCACGTTTGTCTCCTTGTTCACACTGTCTCAGTGTGGCGTCCGTCTACTCAGGCGTCGTGTTTCTCATAAATGTCAGGCCGGGTGCTAAGTACAGGCTGAGCTATGTGTTTTAGTGAAGCTTAGCTAACAACATGGAGAGCAAAGCAGATGCAGTGTAGATGTGTGAGAACTACAACCTGATATATCAGATAGAGCTGATGTTTGAGCCTATCAAGCAGGGGTGGGTAATAGGTTTTAATTATTCACAGACATTAATTTGAAATAAAAGATGACTTTATAAGATAAATGGACAGTAAGTAAATCATGTTGCTTGTGGGCTCTAAATCAAAGTAACAAGAAGAGATGGAAACACGCACTGTCAGCTTCGCACACCTCTGCTGCTTCCTTGATGTTATGAATGTAGGATTTAAAATTATAGGACTTCAGGATGCAATAAAAACTGTTATCCTTAAGTTGCATAACAAAACAGCAAAGCACAATTTTGCTTTTAGGAAGAAAAGCTGCTTAAACTGGCCTTCCTGTTTTATGCTGTGGGCTACTCCCAAAGCATTTGGGATCTCTTAAAGCAGTTGTTCCAAACCTTTTATCCTGAAGCCCCCCTAGCTGTACCTAAAACAAGTCAAGCCCTCCCAGGACCAACAGGAAAAGTGTTACAACGCTGTCCAAAATTGACAAAAAAATTTAATTGTTTCCATTGATTAAGTCTAGAAATATTAGGCCTTGTGCCGTTTCTTATTGCATATTTTTCAAAATCAAATTTTAGTCTTTAAGACCTAACTGATGTAAAAGGAATAAAATCTTTCTACCACTTTTTAGATGTTATGTAGTACTTAATGCCTTGGGAAACTTGTTTGCATATTTTGCAGGCAGGCTTGTGATTTTCTTATACATTTTTTGCCACATTTTCTTGAAATGACATTTCTCCAGCTTCAGTCTTCTATTTATGGTCTATGGATGTACAGATTACACTTGCAATAAATGCGGCAGGTATTGCTGTAAATTGTCTTGTGAAAGGCAATCCAACACATGAATTTAGATATACCATTAAAAAGTGTTAACTTGATAAATTATCTAGACAGCTCAGTCAATGTTCAGCCTAAAATGTAAGGCCTCCAATAAGACGTTAAGGGACCCTGTAGTTTATGGCCCTCTTAGACTTAAAGGCTCCACGCTAAGTATTGTAAGACCTTTGCCAATAGTATGCTCCGACTGTGTTATCAGTGTTTTAGGTATAATATGTAAACCTAATTTGACGACCTAAAAGCTGAGCCCTGCACAGATCTCTGCCGCCCTCCCAAGGGGGTCCAGGATCCCAGGTTGGGAACCAAGGACTAAGAGCAGTGGTTTTCAAATAACTTTTGCCCAAGGCACAGCTAAAATCAAGCCAAAATCTCAAGGCACACCATAGTTAGTTAGGGGAATAAAAAAACAACTCCAGTTTAAAATTGATTACAAATAGCTTTAAGTATTGATATAATAAGTTGTTCTGCTTAATGATTCCATTAATTCAAAGTTCTGGATGCCTTGCAAATGGAGGACATCAGGCTTTCAGTAGAGGCAGTCTTCATGAACGATAACAAATATGTCAAAGAAGAGAGTATGATGTTCATGAGGATGAAAAATCCAGTGTCCGAGTTATGATTACAAGCATGGTTGGAGACACCACCACCCAAAAAAGCATTCATCTTTGCAAATGGCAGTTAATATCAGGAGTGCCAAGGGTTTGACATTATTGGCAGTAAAAACTTTTGGGGGCCAACTTTTTCCACACAAAAAATCCACTGAAAACTGATGAAGGATTCAACAAAGAGTTGGATCAATAGGCAGAATCAATGAGGGTATTGATATCAATAAATTCTTATCAATTCCCATTCGTACTTTCATTCAATAAAATATTCTATTACAAAAGGCTTCACTTGAATCTGTTAAATTCCATAAATTGAGCAACATAGATTTAAACTTTTTATGGCCATGTTGGGGTTTTTTTGTAAACTCATAAATGGGAGGAACAAGAAAAAGTAACAGTTCCTTCCACCCACTTATTTTGCTAACTGTAAAAGACAGTTTCGAAGTTTTCATTAGATTTTTCTTAAGTTATAGAACTCACAGTTGTGCATAGAAATGATCAAGTACTGATTAGTTGTTGCATAGTTGTAATGATAATGTAAGGTTTTAAAAAAGCCCCAAGGCATAACAAGAATTGTGTCAAGGCACACCAGTGAGAACCACTGACTCAGAGAGAAAGACAGGGAGCTACTTTTATAAGCTTTTCTCCCTCAATTAATAGTTTGCTGTTAAGTAAAGACGCCACACGGAATTAGTGTTTCCAGCAACTCCGTTGGATGGAGATAATGGACAGGGTATTAGAGACGCTGAATCTGTTAGCCCATTAAACTTAGATAAACACCCTGGTATTTCTCTTAATATCTTTGAATTTTCTCAGAATGATTGCTGGTGACATTTGAAAAGTATTTTACTTTAATACGCACACCCTTATTAACAGAGCTGTAAAGTGTGATTTAAATGCTAACATGTTGCTTTTAGGACACTAAAGTGTTTAGAGCTGGTATCTTCAATATGAAAGAGTGACCAACTTTTTCTGGGTTTCCTGAGTATGACAGCTAACACAGATTAAAAGACAGCCTTCATTCAGAGTGATCTGCCAACCTTGGAATGAATAATTCACCTATGATTCAAAATGTTCCAGCTTTGTGTTAAATTTTTAAATCCCTGTAGAGCTGTAGGAAATGGGAGAAACGGCGACAATGTGAAATAATGATTAAAAGCAGCAGTGGATCTGACAAAGTGCAGCCGCTGTGAAAAATAGAACTAGAAGCAAAAATAGGCACAAATGTAAACAAGATTCAGAGAGAGAGCCACATGAAGTTGATTTTTTGCAATTTTGCATTTCAGCTGCACAGTGACATTTGTCAATACTGCCAGCTACACAGACTGCACCTGCTACATACAGAAACATCTCAAATACAATTAGCATAGCAACAGATGTCTCATTCCAACCAGTCTTCCAGCAGCTGGTGAATTAATTAGGAAAATTATCTGCAGGTTTCATGTACCTGGACTTAAATGCCAAGTTTATTCTGAACAATTAGCTCAATTTCCTACTGCTACATTAAATGTTAATGGCCTTCAGGGCTATCTACAACAAGAGTCTTTCACTTCTGTAAAGAGATTAATGTTGCCGTCTAATATGACATAAAATAAAAGGTTAAAAATCTAGCCTATTGCAAGTTCTTACAAAAACCCAACCAAGTAGATTTTGTGACTAAGACAAATTTAACTCCCAGATCTCAGGATAAATGATCATTCTTTAACACTTCCATCCACATAAATGATTATCAGAGTTACTATTTTCTATCAGCATTCATCCATTCACTAACTACTCCATTTGTCCTGTTTGAGGTTACTGGAGGGCTAAAACCAATCCCAGCTGTCACTGGACAAGTGCTGGAGCAAACCTTTGACTGGTTACCGGTCAATCACAGCGCTGAAATGTAGAAACAATCATTCACTCCTGCAGGCAGTTTAGAGTCAGTCAGCTTTACAAGCATTTTGGTCTGAGGAAAAAAGTACCCAGAGAGAACCTAAGTATGCCACACAGTGGGGCCCTGACCAGCATTCAAACCCCAAACCTTTTTATCTGTGAGGCATGGGCTGCACTACCATGCATGAAAATGTTCACGGCAGGAGATTTGACAGTTAGGGCTATGATTTAAGGTTTTCTGTTTTAACCCAAAAATGTTTTCACAGCTGAGTCACATGCAGAGTCTGTGTCTGTGGCACATTGAACAAATGCAGGAAGGGCAGGCACAATGTGAGTGGTTATCAAGTTGTCACACATAACATTTAAAGACATATTTTAGCAATGCATTAAAAGGGTGCATGTTGCTTAAGTGGCTCCCTTAACCATAAAGCACTGGGGGAAACATTGATCAGCTGCACCACCATGTAGCCTATGGCTGTTTGTCTTTACCTCAGACATGTAGTTACCATTTACAATATTGATTCTTTTATGTGTAGTAGGACAAAATTAAAATAGGCTGCATTTTCACTAAGTTCAGTTCACCCCGGTCTGGTGCACAATGGGTGTTTCCACTGTCAAATGTAAAGAAAGGTACTCAAATAACGTATCGGTGCCATCCCATATTTTTGGCATCCTTCTATTGGAGTGCTGAGCTTACCAAGCTGACTCCAAAGGGTGGAGCTAAAAACACTGTCGTCTGTTGATTGGTCCCAAGAGTTGTCATACCCTCATAAGAGTTGTTATACCCTTGCCCCAGGTAAGGGTACAGCTAGCAGTAGAAATACAATCGAGATAAGGGCTTACCACTTCAGACTGTGCTGAACTGTACTGATCCAAACCAGACCACTCAGTGGAAGGATATCTTTATTGTCATAGTCCAACTAAAACGGTACTTGTTAGTATACAAATGACACATTAACATAAGTCTGACCGAAACTGTACTAAATCAATTTCTGTAAATCTGGAAAACACACCTGGATTGAACTGGTTGGAGATCAGTTTACTCCTCCATCTCATACATACACTTTTGCTGGATCAAAACGGGACTGGTTGTTCTGTGCCGGCCCTACAGTTTCTGCACCAGACTTTGACCAAAGTTGAACAGCATTAATGCCAAGTCGCATTTTCATCCAGTAATACATCACCTAATACATCACTGAAAGCTTGATGGATAGCTTTCATTTTATCATAACAAAATTAAAGCACATAAGAAATATACACAGCTGTAAAGTTCTTCATGTTCTCACAGTTAGATGAACAGCCAATGTATTGATTGATGACTGGTTAGCAGGATCAGCCAGAGATAAGGGCCACTAGCTAATAAGCTGAAAGAGCATGTATCGTCACCTAGTGCAGCAGAGTCTGATATACTCCTTTTAATTATTCAATCCACCTTTTGTGCCTGTATGCTGGAACAAATACAGTAGTCCAGTAACATCGCCTCTTGACTTGACCAATCATGTCAACGTGCTAATTGTAGCTGTCTGTAAGCAGTGCATGGTTTAAGAAAGGGAAACATCATGAGATGGTTTAAATAACTACATGCAGACTTTTGGTTTCATACTGGAATCTATCTCTGGTCTCCAGGGTGGGGGGTCCTGTGCTGTATGGTCCATCCATCATTACCCCCAAATACCACCGCAAACTAAGTTAGTAACAGCTGGTGTTCTGGGCATCTAATATTGTCGGGGATGGGTTTACATTAGAGTTAGCTGAATGTGCGTCTCGTATGCTATAGAGAACTTCTTGAGTGTGTTGTTAAAGACTTAGCTATATATTATGCTTGGCTATTGTTTATTTTCAAACCACCAACTGGAATGACCAGAACAGAGCTGGAGTTGAATGGAATTATATTAAATTTATCTTTATTTGATAGGGATTATCAGTTCAGAGTACAAAGTACAGGTAAATGTACAGCAAAGACAGTTAACAGTTAATGCTAATCTCAATTTCCTGTCCCTATTGAGCTTTTTTAGATATACCTTGTCAATGAAATGTGCAACATTCAGTAACATAAAACAGCATACTACCATACAGTTAAGATCAGACATCTGATGGTTAAGATGATATTGTAATCAACATTAAATGGCTGTCAATGGGTTGTAGGACTGCATCATGTGATTGTATTTTGCCTGTGGGGTACCATTTGTAGGCCACTCTTCCAACAAACAGCCCGAATTGACAAATACTGGTGTCACATACTGCTCACAGTACCAACAGAAACACTCCTGGTACCTATATTCTACATGCCAACAGATTTGAGAGAAAAAAGGCAGAATCTGACAAATATAGTTACATACCCAAATGTTAGATTACAAAAATGTTAGCAGTTTCAAAATCTGTCGTCGTAAACAGATGCTTCATATTCGCCTCACGTGTTATGCTGAGTGCCCACCTTTCTCTCTACATCAGCAACTAGGTGTGCTAGATGTCTCCAGCAAATTTATGACACTGCAGATAAACATCTGAATCTGATATCTGATCATCCCACACTCATAGGCCAATAGCTCATGTTTGTAAAAAGGATGATAATAATCTGATACAATGTTACACTAATGCCAGTGTGCAAGCACTCTGGCAACTCCTCCCACTTTACAAAACTGTTTTTGAATGGGTATTTGTCCCTGTACGTTAGCCCTGAGATGGGCTGGCGACCAGTCCAGGGTTTACCCTGCCTCTGCTCACTGACAGCCAGGAAAGCCCCATGAGACCTCAAAGGGGATAAGCCTTATAGACCATGGATGGATTGGTGGGTTCCACTGTCAGATATCCCCTCTCTAACTCTATCTACTGTTACAATAAAAGGCATAAGACTCTCAAAATTAATTCGTAAAAGGTCATTCATTGGTTTTGTTCCAGTGACTTCAGTGGTTAAAAAGTGACTTTTGTGTTTCTTGCTGTAAACCCACGTTTTAAGATTAGTGTCAGAAGGTGTGACTAAAGTTTAGTTCAGTTGTCTAAATAACTAGATCTTCACATTGGACACTGCACTCGAGACATTAACTTGGATTCAGTCCTGTTGTATTTGAAGAAATAAAATGAGAGTTGAGTCAGACTGGAAAAGAGATTAGGTCTAATTCCTTCAAAGTTTAAACTCTGACAAAAGACCTACAACTCTCCACTAACAAGTAATTGACTTCAATTCAGGGATTAGAGAGGAATAGCAGAACCACCGTACCGAGTCGTTTTCTTTAAAAACCAGACGGCTTACTGTCACTGCTGGTTTAAATGAATGAGGTTCAAATCTGTGTCTCTCAAGCATGCAGAGACTCGGCTCCAGACACAAACAAAAGGAGACTGCAGTGTGTGCTGACTCAGCAGGAAATGTCAGGATTCAGTCCAATCCAAGTAAAATATTAATATGGTATTATTTTTTAACAGCTTGATGGAACACTCAAAACTGATTGCAGGTAATACTATGAATGTAAAACAATAGGGAACACTCAGAGGACGACGCAGTTAGCTGGACCAGAGACCGACAGGCTGAAAAGTTTATTTATTTACGATTATTTTTGATCTACATAATTTTAGTCTGAATTGGCAGATGGATACAAGAGATGTTTGTATCTTAAATCATTTAAATTCAAATTTAGATCCAAGTGAGTCCACTAGTGTTGAGAACAGAAAACACAGCTTAACAAAGCATACCAAAGCATCATTGGGTAAACATGTCTGATTTATTTGTTGAGTGAGACTAACATCAGCATTGCTAACACCACCAGCTTTTTGTTCCCTCTGTAAGTTAATAGTGGTTATGCACTGCAATAGCCAATGGTTGCCAGCATGATATTAGAAAGCACAAAGACTGTACATCTCCTTGTTTTCTTGATCAAAAAGCTACCAAACTACACTCCTCCTCTAAGATTTTATTTAAACTTCATTTAACAAAGAAAATCTCACTGAGATGAAGAATCTCATTTACAAGAGTGTCCTGGCCAAAACGAGCAGCCAAACATTTATCAAGTTACAGAAATAAATCTACCACAAACACAGAACAAAATTAGCCACCCAGATCCATTGATACCATCCATTTGCTGTTCTTGCTGATATCTTGGTGGTAGAGCATTATGACAGTAGATAGGGGTGTAAGAAATATCGATATGACAATATATATCACCGTATTTTGCTGCCCAATGCTGTATCAATATCTCATGGCATAGGTCACTCTATTCACTGTTACATTTCTGTCACTGGGACAGACGAAAAAGTGTACCCATGTTGGAGAGACCATGATTTATTTAAATGACAAAGTATAGAAACTGGATTTTTATATATTTGTTATGGGGTTTATTTATCTCTTAAAATAAGACTATTAAAAAAATCTGATTGATTGTCCTGCTGACAGTATCCAATAAGTCTACTTTGTATTTCTTTTAATTTTCATGTACAGTAATTGTACATTTTAGTATCACAGTCACAAAGAGTCAAAATACCATCATGTTTATGTTCTCACCTCGTGCACATAACATTAGAACATCCATAACAATGTAACCTCCTGAAAAACTGTTAGCCATATTGATATGCAGCAGCTGTCTTGACTTCATTGTTCCTACTTATTCAAAATTAAACCATGAGGAAATCTCCAAAATACCAAAATGGATACACTTTCAGTACCGCTCTTTACTCCTCTTGTAATGAGAATATTCGGTTAATTTCTGATAAAACTGTCGTTCACGCTAAACTCTTCTTGGGCCATCATTCTTAACAGGCTTGCAGTTGCTTTTTGCTTTTGGTACCACTAAACCATACCCATAACTACCTCTTCTTTGTCCTATAAGGACCAACTTGGTTGTGACATATTCTGACCGAACACAACTAATCATCCTGGGGTTTTGTGAGATGGACTGCCTGAGGACAGACAAGGACTGGTTAATCCAGCTGCCTTGCAAGGCTAATAATGACATGCAAAGGACTGTTACAGTCAAGAATAAGTTGATATCCTGTGGGCAGAAATTTAATGGCAACTTTTATAAACAAGATAATGGCATGCTCCCACAATATAATACTTATCTGAGCACAAAGTGAACTGTCCTTGTATGAAAAAATGCAAAGATATTTTTAGGTCTTTACGTAAAATCCTCTGTCAAGACATCTTTATTCAAAAAGCACCCTCAGTGAGTTTTTTTCTAAACTTCATATTTATGAAGAAATTTGTTATTTAAAAATTAACATAAAATACCACCAGTGTCATTCATCATGTGCAGACATACGGGCCTGCAGAAGGTGTTAGTCTGAGTCAAAAATGAATAATGCTGCACACAACTGAGCACTGTATTGAAAAAAAAAAAAGAAACAAAAGTCGGAAGTTAAGCAAGTTTGTGCCCCTCAGTAGACTGTCATGGATCACAGAATCCAAGATTTATATTGTGTCCCTATAACAAATTGGATTTTCTTGGCTTACTTTACATGCATATTGCTTCAGAGCAGCTTCAAACAGTAGAGGCTCTCATGCGTGCAATACTGAGGCGTCCACCTCAGCAGAAAGACTGAAAAAAGAAGCCTCCGGTCAGGGACGACGCTGGAGCTTCTCTAAAGTCCATCATCCTGTCCAATGAGAGGGAGCGGACACACGCGAGTGGGGGTGTGTGTGTGCGTGTTTGCAGCGAGGGGAACAGGCAGGGCGAAAAGCAGAGGCAGCAGGTGAAGCATAGACAGTCACCTGAAGCTAACTTAAGCTGCCTTTTTGCCCTCTAAAAATCCAAACTCCTGACCTGGGCTGACTTTTGTTTCACCCTGCACCCTGTCATTTCTATGTGCGTGCAAACTTTTGAGGATTTTAGCTCTAAAAGCCTCAAAAGCCCTGGAAGACGCCTCTGTGACAAGCCAAGCACTTTTTCTGCAGAGAAGATCTCTCAGAGGTCAAATTTTTATTCGTCAGTAAGTCTGAATTTCCACGGGTCAATAGAGAATGGGACATGAAATAAATGCGATGAGCATGAAAGTATTTTTGTAATATATCAGAGGCAGTGTGTGACAAGGTAAACCTTTTCCCCACAAGGACTGGAAATACTGTTCAAATCCATCAAGCTACAAGATGTCATCTCTGGACTGCAGCTGCTACGGCTGATCGCACAAAGCAAATAGAAAGTGTTTGTAGGACTTTGGTGGGCTTACAGATAGCTGTAGATATGTGAAATAAAAGCAAAATGACAAAGAAAAATCCCACTTCCTGATTCTACAACATCCATCACCCACACCTGTCAGAAAAGAAGTTAAATGCTATCAGTAATTCAAAGTATGGATTATTCCTTGGCACGGATCATTAATAACAAGGTTTGAAAGTGATTGAGTGCGCCATCCTTTCCTTATAATTACTTTGAGCTGAGAATGAGCAAAGCACCAAGCAGAGCTCTTGGGTAATTAAAAGGCAAGGTGTTGCTTTGATATAGGGGTTTAATTCCCAGCAGACTTGAAGCTTCTTACAAATTCTTTGAAAGATAAACGTCAGAGTGAATTATCGGCTTCATCTGCACTGCTTCTTGGGTTTACAGAGATTTAGAACAAGTTTCATGCCACTGTTTGCCATCTCAAGTGTCAGTTCAACATTAAACTTTTAACTCTTGTATTACTCGAGTTGGTTCTGAGCAAATTTCTTTGTGATATTCTTCAAAAATGTGTTGAACATTTTTTATTACCTCCGCCAAGGAGGTAATGTTTTTGCCAGCGTTTGTTTGTTACTTGGTTGTTTTGTGAACAGAAGGACTCAAAAAGTTATGAATGGATTTGGATGAACTTTTGGATGAAGTGATTAGATTTTGGTGGTGATCCGAAAACAGGTGCCGATACAGGATTGTTTTAGGAACTGTTAACATTGGGAGATGGGTTTTGCACATTTTCACTAATAACTCTGCAAGTTCTCACCAGATTTTTATGACCTTACAGGGAACGTAGGCCATGGCACAAAGAGAAAATGATTAGAATTCGGCAGTGATCTGAATCTTGGTGTGTTTCCAAGAATTGTTTTAAAGGATTTCTTAACAGTGCGAGAGAGTAGTTTTCCACATTTTTGACAATAACTCGCCCAACAATGCTGGAAATGCATTGATGGAGTTTTGTGCTCTCAGAGCACTTCTAATCTAAAATCAGTGTTCCTTGTTTGAGGAGCAAGGATGCCAATAGTTTCACAGCCTTGCTTCCTGCTGTATGATATCCTTCTTTAAAAACATTAGTTCCTTTTGTTTCTTCTGGAATATGTCATCTATTTTATTTAGTATGTTTTGTATTTCTCATCTTTTGTTTGCTTTTGTTCTGTCCTTATGTTCTTTCTGAATTTCTCTAAGTTGTAATTGTACATTTTTGAGTTTCTCTTTAATAATAAACAATTTATTTCTCCATCAGTACTGCCTTATATGAATCCCACACCACAGATGGGGATACTTATCCATTAAAGTCCTCTGAGTACATTTCTATCCCTTTTTTCAAATCTTCTCTGACCTTAGGGTTTGAGTTAGCTTCATATTTTAGATCTGGGTTTGTTACAAGTGTCCATTTTATTCCTGTAGGAGAGTGGTTGGGCATGTCAATTATCTTAGTATCACAGGACTGGGTTCTAAACTGAACTCATAAACATCCACCAAGGCATTTTTCAATGTTGCCAGGAAGTTACTGTCAAAAAGTGGAAAACTGCCCTATCTCACACTGTTAACAAATCCCTATAAAAAAAAAAAAAACTCCTGGATCCACATCCAGATTCAGATAACCACCAAAACTGTATCACGTCTTCCTCGTGACATGACCAACATTCCCTGAAAATTACTTCAAAATCTGATAATAACTTTTTGAGTTGTCCTGTTCATGAAGAAACAAACAGACTTAACTAGCAAAAAAATGCCAGCAAAACAACCTCCTTGACAGAGGTAATAAAAGAAGCTTCTGCTGTGCCTTGCTCTTTTATGCTTCCATAATGCAGTAATGTGTAATAGGCATGCACGTTATCGGATTTCTGCCAATATCCAACATTTCAAAACTTATTTTAGCCAGTACCAGTACTGATCATTTCTGCAATGAATGGTAAATGGACTTGAGCTCACGTGGCACTTTCTTAGTCTCTTTGACTACCTTTACAACGCAGGACTTATCTACTCATTTATACCAATTCACTCCCACATTTATTCACTGATGGTGTTGAGCTTCAATGTCAGTTGTCCATCTGCATCAACTAACACATTTACGCCCTTTCATACCCATTAAACGCCATTTAACTTGGGGTTAAGTGTCTTGCCCAAGGGCTGGGTCAAGCCTGAAACCTTCCAATTACCAACCAAGTGTTCTATCAGACTGCGCCACCAACGCAGTCGAATAATTGACAGTAGCTTTTGGTGTTTCACCTCCATTATTTATAACACGAATGTTTAACAGTAACAATAAAATCAAGCTTCATCTGCCATTTTAACAGCTTAAACACTGATTTGACACTTTCAAATTAAAGTTAATACGCAAAACTACACAAACTTAAATATGTAGGGCTAAAATTTCTGCTGTAAATATACAAATGTATAGCTGTTGAAGCCAATACCAGATCTTACCAGTAACGTTGTGCATCCCTAATGTACATTAAATGACCAACATTAAATTGTTAAGATGAAGACCATTAGGCATAATGACATAAAGTATCACTAGAGACTAAGAAATCTCAATCTCCAATTGATGTTTATGAGACCCACACCCAAGGTCATACCACAGCCAGACATCTATTCCCCTCAGTCTATTGAACAATACTTGAATACCGCATCAGTATATGAAGCTCAGCCATAGTGTTAAAAAATAACATTAGCATCTCCAGTTTACCACTTGATAACCAATAAATATGAAACAAAGTCAACACAACGGAAAAGAAGCCAAAAAAAAGAAGGTAACAGGCCAACTTTTCCCCTTTAGTGCGTGTTTAGGCCATAAAAAAGATAAACATCGGGGCCTTTTGGATGCTGTTTTAACAGATTAAATCCACAATAATAAAATAAAATGTCCCAAGATTAATGGGACTTGGTCCTCGCACTGAGTGGTGCTTAAAGCAAGCAGAAATGGCACAAACACCTCACATTTCCAATTTGATCAGAAAAAGGCGATGCAGTGTGACATCCCATTACATAGTCAAAGGATGATTGACGATCCATCATTTTTAGGCCCCATGAGATAAAACTTGAAGGCAACAAACAAACTGACAGGTCTCCTGAGGATGACCATTGAGGTCACAACAAACTTAACTATGTTGGAGTTAAACAGAAGTGAAACAACTGACCTAAGCAACATTCAAAAAAGGTTAAGAGACTCACTGTCTGCACTTTTTCCAGCCCTCAGTTGATTAATGAAGGTAATTATTTAGGTTGAGAGTCCACTCATGCTGCTGCAAGTGCTGCTGCTTCTTTCATTCTGCTGTTAGCTCTGCATGGACAATCACAGGCTGCATGCTGCACAGTCATTCCTGCTGGAACTGAAATAACGTGACTCATATAGATTTGTTTTCTGTTTGTAAGCATACACTGTAAAATGGTCATAATGAAGAAAGGCAATTCCAGACAATAATTTAAATAAATTGCAGACAGTAATTTAACATTGCATCCATTTTATAATCAGTTACACTCTTTTTTTAGAGGCCCATGTTAATTAGAAAGATAAGGGGATATATCGTTTTTTTTACAGATTTATCATTATAGTTTTAAATGAGATACAAGGTAAGACAGTATTGTTTATACTGATATAATTATGCAGATTTTGATATTAAATAAAAGATATTATAGGCCTAATGCTAAACAAAAAGATAGTTTACAATAAAAACTGTTAGCAGTAATCTTATTGACCACAAGATTATCTGTATAAACTGTTTTATCCCAGTAGGAAGTTATCCATTTCTTAATTTTGTTTAGTGATATTAACATCTGGATGCAATTGCTAAAAAAAAATAAAGTCCTACGCTTTCAATATTTTTAATTAGTTTGTTGTTTGAATTACCAAAACCTTTCCTCTAAGTTGTTTCACTTACTTTTCCAAATGCTGCCCTTTTTGCAGGAGATTGTGACTGAAGATCATCACGTTGTAGGGCTGGGAAAGATATTTCATTTTAAAGATGTTCTTGTTTCAAACTAGATACAGGTTAACTAAAATGAGGATCAATATAGTGCTATGGTTTCCAGACTATTTTTGCCCAAGGAAACCCTAAAACAAAGCCAAAATCTAAAGGCATGTCATATATATTAAAAGCAGCCTCTTTGGTGCAGGTTATAGTATCTGATTACTCAGTTAACATATTTATTTCTATCCCCAAATGCCTAATATAATATGACAAACAACTGTTTTAGTAATGAAATGTTTATCATCAAATGAAAAATTAATTTATATTTAGGGTAAATGTAAAATGTATCCATCGGTTGTTTAATTACGGCTGCACAAAATTCCCAATGTGCTCCACCACACTATTTGAAAACCACTTCTATAGTTCATGTTGGTGTTGATTAAAGAAAAAAAGGCTTAATACTTCATAGTAGGGATACAATTAAATTGATTATTGTTTTCTAAAAGAATTCCCTAACATGTGATATTGCATAGTTTCTTGATTTTGATTCTTAAATATTACAGACAAACTCCTCAACACCGTCTAAACTTCAGAAATGCGTTGGTTACATTTGTAAAATTGGGTTGAACAAGCAAAAAGGTTGGATTTCCCTCACTTTGCCAGCTTCATCCACTTTTCCAAAGGTTACCAAGCATTTGTGCCATTAATACAGCCTTATGGTAAAGAACTGTGCCAAAATTTTAAACAATTTACTGTTTATAGAAGCAGATTTCTTCAAAATTATGCCATTGCCCAATGTCTGGTGTTGGGGACCTTTTTAATGTTGCTGTTGTAAAAAAACAGGTTTTAATGTTACTTTGTTTTTGCTGGAGTCAAAATAAAAATCTGGTATTGTTCCAACCTTTCTTTTTCTCTTTATTATTATTGATATACTACATTGTGTATTGTTATTCAGCTCAAAAATATATCTATGATTTTTGGTCCATATAGCCCAGCTAAAACAGTAGGTAACTAGTCCTCATATAGCAAATGAGGTATTTTAAGAATTAACACCAGTATATACCCTTCAGGGGAAGTTAAAACCAGAGGCCCCGCACAGGCTGAAATGACAAGAGGCCTCGTCTCACCTCTGAAATAATTTATGGGTGTTTCATAAGCTTTACACGCCAGTTCAAGGTTGAGGACAAAGGTTAGACAGCATTCCTCTTGAAAACAAATGAGCAGCCTCAAATGAAAAAAATATATCAGAGAAACCAAACCCTTGAACACTTTCTTTCAGCTGAAAAACCATGTTTATGAGTATGAAGGGTCCAACAGTGACCACCTGTATCTTCAGTAGAAACAGCCCAAACCTGAAATTTGCCACAAATCGGACATCAATGTGACACTCTGGGATTGTGGGTAGTGTAGTGCTGTCACTGGCAATCGCAAATAATGTTTTCCATAGATGAGACTGAAAACACAAACTTTTCTACACTGCCACATGATCATTTACCTTTTCATATAATCTGTTCACACGCTGGTCATAACAAGCTCCTCCGAAGATGCATTGCTTTGACTGAGATTGTGGGTACTGTAGTCCTGTTACATAATACCATGAATAAACCATGCAGTTCCAGAAGCATATACTACTTTTTCAAAAGCAGTAACTCATAGCAAGTCTACCTTGGATGATTATGACATTTGGCCTGATCAAATTGACAAAGGCAGCATATGCTATGATATTCCGGCTTATGGGAAAAGCACAAAAGAGTGAGTGGGTATGTCTTAGATCCTGTGTCCACAATTGCTATTTTTTGTCCATTTTCAATTCAAAACCAGCGTTTTTAGCGCTCAGCGCAGAAGAACAGCCTAAGCATCAGCTGATTTTGTCAGTACACCTAGTGCTTTCTCTTCATGTGAAAAAAGTCTGAGGTTTAGTCATTCTGTTCCAACAATTTTAAATGTGTGAAATTTTAGCTTCTTATGTCTTTTTATCAACAACAAAAATAGAAAAAAAAACAAATGGTACTGCACATTGTAGACAGCATTTCATTACCTTAGAGGAGTCGTCTTCAGATTTTGTCTGCTTAAATTTTCACTCTTTGTCTTTCTGAATTGAGTTGCCATTTCTAACCAACCAGTACCTTGCTGGGTTTATTTGTCAAATCAGTCTTATTATTAGTTCAAAGTGTTTTTTAAAGAAACGGGAGAAAGGAAGTTAAAAATTATTGCTAGTCTCTTAGAAAAAAGCTATTACTCCTATTCATTTCACATCACTGCACATGGCATACAGAGACTCAAAAAAGGGTGCTTAACAAACTTAAATAAAGCAGTGTAAGCCTCAGATCCACAGGAAAAAATGGATGTTATTTTTCTTTGCGTTAGAGGGGGGTTAGTAAGTTAAATTGCAGTTCTTCACTGAAGATGAATTGGTAAGGCTTTGTATCTAAATGCCCAGAACAGATGTCAGTCCCTGTTAATGCATTAAATCAGGGTCAAAGGTCTTAAATTTATTGTTTGCTCATAACAAAATGCTGATCTTCAAAAATCCAAAAACAAATTCTCACATTGTTGATACACAGCAGAAGTCTTATATGAACAATTCACGGAAATAATGTCAAAAATGTCCACTTAAATTATTGATTGTCCCATTATTTCGCTAAACAAGGACACCCCAGTAACAACCTCCTCAGTTCTCATCTCCAAATTGAAAGCTAGAAGGAGGCCTGGTGACGTAAGGTCCTGCCACCTTTAAATCAAGGTTGTGAAAATGACGAAGGATGGCAGGAGGCTCGCTGTCCTTCAGCGCTGATGATTTGAGAGAGCTGCCAAAGAATGCACGCCTGCTTTGCCATCACTGCCTGCCTGATCGATACAGAGGAAATCCTTCCTGGTCAAATTAAAATCAGGTAGCAAAAAGTTCATCTGAGGCCACAAGACAACTCTGCCACTCTCTCTCTCTTTCACTCTTTCCAATTCACTGAAGAGGCAAGCACTACAAGGGCATCAACTTCTGCAGCATATGACATACTGCATACTTTACTGGAATGATGGCTCAATTACTCTAGGATGATAGCGATTTCATTTTCACAATAAATTATAAGTCCATAACGCTCCTACTCTTTATAATTTAAGGAGTTTACGTACATAAAATCTGCAGAGTTGAACTTTCAGCACCCATTTTTCAACATTCAGAAGGAGCAGTATACTTTGATTTATTCTCTTGTTTAACTTAAAGGGCTGAGTGATATCGACCAAAAATCATATGTCAACATTTTCTAGCTGCTGCACTGTATTTTATGATAAACACACACTCAAATTCAGAAGGTCATGTGGGCACTTTTATCACCAGCCACCTGCACTATGTAGATATGTACATGTCAGATACAAAAGTTGCATAAGCAAAATAAAAATGTAATGAAATTAATGATAAATTGATTGATATTTACCCATTCAGGCAGATTTTTTTTTAACTGTTATTATTCATGGTCAACAAGCATGCAATCGTGGGTGGTTCAAACTGTAAACAACCTTTCCTGAGCATTAGGCCTGGCATATTTTTATTTCTGAATTTAATTCAACATAGCATTTAACAATCACCAGATGAAGCCAGTGGACACTTATAACATTATTTTAACACAGTAAAACTACACTGATATGAATGGTGCTGCCTTACCCTATATCTCATTTAAAAATACATTAAATTCTATCTTAAAATGTAATACATTAACCAACCTAATAACCTACATAGACATAATGTATGTCTTGATATACATCTGTTTGTCCATTTGTTCAGGGTGATATCTCATGGAGCTAAAGAAATATTGTTTTGGTCAAGCTTGATGAATATCATTTACAGTTATTTATTGAAGGTTGTGTAATCAAAGACCCCTAAAACTGCTTAACAGAGCTTAAGGTGCTTAAAGTTGTGCATTTGGCATTTAATATGTTTATATTTTCAGCCATATACTTTTATTTATTCCCTTGGATTTTTTCAATATATCTACTTAGATTACAGTACCCTCTGGTGTGCTTTACATCCCTCTACTGCATAAATCTGTACAGCCTGCGTGCAGTGACTGTTGTCCCCATGTCAGGTTCAAAACTGGCCTGTGACCCCTTTGCTGCATGTCATCCTCATCTTCACCAGTTTCTAAATCAATCCTCTCTCTTGTCTGCTGTAAGGGTTCAAAAGCCCTGAAATTAGTCTTGGAAAAGAAATGGACCTTCAGTTGAGGCTGTTGCGTCAGAAAGGGATTGCAAGGTCAATAATGACATGAAAAGTTGAACTTTTAAGCCAAAATTGATAAGAAGTCCCCTCTTGCACTCTAAAAATACCACAAAATTTACCTCTGCAATGTTTTTTTTACAATATTTTTTTCTTTGAACTTAACATGACAAGACTTCTGCAAAACCAAATATTAATGTCCTTTTCACTCAGCCCATAAACTGGCAAGGAGAATACTACAAGTGTGATGTCTGGGCCAGTATCGTAATTCATCAGACAGGATTGACCGCAACAATAATTTACCTTCATCAAACCATTACTGACTGTTTTTATTGGTTATTTGTTATTGCAGTGCATCAGAGTCCTAAAAGGTAATCATGATTCTCCTTAAATCTTCAAAGAGAGAAAAAAAGAAACCTATTTTCTTATTACAATAAGTCTTTGGACTTATTTTCATATAAGCTGTTCAAAATTAAGATTTTGTTTTTGTGTGTGTATATATGCAAGCATAAAAACACATTTTGCTCTTCCAGCCTCCTGGTAGTGTAACAGTCATGACTATGTGTAAATATATAAATACATCCTGGGGGAAAAAAACAACACATCATTAAAAACAACCCTGATAAAGAAATTAAATCATTCATAAAATCATACCCTCAACAATTCAGCTTATATGTCAGACTGATGTCTTAACATCAGTCTGACACCCCTCATCGTTTTCACTGACATCTGACTCCAGGCTCTCCCATACCTTAATAACTCTTCAACCAATTATATCAGAAGACACTCAATCAATCATATTATCCCAACACGAGTTATGCTTCTAATCCCTTGAAACCAATTCAAGATCTATTTCCTAAAATATTTGAGCCAGACTTCTTAAAAAAAAAACAGAACAATCAGAGCTCAGTCTATCTAAAATGGAAATTAGGTCTACATTTACCATCTACATGATGTGTGATTAAAATTTTTATGATTTGTTCTGCAGCCAGTGAGAGGGTGACAACCATTATGAAAAATTACCAAACAGATATAATAGTAAACAGCACATAAGATATTTTATATTATTATTATAGTGTAACCATGGAGAAAAAAATGATAATTTATTAAAATAGTCAATCTTAAGTTGTGAGACATTGGCAAAAAACAGTAAACCATCAGGAAATTTTATCTTGAAATAAAAAGCAACATACAAATATCTGCATAGATACGTCAAATCTTCGAAGTTGAACTATTTGCTTGATAGATTGACACACTGAATTTGACACTTGCTCAGCATCTGTCATTCTCCAGTGACGCTGTCCATTACTCTGACATACTAAGCTTGTCTTAGTGCTGTAAATTAACATGTGGTCAAAAGCATTTGGTTTCCAAATGCGATTTTATCCCCATAAAAATGGTGTTAAAGTGTCACTGGTCTAGTTCTGCCTGGACTCGAGCTGTGGCTCGGGTATGGTTTAGTGCCAGAGCAGCAGAGCTGTATGTGCTGTGGAAGCATCATCTTTAAAAAGGCTAAATTTAACCCCCAGAGTCCTCGCCATGGTATGCAGAGGGGATCCAGAACAACATAAACTCCAAATAAGCCCTGAGAAGCCAGCCACTGCTGAACTGTAAACCTTGTTTACATGCATTTTGAGGAGTTCCTGAATCTTTAAAACTATGCTTTTACTGGGCATGCTATATTATCAACTTAAGAGTTTTAAATTAAATGAAGAATATGAGTAATTATAATAGCCTGACTTTGGCATAAGTTAAAGCCTACTTAGTTACTTCAGCTTGCAACACTTACCTAGTCCAACTTAAGCACGGAGAAACTATTTAGCTACACCTTTTTTAAAATAAATCAAGCAAAGCCAAATAGTCCCAGTGAGCCACTATTAAGCAACCACCTTTTGGAGGACATGAGAAAGATTGAAAATTTGATCGTGGAGCACTATGTTGTGCAAAAAAATCCAGAAATCTCTTAAGATTGCTCCTACCATGTACTGTGATTTGTGAGGGATGAACAATTAATTGCACTTTTTAATTCAATTAAATTGCAGTATGGCCCACTGCAATTTGCATATTGTGAGAAGTGCAGTATTTTTGCAGGTTATGTCAAAATACCATTTCATCGTAGATATTGTGCAGCAAATGTGTCCAATCCTACATTTCTTGCAGATGAAAAAAATCTGATTAGTTTGGAGTAGAAATTGCATAAAAATTTCACTAATCAATCATTTTGTTCCTTTTTATAACCATTTAAATTTATGACTGTTTAAAAAACAATAATGGACTCATAGCTGCCATTCCCTATGTTACTACAAATCCTATCAAAATGTCAATATATGTTAAAATGACTGTAATTCAACATATTTCTTGAATTTTTCAGCCCTAATTTATGTACTCCAAAATCCCACAGTTTTAAGTTATTGGAACCACAAGTATTGAAAGACTTTGTCATATTCAAGTTTCATTTATCATTATAGGGGCCAGTATAGTGTCATAGTTAAGCTTCAAAGGGCCACAGGAGGGCGCTGATGTGCTACGAATACCTCTGGCCACATACTGTTTATTGTTTATAGTGTTGTGTTTCCACTTGACTGCTTTGTGCTCAAACGTTTGTGCGGTCTGGTAGACTGTAAAACTGAATTACTCTTTGGGAATGTGTTCAAACTTATGCTCAGTAGTATTTCCAATTTTACCTGCTTTAAAAGAAATTATACTTTTTCTTATTTAAAGGCACAGTACTGTGTTCTTTAAACTGATGACTCCAGTCAGTAAAAACGCCACTCCAAAAGGTGAGTACACTAAAGATGAGGCCAGGGTTTGAGTTTTGTGGAAAAACCTTGCATTATGAGCAAGAAAAGTGTTTTAAAAAATGACTTCCTGGTTCCAGTTCATAGTCCATCCTATGAACTGACGAAGCATTAAGAGGCGTGCTTTTTGGGAATCAGGAAATCTGGTTTCAGAGGCGTTTCTTACCCTCATTATGTGAAACGTATCCATGGAAAAGAAACGCTGGTTTGCTATGTGGCGAATTCACCTCAGGAAGTAACACTTTGTTCACCAGAGTCCTCAATTCTAAAAGAGGAGTAACACAGAAGGTGGGCGAAGGAGAAAGCAGATCTCCATTAAACTTATGGATGTCTGTCTATTTACAGGGTCAGGGGATGGAATTATAGGAGGAAGTTTGGGTAACAGGCAGCAGGAAGACATTAAATTAGGTCCATCACAGGTAAGCAGCACAAAATATGAAGGAGATACAGAAACAGAACCGCAGCAGTAGCAGGTTCTGCTTACATGTCCAGCAGCCTTTTACGCGTTATGTGTTTTCATGGCTACGATAAATAAATAGTAGAAGAATCTTAGAATTTTTCTGTCTTTGAAAACTTAAGAAAATATTTTAGGAAATGTTAGCTTTCTACAAATTTATATATAAAACATATAATCACTTAATTTTGTTCAAGAACTAAAAATGTTACATATTGTATGTTTAACATGAAATCCTCTAGTCACAAATTGACTTTTGATGTTTTAGATTCTTGCTGAACCAAAAAATGTATTGTTTTTTGTGCAGCACAAAAAATGTTCATCATTTTGTGAGAAGAAACCCTGGATAGGTTGTAAAGTTATAGCCAGGACTAGTGTCTCCATCATCCTCTTAACATTTTCCTTGTCTCAGTTACCTCTTACTGCTGTTTCTTTTGACAGAGTAGCTCTCATCGCTGCCAGCTTTCCCAACATTACACATCAACAGCAAGGTGAGACTGTCTCTAGGCTGAAATTAAATCACAATGTCTGGATCCCTGTCACCACCTGACAGAAAACGACAGGATACTCGATATTTTAGACTGTTAAAAGCAGTTTTTCTTTTTTAACTTATAAACACTTGACTTTAAAATGAAAATATCCACAGCAGCTCAAGGTCCACACTTTCTTCAGGAGTTTTCCTTCCTACATTTGCTACAAAGGCAGCTGCTGACAGAACAAATAACCTCACCATCCGTCAAGAGCAATGCTGTCATATACCGGCTTAAACCGCAATGTTCAACAGATTGTAATATAGTGTTTCTCATTAGCGCTTTTATTTTTAGGGCTTCTGTTAAGCACGTTTCTCTCAGCACAGAGGTTTGATAACAAGGCCCGGTGAACCTCAGGGGAAGCCCCCCGCTCAAATCGCTGTTGTCATCAAATATCCAGGATGCCATTGTGACAGTAGAATTTGAGAGGCGTGGGTCAGCATATCACTGGCATCACAAATAGTAGGAGCTGTTAAGTACAGGGTCCCAGCATGCCACTTTACAACCAGCCAAGCCTCCAGGGGATTACATATAGATTAACAATACTGTATCTATCAATGTCACGTTGCAGAGAGAGTCAGTGACTGAGTTTCAGCCAAACAAGCATCAATGAAAAACGGAAACATGCAACTGGATGTCCTGTAAAAGGACCATACAACATCTCTCAAGTTTCCACTCCTTTAATAACCGCTTAATTCCCAGTACACCAAGCATTTACTTTATCCCCCATGATGTCGTCAGGGGTTTAATCTTGACGTTGTTTACAAACAGAGATGGCTCTGTGGCTTTGGAACAAAATTGGTAAATTGATCCAGCTTGGGGGTCTACTGAGAGAGGCTATCCAGTTGCATCATGGGAAATGTAGGATTAAGATTTTATGGGAGCAGCTTTACAGGAAATTCAATTGGGATATTTTGGACTTTGCTACCACTGCCAAAAAAGCTTTTTAACCTTATTAAAATGTTATACTTTGATAAATATCAGAAAAAAACTGTACAGTGTTATGACATTTTGAGCAAGGAAAATATTCTTCAGCGTTGGATTTCAGATAAAGCCCCCCTCAGTTGAGGGATGGCATAGGACAATCATGGCAAACATACCTCCGGACTTTTTGACTTGTCTCCTGCACAACAAAACTGATGCCTTTGAAAAAATATGGAGACTATTCCTTGATTATATTAATGTAAACATTTCTGCTATAATGACAAGAGCATTTATGTGAAAAAAAAAATCCCAAAACAAAACAAAACAAAAAAAGTTACTATTAGTATTGTTATTATTATTATTATTATTTAATTTAGTTATTTTATTTATTTTTCTTTGAATTTAGCTCCCTCTACTTTTTACCCTATACTGTATCATGTACCTCTCATGCTTATTTGAAACTGTTTTTTGTAATGTTATTACCCGCTTGTTATTGTTTTGTTTTGTCTTGTCATATGCATGTTCGTTTAAATAAAAAAAAGTGTAGTTTGTCACATATATTCCTATTCACAAAAAGGTTGCAGGCACCCATTAACCTCCATTTTTGCATATATCTTGACATCTTCATAGTATTCTCAAAATCAGCTTCATATGGTGTCCAACAGAAAAAAAACAACCAACCAGCGTTTCAGATAGCCTGGTAGGTTTTACATGTTGGGCTGAATAAAAAAAGCTAATGGCTCATTCAGTAAATCAACTTAAGTCTTTGATTCTTAATGACAGTAGCATGGATTTCGAATTTTTTGACAGAAATGTCCATTTATTTATATTAAATGGGCTTACTATGGGGAAAATTAATAGAGGTGTACAATTTTCATTTTGTTGGTCTAAAAAGAAAAGAAACCAATGGTCACCTGGGCAAAACATTGTTTCTAAATCATAGCAGCATGGTTTAAGGAATATTTTGTGATTAAAATTCAAATGTCAAATAAATTCAGATTTTATTGTTTTACAGTAAAGAATTGAAGCCAGTGGTCGACATAACAAACTGTAAATATACTCTTTGTGTCTATATTGTTTACAATCATTTGTAATGAATGTATTAAAAAATGCAACACCAAATTTTGAAATTTAAATGTACAAATTATAGCCATTAAAGAATAAAAGCCAGTGGTTCTCTGACAAAAACTGTAGCCCAATGATTATTAAACTCACAGCTGTTTGTTGTAAACAGGCATAAAAATATAAAACAAATAGAGTTGTTGTCAAAAAAAAAGGAAGCCAATGGTAAACTTGACAAACATTATGCATCATTCACACGCCATAGCAGAGAGGTCTTTGAAAGTTTTATATGAATTACACAAGGAGTTATTTTTTGTTAATAGACTAAAGCAAATAGAGTTTTAAGTTATGGCTATTTTCATAAAAAGAATGGAAGCCAATGAATTCTTTGAAGACACATTGGATGTCAGTGTTTCTGAATCATAACAGCATGGTTTATAAGCCATTTATTGTATGTGTTCTCAAATATGCAAAACCAAAATATCGAGAACTGAAGAAGCTTCTTGGATGAGAAGTGAAACGTCTTCCCAACAAACTCAACACAGTCCAGTTGCCTTGCTTTTGAATCTTCAGAATGACCATGACCTGGATGAATGAGAATCTACACAGACCAAAATATCGAGTTGTCAGTTATTTTGAGCCAAAAAAGAATGGGACCCAGTGGGTGACTGGCAGATTTAATTGTGGTAAATGGGCTAAAGTATGCAAAACTAAAGTGTGGTTTTTCATATTGTTAGCCTCAAATGAACAGAAGCCAACAATGGACTTGACAAAACCATATAAATATGTATTTGTGAAATGTTTTTGTGGTATAATTGAGTTGTAGTGAAAGGGCTTAAATATGCAAAAACAAAGACAAGTTACTTGTTTTACATAATGTTAGCATTAAATGGATAAAGGTCAATATTTTACAACAGCACATTTTAAATCTGTGCTTCTAAGTTATAAAAGCATGTTTTAGTGATTTGTGTGTGATTTACACTAAGACTTATCAGTAGTAATAGGCTAAAACATGTAAAACCACTGGTATGGTCCTTGTAATGTCACTTATTTAATAGCAACACATTTAAACCACTGGATTAAGTCCCAACAACAAACCACCTTGTCATACAAGACCATGCTCATAAACCTGTGGTGTTTTATTTGCAGGGTCCCGAAGAACATCAGTGGCCCTTAACAAAAAATAAAGTAACAAAATGTGTAGAAAACGTACCAATGGCAATTCAGACCAAGTTCCACACTGTTGCCTCCATAAAAAGTTTAAATGTTCAATCAAAAAAAAAGCCCGCAACATATCACTTTCAGGGTATCGAAAAAGTCTCTTGGGTATGCAGGTGGCTTAAAATCAGACACGCATCCTTCCTAAGCATTCTGCTGGTGTCACAAACTGACTTTTATAGGCCCTAATGAAACAGCCAGGTCAAAGACCTCCACGAGGAGAGAGAGGAGAATACGTGCCCCGTGAAGATATTCTCACCTCCCCAACACACAAGCTGTCATATCATTTACTAGCATAACAGCCGTGCACAAATACACAGAGCAGCAATCTGCGTCAAACAACTAAAATAGTCATTGGCTGGCGTGTGAGCACAACTTATTGAAACCTCCTTTCCCCCATGAGGGGCAGTACAACTGTGAAAAGGGAAAAAAATGCCCTGGGTTCATTATTTACAAGAGGCGTGAGAACATTTTTGCACAAGGCGTTCCCGTGAAAAACAGATCAGGGTGGAAGATGAGAGGGGGGCATGTGTTATGAAAGGGAAAGCGTGTGTTGAGGGTTTTTTTCTTTTTCGTCTCCCCTGCAGCCAGAGACAGTTTAAGTGTTATGGAGGCCACAGGCTAAGAACAATATGAAAACCTTTCCCCATGTCTTCAGGGGTTTATCAAACCACAGGTCAGTTTAACACTTTTAACCATGAGGTGGAGCGTGGTTGAAATTGCTGAGCTTGTTGGTAAAGTTTGGCCATGTTGGTGAAACTGGTGGGGATAGAGGGAAACCCCATGCTAGTTTCTCCCACTTCTCCAAAACATTGACAACTTATTTTAACAATTTAGACAGTGTCAAAATTTGATTCCAATTTTTTAAAGTGGTCATATTTTGCCTTAACTCAGGTTCAAGTATTTAATTCAAATGAATGCTTGAATATGTTCACAATCACTGCTGATCAACAAACCAGCCATTTTTCACAGTCTGAGTGCCCCTGATCCACCTCTATCCTCAGTCTGTCTGAGACACTCTGTTGGAGCTCCTGTTACTTTAAGACCCCCTTCCCCACATGGGCCAAGTCTTTCCTGACTGGTTGACCAGTCTGCTCAGATGTAATTGGTCAGTTCGGTGCCATGTTTTCAACGGCTCTGCATTATTTCTACAGTCAATAGTCTGCACTGAGCTGGCTAACCAAAGCCAATGAGCTTGAACTACTTTAATAAATCAGCCAACGCTTTTGAGCAATTTATACCATGAGCAGGAAAACTACCTCTTATGATTTTGACCAAGAGAAAAGAGAACTCTCTAAATTGGACAAATAGGTTGGCAACTTTAGATTAAAGAAAAGTTAAATTAAGTTAATATTTGGGAAAAAAAATAAGAATTATAACAGTCACGTGGAAAAAATCCCCCCAAATAGTAATATATTATTTTGACACCATCTAAATTGCATAAATAAGTTGGAAATGTTGGAAAAGACAGTGAAGCATTCTTTGAATTTCAACACACTTGTCAGAATATTGCCAATGAAATAAAGTTTTTCCACAAGGCTGTTTGTTTTTCAGTGATTCAGTAATTTTGTCTATTTGATTTACAACAATTAGAAATAACATTGCACATGTAAGTTGGCATCACTTAAAAGCTGTGCTGCACCGGTGAAAAGCTTGCCAATCTACTTTAAATGGATGTACCGATAGGCAACAGATAGGCAACATTAAATTCAAGGCATATAAATTCAAAAAAGGAAATAATTAAGAACAATAGCATTTCATTACCAACAGTCTACTAACAATTGCAACCAATTCACCTGATGCTTTTTTAAGTTTGTATGTTGGGACAAATGGGTAAAAACTGAGAAGAAGCAAATGTTACAAACACATCAACACACTGGCAACCTATTTGGGCTATTTTTGCAGATTTGCATCAATTTGTCTGCAATATTTTAAACCACAAGAGTTAGACAACTGTTAAAATTGCACTGTTATTAAGCTAGTTATTTTGTAATTGTTTAGTTACCAAAAAAAAAATTCAAGACATTCTGTGGACACTGTCCTGATTGCTGAAAAATTTGGCATTAAGTGGAGAAATGGGTAGAAGTGGCCAGAAGCATCCATCACAGTTTAACCCATTTGTCAAAATGTTGCGAAGTTGAAATTAATTTTTTCTGCATTTGTTTGTTACACTGATAATGAAAATTGCCCAAATTTGTTGATAATGTTTGAAAGCAAGTGCAATACAATTTGCCTACGTTTGTAAAGGACACAAGAACATGTACAAAATTGCACAAGAAAGGTTGCAACCATGAATGAAAGAAAAAAATTTATAGAAGAGCAAAATTAAAAAAATGTTTTCATTCTTTCAGAATGCTGAAAAATGTCGAGCAATTCTTCTTAGGCTGTTTAAATTACAAATATTAGTCTGCAATGTTTGGACATTTAAAAGCATGTTTCCAAACATGTGTGGATAAATGGTTGGAACTGGCACAAAACACCCCTTACATGTTGACATGTCAAAACATTGACAAACAATTGCCATCATATACCACAACTTGTTTGATTGGTATTAAAAATTGCACAAACTTGTTGTCAATGTGTTAAAAGCCTATGCCATTCAGGCAGTATGCAGCAATTTGCCTGCAGTATTGATAAAGCAAAACGAAGAAGATACTGTCAATTCTGCACAAGTAGGTCAGCAACCTTAAATGAAATAATTCATCAAAGAAACAAAATTATGAACAAAGCATGTCTTTTATTTCCTCAGAATACATGCAAATGTGAAGAAACTATCTTCATACTCTTGCTCACACGAATTAATATTTGGACTAATGGGTGAAACTGGCACTGCACTTCTAAACATTGCTGGCATATTGGTGTGATGTTCATTTACGATGCTGAAGTTGGTTGTTCAAAGTACTCTCAGAGGAGAACCTCATATTTAAAGCACACGTGACTACATCCTGAGGCACCCTGAAGCATGAAGCCCCCCGGATAATTCCCGACCTTTGCTCAAAGGTAAAACCGCCTCTGCTTTCGGCAGCAGACTGGAGTCTCATTGAGATTCCCCACATTAAGTCCTGTCGACAGGTGCGCCGTGCAACCTGCGGCAACTTCCACAAAAACCCATCCTGCACTACAAGCACAAACCAGAAATACCACGTTTCTTCCACGCAAACTTGCGCAATAATCCAACTTGTGTCGCTGATTTGCTTAATTGAGGCGCCGTTCGCTGCCTCTGAAGGCGTTAATTAGCTGCTCGAAAGTGCTGCCAGCAGCCACACATTTCTCTTTTACTTACTGTTCTCAAGAACTGGATCTCATCTTCCCCTTCTCCGCCCTCAGCCATGGCTGTGAAGGAGCCTGCTCAGACTCTGGAAGCCACCGCTGACTGCCGGCAGAAACGCGATGCTGTGCCTCTCAAGCCGATATTAGCATAGAGCTCATCCACAGCCATATAGGGCAGCCCGGCCGAGCCCCCACCTCCTCCTCCTCCTCCTCCTCTTCTTCTCTCCCACCTACCTACCCCCCTCATGCACCCCTTCCTTCTCCCCTGTCTCCCCCTTCTCTCTCCCCCTCCCGTCGCCTCCAGCAGCAGTGCAGAGCCGGGGCATCAGAGGAGCAGCTCCCGGTGCTGATGATGAGGACGGTGATGATGATGGTGATGAAGATGTCCAGGAGCTCACATACTTTGAAATGAGTGAGTCAGCAGCTTGGACGTTTCTCTGTCTGACAGTGACGTATAGTAGTCTGATGGTGTGTGGACGTAAATGGCTGAGAGGGACTGAGAACAAACTTATGAAGGGAGAGCCACCCTGCATGTTAAACCGAGGTCCCTCTGGTGTGTGGTGGCCTGTTTGATGAAGGTTGAAGCAAAGTTTGGCGTCTTGACTTTCTGTGCCTTCTGGTGAGGATGAATACAAGCTTGTTGAAGTCCATGTTTCCCCACTGTGACACATCTAGGGCTGGGAATTATCAAGTGTTTAAGAATATAGCATGACTAGGGCTGGACAATATGACCCGAAATTGAAATCTCACATTTATTCATAATTATAAAATTATAAAATAAGTTTTAGTCATAATCTAGTCATCCTAATTGTTTTAAAGTTACTCTAGTTTTAGTTGATGAAATCTCACAACAATTTAGTCGACAAAATCTACTGTAAATTTACTGTAATTTCTCGATTACAACAAACACTTTTTTGCTTTTAAAAAAGCTCTAATTTCCGGGTGCGTGTTATCTCGAGTTCAAGCAAAATACTTAAAATATTTCATCTAGCCAACATCGCGATTTCAACATGTCTGATACAAAAGCCGATATATTCTCTTTCTCTGCAGAAACACATGCAAACACAGAGCGCTGCCATCTAGTGAGCAACTGGACAAAATAGCTGCGCTGTGATTGGTCAAAGACATCGGCATGTTGATAGCTGCTCTCTGATTGGTCGGTATGCTACGACAGAGCATGCCCAGGCAGAAATCGAGTAATTGTGCATGCATGAAGCAAAAGGTGTTTCAGCCTCCGTTTTATAGAGAGTTGTGTATTTGTTGTGAAATACTGAAATGTCATTGATTAAAACTTTGAATAAATCAAGAAATTACAGTAGTCGACCAAAATATGAAGTGTAAAGAGTAAGGCATGTTTTACGTTTCCTTGGATTTCTTAAGTCATGTTTTACACTTGGATAAAATGAAACACCTAATCACCCTTTATTGAAGGCTAGTAAAGTTTGAATGCAAAAATTAACAGAAACATATTTAACTTTTGCGTGAAATGCAGTCACCTTTACCTGACAGAGTGTCTCAGTTACAATACCAGAACTGACAACAAACAGTGAACCTGCTTTACATGAATATTTCAATTCATAAAGAGAGTAGCTCTGATTGGATCGCTCCCCAACTTATCTCACCACCACAAAGCTAAGGCAGCTGTGACTGGATGTCCCTCTTGACTCAACCAACCTTTTCACACAACTAAAGTAGCTGTGATTGGATATATTCCGAATTTGTCTCTACTTTCTACATGACCAAATTAGGTCTGATTGGATTAAGTCTCTGTCAAACATTTTAGTCTAGTTTTTATTTGTGAACAGAAATGTCAGTTAATGTAGTTTTTGTCCATGTGTTTGTCCAAGTTTTCATCAGGGGGAAAAAAAGGTTGTTGACAAAAACTATGACAGAAAATAATTAGTCAACGAAATTACCACTGCTCTTAAGTGGAAACATATAAATGACACTGGAATTACACACGCTTTGCTTTAATGTGATCAAATTGCTGTTTGTCACAAAATTGACCCCCGTTTGAATTAAAGTGCATGCTGTAATTTTGCTATGTATGTTGGCGCCGCCAAGCCATAGCTGTCACATCGTTAACTGATATCTCTAGAACAATAAAATAAATCTTTATGGGGACAACTTCGTTTGCAAGTTCACTCTTTTGTCAATCTGCAGACTCCAGCTCAAATGTGTCCTTTCTTATAAGTTTTTAACCAAGCCATGAATTGCAGTGATCTATAATTAGTGGTGTTTCTATTACATTTTCTCGATGCAGAAGTGTAGCAGTCATATTATTACATCTCCATTTTGACCCTCAGTTCCTGTCAGTCTGTTGACCAATCAGATGCTCCCAGCTTCTCCTCCTCCTTGTTTTCTTGGTGGTAGCATCGTATACGGAGCAGAACAGTGATGTTTGTTCTACTCACAAGATAATCCATTAGAAATGTGTAGCCTGAATGGAGATTTTCATTTTACATTATTTAATCGAAGGAGCACTTATACTTCTAGCTACTACTACTTTAATTTTAGATTAACAAAGATTGCAGACAAAGTCCCACACATTGTAAAATTGCATGAATACATTCTCAACATTTGGAAAAATCTGTGAAACTGGCAACAGTTAACTAAATATTGCTAAGGTAAGCACACACTTCAATCAGGGATGGAAATATTTTACAAATATACTCAAGTAAAAGTACAGAGTACAGAGCTACACAAATTAGTCTGCAATGTTTGGGCATTGGTTGGAACTGGCACAAAACACCCCTTACGGGTTGACACTTGTGTCAAAACATTGACAAACATTGCCACCATATACCATCATTTGTTTGATTGGTATTAACAATTGCACAAATTTGTTGTCAGTGTTTTAAAAGCCTGTGCCATTCAGACAGTATGCAGGAATTTTCCTGCAATATTTATAAAGCAAAACAGAGACTATACTGTTTACTTACAAAAGTAGCTCTCTGTGAATCTATGTTTGTAAAAATAAGAGAGACATTAGCGTATTTAAAGTATAGCATATTTTTGTCACACTGTCCTGTATCATGTAAAAAAGACAACTGGAGTTTGAAGTGCTCACCAGGGGTGTATTTATAAAGAATAGTACCCTTTATTAATGTCAATCTTAATAATAAAATATAGATGCAGAGTAGCATAACCAAACTGTATTTGGCCAAATGAGTGTCCATCCATCCGTCCATTATCTGCACTGCTTGTCCTTTTTGGGGTCACGGGGGTTGGTTCCCATCTCAGCTTACATAGGGTGAGAGGTTGGGGTACACCCTGGACTGTGCGTCAGCTGATCACAGCGCCGACACATACAGACGGACAACAATTTGGAGTCATTAATTAACCTCGTGAGCATGTTTTTGCTCTGGAGAAAGAAACTGGAGTACCCTGAGCAAACCCACACATGCATGGGGAGAACATGCAAACTCCACACAGAAAGGCTCTGACTGACTCAGGGGGTCAAACCAGCAACGCTTCTTTCAATGAGACACCAGCACATCCTACCACACCAAATAAACTGGAAATAACTAATATGTAGATCAACAGTTTTCCCTGATAGATTCTAAATTACTCAAACTTTATTCTGAATGTTTTGTTTTACAAGATATGTTGTGGGTAAATATAGTTAGTTACTTTCCACCCCTGTTTTAGACATTGCTCTCTCTTTTGATTGAACTATTGACCAAATGTCTTTCAGTTTCTATTCTTTTTGATGCAAAGTACCCGTCAAATAATGAAGATTTTATCATTTTTGAAGTTGTGGCATTGGGAAGAACAGACAATATTGACATCCTCAATATTCGGTCAGGTTGCCAAAGCACAATTTACACAGTCATCGGAGATTTCCAGCCATTTTTGATAATAAAATGTATGGTGTTGGAAAAAAAATAATTCTGCATTTGAATTGAATCAAATTAATGGGTTAAATTCTGAATTGCTTTAAAATAGCTATGATTACATTCACCATTTTTAATCCTACTCCCTGTCATATAAAGTTCATTTTCACCAGCAGCACAGCCCAGCAAACTCAGTGCTGTTCGTTGTTATATTCTTCTGTGCTGTCTCTCTCCTCTTTCTTTGCATACTGAGAAAGAGGTGTGTTGTTTTTGGTGTATTTTCTGCATCTTTCTAGCTTTCAAATTGAAGTATTTTTCAATGTAAGCTACTTTTTTTATTGTTTAATTGTGTTTCTACACCATCATAATCAGCAGAATTAAAAATGAATAAGCTTCACATTTTACACATTTTATTGTGCTTTTAAATGACAATCACATTTTTCAGCATTTTAGTGCACAGCGTGCAGAAGCAGATCCTGGCATTTACATAAGTATGGAATGTGCTGTGAATCTTGAATTGGTCTGAAACAAAAATAACAATCTAATTGTGATCCCCAAAATCGTATTAGGTAAGATTCACACCCCTAATTAAAACGGGAAATTGCCTTATATTGCTTGTGGGCAGTTTCTATTGTAGTTGCTGTGATAGCAAACAGATATCAACATGTTTGATTTTCTCTTATTAATATTATGAACGTATTTAAAATACTCTAAAAATGCAGGTTGGAAGAAAACACATGACTGTAGTCTTGTTTGATTGTAAGTAGGAAATAAAGCTTATGTTATGTTCAGTCATTTTTTTCATATAGAATCTAACAACAGTTTTCTCTGGTGACTGCACTGTACTTTCTGTTCATATGGTCTTATTTTAAAAACACGAAGTGCCTTTAGATCAGATTTCCTTTAAAGACATTGCTGACATCTTGTGGTCATTTAATGAACACCCAGTGTAACTGTGCACTACACCTTAACTAAGCTGTAGAGGAATTCAGTAAATGTTCTGCTTTAGTGAAAACAGAGGATGGTTTATTTTATCCTGTAATGTAAATGAGAGAACATCGAAACCAAAGAGAATGTTTTAAGTATATTTAAGTTAATCTAATTTTACATAAGCAATCATAAAACTTATAATAATCTATCAGCCACTGGGACCCTAACCTTGTAGTGATCTTCTTATATATATATATATATATATATATATATATATATATACGAACATGATCACTTCACTTTATTTTATTTAATGTTCCTTAGAGGGCGATTTGGTTTGCAGCAGGCAAATGTTCAACAATCACAGTTCAAGACAAAAATACAAAATATTCAAAATGTGAGCAGCATGTTGCATCAGGTACAAGGTGCACAGACCACAAGTCAGTTTAAATAGATAAAATAATAGATAAAAGAACAAGAAGGATAAATAAGCAGCAGGTGAAAGCATGTTCAGATTATTTTTCAAGGACAAAAGCTGTGTATGTTTTTAAGTTTTAAATGGAAATTACTCGTGCTGCCCTGCTGCTTTTTATGGCTCAAATAACAAATCCAGTTACCAAGGATCAGTTAGTATCAAATTCTGTTGTGTTTATACAAACATTTAAGTGCATCTGACTACAGCGCTGCAGCCTTTTGTTATAAATGCCTTGACTAGCCACTATTTACCCTTCAGTGACATAACAGCTGTTTGTTTTCTTAAAACTTCTGTAATCCTTCACAGACAGCTGGACAGAAGGTGAGATTAGCTTAGAGCACGCACTCCAAGGAGTCATCCCTGCATGGTGCACGCCTGATCTGACCTACATTCACGTCATTGTCAGAAGAGGGCAAGAGTGACTTACTGGAACTTCTTCAGAGGTAATTGGACAAAGAAAGTGTACATACTGGCATGAACCAAGAGCCTAAATTTACATGGATGATCAGGGCTGAGCACCAAACAGCACAATTGTTGCCAATTCAGTGCTTCTGAAAACACCAAATTTTGCTTGCACACCATATACTGATGGTTTAGTGGTTTTGTGCAGGACTTTTGCTAAAAGCACCCCTTGAAATTTTCAGAAGGGTCCTCACAAATGTTACTTTCAACAAGTTACTTCTAATTTTGGGGACTGTAGTGCCTCAGTCTGATCTACTAAAAGCCTGTAGTATCCCATTCCTGCTCCACTCCAACTGTAAATCTGCTGTGTGGGATAACTCAAGTAGAATGTGATTGTTTTTTAAGATCATCTCTAGTATTCTGGCTTGCAAATAGCAATCTCAGGAGGTGATGAAATCCTAGATATCTTACGCTTGGTTAGCTATTATATTTTTGCAGTTTGGTAAGTTAGTTTTTCTTTTTACAAATATGTCTGTGCACCTCCTGACACATTTTACTTTGACGCAAGACAATTTTAAGGAGGAAACAGTACAAATACCACTGCTGCTTCTTCTAATATTTTCATATAGCTAATGTTGAAAAAATACATAACTAATGAGCATTTTATACATATGAACTATGTTGTTGCTAAAACAGCTCAACAAGACACCACTTTAAATAACGACTGTTATTTAAGTCTCTGTACTTCCTGATGACACCCATCATAGAGATAGTGTAAATTTTATCATTTTGTAAAGGACATACTTAAAGGGATAGTTCAGTTGTTCGGGTTTTATGAGCTCTATATGGCCACTAAGAACCTTTGATGCAGTAGAAAGTTCTCTCCTCTCCCTCAGTAAGCCACAGCCTGTAAGAGTCTGTAACGCAGATATAGTCGCAAACAGGGAAGTATCATACCAACAACAGAGGGTATTTTCGCCGCCTACAAGAACTCCCATCAAAAAATAATACCACAGTTTAGGAGTACGCTACCTATGCGTGTTTTTAAGTGCATTAACTTTTCGGAAATATAAAGTTTATCTGGAACTAACCGACTCACGTCACGTATTCCTCCGCGCAGCACTTCCGCGAGCCGCTGAATCACTCCGCCTCCCTCTCGGCGATGTAAACACAACAAGCTAGCGGCTTCAGGCGCCGGTTGTAGCCTCATTGATAGCAGATTATTTGACACATATTTCGGAGACTGGGTTTTTATGTTGCTTCCCTGGATGCAGAAACACATGTATATCATGGAGAACTCATAGCTTTCACAGTATTCCTCTTCGTACTAAGGGCGTGCGGCAACATCATGTATAGCAAATGCCTACGTCTCTTGTCACCTGACAGATTGTGTGTACATATCTATATATCTATATACAATTTATAAAAAGTCATGGCAAACTCTAAATGTATTCTTGCATTTAGGAGATGGTATATTTATATTATTGCGTCAGAAACAGATAAGATTGTGTTGTAGCAGAAGTTAGAGGCTAATACACAGTAATGGTTGTGTGTGCATGTGTATGAGAGAGAGAGCGTGTTTGTCTCTGACAGATCATTGTTACTTACTTTGAGAATAAATTGTTATTAGGTCCTTCAGGTTCGGGACGTTTTTTTCCAGTTTATCTTCGGGAAATTGAAGAATGTCCACAATACTCCGGGATTCAGAAGAGCAGGAAAATCTGTATGATGACTGATACAGACGGTGTGAGAGCCACCGGTTTCCTCGGACTCAGACAGATCGGTCTGTAACCAAGGTCCACTCGTAGCAGCAGCAGCAATCCGGGTCCATGGGCATTGAGTCGCAGTTCATACACTCGCACCACTCATACACTCCGACTCTTTCTTGTCCTCCAGTTTCCACCGATGTTCCCTGTCTGTTTCTTTCGGCCTGTTCGGCCTCCATCTGCAGCAGCTCTTCGACTGTGAACTCCGGTTCACATAGGTATCCTTTTGGCTCCAAAATGAATAAAACTTCATCGTCGTTGTCATAATCACTCGTTTTTAATTTCCTACGTTGTTTCTTCCTCACACCGCCAAGAGTCAAAAACAAAAGTATTACAATGCCTGATAAGAGTTACACGAGGTTACAACCGGCGCCTGAATCCGCTAGCTTGTTATGTTTACAACAAGCTGAGAGGGAGGCGGAGTGATTCAGCGGCTCGCGGAAATGCTGCGCGGAGGAATACGTGACGTGAGTCGGTAAGTTCCAGATAAACTTTATATTTCCGAAAAGTTAATGCACTTAAAAACACGCATAGGTAGCGTACTCCTAAACTGTAGTATTATTTTTTGATGGAAGTTCTTGTAGGCGGCGAAAATACCCTCTGTTCTTGTTACGTTACTTCCTTGTTTGCGCTATATCTGCGTAACAGACTGTTGGTCACTGAGGGAGAGGAGAGAACGTTCTACTGCATTTGGTACTTATGGCCCTTTTCCATTGGCCCTACTCTACTCGGCTCGGCTTTCCCCGACTCTACCCGGCTCTACTCTACTCGCATTGTGCTGCTTTTCCACCAGCCCGGTTCCCTTACCCAGCGGGGGCGGGTTTGCCGTGAACAGCTAGGCGACACTGCGTTCATGTCATTTTGAGCGCGACACAACAATCAAAATAATGGCGGACTTGGAGGCAACAGTATACTTGATGCTCGGTCTGTGGCTTTTGTTACAAACCGAATGAAAGAGGAAAGCAGAAGAAGGCAGCGAGAAGAAATACCCTTGAAAAGTACAGGAGAGTTTTGGGAGCTATACAACAGTTTGAAGCCGAGGACGAGAGCAATCGGGCTGCAAAGAAAAGACGTATGAGGGTAAGCTAATGGAAGCTACCGCTAGCTTGTTAGCTAGCTCGTAATGATTAAGTCCTGTGTTTAACATTGTGATGATCCCTTTAAGAGTAAAGCAACTCTGGATAAATACTGAAATGTTTTATGCAATTTTTGATAATGGAAAACTAAAACATTATTGAATATTGACTGTCAAGGACAGGGGTGGGCAGCTGGCGGCCCGAGGACCACATACGAACCTCCTTATTAAATGTGGCTCACCAGTCATTTCTGAAAGTCAACAAACTGTATACATGGAGAAAACATGACAGGAACCACCAAATGGGAATAAACCTGAGTTACTAATACAACACCATGCACCAGTTAGGACATGTAATAGAGATACAAATATGTAATCTAGATTTGAGGGGAACATTTTTTGTTTTTGCAAGTAATTACGAACTTACTTTGCAAAGATTGTTTATCTAAATCTCTTTTTATGAAGTTTTACAGTATAGGCTACATGTTAGCTTTGTTTAATTGCATAGAAAATGGTTAAGGTAAAATTCTTCAGAAAGCGTTAAACACTGTTTGTTGCATTATAAGGAAAAGCTTGAATATACCTTGATTCTACATCAAGTTCATTCAATAATATGTAATAATTTGTTTTTAGGGTTATATTAAAGGAATGTTTGTATAATGATTTTATGATAATTTATTTTGCCATTTGTATTTGTTTGTTTTTAATTTTTTGTCCCTATCAAGAGTATCCAAGAGTTTGTAAAGTGGCCCTCAGGCAGGGAATAAGTTTTATGCTGCCTTCTGAGTGATCAAAGTTGCACATCCCTGGTTAAAGACTTTTATTTTTTTTCTGCGTAGTTTGACAGGTGTGATATTGTTTGATTTTTAATCAAATCAAGCCAATATTTATAGTTCTGGCAGAGTGACACTGCCTTATTTCCCTACAAAACATTGTGATTGAGTTTTGGACCACATTGCCCATTCCTAGTATGGGGCGGGGATGGGGGGCATTTATAGAAAATACTACACTACGATGATGATAATAAAAATAATGAAAAACTTAAAAAAAAAAAAAAAAAGCAGGACACTGATTAGTAAAAACAGAGAAAAATAAAAGTACAGAGATACACCCATCTGTGTTCATTCAGTTTTCGCTGATGTCAAAAGGATTACACGGTTTAGCGTCAAATCCCTCCTGAGCCAACACCGTCTGTTAATTCATGTGCTCCTCTCTGAACAGTAACTCGCGCTTCTTAATGGCTTTAATTGTGACCTGACCAGCAAATGGGAGTCATGAGAATTCTCACGGAGGGTCCTGATTGGTCGGAGTCTCTGCGCGTCAATCCAGTGGGCGGGACATGTCCTCCGTCACTGAGTGAGGCTGTGCGTGGATGAAGATGACCTGCTGCGGCATGAAGGGGTGCGACGTGTCCCGGTGAGTGAATGACTTTTTAAACACGTGTGTTTGTGAGTTTATGACTCTTATTTGATAGACTTGTCAGTTCTTTGGTATTAAACACTAACTAATGTATTTTGAGTTGACTAGCACTAAAGATATTCTGTTTTTTTGCCGGCTGGTTTAATTTTACTGTTAATGTAATTTATCTTTTTTATCAATCAAACTGTTTAGATAGCACATTTCATACACACTCAATTGTAGTTCAAAGTGTATTACAGGGAAGAAGAGAGTGACTGACAAAAGATTAATAGGTAATTATGATAATAATAATGGATTTTATTCAACTGCTGAAACACTTAGAAGAGGTCTATTTACTAGAGTGTATTCCACTGTAAAAACACCAATAAGAATAATAATAGGTAGGGTGTCAAGCTAGATTAATGCACACCAAAATAGTTTGAGCAAAAGAAACAGCACAGTAAAGATGATTCATGAAAATGTAAAAGAAAAGGAACAAGAGAAAAGACAAAGCAATAAAACCAAGAATCACCAGACAAGAAGTTAAAAGAAGCTAAAAATACATTAAAAAATGTTAAAATATAAATTAAAAGAAAATCTAAATTAATAAAGTGTGAAATGATAAAACCTATGATCATGATAAATACAAATAAATGCCAAAAATACGATTGATCATCTATTCAAATTTAACAATAAATTAAGGTTAAAGTGATAGCTATGGACAAAAGTCAATAAATTATAAAATTCTACATAAAACTGACACTGAGTAAGTTAGTTTTTAGATATTTTTTAAAGGCCTTTACATTTTCAGCTCTTCTCAGATCTGGAAGTTTGTTGTGGCTCTGTAAATACCATCATTGAGAGTATTTTTAAAGCTTCTTTTAAATTTGTTTTCCTGTTAAAACTCATTTTTTGTTTTACTTCTCACTTTTTATGTCCTCTGCTGTCTTTCAATGCTCTAAATTTCTTTGTCTATGAATGGTGCCTATATAAATAACCCTGCCCTACTTTAAATATACCTAAAGAAAAACATATACCTCTGTAACATATCATACTGTGTAACCACAGATAATTAATTTCTCAGTGAAGATTGTGAGACAGGACTTTATGTCGCTCAGCCATTTTTCATGTGCTTTATTTAGATCACTAAGTTATCTGTAAAATTACCTTGAGAGTTACATAACTGGTTCATGGGGTTAATTCATTTTTTACATGCATGGCCTTAAACCTGGCACACATTTGCCAAAAACTTAATTTAATGTTGGTTGCAACAGGACATAGAAACACAGCATAGTATAGAACAAAAGTAGTAACTGTAAAAATGTCCCTTAGAAGTCTTGGATGATGCTGGATCTTAGTTTTTGATGCATTCATGTGAAAGCAGAACTAATATTTCTGCGTATTGGGGGGGGGGGGGGGGGGGGGGGGGGGGGGGCTACCTTCAGTAAACCCCACAAAGGGGCTTTATAACTGATGACAGGAGCTCAATTTTATTTACATCAATGCTTGTTGTATTGTTATATTTTTTTCTGGATTACATTTTGGGACTAAATCTTCTGAAACAAACGCTAATAAATCTGAACACTGTGTTTTCCAAACAGTCTAATTCCTTAAAGACTTTAAATGTATATCATACAAGACTATCCTCATAAGGGTCAAATAATCTTGAGGTGTTGTTTAAAAATGCTATGACTTGGTTGCCTTAAGTTTACAGAAAAGTTAAGGTTTATGAAAAAAAAAATCAGATAAACATTTTACTTTGGTAACATAAAAAAAAGGAAAAATTCAACTTGATGGCCACTAACTGGGAAATGTTGCCTGTTATGCAGTCCATGATATGGACTTGTAAATACATTTAGTAATTTCTGATTGTAAAAGGGGAATTAACTTGGACAAACACACCAAAAAGTTTCATAAATGAAAGGCTTCAGTTCAATTATATTCACAAATGCTGCTTTTTCTCTTAATTACCTCCACCAAGGAGGTTAAAAAATGTTTTGTTTGTTAATAGGATACTTGGAAGGTAATGAATGGATTTTGATTACATTTTTAGAGTAGTCAGTGTTGGTCATGGTGCAAAGAAGAATCAAACAGTTTTTATTTCCTATAGTAAAGGAAAATCATAACAAATGTTATCTCAAGGCACTTAAAAAGTGATACGTTTTTTGATGGTGATCCAAATGTAGACGTGAATCCAAGTTTTTTTTCTGTTGGATTTCTTAACACTGAGAGGTATTTAGGGTGAACAATGTCAGAAGTGCCTTGGCAGAGATTTGTGCTCTCGTAGCACTTCTATTTGAACTTCATGTCCACGTAAATTAAAGATTTATTTCAAAGAATATTGAAAATAACTTACTTTCTTTTTGTGACCGATCACCAACTCAAATTCCAAAGATATTTGTTTCAATACCTAAGAATACCGTAAGTGAGAAAATGTTGTAATAGTAGAAGCTTTATCACATAATTTTTTTATCATATGGCATGGTAGAGACTAAAAATACTTAACAGAATGCATGAAAAATTGAACAATGGTGTTGGCATTAAATTACAATTACGTGCCAAAGACAGAAGTCACTCAACACGATGACCCTGAACATGAAAATGCACTTTGTTATTTCCGATTATAATTATTGATGCATTCCTGTCAAAGTATCACAAGTTCTTGGGGAATTTAGCAGGGGAAATACCAGGCTGTACTGATGGTGTATGGCCCCCTATTGATGGTACAAGTAGTCAAAATTCTAAAAAGATGGAAATTACTTTCATAGAAAACTAAATCCATCAATCCATCTGTCTATCTTGGCCTCCTTAATGCATGGTTTAAATGTACATAAAGGAGTACATGGTGATTTTGGAGTGCTAGTAGCCTAGTTGTGATATCTGCATAGCCTGTGCACAGAGGCTGTTGTCCTCAAAGCTGGCAGCTTTGGTTTAAATCTAGCTAGTCACACATTTCCCGCAAGTCATTCCAACTCTCTTTTCCAAGTTTCCACCCGCTGTCACTACGCAAAAAACATCCATAGAATTAATTAAAATATTAAAAATACGTGTGACTTTAACTTTTCTTAATATATTTCTGTTCCAGAATTCATTTTGTTGTCAAGTGAAGAACAGAAGTAACTGCTCCAGAGAATCTACGCATGCTCCAGTAAAGGAATAGTTGACTGCTTCATCTATGTTTACCAAATACCACCATGGAGAACACTCATGATACCTCACGTCTCTACAGTCCATCCCTCTTTGACTGCAGGGGCCCACCTCCCCTCTTTCAAACCCCTCTGAAGCACCAACAAGGGTTCTCCTTTAATGAGGAGGGTCCTGCTGAAATGCCAAAGCTGGGTCAGGCAGACAAACTCAAACACGCTGACTTGAGAGAATCCCTGAAAGTGTTGGAAGAATCCTCTGAGACTCACCTGCTCACAGAGCTGCTCTCGTTGTGTTCGGAGTGCCAGGAGCTCATGAGCATGGGAAACCAACAAGGCACGAAGATGAAGTCCAATTTTTTATTTGCAGAGAATCGTGATGCTCTACTGAAATCCCCCAAAATGCCTATCCATCTGAAGAGAAGAAGATTAGAGGATGCTTTTCTTCAAAACATAAAGACAGCGTCCAGTACTCCAAGGATCCCCTCAAAGACGAGGAGGATGACGAAGCTTCGATTAACAAGCTCTCCTGATTTTGGAGAGTGTGACTTAGGAAGAGACAGAACGATCTTTGACACTCCTGCTCCCAGAAGAAAGCAATTAATGGGCAAAGAAAGAGAGGAAATAAAACCAACATGGAGGGTCTGGTCGCCCTCAGACTTTCATCCGTCTGTTAACATGAAGGGTGTTCACTTTCCCAAAAAGGATGGATGTGCTCTCCACGACTCAGATACAGAACTGTCTGAGTATGACAATGAAATATACTCAGCTTTTACGACTAGCAAAACAGAAGACTACACCAGGAGATCTCAAGAAGTGCAGATCAACCAGTCAAGAAGAGAGAAATCAAGTGATAAGACAGCTGAAGAAATCGGGAAAAAGTCCGCTCAGTGGAGTTACAGCAAAATGGAGAAGGAGGCTGCAGCACAGAGAGTGATGGGCAAGATTGAAGAGTTGGAGGGGCTCATAAAACGGGTGAGTCACACCAATTTGGACTGTATCAGAGATGGCAACCATGTCTCAGATGTACAAGCTTATAAAGAGCAAAAAAAATACCACGCTGGATTCGATTCCCAGAAGACAGAGTGCAATGGAGACGAGACCTTGATGGTTGAAGATCTTCAAGTGTTGGGTGAAGCCCGAAGCCAAAGTGTGCAAGAAGCCATGAGGATAGAAGGAGCCACAGCTGACCGTGAAAAGCTGACCTCACCTACTCCCCTCCAGTGTTTGTCCCCAATCTTGGATGTGCCTTCCAGAGCTTCCAGCGGTTTTGAAGCCATGTCCCCCATCCTCTCGCCCCTCTTAACTGTAAGGCGAGACTCCCTGCCTCCTAGCAAAAAGTCAATCAGATGCTTCAGAGAGACAGAGGCCTGCCCGGATCTGCTGTCCTCAGGTACTTTTTAAAATTATTCTCTTAAAACAACATGCACTGTAAAATCTACCAACTAAGCAGCACATGTACCAGAGTGAAATGCAGGGAAATGTTCCAGCATGACTGCAAATGAAGCTGACGTCGCCACACACTGCTCACAACCAATGCCACTAAAACTCCAATTTATTGCTCAGTTTGATACAAGTAGCAGTATTGTTATGGAAAATGTGCAGGGAAATGCTGCCAGACAGAGTTGGCAGGTGACACAAATGCTTAATACTGTTTATCCCTCAATAAGTCGTAATCCTGCACTTGAATAAAATACTGGTGTATCTAAATACACTCATGCAACATTTATTTGTTTGAAAAGACTCTGCAGCCACAGACAGTAAGTGAAGATTGGCATGCCTAATCTTTTACATCCAGCAGGCTCAGTGAACGATTACTGTCATACAGGTAGCAGTAGCACAAGCCAGTGGTACTGAAAATGTGACACACAGACACACAAAAACTTCATTTGTATGAATACCACAAAAATCATCACACAGAAAAATAGTCTTGAGAGACCTGAAAAAACTGACTGTGGCTGATATTCCAGTGTGGCCGTATCCCAGATTTTATATTTACTAATGTACTCAAAGCCTCTTTGGCCCATGATCATGAAAAAAGGTCAGAGATTGTCTAAGAGGTCATTTTTACTGCCAAATAAATGAAATCTTCTCTGAATCAGCACTTAAATGTGCCAGATGGCTACACCAAATTGGTAAGACACAACAGAAATAAACTCATGTGACATGTTTCTGTTCACTCAGCATTCATTTGCTGATGCCCAGTGTTCGTTTAATGGACCAATATTTGCCGGTGCTGATGTTTAACAGATGCAGATTCCCATCTCTACTTGACAAGCTTTTATAGTTAATCATATGTGCAGTGTGGATGGCACGCAAAATGTATTCAATTTAAAAAAGATAAGGCTGCTCGATTATGGCAAAAATCCAAATCATTATTGTTATTTTTTTAACAAGATGTTTTTATTTTCAAACAAGACATAACAAAACAATTACAATAACAGCTAGAATACACTCAGAGAGTGCAAACCTCCGCTAAGGCTGTTTTTTTGTGGAGTTATATGCACAAATGCCAAAAATGGTCCTATCTCACAATGTTAATGAGTCCTTTAAAAGATTCCTGGAGCAGCGTGGTGATCCGGATCAGTCCCAAAATCTAATCATTTGTTCCTTATCCCATTCCACACATTTCCTGAAAATTTCATCCAAATCTGGCCATAACTTTTCAAGTTGTCTTGAACACAAACAAACAGACAAACAAACCAACGTGAGCAAAAACATAACCTCCTTGGCGGAGGTAGTAACTCCTCAACTTGAAATTAACAGTCAGAGTGCTAAAAATAAAAAAATGAAAAAAGATAAATTATATATAAAAGATAAAACAAAATAATGAAAAATAAATCAATATAATTGTAAAAATAAGCACAATAAGATAAATAATAATGATAAAAGGGAGAAAAGGGAAGGAAATATGAATATGGTAACAGTAATAATAACAATAGATAAATAAATGATTAATATACTTACAAGTAATAATCATGATTATTTTTATAGATATTAAGATCATGATCAGAAACCACAATAGCTCACTACTTTCAAAACAAGCACCACCTTCTTTCATTAAACTTATATGCTTTTGAAATTTCACTTTTAACATTAAAGAATGGACAATACATAGAAATACACATGTAAAAACAGAAATACCTTAAAATAATGCTAATAATGATACAAGGGAAAAAAAATAAGGTTCAACATGTCGTGGCACAGTAAGCTTTTAATCATGATTTCTCAATTTTCATAACTGTGGAGGCAGTAATGGTAATCTCTACTAAAATTCGTCTTAGTGCCCAGCTTCATAGCACACCAATTGAAACAAATTTTAATGTGTTTGATATGATCTAATAAAGCAAATTAAAGCAAAGTAATTTGGGTTTGAAGGTGTTTGTACTAAATAAAAATGGTCAGGGTTGGGCCATTGGCTGTAATCAGATTAATTCCAGATTCATATCACTGGCGTGGAGAATGATATGAAGTATTTAAAAGGATGTAATTGCGGTGATTTATCATTTCGCTCTGGCTTGTATCATGTGTTTCAGTAGTCCTTCATAGTGATCCATTGTACGGTGAATTAAGTACCGCAAAATTAATTAGCCACAGTTTTCACATAGTGTTCAAGTTTGAAGGAATGTGTGTGCACAGCAGCATGGCATTGACTTCTATCATGTAGCCAGCGAAGTGAACAGAAGAAGAAGAGCAGACAGCTTTAAAAATGATTCATGCTGAGTCCTGACTGTCAGCTTTACACATTGATTAAGAAGCTTTGATTTCCTGCGCTGAACTCGTCCTGCTGGTGTCTACTCTCATCCACTGCTCTGGACTCTCCTCCAATACACACAGACACCAAAGATGACCTGAGGGATGTCTGGTAGTCTGTAAATAATAGCGTCTCGCTGCTTTGGCATACCGTTGCATCTGCCTGTGTGTGTGTGTGTAGTTTTCACTCAGGCGTGAATTACTGCAGAGCACCTGATGTTGATACCCTCAAAGTGCTGGATTGGCACTGACCTGAGGTGACCAGAGTTACCCCATGTGGAGCAGGAAGTTAATATGTGTGTGCGCTCATATGACCCACAGGAGGCCGTGTACAGGACAGATTATGGTTAAAGTTATAATGCTGAAATTGTATAGGAGTCCATTTTTACATCAAGAAAACTGGACAGAATCATTGAACAACCTCAATAAAACACATTCAAAAAACTGAGTCAAGTTAGGGACAAGACAACCAGTACTCTTGTTTTTAATAATAATAATGAAAATAATTGTAAAGTTTATTTATGTAGCACTTTTTAAAACACAGTTACGGAGTGCTTCACAACCAGGGAAGAGAACAGGAATAAAATCACTGAAAATGGTGCACAGGCATACTTGCATTCAAACAATCAAATATGCAACCATCCGTATACATACAAGAACATACACAAACTAGAAAGCACTCAGAGAGTGCAAACCTCCGCCAAGGTAGCTCACATACTGCTGTTACATCTATAAGCAATAGTTCCATGATAAAGTTAACATCATAACATGATTCCTTGACCCTGAAAACCCACACCTAGCACTTGAAATCATGTTGACATCATTATTAGATAGACAGTTATTGAGCAAAACGATCGTTCGCTAATGGTGGTTATCTGGATCCACCAAAATCTAATCATTTTTAAGTTGGGCCATTATCAACATCTCCTAAAAAAAATTCAAAAAAAATCAGTCCAGCAGTTTTTGTATAATCTTGAGAACAAACAAACAGATAAACAAACATACAGGGCCAAAAAGATAACCTCCTTGGCGGAGGTAATAAACCTTCGTACAGCAGTCATTTGAAGGCAAACACAGTCAGTATGGGTACAAAATTTATGAAAAAATTATCAGAATCAAATTATAAAAGTAAGTTCGGAAGATTGGAGGGTATGGCCACAGGAAAATGGGCTCAGTAAGTAAAAAATGTGCCAAGTCATGAAAGGCCTTATTGGCTATCAATGGGATTTGAATTGATTTCTGCCAATCTAAGGAAGCCAGAACTGGAGTGATGTGGGAATAACAACCAGAGTTTGACTTAGTAAAAAGAGAAAAAAAAAAGAAAAAAGTGTTGTGGGAAAATTCAGCCTTTGTTGCCAGTACAAAACCATGAAAGACAGCAAATGCATTCAAACATGAAAAACATTTTTTAACGATAATCTTCAATCAATGATTTTTTTTTCTTCAACGAATAAACTTGGCTGTAATTTTCTGTAGATGTCTTTAGTAGCACGGCTATATGCAAATGGAAAAATACAGATTGGGGTAAAATATACTGTAATAACTGGTAAGTGCTCTGCTAAGAGCATTATGGTATCTCAGATTACCCCTGTCTTTGCTTATTTAAAGAGCTCATATTCTGCTTTTTTGAGTTTTATATACCTTTTAGTGTATTTAACATGTGTCCTCTGTCTGATAGAGCACTTCCTTGAACAGGACTTTTTCCTCTCCCCATATTCACGGCACCAGCAGCTCCATAAAACATCTCTTGCTGTTTGTTTTTTTTTAATCCAAAATAACGTGTGATCCTCAAATGGGTCACAAGACTATGAACGACTAAGACAGGTATTATTTGGACAAAGAAATGATCCTGAAAGTCACAAAGGTAGCAAATATATGTCAAGCTTTGTATAACTGTTTGAACATCATGGTAAAGTCTTGCCATGAAATATATAACTCAGTGTTATTGTCCCAAAGCTGACTCGGTATTTAGACATGTACATATATATAGAGATTTTTTTTTTTTTTTTTTTTCATTTATTCTTAAAAAGACATATTTCTAAATGGGTTCAGTAGCAAATTAAGAAGTTTCCCTCAGAGTATTCTTTAGAAGCATTTGTAGATTCTTCAGTTAACACCACCTATGGAAACTTGATTTATAAGAGTGCATCAAGTTAAAAAAATAGTAGTAAAATTTCATGTAAGGACTATATTATGTTATGTCCTAAGTGCTCCCTCCTCGATCTGCATGCACAATAAAAGAGAGTTGCTTAAGTCAGCTGTTCATGGACATCAGTGCAGTGTCTGATGTCTCTTTTTCACTCTCAGAAATGAAATCCTAAGCAGGGTCTTGCTGCGGGATGCCTCTCTGTCCCAAATAGGATTACAGCTCTGAGCTCTGTGAATACAACGCTACATCTTCAGAGGACGATGATTAGAGTGAGAGAGGACAACACTCTCAAAACCTTCTGAGGGTTATTCTCCAAAAATCTATTGTTTAACTCACTTTGGTCAAATTGAGGACAGATAGCACATCTCTATAATCTGGCTTTGATGAAATTTGTTCCTCCTTTCAAAGTTCGAGAGCCGTCTATCTCTGTTTGTGCTCTTATCTGAAATAATATAGATTTGCTGTAGAGTAGCTGCCTGTGCGTGAAAAGACAAAAAAACACTTGGATTCAGGAGGAGGAACTAAACAATCCTTGCTCCAAGGTTGAGCTGCCTTTGAACACTCCTGTTGTAAGAAAGATATTTATAATCCAAATTTCTCTCCAGGACCAGAGGTGCGCTCTGTGTGTTTTTAGGCTGTAGATTTAAACTCCTAGTTTCTGCCATACTAGAACCACATGTGTATGTACTGAAATCAATCATCAAGCATGTTTTGAGTGGTAATTAGAGTGATAAATGAAGACTTCATGACAAACCTCTGCAGTTTCGCTCTAGCAGTTTTTCAATTTGCAAATATGACCGAGGAGATCAGTAGCTGTCAAAGATACAGCAGTGCTCATCAATCATCCTCTTCTTGTTGGGTATAGATAGAACATGCCACATGTGGGGCAAAACTAGGGGTGCCAAATTATTGCGTTAATTGCGATTAATTAATTACAGTCATATTTAGGGCATTATGTTTTTTAATTGCGTTAATCTCCTTTTTTATCTGATGTCACTGTTTCGGTATTTTCAGGGGCAGAACCTTAAAATACAAGAGCAGCTGGTGATTGGACGATCAGTCCGCTCATCACACTCATCACAGACCAATCCATTTCAAGCCACAGTATGACGTAGCAGCTAGACCCTGTTGTTAACCATTAGCTCAAACTACGAGTACTTCAGTCCTTAGACCATCTACTTATCTTTCATTAAATTATACCACACAGATGTATCATTTGCCACTTATATGTGACATGAATCTCATCAAAGACAAGACCAAGTTCTCCCGGTAAACTTCTGAGGAGGGCATATTTCTTATCGTAGGGTAACCATGACTCCGGCCCAGCATCGTTCGTGCAGCATTTCCACATCTCTCTGTTTCCCAGCAGTGATCCCCGGTCGGGAGAAGAACAAAAACATGGTTTACCGTAAGAAAGCTTGAAGTGATGTTCTTGCTCGTCTTTTAAAGGAGAAATCGAGTCCATTTCTGATAAAACTGCAGATCTTGCTGCATCCACGGAGATCGCTTTTACACGCCGCTGTCACCTGACAGCACTAGGCAAAACATCAAGTTTTTGAGGGATACCGAGTAAAACGGTAGTTTTCTAACAAAATATTTCATTTGTAGTTTCCATTATGTGTCGCTTTGATCTGTTTTATCTTCCATCACCCATGTCACTTTCAGGGGGCTGGAGCCTTTCCCAGATGACAGCAGGTGAGAGGCAGGGTACATCCTGAACCATTCGCCAGCCAATTACAGGGCCACATAGAGAAACAGACAACCATTCACACACTAACCAACACCGAAGTCATGATGATGAATCTACACATCATCATGACATTGCAAATTTTTCAGCTATTAGTGTGTAATGATGGTATTTCTGTAATCATTATTTACTTGCTGATATTTGTGTATTTGATCAATCTTGCATGTTAAGTGTTGTTTTTCTGCATGGGCCCCAGGAAGAGTAATTGTTACCAAGGAGACAACTTAATAAGGATCCAATTTGAATACATAAATAAATGTTTATTGACCTAAAAAAATATTTTAAAATGTTTAGGCTCGAAGGGGAGACATCATTTTATTTGTTATGTTACTGAAGGAGCATTTTTGATTCATTCGTTCGCTCTAAGGCTAAGCTATTGACCCTTTGTCAAGCCCCACCCTCCTTGGTTGCTGTTGCTAGGTTAGACAAAATCTCTTGTTGCTGGCTTCTCTCACATTTAAAACAATAGAAAATATCTCACTTTTTGTCGACCTAACCTTGATTTATATTTAATTTGTTTCTTTTACAATTTGGTGAAAGTGAAAGAATAAAATTAGAACTACAGCAGGAGTTCCTTAAACTAATGAGCACAGTCTCTTCACGTTATATTTATCTGTAAAAACCTTAAAACAGTAACAATAAGCAGCAATGATAACAGCGTACATGGATTTTTTTGTAGAGAGACCTAAAGAACAACACACACATTATTTACTACACGGCTTGACAACCTTAAGGATCTCTCTTGAGTTCAATACAGCGCCTTCACTTGCATATTTTATACTTCGAAAACATTTGTCTGACTGCATCTTTGTCAAAGCACTTTTCTTCATTAGTGCTCTTCTATCAGGGCTTCATCTTTGGAGCTGAGACACGTCCTGAAGTCTTAACTCGTGTTTTTGTGTGTTTGTTTTATCTGTTTTGAAGTGTTTACTATGCTGCTGTTTAATATTTGGCATGTATGAAAAAAAACAGCTGCTCAGATTTTAACTAAAAATGTCAGCTTCTGTGTGATTTTCATTCTGTCATGAAATGAACTCTTCCTATTTGATAATGTTTGCTCTTGTATACTGCCTCATCGCTCCTTCAGACGAGGCTCTGCAGAGGCAGGAGGAGCTGTGGCAGCAGGAGGTCGAGGAGTCTCTCTTCATCTGCAGCTCCCTCTCTCATCCCTCCAGACCCAAACATGTCGACTTCCTGCGAATCACTCCGCCCGAAGATGACATCCTTGATACACCGACATCTAGTCCTCTTCCAGTGGAGTTCAGGGTGAGTAACCAAAAGACTTCATGTTTAAGATAGGGCTGGGCAATATATCGATTAATTCAAATTATTTGATTTATTATTTAAAACAGAAAATCAAGATTTTATAAATATTGAAAATTTACAGTTTTCTTGATGGACAGCCCTGTCAGGTTTTGAACAAGCCCATGTTTAGACTAATATTTGTTTTTTTAAATGAGATTAAATATTGATCACAGAGTTTCATGTTCATTCATTCATTTTCTATACCGACTATCCCTTTCGGGGTTGCGGGGGGCTTGACCCTATCCCAGCTGTCATTGGGCGAGAGGCGGGGTACACCCTGAACCGGTCGCCAGTCGATTGCAGGGCAACATGTAGAGACAGACAACCATTCATGCTCACACTCATACCTAAGGGCAATTTAGAGCGACCAGTTAACCTAATGAGCATGTTTTTGGTCTGTGGGAGGAAGCCGGAGTGCCCGGTGAGAATCCACGCATGCACGGGAAGAACATGCAAACTTCACACAGAAAGGCCCTGCCGGACCCGGGAATCGAACCAGGGACCTTCTTGCTGTGAGGCACGTGCACTACCTGCTGCGCCACCGTGCCGCCCGTTTCATGTTAATATGCTGTGAAAATAGCTTTCGGTGATTATTTAGACAAACTACATGATTAACATTTTATGGCATGCACTTTAACTTTAATAAGGGAGATTCTGTTTGGTTTAGGAATATATTTTGATAACATAAAGGCACAACTTCATTTATGTCTTTTTTTTAGAGGGAAAATAGTCAATTAAAATTGTAAATCGAGTGTTGTTGAAAACAATCAGGGATTTTATTTTTAGGCCGTATTGTCCAGCCCTCTGTTTTGTCTAGACTGTTTTTAAAGGTCCCATGTCCTGGTGTGTTTGACTGTTTACATCATGTCATGGGTGTCTATTAAGCAAGGATTTGATTTAAGTTGAATTAAAAAAATAAAACATGTCGTCTCTGTTGAGGATCAAATGCAGCTATTTTTTGAAACGCTGAGGTGGCAGCAAGGCGACAGGAGGCTATGATAATGAGCTCTGCACTGATTGGCTGCCCAAATTAACTTTGATGGGAGAGGGGAGGAGGGGTTACAGGCACCCGAGCAGACCTTCGAAACAGTCATGGTGTCTGCCTGTGATGAGCAGAAACACACATGTAGGTGGAGGCTGTGCAGCTAGCATAAACACATCATTAACCCCAGGAAGTGCGACAAGTGTAAAACTGTTTTAAAGGGCATTTAAAGAGGCATAGCAGCTTTCTTTGTGCACCAAGATTTAAGTATAAGGTGTGACGTTCAGGAGGCCTCAGAGAGACAAGGATACAGCTCTTTTAGGTAGGGCTGCTCAATAGTGGCAAAAATCTTAATCTGTATTAATTTGATGGGTATTGAGATCCCGGTTATAAAATAGGAGAACTCACTGAATTTACTACACAAGCCACACGCAGTCTGAGCTTTAATGCTCTCAACACGATCATTTTGATTTTTTAAGAACAAGCAATAAATTAAAAAATATAACAACCCTAATAGTAATCACCAAATCTCAATCATCCAATTATCACTGTGGGAGGCAGTCATTGTGAATGAAATTCGATTAATTGCCCGGCTCTACTATCAGGAGTACTTTATTTATGGAAACTAGGCTGTTTTTTTAAATCTTGAGCATACTCTAGCAGCCCTCAAAAATGAATGCATGAACCTTGTTTATGGCATAATACGACCTCTTTAAGTCAACTTTGTATGTACTTTGTATTTGTTTAGTTGATTGAGATATTTTGTATGGCCCTAAGCAGAAGATGTAGGTTTCTTGAATTCATAGAAAGATCTCTCTCTGTTCTTTGTTTGTGAACAGGTCCAAAACAGTACTGCATTTGTAAATAAAAATAGAGTCCTATGAAGTTAAATCAGACTACTTTTTGAAATATCTGACACATCTGATTCAGATTCAGACAACTTTATTTATACCGAATAAGTAATTCAGTTTCAGATACCAAGTCTACAATAAGAAAACAAATAGAACAAACACAGTCACAACATTTATGCAGTCACATTTACTTGTCAGGGGTAACAGATTCAGCAGACCAACTGGGTCACTCATGAACAAAAGCTTCTCAATTTATCTTTAACAACAAGCCCACAATGACATGTTCGCAGATGTGCAACAAGCATCAGTCAAAGACCCGCATTTAACAGTCCAACAGCTGAAGGAACACAGAGGAGAGAGCATTGGTTTGTTCTCCTTGTTGGGCCAAGATAGCGCCACCCAGAGGACATTAAGGAAAAGTCACCAGAGGGAATGTGGTCTGGTTGGCCCTTTATCCTTTTAGCTCCAATAATCCTGGAGCAGACTTTCACAGTATAATTTAGACTGTTTCTGTCCCCCACAAGCCATTAATAAAATTATAATTAAATGTAATACTTTGATAATAAAACACCTGGAAATATGACATTTAATTATTAAATGTGTGCAAATGGAATGTGAAAGAAGTGAGCTTTCTTGAGCCCTTTTCTCATGACCAGTCTTGTAAATTTGTCTCAGGACGTAGGACTCGACATACGAGGTGTGTCAGACACCAAGTACAATATTTGCCTTTTTATTTAGGCTATGGTTAATTAAAGCTATTCACTCACATTTACATAAATAAGCAGAGCATAGAACAGAAGCAGTCACGCTATCCTCAGGATGTAAATGGACTCACACATGCCCACATATATATGTGGTGAACTTTCTCGATGAACATTTCCTGCTGCATTCTCACATCAGTTTACAGCTCACACATGCAGCTCATTCCCCCATATTTGTCAAATTTTCCCGAGTTCTGTGTTGGTGCTTACAGGCCCTGATTTGGGATTAAGGTGTGTTTTGCTGCAGGCAGAAAATTCTACCGTTGGTATCTCAGTGAAATATGTATAAGGGAGTCAATGCTGCCAAAAATTTAAGAGGAGATAAAAGAAAGCTTTCATGTTTCTTTGTCCATTTTTCAATCTCTAATCAAAAGTAAGAGATGTTATAGAAATGTAATGCTGGGCTCATTTTATTATGGCATATTTTAGGTAAATATTTAATGCAAATGTGTGTAAAAAATGTTCGTAATCAAGCTAACTGTCTGATCCTCTTTGCATATTTCTACCTGACCATCTTACTGTACACAAAATGTCCTTGTTTACAGTGCTGCATCACCATGATCTTAACCTACATTCTCACAGTACAATCTGCTCCCGTTGGGGCCACTGCTTCACAGACCAAAGACATGACCTCATATGTTTGTGTGTGACAAAGAACTCCTTGTGGTTACATAAGAAAGGATTTAATGTAGGAACATTGTATAAGTGAAAGTATCTGTATTAGCATGAAATAGCTGTTTACTGTAACATAAGCTCTTAATCCTTCGAGGTTTCTGTTTGAGTACATGCATGACTGAAAAGATGGTGTCCTGGATGTAAATTAACCTAGCAGCATGTACTCAGAAAATTTGTATATGTTTTTTTAATTTTTGGAGAAATGAAGTCACAAATGATGTTGAATGTTGTCTTCAAACAACAAGGATGAGTTAGTGCATTGCCAAATCAGCTCAATCAAAGGGACTGCAGTTGAAAAATAAGACACAATAATTAAATTGGTACATCACAGAAATATTGTGAATGTGCATTGTCCTTAAAACCTCAAACTGTTTAAATAAAAATGAACTGAATAATACTCAACTCATATTTTTTCTATGTAAATAAAATTTAGGATGGAAACATGCAGACTTCTTTAGATATCAACTAATATCTTTTTCTTATAAAGTTAGAACATATTGTTGTTTTTTGCAAAGACTCAACCATTATAGTTAGTCTGTTTAAAAAGTGTAGGGACAGAGTAAAACATTTCCTGCTCCTTTATTCTTGTTCCACATCATCAAGATATTGGAAAGAAAAAATATTGTATGTTGGTTTTTTTGTACACTATGGTCATCCTGTATTGTTATCGTGTTATGTTGGACCCACTCCAGTGTTTTTGTTCGGGGTAGTTTGGCTGTTTGTTCTGGTTTTAATGCTATTTCACAGGATTATCTGTTTCATTCTCATTACATAAACACATAAAGGTCTCAGTGTCCCCTCACAGGAATGTAAAAGCTCTTTATTAAGAACCATGAGATTAAGTGTAGACAGTAAAGACTGCGATCTGCCGGGCACAGACATGAGTGCAGTAATGTTAAAGACACAATTTAAGTGCTATTATACTGTTATCTGTTGTTGACCATCTGTTAAATGTGATAATGATACATGAAAGATAACAAGGGTGAAAGCTGAGAAATACATGTAACGCAAACTTGAGCACACAAAGAAAAAGTCTGGAGTATCACTGGAGTCCCTGAGATTAACCTAAAAATGGGGAAAAAGTCTAATTCAATTATAAATGGATGTTATTGCAAGTCCATTGTCTTTATATGTGTAACATCTGTTTTAGCAAGCGGTTGGTTGCGCAATGCGAGTTTTGCTTAACTGTATTTTTTATCTTTAGTGATAAAACTTGGCCCATCTTTAACAGAGTTTCAAAGTACAGAGTTAAATTTAATTACATTTTAATAGCTTGTTCTATTTTATTTCTCATCTGATATTAAGTTGCCAGGGTATGAAATTAACTATTTTACTTGCCAGTCAAGGTAGAGGGAAGATAGCATAATTAACTGGCCAGTATAGGAGTGTTTGCTGAGCATGTATTCATAGTTAAATTATTTTAAGATTATAATTTATGGAGGACTTCCGGCGGCGCTGAAGCGAATGGCAGCATAAAAACCCCGCTCCTAACCGGTGAGATATTTATCCCCTTGGAAGAACATTAAGATAAAAAAAAACTGAACCAAAACGCAGCATGGAAGGGGGTAAACAAAAAAAGACTAAATTTAAACAAGGCTCAAGACGTGATAAAGGAGAGACAATCGAAGAAACATGCAGTGAGGAGGAAAACTATGAGAACAATGGCGACGCTAACGAAGAAGGAACGTTAGCTAGCCCCGTCATGCAGGCCATCTATAACGAGATTCGTGCTCTCAGGTCGGACCTTAAAAGTGAAATGAGTGAATTCCGACTTTCCTTTCGTGACGACATGAAGAAGGAGTTGAACGAATTTAGAGGAGAAATTAACAGAAAACTCCAGGAAGCTACAGGTGAGCTTCAGGCTACCATAGCAAGAGTGACGGAAGCCGAGCAGCGTATATCCGACATTGAAGAATGGGACACGGCAGCGAAGGAGGCCCTCGCTCAGGCACTGGAGAACCAAGAGGCCCTCCAGGCTAAGCTAACCGAGCTAGAAGCGCGCTCTCGCCGTAACAACCTCCGTATATACGGAGTACCGGAGGATTCAGAGGGGTCTAATCTGTCGGAGTTTGTAACAAAGCTAATAAAATCAGAAGTCGGCCTGCCGGTCGCGGATATGGACCTCGGAATACAGCGCTGCCACCGGGCACTTGCCCCAAAGCCTCCCCAAGACGCACCGCCAAGATCCCTGGTGATTTGCTTCCTCGAGTTCAGAGTGAAAGAACAGGTACTGCACACTGCGTGGAGAAAGAAAGATGTTCGCTACGAAGGGAAAAGGATTTATTTTGATCAAGATTACCCTGCTGACATTTTGAAGAAAAGAAAGGCATATGTGGGAATATTGAGAGTGCTTAAAACCAAAGGGATACGCTTCCAAACGCCACATCCTGCTAAGCTGAAGGTGTTTTTTGAAAGCGGCACCCAGGTCTACGTGAGCGCGGCGGAGGCGGCTAAGGACTTGAAGAAGAGAGGATTCCCTGTGGAAAACGTTGAGGAGTCAGACTCTGCAGCGTTGAATCAGCGGAGATGGGCAACGTGGGAGAAGGCAGGTGCAGATCGCCGCAGACGCGTAGTGGACCAAGGGCAGATAAGAGAGAGACTACGGAGCTTTCAGCGCATCCCTCTGCGAGCATCGGTTTCTGACGAGTGAAGCGCCCCACGGTAAACATCTCCACACTATCGCGGGGTGAGTGGCTACCCGCTGGAGCCACATACTTCTATAAAAGGTAAACCCAGTGACCGTTAATTGAAAGATCATCGTGACATCTGGGTCTAACCCCCCCCCCCAGCTTGGACCTTTGTCTTTAATACTGGGCTTCAAAAAAAAAGAAAGAAAAGTGTTATTAACCCTCATGTAAAGTGCATGACTGATTATTGCACCCATATAGTTTTTCTGTTCCTACCTAAATAGGAATTATATTGACATATCTAAAGTGAGAAAACTTGTGCTTTTGAGTTTTGATCTTTGTGTACTTACTATGAGAGTTTAAGTTATTCCTCAAACATACCTATGTTGCATTTCTGTATCTAAAATGAAAATGTTTTGTAACCTTACTTTAAGTCCACTAAGGAATTTAATTTTTCTTTTCTGAAAATGCTTCTCTCTATCCTTATACCTGAGAAGTGAATACTTGCGTTTTTCAACTCTCAGCCATTTTACAAAGAGACTTAATATTCTTTTTGTTGAGCTTGATAAAATGGAACTTTATACCGGTTATGGGGACACTGACTTCAAAATGACATCAGTGCGGACTAGTATCTTTTTTGATACCAACGAGAGGCCCTCGATAGACTCCAGGATCTCCTCTCAACTTGAGGTTTTATTTGAACTTCAGTTTTGGAAGTCTTTGGTTTGTGTTTTTCTGTGTTGTTGTTCATTGTTCTTGTTAGGGATATCATGGGTAATGCTACACAGGTGTATACAGTCTAAAAAGAGTATATGCATCATCAGGAATATAAGATAGTCACGCTAAATGTAAATGGGCTGCATAATCCGATTAAAAGGAGTAAAATTATAGCTAAAATGAAACGAGAAAAGCTCCAGGTAGTTTTTTGGCAAGAGACTCATCTGTCTTCTTTAGAACACGAAAAATTAAAAAAACTTGGATTTCAAAATACCTTCTACTCATCTCATAAATCAGGCCGTAGGAGAGGTGTGGCTATATTGATCTCTAATGCAGTAAATTTTGAATTTATCTCAGAAGTGAAAGATAAGGAAGGGAGATATATTTTAGTAAAGGGCAAATTAGACAATAAAGAAGTAACTTTAATTAATGTGTATGCCCCCCCAGGGAGCAAAAAAATGTTTTTCAAGAAATTATTTGAATTGATAGTCTCAGAAACACAGGGAATTCTAATTTATGGTGGTGATCTTAATGTCCAACTTCAACCTAAATTAGATACATCTAACCAGCGCCTAAAGAAAAGTCCAAATGCCATTTTAGTCCAGCGGATGCTTGCAGAGCTGGGTCTGATTGACGTGTGGAGAGAGTCCCATCCAGCAGAAGAACAGTTCACCTATTATTCCCCATGTCACTCTGTATATTCTCGAATTGATTATTTATTTATATATAAATCAGATTGGCACAGAGTCAGGGATTGTAAAATAGGGATTAGGGACGTGTCTGATCACTCAGGGGTGTACCTAACCCTGCATCTAACTAATGAACGCAAAAATACACTCTGGAGACTTAACACAAGCATTTTAAATGATAAAACAGTACAGAAACAGATCCAACAGGAATTCGAAACATATTTACAAAATAATGACAATGGAGAGGTGTCTCCAAATACTTTATGGGACGCAGCAAAGACAGTCATTCGAGGTAAAATTATTGCCCTTACGGCTTTTCGGAAAAGGGAAAGACAGAGAAGACTTGTTGAACTACAAGAGGAAATGAAGTCATTAGAAATCAGACACACTGAGCAAAAAGATCCTCAAATATTAATTAGAATGAATAAAATTAAACAAGATATTAATGGTATATATGATGAGGAAATTGAAAAACAACTTAAATTTAATAAACAAAGGTATTATGAGACGGGGCCAAGGGCGATGAAACTACTTTCCTGGAGGATACAAAAACAACGGGTAAAGAACACAGTTTATAAGATCAGGAACCCAAAGACACAAAAGGTTTGCAGTGAACCGAAGAATATCCAGAGGGCTTTTGAACTATATTATAAAGACCTATATACCCAACCGGCTATGGCAGATGTAACAACAATACAGTCTTTTCTAAATTCACTGGACCTACCATCTATAGGGGAGCAACAAAACAAAGAAATTATGGCTGAGATAACAGCAGAAGAACTGAATAAAGCCATTTCAAGATTGAAGGCTAATAAGGCTCCAGGTTCAGACGGATATCCATCTGAGTGGTATAAAACATTTAAGCTTCAAATAATACCGGTTCTGCTTGACTGTTTTAACCATACACTGAGAACAGGGGAAGCCCCTCGATCTTGGAAGGAGGCAATTATCTCTATCATCCCAAAAGAAGGAAAAGATCAAAAGGAATGTAGCTCATACAGACCAATATCAGTCTTGAATGTAGACTATAAATTATTCGCTTCTATCCTATCTAAGAGACTAGAACTTATTGTCCCGGAGCTGGTAGATTTAGATCAAACAGGCTTTGTATTAAATAGACAGACGCAGGATAATTTAAGGAGAACACTACAAGTGATGAGTCATATTACATCAGAAAACATTAGTGCAACGTTGCTTAGCCTAGACGCCGAAAAGGCTTTTGATTCCGTGGGTTGGGAATATCTTTACAAGGTACTTGCAAGATTCGGCTTCAAAGACAGTTTTATTAAATGTATTAGAGCGTTATATTTTTCTCCAACAGCCAGGATTAGGGTTAATGGACACCTGTCACAAACTATTGATTTGGAAAGAGGGACACGCCAGGGCTGTCCTCTGAGTCCCACTCTATTCGCGTTATTTATTGAACCTTTGGCTCAGGCAATTAGAGAGGACTCTGAGATAAAGGGGATTATGATTGGAGGAGGTGAACATAAGACTTGTATGTTTGCAGATGATGTTCTGCTTTTTATTACAAGCCCAGACTCAAGCATCCCTAAATTGATGTCTCTGCTTAATAAATATAGTTCATATTCTGGATATAAGTTAAATATTCAAAAAACGCAAACACTCACATTTAATTATACTCCCCACCTAGATACAAAAAGGAAATATAATTTTAAATGGGACTCGTCCAAAATAAAATATTTAGGAATAAATCTTACTAAAGATATGTCAAAACTTTTTGAAAACAACTACAGCCTCATTAATAAAGAGATAAAATCGGACATCTCTAGATGGACCCTCCTCCCATTAGATATGAGTAATAGAATAGAAATAATTAAAATGAACATTTTGCCACGGCTTCTCTATCTCTTCCAGTCATTGCCTCTAGAAGTACCCCAAAAACAATTTGATGAATGGAATGCCTGGATCTCAAGGTTCGTATGGAACAGTAGAAGACCTAGGGTCCAGTTCAAGACATTGCAGCTGAAAAAAGAGAAGGGAGGAAGAGCATTACCATGCATACAGGATTATTATTATGCTGCACAACTGAAACCCTTAGTATACTGGTGCACTCCAAATTATGAATCCAAGTGGAAAAGCTTGGAAATTACACAGATAAAAATTCCAATACAATCTATAATAGGAAATAGAAGCCAAGCTGAAAGACATTATAACAGCTTGAATCAATGGACTTTATTTACTCTTAAGGTATGGTTTAAGGTTTTGAGAAAGTTACAAATAGAGGAACAGGTCAGGGTCTTGAATTGGATAGCATACGATCCAGAATTTGAACCTGCTAGATTGGATGGGCGTTTTAAACTATGGGTTAGGAGAGGTATCACTTCCTTTTGTTCCCTCACCTCAAACAGACAATTACAGAGTTATGAGTTTATTTCAGACACATATGGGCTGGAAAAGCAGGACTTCTACAGGTACCTGCAAGTCAGAGACTATTATAATAAAACATTACAGATTAAAGAGGAGAGGGAATACAATTTGATTTCTATATTTTATGATGCATACCAAAAAAAAGACAATAAAAAGTTGGTCTCAAGAATATATGGAAGTATACAAACCTCCAAAAACCATTCCACATTATCCATTAAACAAAAATGGGAGAGGGAATCAGAAACACAAATATCAGAAGAGATCTGGATGGAAATATGTGAGACACAAGCGACTACTGCAAACTCAAGATCACTGAGAGAGTTCGGCTGGAAGAATGTAGTGAGATTTTTTATAACTCCTAAAATATCAGCACTGCAAACAGGCACACAGAATCGAGGATTCTGTTGGAGACAATGTGGAACTTCTATGGCTAATCACTTCCATGTTTTTTGGGCATGTCCGAAAATCCAGTCTTTCTGGAGAGAGGTGGCGTCTGAGATCAATAAGATACTTGGGGTGAATGTAGATTTCTCTTTTGTTACTCTATACCTTGGTAAAATACCACAAACAGTCCCACAGAAGGATAAATACTTATTGAAGATACTCTTGGCAAGCTGTAGGAAAGCTATAACTAGGAAATGGTTGCAACTAGACCCTCCAAATTTGGTCCAGTGGCGTGGAATCATCCAAGAAATTTACCGTATGGAGAGACTTACTTTTGTATTGAGGCTCCAGTTGGAGAAATGCACTAAACTATGGGAAAAATGGATTGTGTGTGCACCATGTTTAATATGACATTATACCATGATGTATGTGTAAAAGAATACTTTGATTTTAACTGTAACACCCATGATGATCTCCTGTTCATTGTACATGTAAATAATTAAACTAATAAAAAAAGAGTAAAAAAAAAAAAAAAGATTATAATTTATTATGCTGGCATATAACATTTTTTCCTCTATGAAACAAATCAGTATTTTAGTACATAATGGAAAAAAATATGTGCCACGACTTCGTTCTTTACCATTTGCTCTGCAGTGCAAAAACCTTTTTTTTTTTTTCAGTTAAGCCTTTGAAAAGTCTCAAAAAGTTTTGTATTTGCTTTTAAAAGTAGACACCCTGTTTTATGTTTTTGAGTATATTTTCACTGCTTTTTATGTTTATATCAGTAATTTATAAATCTTTTAAATAAACACCATTATCTCTAAATTTGAGCTTTGGTTTTGTAAAGAGCGTCTTCTGGAAATCTCTTGGGTAAAATAAACTTCTAATTAGCTCATCCTGGACTTCCGTGATCCCGGAGAATCACTATGTAGCTTTTCTTACCTCTAATTTATTGTTGCCCAATTTTAGATTATAGATATAAAAGTCTAGATTGTATTTTATTGTAAGTCTTTGCTTTCATTTGAGAAATTAAAAAACTGAAGAGGTGCTCCTCATAGTCATAGAACTGATCAAACTTTGACACGTAAAATAATAAAGATACAAAAGGAATTTGAATTAATTGCACTTTACTTTCAGAGGTGGCCATAATAACTGGCATTTTGCATTATCTGGTCTACTAGTGATCTATTAAGCCTGTTTCTGTCAGTAAATGTCAGAAGTAAAGTGAGCAGATTAAACAGCACAGCATGCTGAACCCTCTAAAACTCTCAGATTAGCCGTGTGGCTCTGTTCCTGCAGCAGAGCAGAGCAGAGAGACCTCCCTGTGGCTCTGCAGCATTTACAAGCCAAACTGTTTAACCAGTGATCCCTGGCAGCCCTGTTTACCCTCCTCCACCTCTGGGTGTGGCGTTCCTCTCCATCTGCTGCCGGTGGCTTTTACTTCGCCTTATGGCTCACGGATCTGTCAGGGTGTTGTCAGGATCGGAGGCTGAGGAGGGAGACCATCTGCTCCCAATTACAACGACAATCTGCAGCAGGCTCCTGTAAACTCCTGCTGAAAGTAAAGAGGAGCCAGAGGAGAAAGGAGACAGCGGAGGAGGGAAAGCTCCGATCTTGAGCGAGACTTTTAGCCACAGTGGAGCTGAGTCATGGAGCCTGGAGCCAGGAAACGTTCACTTTTCCATGACTTGGAGGATTTCTCTGCTGTCATTGGTCTCTCTGAGTAATTACTGCTCCTTGCAGCTTGAGGTTGGGAAATTTTGTTCTCAGTTATAACGTAGGAGCTAAGGAAGACGTAAAAGGACAAAAGGTTTTCCTTTCAGCAACCTGGAGCGAAAAAAGGTCGGACTCTCAGAACCCTATTTATTTATGGACACGTCTGTGCACTGTTTTTGAGAAATGGAAGTTTTATGATCTTGGAACCACTTTAAACATTTACTGCATGCCCTACAGACGCCCAAACACTAGTTTCACCTCCTGAAATCTGAGTGTTTGGACATTAAACTGTAAATTACTGGCTTCAAGTTTCAGATAACCCTGATTACACTTCTTAAAGCTGTGTACTGTGGCTGTTATATTGTCAAACACTAGACTAAAGTATTAGATAACTCTAAATATGCTTCCTCAAGCTGATTCTGTTTGACGTCTAAATGTAAAACATTTGACTGCAGTGCTAAAGAACACTTAGAATATTTATCCTTTCAGACTGCATATTGAAGACTTAAAATTATAAGATACTCCACTTTAGTCCCAAATAACCCCTACTTCACTTCTTTTAATTACTTTTTTGAGTATTCTGTAAAACTAAAAACTGAAATGTTGGATAATTACTCTCAAACTTGTCATTTAATAGAAGTTCACCTGCTGTTGCTGCATAATTTGGACAGTAAATAGTAAAATTTGAGAATTTGGTGTCAAATCCCCTATTGAACATCAGTAAACTGCATATTTTGGATTTTATCATTAGATTGTTTTGTTTGGACATTTAATTGTACATTTATGGACTGAAGTATTGGTTAACCCTAATTGCAATTTTTGGGACATTAAATTGTATAGTTTTAAAACTTGCTGTCTAACAACCCGAGGTGCACCTCCTCAAATTTAGTGTTTTGCCATTAAATTGTCAAACTGTAGACTTGAGTACCCAAATTACCATATTCTTACCGCCTCATACTGTGTATTTTGAACATTACATGATCAGTTGTTAGACTGAAGTGTTAGATTGCTTATTTTTGACATTAAGTTATAAAAAATTGGTCTTAAATGTAAGAACACCTAGATTGTATATCATAATTTAGTCACTATATTGTTAAACATTGGGCATAAGTGCCAGATAGCACAGATTATGTCTCCTTAAGCTGCCAATTTTGGACATAAAAAGGTTGAATGTTGGACTTGACTCTAAAGTAAACTGTGTGGATACCAACCAACTTGTTGACATTGCCTGAAACAATATCCAAGAGCTTCACCCTCGTTGGATAATTTCTCCATTTTCACTATCTGAGCAACTTTGATTCCCAAAAAATGGAGGAACCACAAGCCATACTGAAACTTTTCAGGGCCTTCAAGAAGGATGAGAAAGAGATCTTGATGCAAGGCAACCCTGAGCTGATTTTTTACCAAAGGAAAAATGAGGACATGGATTTCAAAGATGTGTTTGAGAACCAGGGTGAAGACTTTTCGTATGTTATTATGCCTCGAAAAGGAGAGACGATAGTCTTTAGTACTACCTCTAAGACTGAGGTAGAAAATGAACCGGACATGACAGAGCAGGAGAGGAATACTCTTAATCTGAAAAGCATTGATGCAGGCAAAAAGAGACAAATCTTTGCAACAAGTAAAGATCAGAGTAAGATGCTTGATGAACAATGTGGCGAAGCTAACGGTTGCAGCGATGAGGCTTGTCTTGACAAATCCGCCTCTGGGAAATCTCTGCAACTTAAGTGTCAACTTATTCCAACATACGACACAAAAACAGACTTTGATTGTGCTATATCAACCACTGTCGACCAGAATGTTAACCCATTAGACAATCAGAAAGACAGGAAAAATGGCGAAAACATCCAAAGTCAGCTGGGTTTTGTGACAACATCTTCAAATAGTGAGGATCCTGAGGATTCTGGAAAAACTCAAACACAAACAGTGCAACATTTGGTGATTAGATTGACTGACACGCACCCTGCAGGTGAGGGAGAGGTGGCTGCAAAAGACAGAACAACTTTGGAGGACATTTCCAGCTTTGAAAATGAGGATGATGATGGGAAGTATGCCACTGAGGTTGACAACGAGGAAGAAGAAGACAACGAAAATGAGGATGAAGAAGAGGAAGAAAAAAGAGATTCATTCCCAGACGTCTCCACCCAGCAAAACCCTCATCACAAACCAAAACAAGCCTCCCCAAATATCCTCATAACATCCACATCCAAAGCCAAAAACCCTGGATCCACCGTCACCAGAGCCACCTTCTCCCCCAGCTCCACCAACGACAAGCAGAACCAGATCCCTGCTCTCTTCAGCGGCCTGAGGGTCCTCAGGAAAGGCGTAGTCGGGCCCACACATGACACCATAGCCCAGATCAAACGCTCATCTGATGGAGCCAAAAAGGAGGCATTGGGGGACAAGCACGGATGGGATGCTAAAGCTCATGGTAGCTTCTTGGATCAGATCTCCCAGTTACTTAGCCGGGAGAAGAAAAATGGAAAAGAAGAGAAGGAAACGGAGGAGGAGGTAGACAAAAATGATGCTGAAGATGGTCAGGAAAATGAGGCAAAGGAGCAAGAATCGGAGGAGGATGTTGAGGTGACATTTGATTCCTCAAAAGCACAGTCTGTGTCCAGTGCTGAGGCAGCGTTTGATGCCTTCAAAGCCTTCTTCACCCCGAAACCTCTGAAGAAGGATCCATCAGACAAAGCAGACCTGGAGGCCATAAGGAAGAGGATAAGAGCAGACAGAGACGTGCTGAGAGTGCTTTTCGAAAGAGCCTCCATCAGAACAACAGAGAGGAAAGACTCAGCTGATGGCAAAGTATGAACAGAGTCACATAACTGAGAATTAATATCCGAGGCTGTAATTTGAAATGAGCCCATTAAATGACTCTGCCTTTATTTGGGACAGTCCTGTAGTAACTGTGGGCTGTTTTTATCACTTTACTTGAAAATATATACTTGATATTAAGACTGATCAATTTCACGATCAGTTTGATTTTAAATTCTTGTATTTTTCCATCTAGTATGAAGCATCCACTCCAGGAGAGAGCGAGGAAAGAACTCCAGGTCGTCTACAAGCAGTTTGGCCGCCACTAAAGGAGGAAAAAGTTGGGCTGAAGTACACAGAAGCAGGTACTTTACATATAGAATAAACATGTAAATACAGTGCAGGGTAGTGTTTCTTTTGGGGCTCGTTTACACAACAACAAACAGAGCGTTTTCGTTGCATTTGCGCCTTTACCCGGTGCCCGGAGTGCCTGAATCAGCAAACTTTTGAACCAGGGTCCAGAGTGAAAAGTTTTGAGAACATTTTCGTATTCGTCTCCGTGTAAACAGGAATCAGAGTAAACAGGGAAATGCGGCACATGCGCAGTACTCTTTCAGATAAAGGTTGCACACGCACCAAGGAACAACAACAGCTGTGGCCGACTACGAAGCAACACGAGTGCTGCTTAATGTGCTTGGTTTTTATCAAGACGGGTTAGTTGTCCAGGCAAAAAAAATCTGTGGCTTTGTGCGTCAATTTGCCATTGTTGTTTATGAAAAGTTTGTCTTCACCGGAAAGCGTACACGTGTTGTAACACTGCTGTTTCATTTCAAACCTATATCGCCAACTACTGGCCTGGCATGCACACGATCGTGTTTCAGTCATTTTCGTGGATCCATGTGAACGCGCATCGTTTTCACATCTTCTCCATGTGAACAGGGAGCTTTTAGAAAACTCTAGGGAAAAACCTTTGCATTTCTGGTGACAATGTTGTCATGTAAATGTGGCCTTTTTTCATTGTCCATCTGGGAAAGGGCCCACAGAAAGTGTTGAAATGTGGAAAATGGGCAGAACCTTTCCAAAAGCATGTCTGGCAGACAACTGGACGATCATTCCATCAATCACATTCATTACAGGCCAATCAGATAATGTTGCACTACTGCCGCGGTGTATAGAAACGTCAGCTACTTAGTAAAACAAACTCTCAGCAAAACATTTTGTAAGTGGAGTGAGAATATCCTTAAAATAGAAAAGTTTGTAGTGTTGTCATTTGTTTGTCATTTAATAAAGAAATGTCCAGATCTACTGAAGCTGGTAACATTTATGTTGATCCCTCGACAAGTCACTTGCTGCTTGTAGCTTATAGCTCTTCCTGCTCTAAAGGTTGCTGATTCATCCGTCCAATCCGTCCCACTTTGGGCCGTTAACACTCGTAGATTGGAGCTTGGCAAGAAGGGTCTGCCTGATTACAGTTATTAAATCAGGCTGATCCTTCTGCACTGCAAGGTTAGAGCATTTGTAATTATAGGATATCAATTCATTGTGCTTCACTGACTTAAAAACAAAGACGTTGTGATGTAGCAGCATCAAATGATGGGACATTGAGCAAAAAAGGTACATAAAAATTAGGGATGCAGGAGATTTGATTTGTTGCCAGTATCCAATCTGCAGCTATTTCAAAACTTATTTTATCCAATATTGATACCAATTTAGGGAATGTAGGTTATTTTTCAATTACACCTACATTATATTAAAAGTATATTTTCAACAGTCACTGTAAAGTCAAGCTTCATCTGTCCTTTCAAGATCTAAAAACACAAGGGATGCACAAAATTACTAGAACAATATTGATATCAGCAGATGATTGCCTAAAATGTTGATCATCAGTTCTGGCAGATATGCAGAACTGATGATCAGCAGCATATTTTTTGCAGCATATATTGTCTGTAAATATATCCCATGTATTGGCTGCACTGCACACCATAATGGTGTTCTCAATCATCAATGAATTTCCACTATAATGATTTATTGTTTATTAAAGAGTCCTGTGTTTTTGCTTACACAAGTTGATTGTTGCTATGAAAACACACAACACTTTTGATATAGTTCCCAGTAAGTACTGTCTTCTCTGGAATCTCACCATCTAAATTAAACAATGCAAGTACACAGACACCAGTACAACTGCAGGTGTGCCTTCTGCTGGTACTCAGGCTTTGTGACAGATGTTACTTATGAAGGAGCAGTAGTGATAGTAGAGTGTTTACTCTGTTAAATCATGTGATAAGTATAATATCAGGCTCCTTTAACACAGTAAACACAACTCCACCCTCTGCGTGTGTTCACAGTCTGTCAGTCACAGTTTACACTCAGGACTATCATTTGACACTGACTGATAAAGTAATTGATGTACTCAACAGTTCCAATGACCCTTTACTTGTTAAACTCTTTTAGTTTTTATTTTGGTTTACACCTCTGTTACACTTGACAATAAAAGGTTCTAGATAGATAAGAAGTTATCTTTTAATACTGTAAGGTGGCAGAAAATGTTTTTTTTCCCATATACTTCATTTTTTCTTGTTTTTGATTTTTTTATAAAAACAAAAATGTATTCTTACGGACACATTTCAGTTTATTAGAAACAAGGCTTTTGGTTTTTTTCTGACACACATACAAACTAGAACTACAATTAATGGAAGGAGCTTACAGCTTATCCATAACTAACATAACTTAGAGATTTTTAAGGCATATTAATGCTCCTTCTTACATTTGTATTATAATAGAAGGCCACTTTAAATTAGAAATTAAGTTTCCAACTGCAGGAAGTTGTAGGTGATTAGAGAGGGTGTTTGAACAAGGATGAAATTTTGTTTCACATGAACACACCCAACATCCCTTTAAAACACCTTTTGTAAATGTAGATAAACTTTCTGCCTGACCACGTTCAGTCATCCATTGAAATGTTTTCTTGTGTAGTCTGTCCCAGCGTCCATAGAGCTGCGTATCTGAGGCAGATTATTTCAGGCTTTGCTGACACCTGCTGGTCAAGGTGTGAACTGAGTGAGATATCCCTTGACTCTTAAGTACAGAAACTGTATCATCAGGCATTTCAAAGGCTCGTGCAGTTTTACAACATGTATTAAAAATGATGAGCATTTGTGGAGGTACATGACAGAACAAGCCAAGCTTTTGTGAAATTATGAAATTATTAATGAGTCTTTTCTTTGTTTTCTGTCAGAGCACCAAGCGGCTCTCCTGCAGCTGAAGAGAGAATGCAAAGAGGAGCTGGAGAAGATACAGGTTAGTATGGAGGACACAAAGTCGTATGAAATCCGTATATACTGCTGATTTCATGTTGCACAAGGATATCTAACTCCTGAAACAGTTGGTTAATTAATGTTTATGCCACATTGAGAACATACAAAACTGGTGAAATCAATGATTAGCAAAGAGGGGAAACAGTTAGCAGCTCTCTAACACTCTCAGATCATTATTGAGTGACAGAGTAGTTTAAGAAAAAGCAATCTAGACTTTTCTTTTTTAAATCTTCTGCCACAAATAATTTGAATTAATTGGTTAAATTGACATATTAGACCTACTTCATGACATGCCTGTTGTAATACTGATTGTCTTTCTATTCGATATTTTTATCAGGAGGAGTTTGGTCAGGAGCTTTTGAGGCTGAAGGAGGAAAATGAGAGGAATGTCGCCTGTCTGGAGCTCAGTCTGTCTGGTCTGCAGGTCAAACTTTCTCAGTCTGGGAGCAGGGGTCGTGGAGAAGTCAAAGATGTGGCTGTATCCACAGGTGACGACTCCATACACAAATCTTTCCGCACAGTTTGTATCCAGACAGACAGAGAGACATTTTTGAAGGATGGAGAGAGATCAGGGAACTCAAGCCCCCTGCAGCTGAGGACAACCCCCAAAAGACTGGACCTGGCTTCAATCAGCCACAACCTGGCTGGGCAGAGAGATGACACTTTATCTTCACATGGTCCTCCTCCTCCTCCTCCTCCTCCTGGGGCTCCACCACCTTCATCAGAAAACCCCCATGCTCCTCCTCAGACACAGCCATCAAACAAATCAGACTGCCTGCCTCCTCCGCCTCCACCTCCTCCATCATCTTTCTCCTCAAACCACATACAGCCACCGCCAAATGGTCCTCCTCCTCCACCACCACCTCCACCTCCTCCATCCATGCCTGGTTTAGCTCCTCCTCCTCCTCCTCCTCCAGGTGGGGGTTTCATGATTAACAAACCTCCCAGAAAACCAGCAGTGGAGCCCTCTCAACCAATGAGGCCCCTCTACTGGACCAGAATCCAGATCCAGGACAACAAGTAGGTTCACAAACAAAGACAAACAACTTTCACATTAAAATGAACAAACCTCCAACAAGGTTTTCCTGACAGTTCAGTTTATGAGCTTTATTGGCATGAATTTGGGGAATCATTGCTAAAGCATTACATTAAAAATATAAACATAAAATAAAGGCTGAAATAAAAAATAAGACAGTTCCTATTAAAAGGAAATAATTAATTGTAAAGATAAAATTAGTAGTGTAATATTGAAGGTTAAAAAGAAGGAATAAAGCTTTCTGATGAGTTATATGGTAGAAAAAAAAAAAAGATTTTCTAAAAATGGAAAGAGATGTGTTCAGTTCTGACGTTCTTATTATTGAGAATTTGGAAAACTGCCCTAGTTAACATTGTTAACAAATCCTTAAAATGATTCCTGAATCTGCATCCATATTCGGATCACCACCAGAATTTACTCAATCCTTCCTTGTGCCAATAGTAGTATTGAGATATTGAGTGTTGAATAAAAAAGAGATAAAATAAGCTTTCTGATTAAGTGTATATGACAGAAATTAGATATTCTGAAAATGGAAAAAGATGCATTTCTGACATTCTTAAACAAGTTAATCAAAAAATGATTTGCAGTGACTTTGGAAAACTGCCCTATTGTGAATTGTTAACAAATCCTTTAAAAAAATCCCTTGATCTGCATCTTAATTTGAATCACCACCAAAATTCCCTCAGTTCTTCTTGTGCCATAGCCAACACTCCTCAGTGACAGTGTGATTTAGTTCTTAAGGGCTCGGGATGTGGACTGGAAGGTGGCCCATCCAAGTCCTGACCAAACCATCCTTGGAACTGTTTCCCAACTGCAGCAGGTAATGCAACTGAAGTGGTTGGCGTCCGTGGCCTCCAGAGCCTCAGAATGTGCAGCCTTACACCCTTAACCCTTTAAAGCCTGAAAACACAAATTATCGCCAGAAAATTATATATATTTTTTTGGAGCTGAAATGTTTTTTTCACTTTGTACTGAAATCCAAAAAAAATCAAAATTTCCATAAAATTTAACATATATATTTTTTGAATCTCATTTGATACATAAGGTGTTTTGGCAAATGATAATCCACTTGAGGACATTTTTATTTTTTTGACCATCTGATTGTATTCAGATGTTTTTTTTTTTAGTAATTTGTCGATCATATTGATTAGATAGAGCTATCATAAAAGTATGTATCAATAATGATGCAACAGGCTTTAAGGGGTTAAACTTTATTGCACTTCATCTACTTTCGTAGGTGTGATGCCGCAGTCGTCTGGAATTATGAATGGCAGAGTGCGAACATGTATTCCCAAAAACCGTGACTCACATTCCTTGCAAATTTCATATGCAATTAGAACTTTTTGAGAGTTGCTGAAAAAATTGTAATCTCCTTGTTGGAGGTAAAAAAAACAGAAAATCTCTTAAAATAAACACAGCACTTTGTCATCTGCCTGTTTGTCTCTCAGGAACTTAATGTTTGAATGTATCATCTGTAGACATATTTATTTTCTTATTGCTCATCTTTCACATTTTTCTTTATATAACATATAAAGTGCATGCAGCCATAAAATGTTTATCTGTATTAATTAAAATGGTGTTTGTTTTAACATACTCTTTCTTCTGGTTCTGCAGTAACAACACTCTGTGGAATGATCTAGAGGAGCCAAATATAATAAACACCATCGAGTTTGAAGATCTTTTTGCCAAAACCACAACACAACCAAAGAGGAAGCCACTGTCTGAGGCGTATGAGAAGAGAGCTAAAGCCAGGAAGGTAAAATGAAGAATTAACTTCGTCATGCATTTCTGTTTCATGACTTTTTTGCAGTATTATTTTTATCCACTAGAGGGAGTAGAAACCATTATGGTTAAAAAATGCCTGACGGTGTTAATTGTTAAAAGCGGAAGAGAAATTATTTTAAGTGTTACAGAAATGATTCTGGTCAAAGTTAGGATATGTTCCTCTCTTAAAGACAGAGCTAGTATTCTTGTTTATCCTCATGCCATTTCTTTCACCCAAATCCCTAAATCCTTATCACACTCCTCCACCTGCATTACAGTGATGTGCTTTTAACAAACGAAATGCATCAGAATGTCCTGAGGAAAAATGAGAGAGGAAATGATAATTCTTTATCCTTAACATAAAGAATCATGTGTTGTAGTTTACTGTAACTTCATTGGATAAGTATATTATTTATTTTTCTTCCCTGAACACTTAGAAACTAAATACTTGTGCATTATGGTGAAGCCCCATTTTCTGTTTGTCATCTACCACAGTTTTCCTAATGGTTTTAAGTGGGAAGGTGGTCATGGTAACTGGGGTTTCATGTGTTTGTGTGTCAGATCATTAAGCTGTTGGATGGAAAACGCTCCCAGGCTGTGGGCATTCTCATATCGAGCCTTCACCTGGAGATGAAAGACATCCAACAAGGTGACTCATACAGTGCACTTTTAGACAACATCTCACATCCAGAGAAAAACCTTTACCTCATAAAAAAAAGTTTAAAATGTTGATTTTACAGAAAACCTTTTTAGAAAAAGTTGAAATGCTTGTTATTGTCCCAAGCACTTAATTTTCTTGTCTTTTTTTAAATATTTACCTATAGCTGTATCTTTGGACAATGACTGTGAAGTTTTTCATTAGCTAGAGAGATTAGCTTGGTCTCCTCTGACTTCTGGTATCAACAAGGCATTTTCACCTCAACCTTCACAGATTTGCTCTTTTTTGACCATTCTCTGTTTGCTTGTACAGTTAATTGATCCGCATCTATTATATCATATGTTATTCTACTGACATTTAATGCATGCTGTAGTGACTTAAACAAACATGACTAACTTAAATAAGCCACTGAGGTGGCGTGCGGGTGAACTTGTTCGGACGTGTGTTCTGGGATAAACATTAAAACAATGTCCAGCGCCTTCTATACATTCGGATCCTCCTGATCCATTTATTTCACAGTTAAAGAAATTCTCACCAAGTTACAGGCCGAAAAACTGTTTGCTTCCCCGCAAACACACACCTGATTTCCCACCTGTAGCTTATCTAAATGCCTTTCTCAATGCTGGTGCTCCCCCTAGGTGAAACCCCGGAACTGTATGTAAAATGTGAACACAATGATTTAAATTTAAGACTAGAAAATTACTCAGAGAGAACAGACCTCCACCAAGTGGCTTCAGTCCACTTAGGCGAAAATGGTCGTATCTGGCAATATTAAAGCATCCTTTAAAAAATTCCTGTGTCCGGATGGTGATCCGGATCAGTCCCAAAATCTAATCATTTCTTCCTTATCCCATTCCACACATTTCCTGAAAATTTAATCCAAATCCGTTCAGAACTTTTCAAGTTATTTTGAACACAGACAAACAGACAAACAAGCAAACTAACCAACACTGGCAAAAACATAACCTCCTTGGCGAAGGTAATTATACAAAACAGAATATGGCTCCAACACATGCTACTTACCCCTGTACTTCTTAAACCCCAGAGATGGTTGTGCATGAAAATCCAGTTAGTTTAGCATCATCCCAAGTGCATTGAGTCACTGCCATATGATTGGTTGATTAGCTATAAGTATTAATGAGCAGGGTGTGCTTAATAAAGTGGCCAGTGAGTGTTTCCTAGTATCAGTATGCCTTTCATAAAAGCCCTAATGTTTTAGTTGAATACTGAAGGCCTTCCTGAGCTTCAATTAAAGGTAACTGTGCTTCGCTCTTGATATTTATACCATATACCGTATATCATATTTTATAGGTGTACTTTTAACAGTAAAGATTATTTACACTGTCTAATAAAGATAATTTCTTTCTCACGTCAATCCAAGATGTCCTTGGGGAAATTGTTTTTGTAATGTGCTTGCATGCTGCACATTTATCTCATGACTTTGCTTTTCTTGAGTATAAAGAAGACGAATCAGAGACAGGACTTTTATGCCCTTAATCAAACCATGTATATTTTCAATATTTGAGGTTAATTTTGTTTAAGATCGATTCTTTTTCAAATCTAAAAAATACGTTTTCAGGTCTTTTTTGGCTGCTCTTTAATAATCACGTTTAAAGGGCTGAGTCACTGACTGAGCATAACAAAGGGCAGCCATTTTATTCAGAACTGAGTCTGTAAATCTGATCATCTGCTGTACCTCTGTAGCTGTGCTGACTGTGGATCACTCTGTGGTGGATTTGGAGACAATTGAAGCCCTGTATGAAAATGTAAGTTTTACAGCACAATTCACTTCTACCAGAATACAAGTTTTATACAAACACCATCACCTTTTTTATTTGTTATTTGTTGTCTGATCAGAGAGCTCAGCCAGAGGAACTTGAGAGAATCCAGAAACACTACGAGACGTCGGAGGAAGAGGAGGTCAAACTGCTGGACAAACCTGAACAGTCAGTATCTTCGCTTGCTGATTCAGAGGGACGATGTGCCGTGCTCTGCGCCCCGTAGTGATGGATCACATGTTGTCCTCTGTGTTTACGCTTTAGGTTCCTGTATGAACTTTCTCAGATTCCAGACTTTGCAGGCAGAGCTCACTGCATCATCTTCCAATCGGCCTTTATCGATGGGGTCGCTTCAATCCAGCGCAAACTCAACACCCTCTCATCTGTCTGTCAGGTAGGAAACAGACATTCATGGTGATAAATAGGCCTGAATGCATCAAGATGAGTCAGATATTAATGAAAATAAATAGTTATTCAAGCAAAAAATATAATTCAGTTTACCTCTTTCATCAAGGAAGTACATATCTAAAGAACCCATATTATGCTTTTTCGATTGTTAAATCCTCTGTAACACATTTTGCATGTCTGCTCTTTGTGATAACGTACTTCTATTCACGAGACAAAAGGTCCACAACATCTGGACTTCTGCCTCTCCCCCTGTTTTTAGTGCCTTTGTGAAAATGCTCCAGCAGTCTTCAAAATCAAATATATGAGCTCGTGTTGAGGCGAAATATGGGCTCTTTAGATGTTTGTAATAACAGCAATCTACCCATTTAATGTGACTGATAAAGTGTGTGTTCTGTTTTAAAGGCTCTCCTGGAAAGTGACCGTGTGAAGAAAGTGGTGGGTCTGGTACTTGCTTTGGGTAACCACATGAACGGAGGCAGCAGGGTCAGAGGTCAGGCTGATGGCTTTGGTTTGGAGATTCTTCCCAAACTGAAGGACGTGAAGAGCAGGGTAAGACTGCGTCGATTGTTTGGTTACTTTATTTCCACTGTTTATTGTGCTGTTATACTTCGGAATTTGGGAATTTAACTAAAGGTGTAGTGAAAAAAACATTGAACCATGTCTGAAGCAGAAGAATATAAGAGGCTGTTACCTGTTCCTTTCTCTTTTTTACCACTACTTTTGAAACCAAGTAAAACAAAAACAGTCAAGTGTTTGGAGAAGAAAAAGGAAACAAGCACTACTTTTGCTCTGTGTTTGTGTCACCTGGTAAATGGTGTGAACGCTTATTATCAAACACAATTTGTCATCACACTCTACAGAAGAAGTTTAATCTTACTTTAGTATTTTATACAACTTCATACAGAATCAAGCTGAATACTTCCATTTCATATCCAAATTATGATTTTAACTCCACAACCCTTGATGATTTGTTTTGACATGTCTCCTTTATGTCTACATAGGACAATCGAATCAGCCTGGTGGACTATGTCGTGTCATACTATCTGCACAATGTGGATAAGGTACGAATTATTACATTTTTGTTTGTTTGTTTGAAAGTCAGGACAAGAGCCATCTGTTCTTTAGGTACTCTACAGGTGGAGGTCCGTGCTCTCAGAACAGGACCAAAGTCTTTTGAAGAACATTTCACTGTATTCCCAAATAAAAGAAATTCCAAAGACACAGGGTGCATCTAAACATTTTTCCTTTGCACCTAAAAAAATATCTTGTGACTTGTGTGCTCCTTTTGTTCATTTGGAAAGGCCTTTATTTGTGAATCCATTGAAGTGTTTTTAATGTTCTCTGTATGCTCTACTAAACAAGCTGTTTAATTCACACTGCCCAAAACAGGGCCACTTCAATCACATATCAGATCTTAATGAGCATATAATTTAGAAAGAAAATGTCCCCAAATTACATTTGTAGAATGTGTTTGAAATAATGAAGTAATAATAGTCATTGGAATCAAAACCTGTCATCCCATAATAGGGCTAGATTCAAAAATTGCACTGAAAATCAAAACAAAAATGAAAAATTTCAGTTTAAGCCAATTTAAATGGGTTGTGTCTGAGTAACTCACATAGTGACTCAGCAGTATATGTGGAAAGCACAAGTCCTGGCTTATTACAGAACAAAACTATCAAATCAAGCTTAGCCTGTTGCGATGGAGTGGATCCCCCTTGGTTTGCAGACCTGATGTAAAATACATCAGGATCACCAATGTGTGCAATGCCTAGGTCTTAAGCAACTAGTTTACCAAATCATGCTGTTTGGTGTTTGGCTCATTGATTATGTGATTAGAGTTACTGTTAGTTTATTTTTTTAAGTTTTCCTTCCCTGCAAAGACTACATCTCACTGCCATATTCTTATCATTTACCTCAAAAAAGGGAAAATAATCTTTAAAGAGGTCAAGCCTGAATGAACCATGATTTTCTATCTACCCAGATGTGCCCCTTCCCCAAATCTTTAAAATGGCCATCTGAATGTTATTTAACACTAAAACTGAAAGTATCCTTTTTGTGTCCGCTTATTATGCCTACTTGAAATATTAATGTTTGTCATGACCATATTTTTAAAAGCATAACTCAACAGATTAAGTCAAGAAATGTGTCAAAAGTCCCATTTTAACCCTTTAATGCCTGAAAACACAAACTATAGCCAGAAAATTCTGATTTTGTTGGAGCTGAAATGTTAATTCACTTTCTGCTGAAATTCTAAAAAAAGAGATATTTTTTTAGTAATTTGTTGATCATATTGATTAGATAGTGGTATCATAAAAGTATGTATCGAATATGATTCAACAGGCGTTAAAGGGTTAAAGCCTTTTAAAGATATACTCCATTACAAAAGAAGCTTTTAACAGCTAGTTTCAGCACTTATGGTGCATTTCCATTTTTGGTATCTGCACAACTCGTCTCAACTCTATATGATAAAACCATTTGCTTAATTTCCCTTCAGTATAAAAACTCTGATAGTTCCAATAAGGTAGGCGGGGTCATCAGTGACATCCTCACAGCAACACAAGAGGACAACAGACAAATTTTGTTACAGAGATGGTTGCAAGCAGCAAAACAACATATTACTTACAGCAAAAGAGAAACATGGACATCATACAGCACTATAGAGCTGATAACGAGAGGTGTTTTCATTTCTATGTCAGATACCCCTGATTTGTTAAGCCGATACTCTGCTCATTAGTGGTCAGATATATCTCCATGTCACATTTTAGTCTTGGCTTCTGCAGGAAGTGATAGCAAAATACTGAGTACAATCCTCAATGGACAAACAAAACAAGTGTCAATATCAGATGAGTTGAGCTGATACAACATAAATGTGAAAGCCCCTGATAGACTTTAGCATAAATCCCACCTCTGAAAAGGCAAATGGCCAATCACATTGTAGGGTTTTTGATTTGCTACTGGGGTGGCCTATCAGAACTCAAGGGGGCCCAGGCCATCGATCTGTTCACGCCCTTTCCCAGACAACTCGTGCCCCCCATTAAATGTCGCCATGCATCCCACCATTTTAGAACTACTGTGTTGATTCAACCTAACCTGCCAAACTGGATTTCAGTAAGCCTCAGTCTAATCTGCTTGTCGGCTATTTCACGTAATATAACAATCGCTTTGGAATTTCTGTAATTGTAATGGCGTCATTGATTTTAGAACTGGACTCAATGTTGGTTAATTACAAATATTTAAGTGCTACAGCAAAACATAATGAAGGAGCACTGGATATTTATATATACTAAATATGCAAAGTCAATACAAAAATGTTGAAAGCCCACAAAGTTTCTCTGTCATCAGATGATTCGACAGCAGTGCTTTATTTCTCTTTTTGTTTGTTTCCACTAGCACGCCGGCACAGACAAGAGCATGTTCCCTCTCCCTGAACCGCAGGACGTCTTCTTGGCAGCACAGGTCAAGTTTGATGACCTCAACAGAGACCTGAGACAGCTCGGTCGAGACCTGACAAGTATGTGATGTTACTGCTGCTGCCTTATCCACTCAATACACTAATCATACACTCAGCTTCTAATAGACAGTTTCAGCCATTCCCCCAAAAACACTCACTCCACTTGGAGCGGTCAGACATGGAGCTTTAGCGTCTATGTGACTGCGACCGGAATATTTTCTGCCTGTGGTCATTTTGTTGTGTGTACTTGTTTGAAAACCTCAGGCAGCTCGTGTAACTCTATCACTTTGATTTGAAGACATCCCCACAGACAAAACCTCGGCCCAGTCTGGCATCGTTTTGCCTCAGACACAGCCCCCCCTCCTCTATTTCCCATCTTACCATACTTGTTTCTCATCACTGGCCCCAGCCGTTCAGTTACTGTTTATACTTTGACCAAACCCGAGTTAGCCAAAGCCTCGGAACAAAAGATTTCCTCCTTCTCTCATAGACTTCTTCCCTGCTCTTGTTCTTCTCTAAATGTGCTCATATGACGCCATTCGGCACGTCAGTCACATCAAAAACAATGCTCACTCCTGCGTTTGTATGATTGTGAGTTAGTGCATTGTTGTCTCTCTCTGTTTACTTGTGCTTTTGCGTGTGCATGTGAGCAGAGACTAGCAGGAGTCTCTCTGCTGATACTGCCCTGGCGCCTTTCAGATCCAGCTCCTAATCCTCCCGCCCATCAGATCTCCCATCGTTGTTCCTTTGTGCCCCTGTCGCCAGGGCAGGGAGACCATAGCTCCCCACTTATGTAATCGCCAGACCTTCAGTATCTCTGGAGTATCTGCACGGGCTCCTGCAGAGATGCACAGATCCTTAACCTGACCGGCAGTATCTCCCAGGCTCCAGTGTGGCCCGCAGATGTGTGCCACAGATTTCTTTCTTTACCTCTCAACACAGCTTTGTCTTATCGAGGCGTCTACTCAAGCCAGCGTGCAATCTGGATCGCCCGTCGCAAGGCTGCTTTTGTTCTGCCCTCATGCCTGGTTCAGAGATCAGCTCCTGTCGGTCTTCACTCTTACTCTGTTTTCTGTTTGGTTGGAATGACATGTTTCCCAACACAGATTATTTTCTTTCAAGTCATCCATGATGACTGTTGAAGGAAATATATATAGAGAAAATTCATGTGAAGAGACATAGTTTGGAAATTAGTACTGAGTAATAAGTAAAAATATGAAAATTCACATGCATTCGGTATTTTAGACAGTTCTTTCAGCTATACCAAAGTGCCATTTGAGTTTTCCATTAAAATGTGGTATCACCTGCATGTTCAGAATGTCCTCAGCTTGTGGCCTATTTGCAGAGTGTCCTCCCCTACTCTCTCTCACGCCCTTTCACAAACCTATCCACTGTCTCTCTCTCCTCAGTTAAGGCACAAAAATGCCCAAAAAATAATCTAAAAAAAAAAAGTTCATCTGAGGGACACAAGGTCTTAAGTAATAATATCAATCAGTCACGTTAAATAAGCCGTTGAACATGGGGCTGTCACAACACACAAAACACTTCAGTAACTTCAGCCTTTTTTTACAAAAAATATTAAAAATATGTAGCATAACCTGAGCACCTACTCATTGAATATATACAAACACCCTTTGATTGAAATGTGTCTGTTAGCATTACAGGGTATTATCGCCACCTGTTGCTAAGGGATGTGAAAAGATGGCATAAAAAAATCCTCTTCAAAATAAAAGCACGGGACTTTTTTTCCTGACATTTTTTTTGTCCAGGCAAGGGCTCGACCCACTGAAAAAGGGTCTGCAACCCACTTTTGGATCACGACCCTCCAGCTGAGAACCACTGGTTTAGTGTATTCATGGAAGTTATTTCATAAATCTGTCTCTTATTCTACATCTCATTAGCCTCATTCACGCTGCCATTTCAAGCTTGAACATTTACACCCATGTGGCGTTATGTCTTCCTGTTAACTTTGTGCAGACTGAGGAAGTATCAGCACAAAGTGGGTGGACGTGGGCAGCAAGGCAAAAATCCACTGCATGGGACCCCTGTAAAAGGGCTCCTGGTGTTGTGATGCGCCATCATGCAGCTCTTGCACCTTGTTGTTAGATTTCATAGTTGTCTGTCTTGAATTCAAACCAGCAACAAACTTATTTACTTAATGGTGCATCATTGTTTCTTTGAAATACAAGGTTGGTTTAATTAGGAAAAGACAAAAGCATCAGCACTCACAAAACAGTCTGTGACTTTTATTAAAGATAACACAGCAGCAACTGAAGCACTTCACTGTTGCTGCTGTATAATCCTCAATAAAGGTCAAAGAGACTTTTGCGGGTTCTGATGCTTTTCTCTTTTGCTGAAGGAATTTCACTGAGTCAACACCAACACCAAGTGAGTTTTTATTCATAGAATTGTGATATAATGAGGACCAACCAGCTGTTACAAAAGTGGCACCCTTAGGTTGCTACTGGCTTGGTAGTTTGTGCACACAACATACACTGAGGCCACAGTCCTCCGAGTGGACATCTCGAGCCAGGGTTCCCACGCATCCTGGAAAACCTGGAAAATGACTGACCAATTTTCCAGTCATGGAAAACATATGGAAAGTTAGGAATAAAGTAGAATGTCCTGGAAAAGTTTGAATTGTCCTGGAAAATGATTTACCTTCCTTCTACCTTGTTAGTAAACAAAAATCAAACTAAGGTAATTAAGTAAAATGTACTTGGTGACTAATGCACACATAGCCATAAAATATGAGTAGATAAAATAATGCAAGTTAAGGAGTAAAATATTAAAACTAAAAATGGCAAAATAAAATTTAGGCTACTTAAACAGTAAATCAGCAAAATCTTTTATGAAAAAGCAGAGTAAATAAAGATAAAAACTAAAAAAACAAAAACATAAATTTATAATAGTAACACACTACATAAATCCAGACTTAAAAGGTAGCTAGCAGACAATGGCCGTGCCCGAGAGTTAAAAATAAATGAAGTTCAGTATGATTCGGTGGAGCTAGCTAGAGATATTGGTCATCAACCTTTAATCTTGTTTTATGAAGGCTAGATTAACCTGAGTATTGCCCACACCAATATTGTAACTTCAGTTGGTTACGTGACACTATAATCTGTGGGTGTCATTGCACTATTCTATGACAAATTTGTCATAATTTCTAAGAATGTCAGAGAATGTCTGATATTTCATAGATTTGTTACAGCCATAGACTGCACATCTTGTAAATCAGACCTCTGGGGCAGAAGAGGCACAAACATAGCAATCTGGGTAAATGTACAAAATGTAAGGTACAACTGTAGAAAAGGACACTGCAAAGTGTGTGTGTGTGTGTGTGTGTGTGTGGGGTGGGGGGTCCTGAAAAAGTCCTGGAAAAATATTTCTAGAAAAGAGTGGGAACCCTGCAAGCTCAAGTCCTTTCCTTGGCTCCGTTGTGGTGTGTCATTCCCCCGTTCTGTCTTCTAATTTCCCTCTAGACCCAGTGTCTTTTCTAAATGAAAGCAAATAGCCGGGTGTGCATTGCCAGGGGTTATAATTTGTGATTTATTTTTTTATAATATCTAAAACATGTTTATCAGCACATGCATCCTCTTATAATTCAAAATATGGCTTGTGGTGATATAGTTTCCTTCCTGAAGCCTCTCTGCTTACAGTTGGGTTTCGTTGATAGATTTATTTTACTGTTGGATCTGACAGAGTTATTGAGGTGATTTACGAAGTGACTGATCCAAACATGTCATCATCAGACCTTGTAAATCTCTTTAAGAAGCATTTATCCCTGAATATAAAACCAAATTACTCCTCCAGAGCATTTTCAGTCTCACATCAGAAAGCACCGCACTCTTCATCACTCCTCTCTGTTTATGTGGAGGTCTCTAACCCTCTTTAGTCTGAAATAAGCAAACTTCTGTCGCACACCAAAGGCAGACAAAGAAAGAAAGACTCCCCACACAATGCAGAGGGAGATACCCGCCTCCACAGTTTACACAAATCCTGAATGAAAACAGTATTCTTTTGTAATCTTATCTGGGAGATGTTGATCGAGCGTCGGGTTTTGGAGGGGGAGACGGGGGCCGGGGATCGGCTCCCTCTGCAGCCTCTATTATGACTGGCTCTGCAGACTGGCTCCTCTGATCCACTGATTGGACACAGAGCCACATGAAGCCGCAGACTGGCAGAGGAATAGAGGGAGTCTGCAGTCGCCATCTCTGGGTGAATCTCTAAAAGTGATATCTGGAGAGGAAATGATGCTGATAACCTCCTGTTCGGGCACAGGTGGAGCTGGTTTTCCCCAGAAGTCTCTCATTTCTCTCTCTCAGTTTCCAGTCCTCAAAAGGTTGAAGCCTCAACTGTGAAGGCAGAGATTTAAGAAAGAAAATCAAAGAAAATGGCGAAGCTTTTAAAGTATATAGAATGGTGCTCCACAAGGGTCCATCCTGGGTCCTACTTAATTCATAATTTATGTCAGCATTTCACATTGAAATAATGGATGTTATGATAGTTGGTGTAATGAAGGTTAGAGATGATGTTGCAGGTAGATGGCATATCACATTGATCCATACTGAGTCCATAAGTTCACTATTAATGCCAGATTGAAACAGGAATAAGGGATAAATGATGCCTTTTAGTACAGTTTGTGATCACTTATGGGCAAATGAAATCAATTTACAAAAATGATAGAGCTAGGAAATTAAAGTTCAAGTTTTAATCTCATATATAATCACTGCCTTCCACAGTCATGAAAACCAAGTAATTGAGATTAAAAGATTACTGTTCTACATGACACCTTAACTTTTTTACTTTTTTCATTATTATTATTATTAGCGTTACTTTGTAGTATTTGTATTTTAACAAGTACATTTCTACCTGTTGTCGAAAAAGAAAGAAGTGAGACTTACGAACGTGATGACAGCCAGAAGCGGCGTCTGCTTCACCAATTGGCTCATGCTATGCAGTGCCCACCAAATTGTCCTCTGATTGACCTATAATGAGTGTAACTGGCAGAAATAACATTCATTTATCTTCTGAATATGTTTTTTTAAGATCCTGTTTCCCCTCAACACCCTCTGGGTTGTTGCTCAGATAGACTTGTGAAATATATCCTGTATGGTATATATATTGAACTGTCTGTCTTGCGTTTCAGGTTAGTAGCATCCATCAGTGATGCTTTCTTTACCTTAACTTTCAAAATAACTTTATGGCTCAATGTTTAAACATACAACCAGTTGTAATAAGAAAAAGGGAAGAAAATACTGTATTTAATCTTGTAATGACTTTAAATTTATGTCCTTGTAATAAATGGAGGACCTTCACTTTTTTATGATTAAAAACATAAGTGCACAAAGGTGAGGAGTGTACAGACCTCCACCGAGGTAGCTCACATATTGCTGTTACACCTACAAGCAACAGTTCCATGGTGAAGTAACCCTCATATGATTCCCAGACCTAGCACTTGGAATTATGTTGATTTCATTATTAGACAATGATTGAATGAAAACAATCGTTTGCTAATGGCTGCTTTCCAGTTCACCACCAAAATCGAATCATTTTTAAGTTGGGCAAATACCAACATTTCCTGAATAGTTCGGGAAAATCCATTTAGTAGTTTTTCAATCAAAGATTGATTGATTGATTGATTGATGAGTTGAGGGTAAGAGTACCTACTGGGTACTGGGTTGTGAACACGATGTCATGACACATTAACTATACATATCAAGTAGAAATGTCACAAAGAGGAAGTTTGATTTTTGTGCTGCTGATGATGAAATCATCTGTGTTGATCTGGATTCTTTTGTAGGCAATAACAGCAACTTGGGATTTAGCTTTCAGACTGGTTACTTGGCAACTGGCTAAGTGAATGAACAGATGTGTCTCTCAATAAGCTCTTGTAGATACCCATGCATTTGATGAACATGAAGTCCTTCATGGCTGTTATTTGCCTTCCCTTTTACAGGTTTTTATGAATAAAAAAATGGTTTACTATGTTTTCTGAGCAGTTCCTCTGTCTTCTTCCCCTTTAGGATGCGAGAAAGATGTGCAGAAAGTTTGCTCTGATTCTCCTGAAGAACATCTGCAGCCTTTCAAGGACAAGATGGAGGCTTTTGTTCTCACCGGTGAGTTTTTAACATTTTTTAAACATTGTTCTGAAACTGTTTAGATCATTTCTTTGAGAGAGAAAAGCAGGAAGTAGGTTAAAGTACAGTAATGTGTCCTTTTTGATACCAAGTAATAAGTAAAGTAGTCTGGAAAGATACAGAAATGTCAAAATTAGGGTTTGAAATCAAAAACCAATTCCAGTTAAGAATCAATAACAACTTGCTCAAGGACATTGATATCATTTGTCTTGATGCATAACAATTCTCTTATCGTTTCCTTCCACATTGTTCTGCATGCCTTGCAAATCATGGACATCACGTTCTTATCAGAGGCAGTCAGCAGAAACAACAACAAAGCAGTCAAAGATGTGATCATGGCAAACAGGAAACAGAAGAGGCCAATGCTGCGGCTTAATTTTACACAAAATGAAATGTAGTTGATAAATGTGAACACTCATTGTTGATTGGGTAAATAATTATTGGACATTTGAATATTGCGCCAATATTACAGCCAATATTGGATAAGCACTGATCAGACATAACATTATGTCCACTGACAGGTGAAGTGAATAACACTGATTATCTCTTCATCATGACACCTGTTGGTGGATGGGATATATATTAGGCAGCAGGTGAACATTTTGTCCTCAAAGTTTATGTTAGAAGCAGGAAAAATGGGCAAGTGTAAGGATTTAAGGGAGCTTAACAAGGATAAAGTGTGATGGTGAGACCAGTACGTCAGAGCATCCCCAAAACTGCAGCTCTTGTGGGGTGGTCCCGGTCTGCAGTGGTCAGCATCAAAAGAGGTCCAAGGAATGAACAGGTGTCTGTCAGGTGTCAGAATACACAGAGCGTCTCAGGCTGTTGCTTGTGGGGCTGTATAGCTGCAGACCAGGCAGGTGACAGATGGTCATAATGTTGTGCTGATCCGTGTTAATGCCCAACGTGTTCAGAAAGAATATCGGCTGTAAATATCCCTCGCAACAGCATAACGTCCCCTTTTTGCATGTCTGATTTTAGGGATGCATACGCGACAGCCTGCAGAAGGATAATGCTACACTGCAATAAATATCAAGAGTGTCATGTGTCTGTCATTGTTGCCACCAACACCTGTGTAATGCTGCTTTTTTCCAGACAATAATCCACAGGAATGGCTTCTCATCCATGCTCACAATCTGACTTTAGGTTGAATGTGAGTTTTCTGAATATGAGCATTTCTGTTTTTTTTATTGTGGTAATATTCAAATGTTAGTTTCTTAATTCTGTGAAAGATGTGAATGTCTTTGTACTTCAGCTTCACGGATTGTCTTTGGTATTGGTGTGTCTGATTATGTGTTTTCGGGAGTGAGGATGGATCAGAGTGAAGACTCGACTCTCAGATAGGGATCAGATAGAGACTCCTGTCTGAGATACCCAGGCACTGGGAAGTAGGGCAGGGCAACATATGATGTTTTTTGATCATATCAGTATTATTATTTTCTACATAGATGCTGGGAAATACAGTATATGCCATTTATACAGTAAGGGATTTTTTTGTTTGGCTTTGAAAACAAAATCTGGCTGAATCCTAACAGTTTTTCATTTTTGCAGCAAGAAAAGATCATGGAGAAGCTTCATACCAGCTGATGGCTGTGCAGAAAAGGTTTGGAAATGATCTGTTATGTGCAACATGCTCACTTTTCTTTAAGTTAAGTTACTGAGTTCATTGTCACTTTAAAAACCTGCATTGATACACATGCACATAAAGAGCATGCTCGGGCTGAAATCGAGTAATTACGCATGCCTGAAGCAAAAGGTGTTTCTGCATCTGTTTGAGAGAGAGAATCATGTATTTGTTGTGAAAATACTGCAATTTCATTGATTAAAACTTTGAATAAAGGTCATTTTTGAGTTGTCTGAGAGAGTAAGATTTGGGCAAAATTTGGATGCGTGTTATATTTAAGTACAGTGTTATGATCAAGAAATTATGTATGTGTATATTTAAGAAGATATGCAACACCACCAACACAATTAAGTAACAAGTGTCATAGTTCTGTTATTAACTAAGTAGCTTTATACTGCAGCTCCTGGCTTACTCACTGTCTCTTTATTTGTACACAGTTTTCAGGACCTGGCTCAGTACTTTGGACTAAAGCCTAAAACAGGAGAGTCAGAGGTGACGACCAGCTACTTCTTCATGCTCTGGTTTGAGTTCTGTGCCGACTTCAAGGCCCGCTGGAAGAGAGAGAACAAGAACATCTCCAAAGAGAGGTATGAGCAGTGTGCTGTGAGTGCCAACATTGTTCTTAGAAGGAGAACAAGTTTTAGAAAATAAATTAATTAACTAAATTAAAAAAACAGCAAGGGACTTTTTGCACGTGTCAAATGACATATTTCAGGGGTGCTGGTTCGTCAGAGTGGTGAGCAACCAGGCACGACTCATACATGCTTGTCCCAGTTCAGGTTTAAGTCCAGCCTATGGCCTGTTTGCAGAGTGTCCTCCCCTACTCTCTCTCCCCCCTTTAAAGACATTTTAATTTGTTTTTGATTTTAATAGTTCATCTCCTGTGTCAGCCACAGTCTTTCTGTGTGGAGTTTGCGTTTTAGCCTTGTGCCTGTGGGGGTTTTCTACAGGCACCCTGGTTTCATTAGGTTAATTTGTAACTCTAAATTGCCCTTAGGTATGAGTGTGCACGTGAATGGTTGCCTGTCTCTCTGTGTGGCCCTGTGATTGACTGGTGACCTGATCAGGGTGCACCCGCCTCTCGCGCAATATCCATCCCATCTGATGTGTGTTCAGGAGGTTCATCCACAAAGAAACTCCAGCACAGTGTCCCTCTGTGAAATAATGATCAACATTTTCATACTAAAATATTGTTAAGGAAAGTATTTTACTAGATAAATAGTGTACAAGAGTTTGCTCCAAAAAATTAAATATTTTTCATTCTGACTGTTACTAAACATCATCAGTCTGAGTATAAACATAAGCAACTCAGAGGATTTCTGTTTTGAAATTTGGGATATTGGATTTTTTTTCCAATATTAGATATGCCAATACTTCAATTTTAGCCGATACAGATCCCAATATGTACACATGCTTTTGGAAAGAACGGAGTCTCCTTTATACCAGATTTAACCAGCTCCTCTCATTGTGGCGGTCCTTTTGTGTAACTAAATGATACTGGCCTGTTTTTTGAATGCAGGCATTTAGTGATAAAATATGAAGCATATGAATCTGATATTTTAATTTATCCGTCTGTTTGTAAAGCACTTTGCGCTCCGTTTTCTTTTAGGAAAAGTGCTTTATAAATATAGTTTGATTGATTGATGTGGCAGATATTTGAAAGGAACATATGGGCTCCAAATATAAACAGAAATTTTAATATCTGTGGATAATGAACTTTTTATGCTTTTATCTGCCTGCACATATATCACACAGATAATATTCTGCATCCATAAATGTTGTGTTTGTGTGATAACTGAATTTAAACAGGATTGCAGGAGATGGAATTGGTAAGTCAATAAAATGATTCGCACAAAATGCTCCATCTTTGTAAGTCATCGCCCTGGTTAGGCTGCCCTGTAAGAAAAGGTCTGGACGCACCCCCGTTACACACCTGATTCTTACTTACTCAAGGGTCACTAAATGTAATATTACTGTGGTCAATCAACTTATCGTTCATTTTATTTCCTGTTAATTCTCAACATTTGATGTGATGTGAATTTTATTTTCAGGTTGAA